>JACCHW010000090.1:0-672973 GCA_018907185.1 Platyscapa corneri
TATTTTTATTCTTTTAGCTCACGTAACATTGTTTCTATACTTTTGTCAGTTTTACTTTTATTTATTTTTTTCAGCATAACCAGTAACTTTTTTCTATTACAATTTTCTTTTTCATATTGTTTTCTTTTATATTTATTTTCAGAGGACACCTTGTTTTTCTTTTTATTCCCCTCTAAATTATAAAATTGTCTATTTTTATTAATACCTTCGTTTTTTCACTTGTTTTTTGCGCCTACTTCGTATTACCCTCTTCTACTATTTATCGCACTTATGTCTGTACGCATGCGCTCTTTTCCTCTTGTATGCCTTTGGGTCCCAATTTTCCGACATTTCATTTACTTCTTTCCGCTTCCCTCTAGGTGACGTTCGTTGTTCTTCTCAGTAGCTTCCTTCTGCTTTGCTCCTTTATATGCTCGACCGCTGTTTTTTCCCATACGCATGCGCTACTCTCATGCTGGAGTTTTCTAATTTTCCGGATTTCCGTCTACTTCATCCACGTCCCTCCAGATGGCTATACTTACTTTATTATTTTGTTTCTTGCGGTATATTCACTTTTATTTGATTTACTTTTAACCTCACTTTTTTACTTATTTAATTTGTGTACTATTTATTTGTAACTTTTATCTTAACTACTTCCATTCACCTTTTATTAATACTATTATTCTGTATAAGTTGTGTTTACACTTTTACACTATTCCGTAAATAATAAGCACTAAAAACTTGTTTGACACTCGACTGCTACTTTCTTCCCTGCTTGCGCTTCGACCGCCAGCCTATTATATTATGTATTGATATATTATTATAGCGACAAAACTTAGTATAACTCATTATCATACACTTATAATTTATTACAATTACATTATATTATTAGAAATTAATTATTATTGAAGTTATTTTAAAGTTTTCTTTTAATTCTTATTATTTATATATAGGTAACAAATTTATTTTAAAAAAATTTTCTTAAGTACATTATTTTTTGCTAATTAATTATTTAAATATATTAGTAAAGAAAAAGATATACATATGAATTATATAAAACATAAAAATAACTGTAAAATTAAGAGTCATGTCATTTTCAAAAATTTAATAAAACATTTATTGAATTGTATGAATAATCTACAATAAATCTACAATAAATCTACATTATCTAAATAAAACTTGTAATATTAAGTTGTATTAAGTATAAATTGTCGCAATTAAAAAAGATTTTATCTCGGTTTAAAAAACTGATATTATCATATTTCTGTAATAATATTTTACAGATTTTATATTAGAACAAAAATATTAAATTTATATATAATATAATGAAATCAGAACAAAGTTTTGGTATTTATGTAAATATGACGCGAAGATAATTTTAACTGTCATTGGCCATATGATTGTTCATCCAAATATGTGTTATTTAAATGTTATTTAAATTAGAATTGTTTTAACAAATGTAATAATATCCATAAAATTTTTTTATTTAATAGAATGGATTTGTATTATTTTAAAATATTTTCAAACATTAATAATTCATCATATCGCCCGTTGAAATCAAATCATGTCCATATAATGTAACAGTATCTTACTGTTATATTCATATAATTTAAGTTTTATTAACGAATATATCTTTTTTAGAAATTTAATTATAAAAATTAGTAGAAAATAGTCATAAAAAAATCTGTAACGATATTTTTATAATAAAATACCAGAATATAAATATTGATTATTTAATGTATAGTTCAACATTAGTAGTTTCTAACAAATAAAAAATGTTTTCCTATTGTTTTATCATGATTTTTTAAGGATGTACCACTTTCTAATGTTGATTATAAACTAAAAAATTCCATGAAAAATATGTAGAAATTTTAACTTAAAAAATATCTTTAGAAAATAAATATTTTTATAAACTGACATTCATAATAGAAATGTGTTCTATACTAATTATTCATGAAGTAATTGAAATTTAAATGTAGATATTAAATGTTGAAAATTAATATTACAAAAGGTAAATATTATATTTTAATGTTATTAAAAATAATATTCAAATATTTTTTTATTTAGAATTATGGTATATCTTTATTATATTGTTTTACATTTAAATATTAATAAAAGCTATAGAATATAGCTATAGAATTAATAAGAAAATATACTGGAATTATTAATTATTTCATTGATTATTGAAACAAAAGTCAAACGAGTTATGTGTTATTTTAACGCTGATACTAACATCAAATTTTATTTTATTTTAAATCAGAGTGTCTACCCAGTTACATTTTGTTCAATATTTTTGTCATTTTACATGTAAGTTAATTTATTTTTATGTAAATTATTAATGAAGATAATGTAAATATTAATCTTCTTAAGGTTTGCAACTAATTGTTAAACAACCACGACGGTTTAACACGTTATAAAAGTGCACAATGATTGTTTACAATTATAAATATGTTATTACTTTTATTTTAATTATTGCTTTATATGTATAAATGATTAAAAAATTGATTTTTTCAATTTTTTATAGTAACAACTTAAAAAATATAAAATATCGGGGTTATCGTTGACTTTACCGTTGTGTTTTCTGAAAATAAACAGTACCAGGCAGTCATGTTTGATCTTTTTTAAACGAATGCAAATTAAATAACCGTAAATATATATACGCGATAGAAATAAAACTTATCTTGTATGATATTAATTAATTAATGTTACATACACTTTACGTATTATAAATTTATTTTAACCTAATAAAGTATGATAATCTATTTAATTATTATGTAATATAATTGATTTGAATTATTGAATTAGTTATGTTACACTGCTTCGCATATATAAAAAAAATTATACGTTCATGTAATCTGCAAACATTCAGAAATGAAATGTAAACATAAAATTTGAAAAAGTTGAGATTTTAAAATAAAGAATTAAATTTTGTGTAACGTTTTGAATATATTTATATAACTCGATAAATAATTAATAATTATATTTAATCATGAAGAAACTATAATGAAGTCAAGTATTGACAAAAATCAACGATGTAAACTTCTTCAGAAATTCTGAAAAGTAAGTTAGCTGTGTTAGAATACAGAAGAACTTATGTCTAATGTAAATTAGGAGATAAAATTTTATACAGAATAATTGAAACATATTCAAATTTAAGTTGCTGATAAAAAATACTTTATAAAAATTACTCATGCCACACAATTTTAAAAAGTTTTTCACGCATTATTTTAATGCGCAATATTATTTTTAACAAGTAAAGTATTTATTATATTATTATTATAATTATTATAAAAGAATAATTTACAAAATATTATTGAAAAGGAATATTCAATAATAAAACAATTAGAAAAACAAATTTCTAATAATAAAAAATCTATGAATTCAATATAGAGGTCATAATGGCGCAATAATTTTAATTTTAAACCATAATTTAATAAATTAAAATAAACAATTAAAAAAAACAATTAAAATATAATTTACTTCAATACTCTATAAATAGCAACATTATAATTATAAATTATTCAAAACTTTAATAATATAGTATTATATGATAATTGCAATTAAAAAATCGAAATTTGATATTTAAAAGATAATTATTATAAAAATTATTGTAAAATGTAATGACACCAATCCAATAAATCAATGTGTATTAATAATAATTAACGAATCACTCGTAATAATTACTTGGGGAGTATAGGCAAGATACATTATGATATATTAACGTGAAAAAAACCAAATAAAAAAAAGTAAATTTTGTTAATTACAAAACGAATAAAATTTTTATAATTATCAAAATCATATAGGCAACAAAATGTAACCGTCAAGTTTTGAACGAAAACACAATCATGAAAATTATGTATAAAATTCGAAATATTGTGAAACGAAAAATACTATTATTTATTTATTTATTGACGAACAACTTATGTATTATTATTATTTAAATTACTGTACTTTTTAAAAAATCTAAATAACTTTCTATGTGTATATTTATTTCTAATGTTACGTTTTAACTTCGTAACTACGCATATTTTACGTGGTCGGGTCCACGTCTAGTGTAGGATAGGTGGTGACAGAGCGTAGTTTATGCATAAATGATAGGCTTCTTAATAATATTTAAAGTAAAATACAATATTTTAATATCTGAATTATACACGTGGAATATTCTTTTAATACAAGATATGAGTCTAAACAAGCTGAAGTTTGCTATAGTTGTGTGCAGGAAGGAACCGTAAAATTGACTAAAATGCACGGAGACAATTGATCGCGTTGCCAAAAGATTTTTAAATCGAAAAACTAGTCTTAACATACGGCACGCATATTTCCCCGTATTGTAAGACAATATAGCAATTGTGCGTTGCACTTTAAAAGAGAGCGAGATAAATACACAGTGTAACGGTTTGCGCCGAAACACATACTTCATTCTCAACATCTAGCAATATTGATAAAGAAATAAATTTTATTCGTTAATTTATAAAAAATATAATTTATTACTAAATAATAAGTTACATCAAGAGGCTCTTAGAGTTATTTTCCTCCGAAAGGTATAATTGTGAGCGATGTGTTGTTTGCTGCGAGGACTGCTGTCAACATCTTGATTTTTTAGACCGAGGATCTCCCTTCTTCCCTATTCTTCGTACAGCAACTTTTTATGACTACCGAACGATATTTAGTATAAACTGAGTTTAATTTTGAATTGAATTTAATCCTGAACTAACTACGTATAGCACTTATATGTGCGTTTTCTCAAATATGTTTGGTAAGTTATTGTAATGTGATTGAATTAAAAATTATATAAATTTTGATATATAAATGTATTTTTCCCGGTACTTTTCTTGATCAAATTGATAATTTGTACGATTTTGTTATTATAATATATTTATAGGGGAAATCTTATTTTTAAAAAGATAGATGAATATTGTTACTTTAATTGGAGATCAGTAGACCTCAAGGATTGAATCACGATACTATTGGAGAGTGTATTTTATAGTATTTTACAAGGAAGCAAAAAGCCTTGTAGATGAAAGATTTCGTCAAATATGGTTTTTATCTTACTCCGTAGAGTTTCTTTATAATTTATGGAGAAAAGTAGCTTGAATGCCTGAAGCCATATATTAAAGTCATCGGTTGGTATAATTAGGATCTAAGGATCTGTAGATTGATATATATATATATATAAGGAGGTTTCATATATTTTCTAGTACGAAAATATTATAAAATATTTCTCAATAAAACACTGCATAGAATGATTTCGAATTATATTGATTTCTTGCTCATATTGAAGTTCACGGATTATTAGCGTAATAATTACAGATATGGGTACTTATTTCGTTATTACTTTTATAAATTAACTTTTACGATGTATTAAGAGAATTTAGAAATATAATTTTTCATAACAACAAAATTAAGGATTATAATACAGACTTTAAATATTATAAAATCTGCAAAAAGTTGTTATTTAGAGTTTTCAATTGGTTTTCTTAGTTCTTCATTTCTTAAAATGAATTTTAATTTACAAGATGAAGAGATATGCGACAGGAATTATTCATTTTTTAAATTTAGAATTAGGAGGAAGATGTCTGCTATAAATAGATGAATTAGATTTTTAATCGATGATTGATGATATGAATATAACGATGTAATATTTATATAAACAAAATAAAAGTAGTAAGAATAGCTTTAAGAGTATTTAAGGATGGATTTAAGTAAAGACGAATTATATTTTGATATGATTTAATAATGGTTGAAGATAATTAAAAAACTTTAGATATAGATATAGTTAAAGATATAGTTTTATATATTTTTGATCTAAAAGATGACGTTAAATATTGTGATTAATGCTACGAGCTTTAGTATCTTTGTTGTCTTTTAAGGACAGATGAAGTGGAATGGTTATATGAACATGCGCTTATAAGCACAATGCTAAAAAAATTTTACAGATACTGACCTTAAATTGTCCCTTTAATAATAATATTAATACCACTAAGTTTATTCACTTAGACAATATTCGATACGTATTGAAGAACAAATTTTGACGAATTACTATTATAAATTCAACTTTTATCCCTTTTCATATTCTGAGGGTAACGTATCAAAAATCTAAAGAATACTTTATTGATATTAAGTGACTTTAGTACTTATTACAGTGAATATTGATAGTTTGTAACAAAAACTTATCTACAATAATAGCCTAAGTAGCTAGGAAATAAAGCGACGAGGTTTAAAGGGACCTTTATATTTCATTAATTTCAAAATATTGATCCTAAGTTGTTTTTACATTCCAGTGATATTATCAAGTTCGACGACTTATGACAAAAAAATATCATCTAAAATTATAAAAAAGACATAGATTTCAGAAAGATTACTATAATATAAGTGCGTCATGTATGAAGTTCGCACCGGATAGAAAATATGTACGAGATAGCAGTATCTTCTAAGAAAATCTCTGTTTAATTTTTTCGAGAAGAAACCAAAATATTTAAAAAACACATTAATTGTATTGTGTTTAACATAATAGCTGCATGGAAATTTCCAAGTAACAAGACTCTAGAAATAATTACATTAACTTTTCCACTTATTCTGGATTCCAACTATTGATATTTATGTATAGAAGAAAACACTTGTGACATGACCCGGCTCTGAAGAACAAGAGAACTATGAGGAATATGTGTATGTGTGTGTATATATATACATATTGACTGGTTTATTTTGAAAGTTATTTTTTAAATAGATTCGTACAAAAATAAAAATGGTTTCTAACAAATAAAAAAATTTATATGTCTATATTAACTACTGCGTATATAGAATAATTATAAGAGTCAAAGCTTATTTTTTTAACCATAAAGTATTATTAAATTATATAAAGACAATAATAAAAAAAGATTAAAAATTATTAAATAATATTCTAATAATATAGTGATCATTGGACATGATATAAATCTATATTCTGCAGTTAAATATTTACATCTGTATGAAAATAATAAATCGAATCGTCGAACATTATGATAACAATTTTCAACTTAACTTGCTGACGCTTTCGTTATAGATTTATATATAATTGAAATGTTTGTTTTAAATTTATTTTTGTACAATACAATAATTCAAAAAGTATTGGATATGGTTGCTTTGTCATTATTTATTTATGATTGTAATTATAATTTTTAGTTAACAGTGTTCAAGGCTAACATTTATTAAAATTAATTGTATCATATTCTCGTTCATTCTTTTTTGCATTTAACTTTTTCTATTTATATATACAAAGTTATAAATTTGTTAAAATACTCTTTTTTTAATTTTTTCGAATTGTGCCATTTTGTCTATCTTTGTTTACGTATAGTGAGTCTTTCTCAATGACAGGCTGATAAATATAGACAATTTAATTTATATCAATTAAATCAGAAAAATTTAATAACAGTATAAAATAAATGTAAATAAAAAAATTGGTTGTTCGATGTGAGTGGGAGCATGCAAGACTTCAGCGTCAGTTATTGCTGTATCTGCAACCCCCTTTGCACACAGTGTGATGCCGCACGCACGCATACTTATCTATGTATGCGTGTAGCGTGATGTCGCTACAGCGATGTCATATTAAAGTGTGCATCTGTAGAGTAAACCCCCTGGTATATATAGCGATTGTTCTAAACAGATTAAAGTGTTGTTGCAACACAGACGGATTTAGAAATAATATAGTAGTATCAAATAAAGAACAATAACAAAGTACAACAGAAAGGATAATAGTTAGTTAACTGTTACACAACACCCACCCATCCTCCGCAATGAAAAGTAGTACTCCGTATAATAAATAGATTTTTTTTATTTTTAAAAAAATTAAAGAAATAAGAAAAACTAAAGTAAACTGTATAAAATCATAGAAAATTGACATAAAAAAGAATAGAAATTACTCCTAAAATGTTCATATGAGTATGCATACATAATTTTTTAAATAAAATTACATAAATTCAGACACTATATTGTGTTAATGTTTCATAGTAATAACCATAAAAGCAAACAAAAAAAAAATGATATTCATTTGACAATATCAATTTTGATTTATGGTTTATTTTATAAAAAGTTACGGATAATTTAATTTAAAATATATATCTATAATATTGTAGCATTTTACGTACAATTTATATACATATGTAATTTAAAATTAAGTAAAAAATACGATATCATTTGTTAATTAAATAAAGTTTAATATTTATATTTACATATATATATATATATATATATATATATATATATACATATATTAATGCACGTTATTTAATTTTCATTATTTTAAAAAAATAAATATTTCTAAGAAACTTCAACTAATATATACATATATAATGCCTCTACAATATTACATTGGAGAATTCTGAAACAGGATAAAATTAAAAATTAAATTATTTCGTATCTTAATAATTTAATGATATAATTTGTCAGTAATATATTTTTATGAATGAAACATAATAATGTAATAAAATTATTTTGCATAAAATATTTTAATTTTGTTATTTTACAATAATGATCATTTTCATAATTTACAAAAAAAAAAATCGTGAAATAAGGAATTCAATCCTTACTTTTACAATAGTTTGGTACAGATGACTAAAAACTAAAATTTTCTTTTTTTATATTAAAATCTTGTTTTGGACTATAAATCATTTTTAAAAATATTAATTCGATGTAAAATAAAAATTATTATAGTATATTTTATTTTATTTAAGTAGTATTTTAGTTATGTAAATTTAAAAAAAATTTTTTTTATAAATATAACAACGCTTCGTATGGAATATTGAAAAATTTTATTATTTGAATTTCAGTAACCGTATAATTATACGTCTTATAAATTTAAATTGATCTTTTCTTTTTTATATAAAAGTCACAAAACTCTAATGTTTTATAAATATCGCATATTAAAATATTCAATTATTTTATATTCGATATTTAAAATTAATTTATAAAAGCATTATATAAAATTTATCAATTTGAACTCTATGCTTAAGCAACGAATAGTAAATAGCATAAATAATGATTCATATAATCATAATCGGGAAATTAAATAAAATATCATTTATAATTTTTTAGCGAATATTACGAAAGTATATAAAAAGTGAAATATTAGATATCTTATTTTTATTTCAATTAAAAACAATTGTATAATATTTTTTAGTACGACGTACATATAAATATTATACTAAATCAAATTTCTTATAATGTAATTTTGTTTTGAGCAACAGAAGTATTCATTTTATAGTATAAAATATTATTATAACATTTACAAAATGTTGTATAGTGACCTAATTATACTCGTAAATACTTATATAATATGTACAGATATAATCTGAGAGCATAAATGAGCATGGGAATATTTGTTTATATAGTTTGATACATTATTCATACTCAAAGATTTACAATTGTAGAATCGATAGTTCTTTTTGCATCGATAATTTATATTTTTGCGCGTTTCTTTTGCATATTCATTTCGTTCTCTAGTAACAGTTCTATTTCAACTCCTCATCTTTAATTCTTCAGATGAATGCAGTTTGCCTATTCTCAAAATTTTATCCGTAAACGTTCTTTCTGAGACAATTTTACTCATTTTAGTATTTTCTCTTCCTCACTGTCTATATGTCTTTAAATCGTACATTATTCGTCTCTTATCATTGACTATAGATATCCACATACTCTCGTTTCCACCTTCTTTCTTTTTTTTAATACGATACCAAATCGTTTGTCACTTACTTATCTACTCCTTTCTCTATTCGAGCTCTCTATCTATATAATATTTTCTTAATATTTTCTGTAATGCTTGTTATTCTTTTTAGCGTCTCGGTTTCTTTTCTTCTCTTTCGCTTGTTATCTCATTGCTACCCCTTCGGAAAACTAATCTTTCTTGTTATTATATTCAACAGCAGGGCTTGTGCCAATGGATTTACAGATTTTTTTGGTTATGAGAGAGTATAGAGTGAAAACGAATGTAAGTCCAAGGGTGATGCAAGAATAGCAAGTTAGGGTGAATAGCTGAAAAAAACGGCAACTGATTTGAATGTTTGAAGGTGGGGACGTCATCTAGTTTCGACCCAGTCTGTCCTTGTCATTCGTTTATAAACATATTTAAATGAATGGTGCAAAGTGTAATGATATATCACGCGAGTCTTGTGAATATGGAAAAATAAGAATAACGACTTTAAATGTAATCTACGAGTAGATGATAATAAATTTGAATATGTGTAGCATTATCTTTGAAAATTATGCCTTACATGAATGTGGCAGCTCCGATGATTGTTCACCGCGCGCCAAGGTTTACAACAATGAAGTGCCGCGAGTTAAAATATAAGGATTGAATGCTCGTGCTTTTCGAGTTTCAGCAAATACTTCGTATTACTTATATTTTAAGTATATTAAATATCATTTAATATAAATGATTGTTAAATTAAACAATTGAAGAGAGTGTCATGCCTGGTGCCGATGGCATGCCCGAACGTAACAAACAGCAGTTGGAAGTGTCCAAATATTTCGATTGCACGTACCACTGTATATATTATATTCTTTATATGATATAATATATTTGTAGGAAATAAATAATTAACTATAATCACTGTGTTTGATTATTTACCATCATACCTTCATGCGTAACTGGTTATAAATAAAACGAAATAGATTATACATTAGAAAGTTAAGAAGTCTTGATATGAAAATTAATGAAGCATAAGAAGTGGGACAGTATACCAAAAGATGAAAAAATAAAATAAAAAGATGTTTCCTGTTAAATTTGAATCTATATTTTAAAGAAGTAAATCTGTTCGTCATTTCCAATTATTTTTGCTTATATAAGAACTTTATTTACTTTCTTTTACTTTCCTTTTTTCTAAACTACACGATCTTTGTGTGTTTTCATTGTTGTTTTTTCTCTCTTAATTTGTTAAAAATCCTTAAAAGTACTCTTAAGTCCTCTGCTTAGCTATAATGTTTTTATCATTGTATGTTAATTATTGATCTTTATTTTAATACTAGTTATAACTTCTGAGATTAAATACTATTTCATTCTGAAAAAAAAATTTGTACAAATATTGTTTCTTATTAAATTTCTTTTTTACTTATTAAGATTGCAAATTTATGATGGTTATATTGTCTATATATTAATATGTAGTAATATGATAATTAAATTATTGAAATTTTCTTTCAGATTTTCGTTTGTATAAAATTAAGAATTCACAATATTTAACACAGATATTTTACCTGCATTATCTTATAAAAATCATGGCAACTACGGATAAAGCAACAAAAATGAAAAATCCTTTATCTCTTACTAGCAGTGATTTAGTGTCACGATTTTTAGCAGCTACTCCATCATATTTATACGATGGTTCTCCTCTGAAAAATAACTTTTTTTTTAGTGAAATGTTGCGATCATTTGTACAAGCAAAACAAAATTCAATGAAGCCACATAAAAACAGTATTCAACGTCATAATAATTCTGGGAGATATTTATATGATCAACCTTTAGAGTTGACAACAAAAATGCGAAATCAAAATCGATCTGAAACAATAACACCTATTTCTGTAATTCAATATAATCAACATAAAATTCAATTGCATCAACAAAAACATGATAAATTAATTCGGCGCTTGTACCATAAATATTTCAATGAACATAAATTAGAAAATTCTTCAATTGAAAATAAAAGTAAAAGATATAACCAATATATAGATTATTCTCAAGATATAGATAGTAAATTATATAAAGAAAAAATAAATTATTTAAAAAAGAATAATAAAATAGATTATTCGTCAAAAAATGAACAACTAAATGATTATTTTACTAACAGTGTATTATCAAGTTCTCAAAATAAAATCTTATTTTCTCACAATTCAGAAAAATTTAATAAAATTGAATTACTAAATATTAATCGAAATACTGTTGAAGGTACTATAAAATCATTTGTTAATAATACTTTTACATCTAAAAAAAATAATATATATTCTTCGTCAAAAAATATTTTTTCAAAAGCATCTGTTGCTACTGATGAATTACCATCTAGTTCAAATTATAATACGATTCCAGATTTTTTACCGAATTCATTATTGTCTCCAAAATATCCAATATCACAAACTTACATAGATATTGATCCATTGCGTCTGTTTATAGATTTACGTTTATCTAGACATGTATGGGATAAAAAAGATAATGAAAAATATGTACTTAGTAGGAATAAACAGAATTCAGCATTTCATATACCACAAAATAAAGAATTCGATAAACCTTTAAATTTAACTAGAAGAAAGTCAACTTTTATTCGATTCGGTTGTGATAATTTTAAAGGAACTCATTATATATTCAAAAATATTAAAGAAACATATAGAAAAATACGCTATTCAGAAAAATATCTAAGAAATACTGCAACAAATAAATATTTTGTAGAAGCTAAAAAATCTTCCAAAGGTAAGTAAAATTCTCTTAATGATATTTTCTAGTTTTATTAAAATTATATATTTTACTAATAAAATTATTTAAGTATAATATATTTTTTACAGTAGTAAGTAAAATCATCAAGAATGAGCGCTATATTTATTAATTCAAAACTGTTTCAACGTCTTATTCCAGATGATGGTATACATTATATAAGTAAGATTTGAAAGGCGATCACCATGGTATATATAAAGAATGATGTTCTTGTAAAAATTAACCAAAGTGGATCTGAAGTTGAGTTACTCTATTGTTTAAGTGTTTTCTTTTTTACTAAGATAACGATCACTATAAAAATTTTGAAAATTCCTATATCAGTTTTTTTTATTACCGCGTGTCGTGACATCATGTATAAGAAGATCGATGATGCTTTATTTGATATCGAATATGTATGTAGCATTCTACACGTCTAGTATCATATTAAGTTCAAACTCACGGTGTCGACGTTCCGTAACCGAAAAATGACATAAATTTTATAATTTTTACTTTCGGTTATACGTCCTCATATATATATATTTATATATGATAATACTAACTTCATTAAATTGTTGTAATTATATGTGTTTTATAATTCCGTTTTAGATGCCGAGTTATTAAAAAAATTCTTTAAAAAATGTATTTCTTTTTCTATTTTTTTCGTGCAAGATAAGATAGATAACGTTTTAGAAGTAACATAATATATATTGCTTTTTTATTTATTTTAAGAACGCCCTTCTTTTTATAGTATATGATATATATATTTATTTTATTGCTTTATGAATAGCATAAGCCGTTCATTCTTACGGTCTGCTAAAAATTCAGAAATCCAAATTTGTCTATTTGTTTTTATAACATGTTAAAAATTATATCTTTTATTATTTATAATATACTTATCTTACAGAATCTTGCACACGCAAAATATATATGTTTTCTAATGTCATTAAATTAATCTCTAAAAAAATTATCAACAAGCATCAACATAATTGCGTTTTCAAAAGCTTTTATAAATTTTTAAAGAAACTATTGTTGATATTATCCATATCTTCTTATCCTTTTCTGTATAAGAAATGTTTGTATCTGCATGAATTAATCATACGAATAGTATATGTATGTGTAATTCTTTAAAAAGTATCAATGTAATCACATTACGCTCAAAAATTGTTTTATTTTTTTTTCATCATTGATACAGAACATCATTATTAGTATTCTATAAAATCATTTAATTTTTTTTGTCAATTTTTGTTTTTGGTTTTTAATATATATGCAGCAAGGTATACTTTTAAATTAAAATTTTTTTTTTTTATCATAAAAATTACTTTCTCAAGTTTTTTAAGTATTGTTTTCATTACCACTTTATATTTTAAAAAAGTTACCAAAAAAATGATGTCTTTTAAGAAATTTTCGATTTTATTAAGTGAAAAACCTGCTGATTTCGATATTTATAATGCTGAATGCATGTTCTTTAATTTTATTATAATTAGTTTTTATTAAAAAATTCCTTGAGATTCAATAAGGTTAACAAAGTTTTAACACAGCTTGCAGATACTACTTTTTCTGAAAAACACACATATGGATTTTAACGAGTAACGATTTCTTCTGGTAAATTAATTTTATATTTAAAATCTGTTGTTATACTATACTTTTTATTAACGTGAGTAGCATTATATTTTTACACGATTTATATTTGTGAACAAGATCAATTATCAGGTGGTTCTATTATATACACATTTGTTAAATATATTATTTTACCTTCCAGCTGATCGTTAAGGATTGGCAAATATTTACACTGTATGCTTTTATATTAGTATTAATTGTGAGTTTCATTTTGTATAAAATTCATTGGCATATATAGAGTATTGGTTTCAAAACAAATTATTCTATTCTATCTAAATTCTTTTCCTTATTCTGTTCTTCCTGCATTATTTATTACTCTCTTAAAATTCAAAGATATTTATTTTCTATTGCTTTAGTTTGGAATTGTTTTAAATTACATTCAATTTTAATATATTGAATAATTGACCACTATTTTGTTTTTTGTTTTGTTCATTTTCATTCTTTTAATTTATAATTTTGTTGTATAATTGTTCATATTAATTTGAATATTTTTCTTGATATAAAATCTATTGTAGGAATTGAAAAATTTATCTATTTATTCTTTATACTTATGAATTCTACATTATTCTATCATTACTATTTTTTTCAACAATGCTTTAAAACAGTATGATTTTATATGGTTCTTAAATTAAAATCTATTTTAATTTTATTGTTACTTTTAGAAACATTAATTTATCGTAGGAATTTCTCAATTTTTATTTTCGATAAAAAAAAATTATTGTTCTATTTAACTATACGTATTTACTTTTGATTTATATGTAGTCTTTAAATCTAATAAAATCATTTACTATAATTTTAAGGGATGGTTATATAAGACTATAGTAAAATTGATATAGTATTGAAGTCCCTTCAACATTAATGGTTATTTAGATATGTATATATTTATATATTTATTTATTTAGTTAAGATTATGTTATATTCACGTCTTATCTCAAGCTTGTGTTTTTCCTTTATTTGATTTTTTAGACATTGTTTTTTTCTTGAAATCCCTTTATATTTATATGAAATTTGACTTGTGTCATTTCGAATTTATTTGTTTTTATATAAATAATTCGTAGTTTCTAACCAAATCTACGGAAGTTAGTATTACAGTCATGCATGTGTTTAACTCATATTTTCTTTATGAACCGAATACTAAGCATAAGAGTAATAAAAGAAATCTCATAATTATTAAGTATTGTTGCAATATACATGAAATATTTGAATTTTACATCATATATGAAGAGGTTATTACTTTTTATTATTAATTTAATAATTTTATAATTACTTTTTTATCAATTTTTTTTATCTGATTTTAAGGCTCTTATCTTATTCAATTCTGTTTCTAATTTTTACATAGGGTTAATTTTGAAACTAGTTTAGTACAATTTTAGTCCACTGTTTAGCATAGTATGTTCAACGTATTAGTTTAGTTTAATTTTACTGAACGATATAATATTGACATAATATATATAATATTAATTTAGAAAAAAGTGGGATATATAAAAGGGTAGAAGAAAGTAGACAAATAGATAGGGAAGACAGAAGAACAAAAAGTTTAATCAAGAAAAAGGACAAGAAAATAAAAGTAAAAAAGGTAAGAACAACAAAGAGGATAGTAAAAACATAAAAAAGAATAAAACTAAAAATAGTATTTTAGTATATGATTAGTTAAGAGACAATGGATGGGCAAGAATGGAAGTTTATACATAATTAAGAAGGAATTGGCAGAAATATGGTTTAAAAAAAGCAACATAAGAAGAATAAAATAAAAATTAATTAATTAAAAGTTTTTTTAAGTAAAGCTGGGAAGGAAGAAAAAAAATAGAAAAACAAAAGGGAGAGCGCTTTTGACAATAAGAAAGAATAGCGACATAAAAAAACAGAAATGAAAATTATGGCTCAGGATTACATAAGTGCATCAATGGTATTAAAAAACAAATACTTTAACGTAATGTATGTGTTGTAAAAAATTGGGAGAATTTTGAAAAATTCGATGCTATGAGGAAAGAGAACAAAGTGAAAGCTACTAATAGAACTACTACAAAAAATTGTCCGTATAACTATTCTAAGCAGCTGCTACATTACGCGATAATCAGTTGTATTGCTTATCAGATTTATAATGATCAAATTTTTTTGATAGAAATAGTTTTATGAAAATTAAAGTGGTATTGGAAGCAGTATTAATTATTACTATAATGTACATCAGACATAACCAATTGAATATTATTACATAACTGTAACGTACATCTATAGCTAGCACATTCCGACGGATGTGACGAACACATCCGCTCTCATGCAAAACGGAGTCAAGTAACGTAATGCGTGCGTCTGACGCTCTCAGATAAAGACTACTGACCATATCTGGCTCTGCGCCATATATACAACATACTTTCCTCTATACAAACACACTTACCTCACAGTAAAACTCTTATTGTAACTTAAGTTTTACTCTTATCACAACTGCTCTACAGAAAACCTCTCATTCAATTTTTGACTATGTTCATTCTTATTCATATCTTGACAAAGCTCCTTTCGATATCTAAGCTTTTACTCAAATTATTATTTCTAATTCAACTTTATTTCTTGTTAATTATAAATCAATTTCTAAGTACTCAGAATCAGTACTATACATTATTAAAGAAATATAAAATAAAAATTTGTAAAATATACTTAATTATTAAATAAAAGGAGTGTTAACATTTAATCAAGTTCAACAAATTTCAAACTTTTTCGTCCTGAACATTACGTAATTACAGTGATTATGATAATAACCAGTTATAAATGTCATACAACAAATAATACATTTATTTTTGTTAAGACATTTCAATAAATTTTATGTATAATCCGATTTTAAAAATACATATTTTATTTTTAATTCATATTTTTAGTAATTTAAATAATGTTTTCTTCAATAAATACATTTATTTTGTTACTTATTTAAATGTTAATTATTTAAAATATACTATTACATCATATAAAAAATAATTATTGTTAATCACGGATTGCGGGGAAGAGGGAAAGGGGAAATAATTTTCCGCTAGTTCTTATCTTTTATTGTTATTTTATTTTCTTCAGCACTCTTTAGGCACATTTATAATTAGTAACCTGCGCTGGGATGGTGTAACTGTTCGCCCGATGTCGAAGGTGACAACGAAAACAGTCCCTTTTTGTCCACTCGTAGCTTATATACAAATCCGTAGTTTTTGGCCACGTGGTGACCTTGGCGCTACCCGAGTTTGTTGTTTACAACTCGGGCTAGACCGAACCTGTCGGTCCCCGGGGATTTCCTCGGGGAATCCCGTCGGCAACAATTATATATTATAGTAATTGTATAGATAATAAATATTATAAATTAATTTACATGTAAATTTTTTATTTTATTCGATACTTTGATCATTTGAAACTTTATTTTTAAAATACTAATAATTTTTTATAGTGCATATTATTTTATACGATATAAATGTACCGCAAAACATGTATCGGCAACCTGCAGGATCTTTGGCACTTTTATTAGGCTTGTAGACGCCAAACCAAAGTGAACTTGTGGCGATAGAAGCGCCCGCCATGTGTTCAGAATGAACTAATCGGTGGTCTGCCCGGTGGCTAACTCAAATTGCAAAAGAATTGCGATGGCTTTCTGTCGCCGATCGTCTGAACTCCCAAGAGTTTCTGGGCTCGGGCGGCATTTGATTCAGCGAGACGTCTAATAACTTGCTCCTTAAGATATTTGTATCTATTTTGCTGTGGAGGCGAAGATAACGTTAAAGTTACGTCCTTCACTTGACGCAACACCTTCGGATTCAAAGAGCTCACTGTCAAGTTGTACCGTGCCTTGTCACTGTTTATTCCAGAATTCTCAAAACTTATTTCGAAAACAATAAAATATAAACTCACGTCGTCGTCGCCCTCCTGTCTCTGACGTTTGCCTATGTTATCCATTATATATATATATATATTTTTTTTTACTGAAAAAAAAAATAATGATTTAATTTTCAATCATGTCGGGGTCACTAATATTGTTCTGTCGGGTAAATAATCAACTAGTTATTTTACTTTAAATAAATTGTTTATTAATACGAGTATTAGTAATTTATATATTATATTAAAGGTATAATGTATGAGTGCTGAGTGGCGCGTGCAATAGAGTTGCTTGCACGATTCCAACTACTGAGCGCACCGCCGGCAACGGACGTCCGGCTCTTTTTCGATCTTTTCAAATACACTTCAAATACAAAACATTACGCATTCTAAAATATTCGGAAAACCTTATATTTAATCGTATTTCTAAATTATAAATAATAACGTCGATATTTGACACGGCGCGGGACACCCGATCTTTGTATATATTACGCGCGTCGAAT
Organism: Platyscapa corneri; assembly: GCA_018907185.1. Classification (NCBI taxonomy): domain Eukaryota; kingdom Metazoa; phylum Arthropoda; class Insecta; order Hymenoptera; family Agaonidae; genus Platyscapa; species Platyscapa corneri. Next base: position 18,367 of record JACCHW010000090.1, read on the forward strand.
TTTTGGCGCGCGGCAGACATTAATCCGGCCCCCCACTTAAGAATAAAAGTAAGTATCCTAAAGTATAAGCCACAAGCTGTTCTTTAGTCTTCTCCTTCGAAATATTTTTTCAATAATTATTTTTAATATTGTTCTCTATTTTCATATTTCCACATCTCACTTATTATTGTTATTTATTATTTATTTATTATTATTAATAAAATTTCGTCTTCTATTAAATATATATCTCTTTATTTCATCTTTTATTAGTCGACAGTATTTATTTCTTTAAACTTTTTAGCATTGTATTTTTGCCCACAGTCTATTTTATTTTCATTTTTTCCAAAAACTTTGTTTTAAACGATTTAGCTTTTTTTCTGTAGCTATATTTTTTGAGAAAACTAACCTTTTTATATACTGACTAGAAGCTGGGAGGAAATTTGCAGTATGCATACATTTTACTTACAGTAATTTCTTACTATAAAGTTTTACATATACGAGTCTTAGTAAATTTGAAGAGCCACTTCTATCAAGTATTTTATGTATTTGGGTAAATTCTGCAGTTACGATACTAATTTTGTGTTCCCGGCATAAAATATTTTTAATATCAAGTATTATGATACTATATATGTATTTTTTGTACTTTTCTTTTGTACCCTTTACTTGAGAAGTAAGCATACCAAAAAGTGGAATGTATTTCTTACTAAGATCTATTGTAGAACTATGTTTCGATTTTTGGCGTATGTTTTATTGTTTAACATTTTGTATTAGCCAAAAATGATACGTATTATAAATTTTTAATACAATAAACAATTTTCTTTAAACAAGCTACTTATTCTATTAATCTTTATTACGTTCAGTAATGGAACAAAAATGTAAATCCTGTTTCCTTTTTTCAAACTATAATTTAAAATTGTATTTTACTCTGTTTGTATGGTTTATATTAGTAAGCTATTATGTCACGTCTTAACTGTATACTGAAAAGTAAAATCATTTTTGTTCATTCCCTATTCTTTTATTATGCTTTGGTATGGCATAATAAAAGATGAAAGAATTTTATAAAAGGTGATTTCCATTGACGTAAGAAAAGAAATTCTTTTTAAAAATCTTAAAATAATTTATATATTTGTACTTAATTTATATATTCTTAATGAATATAAAAAAGTTTCCAATGCTGTAGAGGTTGCAAAAAGACAATGAAAAGAATAACAAGCGTTACAGAAAATATTATTTAGATAGAGAGCTCGAATAGAGAAAGGAGTAGATAAGTAAGTGACAAACGATTTGGTATCGTATTAAAAAAAAGAAAGAAGGTGGAAACGAGAGTATGTGGATATCTATAGTCAATGATAAGAGACGAATAATGTACGATTTAAAGACATATAGACAGTGAGGAAGAGAAAATACTAAAATGAGTAAAATTGTCTCAGAAAGAACGTTTACGGATAAAATTTTGAGAATAGGCAAACTGCATTCATCTGAAGAATTAAAGATGAGGAGTTGAAATAGAACTGTTACTAGAGAACGAAATGAATATGCAAAAGAAACGCGCAAAAATATAAATTATCGATGCAAAAAGAACTATCGATTCTACAATTGTAAATCTTTGAGTATGAATAATGTATCAAACTATATAAACAAATATTCCCATGCTCATTTATGCTCTCAGATTATATCTGTACATATTATATAAGTATTTACGAGTATAATTAGGTCACTATACAACATTTTGTAAATGTTATAATAATATTTTATACTATAAATGAATACTTCTGTTGCTCAAAACAAAATTACATTATAAGAAATTTGATTTAGTATAATATTTATATGTACGTCGTACTAAAAAATATTATACAATTGTTTTTAATGAAATAAAAATAAGATATCTAATATTTCACTTTTTATATACTTTCGTAATATTCGCTAAAAAATTATAAATGATATTTTATTTAATTTCCCGATTATGATTATATGAATCATTATTTATGCTATTTACTATTCGTTGCTTAAGCATAGAGTTCAAATTGATAAATTTTATATAATGCTTTTATAAATTAATTTTAAATATCGAATATAAAATAATTGAATATTTTAATATGCGATATTTATAAAACATTAGAGTTTTGTGACTTTTATATAAAAAAGAAAAGATCAATTTAAATTTATAAGACGTATAATTATACGGTTACTGAAATTCAAATAATAAAATTTTTCAATATTCCATACGAAGCGTTGTTATATTTATAAAAAAAAATTTTTTTTTAAATTTACATAAACTAAAATACTACTTAAATAAAATAAAATATACTATAATAATTTTTATTTTACATCGAATTAATTATTTTTAAAAATGATTTATAGTCCAAAACAAGATTTTAATATAAAAAAAGAAAATTTTAGTTTTTAGTCATCTGTACCAAACTATTGTAAAATTAAGGATTGAATTCCTTATTTCACGATTTTTTATTTTTGTAAATTATGAAAATGATCATTATTGTAAATAACAAAATTAAAATTATTTTATGCAAAATAATTTTATTACATTATATTATGTTTCATTCATAAAAATATATTACTGACAAATTATATCATTAAATTATTAAGATACGAAATAATTTAATTTTTAATTTTATCCTGTTTCAGAATTCTCCAATGTAATATTGTAGAGGCATTATATATGTAATATATTAGTTGAAGTTTCTTAGAAATATTTATTTTTTTAAAATAATGAAAATTAAATAACGTGCATTAATATATGTATATATATATATATATATGTAAATATAAATATTAAACTTTATTTTAATTAACAAATGATATCGTATATTTTTTACTTTAATTTTAAATTACATATGTATATATAAATTTGTACGTAAAAATGCTACAATATTATAGATATATATTTTAAATTAAATTATCCGTAACTTTTTATAAAATAAACCATAAATCAAAAATTGATATTGTCAAATGAATATCATTTTTTTTTTGTTTGCTTTTATTGTTATTACTTATGAAACAATTAACACAATATAGTGTCTGAATTTATGTAATTTTATTTAAAAAATTATGTATGCATACTCATATGAACATTTTAGGAGTAATTTCTATTCTTTTTTATGTCAATTTTTATGATTTTTATACAGTTTATTTAGTTTTTCTTATTTCTTTAATTTTTTTAAAAATAAAAAAAATCTATTTATTTATACGGAGTACTACTTTTCATTGCGGAGGATGGTGGGTGTTGTGTAACAGTTAACTAACTATTATCCTTTCTTGTGTACTTTGTTATTGTTCTTTATTTGATACTACTATATTATTTCTAAATCCGTCTGTGCAACAACACTTTAATCTGTTTAGAACAATCGCTATATATACCAGGGGGTATAATTACAGATGCACACTTTAATATGACATCGCTGTAGCGACATCACGCTACACGCATACATAGATAAGTATGCGTGCGTGCGGCATCACACTGTGTGCAAAGGGGGTTGCAGATACAGCAATAACTGACGCTGAAGTCTTGCATGCTCCCACTCACATCGAACAACCAATTTTTTTATTTACATTTATTTTATACTGTTATTAAATTTTTCTGATTTAATTGATATAAATTAAATTGTCTATATTTATCAGCCTGTCATTGAGAAAGACTCACTATACGTAAACAAAGATAGACAAAATGGCACAATTCGAAAAAATTAAAAAAAGAGTATTTTAACAAATTTATAACTTTGTATATATAAATAGAAAAAGTTAAATGCAAAAAAGAATGAACGAGAATATGATACAATTAATTTTAATAAATGTTAGCCTTGAACACTGTTAACTAAAAATTATAATTACAATCATAAATAAATAATGACAAAGCAACCATATCCAATATTTTTTGAATTTATATCTGAGTATTTATCTCCATATGTCTTATTGACTTGAAATGAATTGGTTTAAAATTTAAAGCAAGTTCATAGTACAATTTTTATTTTTTACGAATACAACATGGTATAATTTTGGATTTTATGTTTTTGAATATGTCTTATTATTTTATATTAAATCAGATTCTTTTAAGAATCCTTCTGTAGAATCGAGATCTTTAGATATATAAATAACGTATTTGGTTTTTATTGAAAATATGGAATTTCGATTTTCGTTTTTTGGTCATTATATATTATGTTTATTTTTAGACTTTTACCAAAGACTTCATATGAACTAGTAGGTTTTATTAACGATATTTTTCATTCGGTGAAATTAGAATATGATGCTTTTTTTTATCTTGTAGACTCAATAAATTTCATAATATTTATCGAAATAGAATTATTAATATAGCTTGCGTTTCAAGTTTTTGAGTAAAGACTATTTATTCAAATTGTAAATGGTTTTTTGGAGTCCAATTTTTACGAAATTTTTCTAAGTGCGTCAGCATTGCTTTTAATTTTTCTTATTTTATATTCTGTAGAAAATTCGTATTCCACCTATTTTAATCTTTATTGGAAGAGTCTTGATGTTCGATATTTTAAATTGAATAGCCATAATAATGATTTATGGTTACTTATGATTTTGAATTTTTGCCTATACAAAAAATGTTTTATTATCCAATCTATCGTGATTAACTCTTTTTCGATAGTGGAGTAGTTTGATACGGCGCAATTTAGAGTTCTGATAGCACATGTTATAGGTAATCCTGCAATCCATTCCGGTTTGTCAGAACCTAATGCAAATTTAACACCGTCGTTAGTTAATATTACATTTAGGAGATTTTTTTAGTCCAAATAGTAATATATTGTATTCATAGTATCCAAAATTTGTGGAAAATACTGTTTTCGCTTTGTTCCGAAGATCCATCTTTATTTGATGAAAATCTTGTAATATTGTTCAGGTATAACAATTCAATAATTAACACAGTATATGCTAAACTATTTAAATTTATTTTAAACTACAAAGAATTTATATCTATGAACACGATATAAATTCATGCGGAGTGACGCGTGAGAAACTCGAACACTTGTACAAATCCAACTAACTAGACATGCCGTCAGAGACGGGCGCAAAGCCCCTTTATAATTGTTTTGATTAAACATTCTATTAGAATTCTGCAGAATTCCATATATTTAATATTTACATGATATAAAATCAAGTATCCGCTGACGCTTGAAAAAGGTGCGAGATTCCCAATCTGTTTTAGTTCACGGTGCCGATTGTCGTATTATTTCGGCGCGCGGCGAACAATCATTGGGGCCGCCGCTTATATGTAAAAATATAATTGCTTAAAATGTACGCTAAAATTTGAAACTAAATCCAGAGTTGTAAAGTATCTTAAATTTCTCAAATGATCTAGCATTTCCGAAATATTTGAAATGGGATATGAATTTCCAATAGTTATATCATTTAAATTACGATAATCGATAACAATTCGACATTTTGAATTTTTGGCAAGAACCAAAGGAATGTATTCCATGGTGGTTGCTATGCTTCGATATTGTTTTTATCATCTCCCCAATTTGTTTCTTAACTTTTAATAACAAAAACACGGTTTGTTTATGATAGTCTCCATTCTAAAAGAATCTGTGTAACTCAAAGTATCACCTTAACGTGGTCCTTATTTGGTTAAATTCAAGTATCGTCTAGACTATTGACAATTTTAATGAGGCAGTCTTTGATTTTTAGTGAATATGATAAAATATCTTCGTTGTGATCTTATCTACAAGAAGATTCTAGTTGCCATTATTTATATGTACAGTAAGTTTACAAGTAATCTTTTATCACTTGGACATTTTGCAAAAATTCTGTTTCTAATTAGATTTCGCGCTTTACCCGTGATTTTCATTGGTACTATTAAGATTAACATCTTTTCGTTTTCTTCTTTTACATCGAATTTTCATGTTAAATAGCATATACTACAGTAATAGCATATAGTTGCTGGTATAGCCATTTTGCATTATAAAATATATTTATTCGAGAATATTTTATTATATAATTTCGATTAATATTTTATATTGTATGTAAAACACTTACAATAGAAACGAGGCAGTCTTTATTTTTTCTTATTCTTTTATTTTATTTTTCTTACTATTCTTATCTTCTGTTGTTAAGCGTTGATTTCAGATGATGACAGCGATGATGATGAACTATTAATTTTCCGATAACGACAGTAATGATGTTGTAGTGTTGAAGGAAAAAATCTTGTCCTTTCTTCTTAAGTTATAGGTGTCGAGTCCTTCTCCAGTTTTCAGTCCTTTATTCTTGTTTAAATGCACTCTTGGTATACGTTTTATATTTTATTGGATTTTCGTAAATTTCAATAAGTAATTTTCAAAGTAAATTTCAATAATTTTGAAATTTTTTCGAAAATAATCTACTTCTGACACAACTTATGATGGATAAGAACAGGTTTTCACTGGTTTTATTAACAGCACACTACGTTTGATTATTAGTATAATAATTTTTTTTCACTTTACTTTCTGTTTGTAACAATTTTTAAATATTTTCGTCAAACACAATTAATTAATATATATTTAAGTATTTAAGGTGTTAGTTGATACAGGAACTTGACGATATAGAGATATGTGACTTATAATAAGATGGGAATAAGAGTGCTGGTTCGGAAAAATTTTTATAAAGAGCAAAATTATATTGTGTAAGGTTTAAGATTTGAAAAAATTCAATGTATGCTAAAAAATTACAAAAATAAATCATATGGCAAGACAATTTTATACGAGGGGTTTCTAATAAAACTCTAATATTTTACAATAGGTAGAAAGGTTTCAAAAAATATATTGGTCACACATAAAAATAGATATATATCGAAAGATTCTAAAGCATACGACAGCTGCGCATTAACTTTCGATAAGCGTATAAAATATATATATGGAGAGAATTTAATTACGCAATGGTTTCCAGTGCTAAATGTATCTTAAAATTAGGTGTATTTTACTTATATGGAAAATGCAGTTAAGAAAGAATTCTCAATAAAATTTGTAACGCGTAAAAGAAATACAGAAAATCATCGACAATGCTTAGTTTTTAGTAGTTTTCATTACAAAGGAAATGCATAGTAGCAGATGCGTAAAGTTTTTTGTTCATTATACTCCTTTTTTGTAGCAGAGAGGGTGCATAATAGTCGAGTGAAGCTCGTTAGGTACGTGCATATATTACACTAGTAAAACGAAAATCAAACAGCTGTTAACAGAAGTGCAAGCAACATGTGAACTGTATGATAAACAAAATAACATTACGAACAAGTCCAATGTTACAGGATTCGAAGAAATAAAATAGGAGAATATTATAAAAGGTGATTAGAAACATATAAACATATAATATACAAAATTCATTAGAGCAAAAATAGAATAAAGTAGTAAAGTGAAACTCAAGAAATAAACAATATAAGAAGTTAAGAAAGAAAACAAATAAATAAATAATATATACATTAATATAGAAGCAAATAAATTAAGTGATATAAATATGTATAATTTAAGGATTATGCACAAGTGTAAATAACAATATATAAATTATTCGTAAATAAACAAAAAATAATAATAATATTATGTAGCGTACATTTAAAAATTTTATTAAATTTATTTAATAAAATTTGAAAATAAAATTGTTACTTTTATAAGATTTGTTAAGAGAATGCATAATTTAGCTACTTCTGGCGTCATCTTGTGGTAACTGATAATCAATTATTGATTGTTGATATCGCTTTCTTACCATATGACGAAAAAGAGGGCGCTATTCAACTCGAGTGCATCAATCGCGCGTCAATAACCAATCGGCGCGATCGATCCGCTGCGGAGTATTATAGACAATTTTACACCGTTCATTAAAAATTGTTATCGCTGATCCCATTTCACAATGAGTATAACACGTCGCATGATTAGCTCATTTATCGCCTATCAATGATTAGATATTATGATCGATGAGCAAGACGCGCGTATGGTCATTACTCAGTTTTATGACTAAATTCAGTTAGTACTGTACAGTTAATACTGTTAATATTGTAGAGTTAGCTCGGATTATCTCAAGCAAAGCTTTGCAATTATATATTATCGGCTCATCTAGAGAAAGTTATTAATAATTATGGGCTCAAACATTCACAAAAACTAAATACATCACATATTTATACAATATACACATCTTAAGAAATAATTATTAATACAAACACACACATATATTTAAAGACCTCATAGAGAATTGCTTACACGAATACACTCATACATCATTTACACTTACTATGTTAGATGTATATAGTATTAGTTGCGTTAGTAGATTAGATTAGATTAGATAGTTTATTAAACAATATTATATATTGTTATAGACATAATTTTTTTTACATAGTGTTAACTTATTTACAGAAATTTACATTATTTGGTTTATTATAACTTGTTTTATTAATGTTATTTATATTTAGGTTATTTTTAATGTTTTCTTGAGTGTGCTATCTTTTATTTTGTTATTTATTCTTGATTATTGTTATTTACTTCCTCTTTTTTTATTTCTTTTCAATGGTTATCGTTTTTTCTTCCTCTTTTTTCTTTCTTTTTGGATTTTTTTAAGTTTATCTATGCTATCTTTTTCTTCTTTTAGTATTTTTTGCCACTGTAACTCCTTATTTCCTGTTTCGCAATCTTCAATACTATGCTTGGTTGTTTCCTGGTTTTTTGTTCCCTGTTTTCATTTTTCATTCTGTTTTTTTTCTTATAAGTTTTTCTTTTCTATGAGACCCTGTAGAATGATGAACTTATTCTTTTTGACATATTCCGACTTTTCCAATTTTACTAACCATTGATGTTCTATAAGTAAATTTTCTGCTTCCTTCCATATGTTCTCTCCATTTTCTGTTTTTGTTGTTCAAAATCTACCCAACCAGCCGATGCTATTCCAAAATTCTATTCTTTTTTCGTCTAGGGTTTTTATCCATTTCCTGTTGTTATCTTTATTGAACTTGTATTCTCTTCCGTCTTTCAAGGCTGCTTTCATTATTCGCTGCTTTAATTTTTTTTTTTTTAAGTTGATTGCTATTTTAGCTGCCTTGATATCTAGATTAGTTTTTTGGTTGTCCAACATCAGTATGGTCTCGGCTAAGTTTTTCTTTAATCCTAATGATCATATTATAAATATTTTTAAAATTTTTTCCAATTCGCCATATGCTTTCTAATCCCATATTTCCGAACCATATAATGCTACTCCATCAATTAAGCCGTCGAATAATTTAAATTTCATTTTCACGTCTTCTTTAAACCACTTTTCACTTAGGTGCCATATTTTACCCATTTTTAATTAGTTTTCTTTTAATGTTTATGTGTTCTTCGTCTTTATTGTTGTGGTTACATATGTAACCTAAATAATTGTAATTTTTTACTGATTCTATTATCTCTTCTCTCCATCTGATAATTATTTTTCCCCTCCCTTTCGAGTTTCCAATTCTCAAAATTTTTGTCTTCTAGTTATTCAGGTCTAGGCCTTTGTCTTCTGAATTTCTCCTTAGTAATTTTAAAAGTTCTTTTAATTCTGTTTCGCATTTTGCCATTATTCAATGCCGTCGGCATAGGAGATCGATCTAATTTCTTTATTACTGATTTTAATTCCCGATGATCTGGATTTTATAGCTGTTACTATTTTATACTCTTATATAACTATACTCGTATATAAAATATACGATTTGATACTCTATAGCTGTTCTCAGTAGGTCAGTAGCTTCGGTCATACTTCTGTTTTTCTGAAGTCCGTTTGTGTTTCATCAAATTTTGCCTTTTATTCCAATTCAATTTCTACTGTTTTTTAAGACATCAGCTAAAATTTTATATCCAGTGTCGAGTAGGGACATCCCTCTGTACTTATTGGCCGAGTTTTTGTCACCTTTTTTTATAATAAATATTACTAACACGCTCTTCTATTCTTCTGGAATTTTTTACTGTTTTAAAATTTGTTCAGAATTTTTGTCATGTTATTTAACATCAATCCTCCCCATATAACCACATTTTGTTCGTAATTTCATCTTTTCTGGGCTTTTTCTTTTTTTTTCCATTTCGTGATTGTATTCTGAATTTCTATCTCTTTTATATCAGCTATTGTTATTTTTGACTCACTTGGAATTACTTTTTGACACTTTTTTATTTCTTTTATAGGTTTCTTGTCCGTTTCATCATAAAGTCTTTTATAATGTTCTTTCCATTCCTCATTACTTATGTAATTTCTGATTTTTTCTTTTTTTCCTCCCTTTATTTATTAATTTTCAAAATGTCTGTTCTGTTTTTCTTTTACTGATTTTTCTATTTCTCTTATAATTTTTTTTCTTTTCTTCGTTTTTATTAATTTCCTATATTTTTGTCTTTCTACTCTAAAATTTGTACTATCTATTAGTAGTATTCTACTAGTCATTTCCATTTTATATACTTTTCTTTAACTTTTTTTTTACTTTCCCATGTTTCTTTGTCACACTATGACTCTTTGTTTTTATTTCTTACTTTCTAGTCCTTTTTAATAATGCTATCTAACATTTTTCTTTTTAATTTATTCCAGTTTTTTATTTCCTTACCTTGTTCTAATTTCCTCTGGTACTCCTTTGTTGAGTTTTCAGTCCATTCCGTCCTATATATTTTTCTTTCTGTTGTTTGAATTTTATCTATGTCATCATGGAGACTTATTATGAGGGGTTGATGATCTTATTTTATTCTATCTTTTATGCTTAACTTTTCTATGATATCTTCTTCTTTTTCAATTGGATTTCTTTCGTTTTTTTTGATTGCCAACAGGAGACCTCCTTTCGCTCTTCTTTTTATTTTTTCCCTTTTTGCATTATTTATTATCAAGTGAAAGTTTTTAAATTTTTGTTCTAAAGTTCCATTGTATTTTTCTTCTGACCATGTTTATGTTAATCCTAAAATGTCTATTTTCTCTATGAACTCCCATCCTTTTTTTCTAATTTATTAATTCCCGATATATTCCCAAACATAATGCTTAGTTTATTTTTATTTATATCCTTTTTATTTTGTTTTAGTTACTTTACCTTTATTTTCTTTTTTTCATTATAAATTAGCACTTCTTTATTACTTATCACTTAATTTTCTTGATACCACCATTTCTCTTCGCTTTGTCTTTACTCTTTACATTTTTTTCAACTATTCTTAATTCTCTTTCCATATACGTAGTATCTTTTGTGACATAAATGTTCTAATTTTTTCATTATTCATTAGCTTTTTCTCTCTCCAAAAGTTCTCTTTATTTTTTATATTTTTGCACATTATTCTCCGTCATTTTCTTTCTCCTTTCCATGATTTTATTATTTTTAGTTTATTCTGTTATATTTAGCTCTTTTTCTATCCATTCCTTGACATTTGCTTCTTTATTTATCTAACTGTAATCTAGTTCTGTTATAATTAAATTATTTTTTTTTCGCTTCTATTATCCAATCAATTTTACTTGTGTTTTCCTCTACCTCATCTTTAATCGCCATTATTGTATCTATTTTCTTATCCAATTTTTTTTCACTTCCAAGATTTTATTTACATTTTTTCTGATTCTCTTTTAATCTTTTTGTTTGTTTCTTTTTCAAACTTTTTGATTTTACCTATTAGTTTTGCTTCACTTTCTGTTATCTTATTTTGGAAATTTTTCCTTGCTTTTTACTTTATTTTTTCTGCTCTTTTGTGCATGCTTCCAGCTATTTTCTTATTTTTATGTATTACGTAGCTATCTCTCCGGTTATATCGGTATGCTTTTTTTTGTAAGCTTGCAACTCCAGTTGACGTTTTCTTTCTGCTGCTCATGCTTTTTCGGTTTTCGTTATTATGCTACTTTCTCTACTCTATATATACTTTGTTTTGATTTTGTTTATTTTGTATAACACTTATCTACTTCACTTACTTCCAGCTGTTATTGATGTTTTCTCACTATTTATGTATACTTTCCTTTTCTTGCTGTTATCAACTTCACCTGTCGATCTTCCTTAGAGCTTTAATTATTATTTCGCTCGTATGCCTAACCTCTTAAAATTTTTTTGTTTTAGGTTTTTTTATCTTTCTACTCACTATTTTGTGCTTGCTTTTTTCCCACTATAGGATACTGTCTAATTTTTTAAAGTTCTATTTTATCACTTTTCTCTATATTTGTATTTGTACTTTGAATAATTATTTTTACTTATTTACTTGTGCCGTATCACGCATTACGTCAGAGAACGGACTCTAGTTGCGTTGTATACATTGCGTACTTTTCTCATATTGTTAAGCGCGTTTACATATAAGCAATTTAGTTAATATATTTAAGTGCATAAGTTTAATCGAAAGTGTTTTAGTGAATTAATTTCATATTCTATAAGTACGTTATCATATTTAATAATCTAGTTGTAATTCTGATAAGGTTTGTTTATATTTAAGTTCATAATTTGGTGTATTCACAGATTACAATTAAATGCGTTCTATTCATAAATCAATAGTTAAGTTTATATTCAAATTTGTAATTATCTGCATCATTATAATTATATTATAAAAACATTAGTGGTTTAAGTGTAAATATGTGTTTTTACTTAAGTAAATAAATGGTGGTGTGTATTCATTTTGCTTCTGCTCACCCTTTTTGGGTTTATTTGATAGTTTACTTAATAAGATGGAATAAAAATTTTATAGAAGTCACTAATTAATCATATTACCTATTAAATTGTATTGATTTAGTATAAAAAAAGATTCTTTAATTGATTTAAAATAGATATTTTTTCTTTTATTTTATTCATATATTTCTTATTAATGTTGATTTTCTTTTTATTTTATTTTAATTACAATTTACATTCTATCAAAAAAATTTACATAATGAAAAGGATATTCTTATATATAATTTAAGTTAATTGTCACAGGCAAAAATTCTATGAATACTTGAAAGTTATTTAAGGAGTCTAGATAGAAAATATATTACTTTATTTGAGTAATAACTTTTTTACAAATTTCACTAGTATATTCACTGCATGTTGCACTGCCACCTAAGTCACCTGTTAAATATTTAGCTTCTTTAATAGTTTCATAAGCAGAGTTTTCAATTATTCTTGCATAATCATTTAAACCCATATATTTCAACATCATAACTGCAGACAATAACAAAGCTGTAGGATTAGCTTTATCTTGTTTAGCAATATCTGGTGCAGTACCATGAACCTTTAGAAGAAGTACATCTAATTCATATTTTTGAAACTCAGCATTAATTAATAAAATTATTATTATTTTAAAATAAACTTACAGATTCAAAAAGTGCACCATTCAAACCAATATTTCCACTTGGTGTAAGTCCCAAGCCTCCCACTAATCCAGCACACATATCTGATAAAATATCACCATATAAATTAGGCATCACAAGAACATCATATTGACTTGGATCCTGTACCATATTTAAACAAACTGTATCTAAATATCTTTCTTCAAATTTTACACTTGGAAATTTTTGAGCAGCTTCTCTACAACATCTTAAAAATAACCCATCCGACATTCTCATTATATTAGCTTTATGTACAGCTGTTACCTAGAAAAGAATTTTTATTGAAATTAAAACTATTACATATTATAAATATAAATATCTGAGTATAAAAACTATTCAAATTAAATAAAAATACTTAAACCTTTTTCCTATTATTATCTTGAGCATACTGAAAAGCAAATTCTGCTACTCTACTAGATGCTTCTTCTGTAATAAGTTTAATAGATTGTACAACTCCTTCAATAATTTCATGTTCAATACCAGAATATTCTCCTTCGGTATTTTCTCTAATTGTAACAACATCGACATTATCATATAGAGTTTTATAGCCTTCTAAAGACCGACAAGGTCGTACATTAGCATAGAGATTGAATTCCCTTAAGCAGTAGAAAAGACAAAACAAAATATTGACTTTGTTTTTTCAATATGATTCATATCTAAAAATTAATATTACTTTCTTAATGCAAGATTTAAAGATCTATGTCCTTTTCCTATTGGAGTCATAAGTGGTCCTTTTAAACCAATTTTATTTTTGTTAATTGAATCAATAGCTACTTGTGGAATACCAAATTTGCCATCTGGTCCTTTTACTGGTGTAACATCTACAGATTCCCATTCAATAGGCACCTATTAAAATATTTAATAAATAAAATAAAGAAATAAATATTATAAATGGTTATTAGTTTATAAATTTGTTAATTTTATGACTCTATATATTAATACAATTATGAATATTAAATAAAAAAAAAATTATAACAATAATTGTTTGATAACTTATACCCTACAGTCTAAATAATACATAAACAAAAATATTTTACCTTTGCTGCTTCAAAGATCTTTTGTACAGCGGCTGAAATTTCAGGTCCAATACCATCACCCGGAATAAGAGTACACTTGTAAAGGTTACTACTATAATGTCTTATACCAAAAACTTTTAAAGATATCTATTAAGTAAAAATATATGTTAAATGATTTAAGTGAAACTAATATTATAAAAAAATAAATGTATAATTGTAGGTGGAACAAAAGAATAAATAAAAATACAAAAAACAAAATATTTGTGAAAAGATTAAAGATGAAATTAGAAGACCACAGCAATAAATAAAAATAAAAGTTTTACTAAAGAAAATATTTTACCAATAAAGAGCAGACAGCAAAAAAAAGATATGTTGGCTTCTGCCCTTTTTATAGAATAGAGAGGATAGGACGGAGCGGTTTTCTGGGTATTCTTCAATTCCGAGCCGAGTACTTACGATCTGATGTATCCATTGTGCCGCCATTCTTTTAGTACTATGGTAAATTACAAGTCTGCTTTTGATTTTATATAACTCACTTGTTATAAGTTGGGCATTCCAACCTTCAAGACAAAAAACGACGTAACAAAAACAGAATAAAGTTTGTAAGTATTCTAAGAGAGAGAGAGAGAGAGAGAGACAAGTGAAAAAAATTAAAATAAGAGAAATAAAAGAAATAAAGAATAAGCATATAGTATAATAGATGTTTATTGTTTTTTTTTAATCTAATTGCGCTCTAGTGTATTTTGATTATTATTAAATATTTGAATAACGAATCATAAGATTAAAATTTAATTTAGAATTATTGATTACAAAATTATTTTGAACTTAGATAATACGAATGAAGTAAATGGTATAATAATTTTTTATTAATCTTTTCGTTAAATAAGCTTAATTTTATATTTTAATAAAAAAAAGCTATTATTTATAAGTAATGCGTGATAAATTAAATAAAAACTTAATTTAAATAAAATTCGTTTATTATTAAAATAAAAATTAATGCATGCATACGTGTTTTATATATATATATCTCAGTTAATTTGTATCATTAAACCTTCAAATTTATAATACTGTTAACCGACGAATATACCCAATTTAACATGTGTTTAAAAGAAATCAAGTTTACTACTTCAAAAATTTTTAAAACGCCGGTAAGAAAAATAAAACAACGGAAGTGCATTAAAATGTAATTCGTAGATAACAATATCCGGTTTTATAATTACAAAATGATTCATTCATTTTTTTTAAATAAGAGAAATAAAACCCTTAATAGTTCAATAATACTTATATTTAAGTACAATTTATTTTATAAATATATATTTTTATTTTAAAATATTTAGTTAATAGTCTTACTGTTGATTTATGTAGTAGTAGATTAAGTGAGATTTGACTTCCGCTATTTCTATCCTTTTTACTTGAAATCTTTTAAAGATATTTTATATATCTATCTTTGTCTGGTAATAACGATCAAAAGCAATGTCCTAGTTGTCGTTTCTATACCGGCCTTTCAGCCATTTTGAGGACGCTTTCGGCTTCGTTTGGCTATAGCTTTTCGCAACATCTTTTTTAAATCGTTGTTATATTACAAATAATTTAATATAGTAAACTTTTTTTTTTTTACAGTGTTCAAAATAAAAAAAAGGTTTAAACGTAAGATCTTACTGAAATTGCGTATACAGTAAAGATTATTAAGATATGAAAACAGAAGAGTGAGTATTGCCGTATATCTTTGAAGTGTTGTCTGTATGAAGTAACCAAAATAGAAACTCATTCATTGAAATTCTTTAAAATTTTCATTTATATTTTAGAAGCGCAATGTCTAATAGTGACGATAGAGATAGAAGTAGAGAACGTGACAGAAATCGTAGATCCGAACGACCAAATCGTATGAATTCTAATAGTCGAGATCGTAGTCGTGAAAGAAATGACCGTGGCAGGAAAGTTGCTGATCGTCGTATTTACGTGTCAAATATACCCTATGATTTTCGCTGGCAAGATTTAAAAGATCTTTTTAGAACAGAAGTGGGTAAGGTAGCACATGTTGAACTTTTTACAGATGAAAATGATAAACCTAGGGGTTGTGGTATTGTTGAATTTGAAGACTCTGATTCAGTAAAAGTAGCTGTTGAAAAAATGCACAGGTTTGATATTAAAGGACGAAAACTTGTTGTTAAAGAGGTAATTAAATTGTTTATAAAATTTATGTTTTACAAATTCATATATTAAAATAATTGTTTTATGACAGGATTATGATGTTGAACGTGATAAGTATGGACGATTAACTACAGGACGTAGTAATGATAGAGGCCGTGATGATCGCTTTAGGGATCAATCAAGACCGAATCCTGGTAGACAAAACATGCCAGTTCCTAGTGGTGGTGGTGGTGGTGGTGGTAGTAATGGTGGCAATTCCGATAATAAATTTGGTAATACATATGGACTCAGTACTCAATTTTTAGAATCCCTTGGTATTAGTGGGCCTTTAGTTACTAGAGTTTTTGTAGCAAATGTAAGGAAAATTATTTAATTTTTATTTGTATATTTTTATTAACAAATATTTAAAAATTATGTTAATCATTTATAGCTTGATTACAAAGTTGATGAAAAAAAATTATTAGAAGTATTTAAATTAGCTGGAAAAGTTTTACATGTTGAACTAGGAAAAGATAAAGATGGAAAATCACGTGGTTTTGGTGTTGTTGAATATGATCATCCAGTTGAATCTGTACAAGCTATTTCCATGTTACACAATCAGCAACTGTATGATAGACGTATGACGGTAAGATTAGATCGAGCCAATGAACCAGATATGCCACCCAAATTACCAGAAGGTAATTTATTTATTAATGAGTATAATAAAAATTTGTTACATATTTGACTTTTGTAATTTATTTTGTACTAATTTTTTTACTAGGTTTGAAAGGAATTGGGATGGGTCTTGGAGCAGGAGGAAACAGATTGACAGATGTTGCTAGAAACATTCCGAATGTTCAACCCAATAATCCACCAGTTGTTAATCCAATTTCAGCACCTGTATTAGCCACTGGAGCATTTGGAGCTGGATTGAATAATGTTGTTCCTGCACAATTAGGTAATTTATTTTATTATATTAGAATATTTTTGATTTAATTTAACTTTAATAAATTAAATTTTAAAAAGAATAATTTAATTTTGATAAAGATCTTACATTGTAAATATAGTAATTTTATTTACAATTTAATATATTTTCTGCATCTAGATTTATCATTTATTTCTAAAAATTGAATTATAAAAAATTTTTTTTCATAATTTTAAATTTAATTGAAATTTTTAAATTTAATAAAAATTAATATAATTTTACTTTTATAATATCGTGCATTGAAAAATTAATGTCGTCTTAGTTTTTTTATAAATAATTAATAATTTCTATTAATTATATAATCATTTTTCTATGATAATGTTCAGAAATATAATTTAACAGAATATAAAATGGATAAGAATATGTTTAAAAGTATAGAGATTTTTATAATTTAGCAATTAAAAAATATAGATTGTTTTATTAATGTTTGTTATTTTCAATTCTTATTATGGTAGCAGTAGAATAGAAAAATAATTTGAGTATAATAATTTTGTATTTGTTGCAGTATTATAAAATTTCATATATATGTTTAATTTTGAAAACATGTCAATAATTAAAAATTAATTCCCTTTCACATTGTATAAAAAATCTAGACTACAATTAAATATAGTATCTTGAATTTTGTATCTATGAATAATTATAATAATTATATTATAAACTTAAGAAAGTTTATTTTAAAGATTAACATAAATTAATAGTATTTATTATAAGGTGCAATTAGTCATAAAAATATTTAGTAATAAAATTAATGAAAATTATCTAATAAAATTATACTGAGCAGCACAATTTTACATTATATATAAAAGAAGTAAATTAAATTGAAAAGGATTTAACATCAATTTAAACTAATGTAAAGTATTATAGTAATTAATTATTATTTTTTTTTTAATGTTTTCATTAGCAATGATGCTAATATACTTATTGATAAAGTTAAAAAACAGATTAATATATTATTAATAATTGATTACATTACAAAACGACGAATATATTTAAAAAAGATGTAAAACAGCGTTTTACAAATAACTTTTGTTACTGCAAAGCATGTAATAAAATTAGAGCGAGATAATAAGTGAAGAAAATCAAATCATTATATTAATTGTTGAATAAATATGTTATGATTTATAAAGACAAATTAAGTCTAAAATGATAATAGAAATTGATAATTTTTATCTAAATGAATAAAGTTAAAGCTTTCAGAAGTACATAATAAGTTGGTGATCACAAATTGTTAATATGTAAATCAAATAATGACTTAATTATAATTGAACATTGAGAATTAAATTTAAAAAAATTAAAAAATTAATTTCAGTTAAAATAAATTGTTTATTACTTTTGTACTGTATTTCACAGGTATATGGCTACTGTGTAAGATTTAGAAGTTAACTATAATTTTAATATAAATTATTAAATTATTCCAAATACCTAGTATTTGAAAAAATAATTTTATATAAGTTTTAATTAACTTAAAATTAACAGCATCTACATTTACAGAGTTGAAGTCACCGAGAACTTAGATTTAAAATTTTTTATTGTTTTATATTTAATTTTTTATTTACATGTATTTTATCATAATTTTTCATTAAAATATTTAATAGTACATTTCTATTGCGTTTTCAATTTAGAAATTTATATTTTATCCAGTATTAAAATTAAAAGTTTTAATTTATATAAAATACATTATCTTACTATAGAATCAGTTTATCATTGTTTAAGGCATAATTATTGTAATGTAACTTCACTCATTTTTAACAATGAAAATAAAATAGTTTACAGAGGTCCGGCAAAATAATTTAGAAAAATATCGAAACAATTACCAAATACCTACAAAATGTTATTATATTATTATACACTATTTATTCTCTAAAAAAAAAATTGTAATATTTTTCATATGTTTTTGCGTACATATCAATTATATTATCAGTGTAAAACAAGCATTTAATATTAAGAACACTGTATTTCAATGTCCATATATTATCATTCTATTGTAAATACAGGTATTTTTAAACTTTCCTTAATTCATGAAAAATGAATATATAACACAATCGATTGGTTTATTTGTAAATAAATTGATAAAATTTAAATTATAAATATGAAATTATTAAAATTGACACTATATAAAACTTCATTATTTATTTATATTTAGAATTTAAAAAGTTAAAATTCTAAATTTGGAATATATTTAAAAATTAGAATTATTTATTTATTATTTTCGTACATAAAAAAATCGTTTATATTTTTATATTAATAGGTAATTAAATAATAAAACAATATGAAAATTTTCTTTAGAAGTAATTAATATTAATTATATTATTATATATAATTAATAATAATAGATAATAGATTAATCCGTTATAAAATCTGCAAAAAAAAATCTTATCAAAAATAAAATATATAACAAATGAATAACTTAAGAATCAAATTAATATTGTAAGCTATTGATTCGCATAAAATAAGTTTAGTATATTACTAATCTATCAAATGCAGAATAATGCATTAAAATTCTGAAGATTTACGTAAAATATTTAAAATGAAGAACAGAATGAAATACAATCTTAGATATAGATATTATTCACCTTATTATTGATTTAAGTAACATAAAAGGAAAAATCGGGTTTTTTATTAAAAAATTAACCCGTTCAATAAAAATTGTTTAAAAAAATTATTTAAAAAATATAATTATTAATTTATGTACATCACTTTTTAACATATAACATATCTTCCATCTGCATTAGTTAAATATAAATTGGGGGAAATTTTAATGTATAACTTCATTATTATAGTACAAATCGAATTATATTATCAATCATTTATATAGTTTTAAATATTAATTAAATATCGTATTCTATTACAAAAATCTTTTGTCCATTTAATACATGTTTTTAGAAAGATCGAGCAAATTTAAATAAATATATCTTGAATACTATATATTATATATAAAATTATTTTGAAAAATTGATTCAACATTTTTAAGTTTAAGGAGTTTTTTAATTAAAAATGAATTATAAAAATTAATCTAATTTATTATTGTTTATGATCAATCTAATTATTATAGAGTATAATAGAATTTTGTTTTGAAAATATTTTGTCTGTATTTTTTTCATTAATATTTATTAAATAAAATTATACATGAAATTATTTAAAATAAATTTTATGCTCAGCTACAGCTCTCACAAACAGTAATGCAGCTGCTCTTCAAGCCAGTTTAGCTAGTGGTTTAGGAGCTAATCTTGCAACAACTTCATTGTTAAATAGTTCATTGACAAATGAATTAGCATCCAATCTAAATAATTTTGGTCAAGGAGCTGCTAGCTTAGCAAATCTTCAAGCATCACTTGCAAATGCACAATCAAATAATAGTTTTGCACCCAGGGGCTTGTCTAAATTGGATAATGATGTTGGTTTTGGTGGTAACAATGCCTTTGGAAATTCTGCTTTTGGTAGTGGTAGAGACTTTGATGGCGGTTTTAATAGAGGTGATACTGATCGTGTTTCTGTTGGCGGGGCCAAGCATTTTCTACTAATGCTGGTCAAGTAGGTGGAAATCGACAAAACAGTAATGGATCTCGACAAATATCTGACACTATTGTTATAGGAAATGTAAGTTATTACTTTCTCAAAAATATTTAAACTATATTAATAAAATCTGCGTTCATTTTAATTTTTATAAAAATCTTGTTTTTAGTTACCTCCAAATACAACGTGGCAAATGTTGCGAGATAAATGTCAAGATATAGGTGAAGTAAAATTTGCAGAAATGAGAGGAACCGATGTGGGTATGGTTCGGTTTGCATCAGAGTGGGATGCAGAACGTGCTGTATGTATCCTTTTAAAATTTGAAGTGTCATTTTATTATCTAAATTTTTACAGTACTTTTTTCCAATTAAAATGTTTAATCAAATATATTTGAATTTTTTAATTCCATTAAAAAATGTGTAAAATTTAACTGGACCAAAATATTAATGTAATTTTGATTTTATATGTATTACTTTTCTAGAGCCAAAAATTAAAAAAAAAAATGATTAATATATTTTGTGATCCATTAATTTTTATTTCTAGTATTATAATTTGCCTTAATAATTATATAACAGCTATGATGAATCGGTCACGTATTGACGGTAGGACGATTGAAGTACGTCTTTATTAAATGGTAAAATTAATTTCCAGTAAAGGTAAACAATTCTGTATAATATCTTACTAAGTATTTGTAAAATTATGTTTATTCCTTTCAACGTAATAAATTTATGTTTCGCAGCATTATTCACTGATCCTGATATGAAATTTTTAATACATTTCAATCCAGTTGTGAGAGGTGATGGTTGTGCAGTTCAGTCATTTTATCTGCTCAACATCGTTTGTGTCAACAACCTACTTTTTTTTTACGAGGGGAAGTTTATTGCTGAAAATCTTTTGAAATCGATACATCATATCGTGTTTGATTTTGAAATCTTTCCTGATGGCAAAGATTAGTTATTCTTATTGTCGATAAAAATCATACGGGATGGGTCGAATTATTTGAAATAAAGTGGAAGAATTTTTGCGTTGCAAGTAGTTTTTAATTAACAACAATGTTTTTAATCGATTGTATTTAATTATCAATTTTTAAGTAATTTAAATTTATTTGAATTTATATAAATATTGGTCGTTATGTTCTCAGCTCGTCCCATTCCGTTCGATTCCTGATGGTAACAGTAAATAGTGTCCCTAGTTTTAGAAATAGGTTTGAAATAGTTGTATAGTTCATATAGTTTGCTATACATAGACTAATTATCAAAATCTGCTTTGTAAACTATGATACCGGCAACAATGTTTCTTTTAATACAATATTTTCGTGATTTCGTTATTCTCTCAACATATATTTATGTTGGATTCTTGGTTCAATATTAAATTGAAGAAAGATAAAATACTTAGATTTATATCTGATTTAGTATTTAACAATGATTCATTATATTCTTTACGTATTATTATTTTGTTAGAAATACCATTTAAAAAAAGTTCATTATCAGGATATCGGGAATTTTTTTTATAAACAATATATTGAATTGCATTAGAAAGGCGCGTTAGTTGATTTGAAAGGCTTCTATACGATCGGGTTTGATTTTTGTTGCGTATTTTATTCGATCGATGGAGGGATAAAGAATTAAAATAAATTATATTGCATTTTTATAATGAATCTAATTGGTTTATTTGTGTCATTTTCGACGACTTCCATATAATTTTAGGAATGCTTTTATGTAGTGTAAATACATCATATTCATGAATGCATTCTTTGTATGTATCACAAATAATATTTTATATTTTTGAATCAATACATAAGTTCGTTACTTTAAGCTGTTATGATTTAAGAGAAGTCGGTCATTAATAGAAAACTCAGCATTCTTGTAAAATAATTTCCTCTTGCTGCATAGATTCAAGGAAACTTCTTATGCATTGTATAACATTCTTGTATAATCAATTTGAAGATAGCTATTGAATAAAATTCAAATCCATATTTGACTGTATTAATGTGGAAGTTTTGTGTTTTATTTTGTTTATGATACATGATTTTCAGAAAAAATATCTATCATTTTATAAATGGTATAATTTTACTAAACATATATCACATACTGAAAATCATGTATATATTATAATAATTCAACAGAGATCACAGATCATCGTTGTCATCGTCGTCGTTCGAGAGAAATGAATTAAAATAATCATTTGAATGTAAGTTAATATAGCAGGTGAGACAGTTTTTAGTGATTTTTGGTATTCACAGTAGTATTTGATAGTGTAATATTTATGATTTAGACGAAGTATTTTAACTATTAGAAATTTATGTATAGCCGGATAATTATGGCGAATATTTGAAATAATTGTGTTCGAAATCGATTAGTTGAAAGGTCAAGTACTGGTGATGTAGGTACATTTATCTTTATACGAAATATTGTTTTTCTCATTGCAGTGGTTATTGATAAAATTGTAATATCTTTTCTATGAAGACAATAAACTTTTAATTTAGTAGATAAAATTAATAATAACTATCAGTGATTTTATGAAAAATAATTTAAAGTAAGATGTTAAGTATATACGAATACAACGCTTTAAAAAATAGGTTGAAATAATTAAAAAATTGATTTTATTTTCATGATTATAAAATTGAAAATTTTGTGATTGCATATGTTTTGCTACAGTATTCAATTTTAAAATAATTACTTAATCACATAAAATTACAAAATATTCTAACAGAATCAGTATACTGAAATTAATAGTTTTTCTAATTTAAATATTTAAAAAAAGAAATTACAATTTTAATTTGTTTAATGAATTAAATTGTTTTATTGAGTATAAGATATCTTTAAAAGAATGTTCTTATTTAATTACAATCAAATTTTATTCTTATCAAGTTGCTTAGACTATGTAATTACGTGTTTACTACGTTATATTCAGTAAAAAAAAAGTATTTAAAGGTATGGTAATTGTAAGTTTAAAATGTCATTATTTAGAACTTATTTTTAATTATAGTACAAAGATAGATTTTATTAAATCATTTTATTGTATTTTGTTTATCTTTGCAATTTATAACAGTAGTTTTCTACAATTAGTAATTTTTAATAAACCTTTTTTAGTGAGAACTTGTTTTTAATGATTATTTTAATTATATTTTAAGATATTACATAAAATTAAAATAAATTATTTTTTATTGCGAACTATTATTAAATTTATAAATAATGTACAAAATAATATTTATTTCACATTGTATAATGCAAAAGTAAGTTATTAACCACTAAAATTAAATTAGTTTTTTCCTCTTGTTTTTTTGCCTTCTCACTGAATATGATTTAATAAGGTTAATTTAGTAGATTTTAGGGTAACAAATAATAAATTACTTATTTTTAAACATTTTGTACCAGAACGTAATACATAAATTAAAACCATTACTGAACTTAAGACGAAATACTAAAAATAGTTCTTCCAATTCGAACTTAAATAGTTGTTGCAGTTATTTATAATAATGATAACTTCGGATAATAACAAGATATAACTTATAAGAAATAGGTAGGAATGAAATATTTAACATTTATCAGAATTTTTATAAATTTTAAATTATTTTTTTATCATTTGCAATCATCAAATAACATATTTAATACTAACACTGAATTAATGTTTAAATTCAATATTTCTACCAAAAAAATTTTAATATATAATTATAGACTTTTATAATATATATATAAGTTTGATAATAAAATGTTTACCTTACAGTAAGAAATATTGTTTTTAAATTTACTTTATACAAAAGTAAACTAATTTATTTTTATTAATATATTGAAAATAATTGATGAACGAAGTATGTGTCTTTAAATTATAATTTTCTTTAAAATATATTGTATAAATAATTTTACAACTTTTAAAAGATTTTTTTAATTTCACATTTTTACTACTATTCAACTCTATTTCGAATCATTACCGAATCATTAATGAAATCATTAAAACAATTAATTTCAATATATCTTTTGTATTTTAAAAATATTCAAATTCTTTTTAATTTTTTTTTTTTTTGTTGCTTAGTTTTGTACTGTGTACTAACATTTTTCAACGTTATTTTATTTACTTTAAATTGTTCTATTTTAAGCATCAGAAAATCTTTCAAAATGATTTTCTTTGACCATTTAATACTTGTTTTTGGAGTTTTGTCAAATATATGCATAAAATTTTATGATCAATTTCAACTGTTTAGTTTGATAGTATAATTATATTTATATAAAAGACTGAAGAGAAATTTAAAAAATTTGAAAAAGTGAATTAGATTGACTCATTTCAAATTTGTTTCAATTATATAATAATAAAAAATTCTTATTTATAATTATATGATTATACTCTAGAATATTTATTATTATTGTTCATTAAAATTTATATTTTAATATATAGTTATTGTATTATCATATGCTTTTCATAATTTAACTATGATAAATTAGATTATATCTAATGTAGTTCTAATGTAATCTGTTAATATCATAAAAATTAATGTTAAATTATTTTTTTAAATCAAGTAATACAATGCTATACTACTTAAATTTTTTTAAAAATTTAATTATGCAGCGATCTTTAAACAATTTGTATATATGTAGTATAAGAGGTGTAATGTATCAAGTCTTTTTATATTGTATATTATTTTTATACATACTACTTGTATACGGGTTATAACAATATCTTACAATAGATGTATATATATATATATAACTTTTAAAATGTATGAATGAAAGATAGAGATAAAATAAAAACAAAGAATCTCGTTTTACAAATTTTAATCTGTTATGATTTTGAAAGGTTCTAGTTTTGATTGTACTTCTTTTAAAATTGATTAAAAATTTGAAGAAAGAAAATTAAGATAATTTATAAAATTATTGAAAATACATATCACTAACATTGTTTCAAATTATATTGGATATCTAGATATATATATCAAAAAATAAAATACATTTTATATATAAGTTTTTCAATACATAAACAATATTTTTTTTATTATGTAGAAGTAAGTTTCTTGTCTTTGAATTCATCAATTTTATAATATAAATATTTTTTAAATTAATTATATTTCTCAACATATTTTTCAATTTTATAAAGTAATTTAAATTTTAAGAAGTTAGTGACACTAATATAATTTCAAAATTTTGTGGATGAATTTTTAAGGTGAAGAAGTTAGTATTCAAGTAGTATTTTTCAATTTTGAATTTAAAATGCATTTGTTAAAAAAATAATATAATTTTGATTATAAATTAAAATAGAACATAATTTTATTGATTTTGTTTATAAAGAATTCCATCTTGTATTTCGTCTAAAATAAAGTAATTTTTTATGACTATTAATACAAATTATTTTTATTCAATATTATTTACTATATTTGTTTTTACATTAAAAAGGAAAATAAAAAAAAATTAATTTATATTAAATCAAAATTTAGTTTCTACAGCTGAAAAAAATAAACTTACCATATTTGGTTACTGTTATAGAATATATGTTAAAAAAGTATTTCAATACTAATAATTAGGCTTATATATGATATAATATATTTTATGATATTTCCATTGATCAATAAAATGGTTCATGAACAAATACTTTTTTCCCATAATTAAATTTTGTCTAATGAATTTGAATATCTAATTTTTATAATAATACTATTAAGTGCTATTTTATTTCTATTTATTTATTCTTATAAATATAAGAAATAGAAACAGTAATTTTTTATTTTGTGTGAAATGTATAATAAAAATAAATATTTTTATTCAAAGTCCCTTTAAAAATTTTAAAAATGAACGAAAATTATGTTGTTATTTTTGTATAAATAATGAGTTTACTTTACGTAAAATAGAAAACATAAATATTTGTTAGTTTTTATTTATTTTTCTCATTTTTTTTTTTAATTTAATATTGGAATTAAAAAAGTAAAATAAAAATATTAAAAAAATCATGTTCTGTTTATAAAAATTTTTTATTTGCACAATTTATTTGAAACTAATTGTTAAGATATGATTAAAATATTTAAGCTTATCCGAATATGCTTATTACATAAAGATTTTTAATTAAAAATTTAATGTTTTTGGTCGCTAAAATAAAATTATAAATAATTTTTAACGAAATTTGCAATGATCGTAAAAGTAATATTAATTGTACAAAACTATAATAATATGTAAAATAGAATTTATATTAACTTAATATAATTTTTTTTAAATATTACGAAAAAAATATAACTTACAATTTTGCTATTTTTCCTAAACGTGTACAAATTATATAATATCTGGATTTGACCATTTATACTTGCACTAACTACTAAAAACTGTTTTATATTAATTATTATAATTTATAAATCCATATTTTTTAAATATTAATATATTTTAAAAAGATGAAAATATTGAAGAAACTCTTATTTAAAAATATTACTTCTTTACGTAATTAAAATAATATTTTATAAATCGTGTTTTATACCTTATGTAAAAAACAGTTGTTAAAATTTTGCAGTTTTTCAAGATTAAAATACGAAAAAATTGTTTTCATGCAGATTATAGAAGATCTACCAAAGAATAAAGCCAGCTACTTTATCATGCAGATCATTTCCATGTAAGTATTATTTATTAAATTAAAATTAATCTACAAAATATATATTATTTTTAATTTAAATTGTATAGTGAGAAAAATATTTTGTAATCGGTTATTTCAATTATTATTTCAAACATTTAACATAAAACAAAACAAAAATGAAATGAATACTAAATTTTATAAAAGAATTGTCCTAAAAATAATACCTATAATAGACTTACTTAATAAATTAGTCTATAAGTTATAGAGAACAACACTTAATTTTAATACTTTTTTATATAAATTAAGTCTATCTATTGTCGAAATTTTCATTTTTTGATGAAAATATAATTATATATATTTTCTTTAACATGCGAACATGGCATATCACATGATCGAATAGTTAGTCGTAATTTAAAAATAAAGTTGTTATGCATTATAAAATAGATTGTTTACCTAAAAATCAACAAAGCAAACAAACTATATTAGTATTGGAAAATGGAACTTTCATGTTTTTTTTTTATGTTAATAAGTTTTATGAGGATGTTAAAATTATTCTTTCATAAAAATTTACTTTATAATTATTACAAAACTTAGATTATAGCAATGGCTAAAAGAAAATTATTATTTCATCTCTGTAAAATAAATAAATCCAATACTATTAGTTCAAGTATTTTAGTTAGAATTGTCATATTTTCTAATTACATGTCATTTGAAGGTGATACACAAAACTTAGATACATAATGGTTTTTTGTAAAAAATGAGTAGAAAATGTAAGATAAGAAAATTTTCATTTTTAATCCACACAGATCAATATTTATTTTGAAAAAATATATTAAATGATTCAATAATGTAACATTATTGAAAATTATTCTTTATTTGAATAAATTAATAAATTTCTAGCAATTACTGTAATAATTAATAATCGATTATAAAAGTATTTCATTATAAACAATATTATTTTAATTATCCATTTAAATATAATTAAAAATAAACACCGAAAGAAGAACTTTAAAAAACTAAAAGTTTATTAATTTAGATGTATCAATTATTTTTAAGTAATTGCGTATAAAATTGTGAAGCCTTCAGCATACAATCTATTAATTGCTACATATTAAAGAAATAATATACAGATAAGAATAGATTGGTATTCTTAATTATAACGTTTTTTTATGTAAAGTTAGAAATAATTATACTATTATTAATAGTAGACAATGTAACACTAAAAATTCACATTATAGTAAATGTTTTTTAAATTATACATCTGTAAATCTATAACTCTTGTTTCATATTTTAATGATTCAAGTAAAATACATTTTATTTTATGCAATAAAAGTAATAATTTTTTCATATCAATATTATTTAAAAATGTAAAATAAAAATATATAACTAATGTATACAAGTATTTGTTCACTAATTATATAACTTTGTTAATTAAATTTAAATAAATATAAAATACCATTTTCACATATATTCAAGTTTCCAAATATTCATATGTAAGGCTATTTGTAATAAATGTAATGTAATACGCGAACAATATAAATTTCGGAACTGATGTTTATTTGCATTATTATTTTTATCATCTTAATAACAACAGTAAATTAGTTTAATAAAAATAGTATATTTTGAATTTCTCATTTAAATCTCTAAAATCGTTAATTTTCACAGAAAAATTTTAAATGAATCATTATATGTCAGAATATGAATAATTTAATGTTTGTAAATTCAATAAACTGTTATTATAAAATATAAAATTAATATTAAACTTTATTAAATTTCTATTTCATAATTTCACAGATATCTGATCTCTATAATAAATTAATTAGTTATCTATTGATGTTATAATGTAAAAACATTTTTATATAATCAAAATTTAAGCTGTTAATTTATTTATTTTGATGAGTAGTAAAAAATATAAACTTTCAATTATATCAATTATAATTATACTAAAACAAACAAAAATTTTAATCCTATAAAACATAACCTACATAAAAATATTATCTACTCAATATTATAAAATTGCATTGTGAATAATTTTTTAAAATAATTTACACATCTTTTAAATTTATTTTAGAAACATTAATTTATTGTTATAAATAAAAAAAGGAATTACACTCAAATAATTTCATAAAAGGAAATAAATTCTATTAATTTGCTTCTAGAGATTAAATCCAAAATACACACCTTTAGTTTTTTTCTTCTATTTTTTAATATTTCCTTCTTTATTTTTCAGTTATCTTTAAACTTTCTCTCCGCAATAGTCCAGACTTTTTTTATTACCCTATTTGCCTTTTTAACTATGAATTGCATATTTCGCATACTTCACTATTATATATCGTGAATCCAATGTCTTAATTCAGTCTTTTTCATTCGGTATAAATAATCTCTTATTTTTTTTTTTTTTTTTAATTTTCTGTTTTGCTGTTTCGTTTACCCATCCTTTTTTTCTTGCCTCACAATTACCATCTTATATTATAGTTTTTCATTTATTTTTTTTTTTTTACTTATTTTATCTATTTATAAATAGTTAACATTTACGGATTCTGTTTCATTATATCACTTATAAATTTATAATTTTTTTAATGTATTCTATCTTTCTCATTTTCTTTTCTTTTGCTCAAATTTTATTATCTCGATCATTTCATTTTTAAATAAGTATTTAAAGCCAAATTTGTATAAAAAACTTGGTTATCTTTTCGTTTTTCTCTTAACTAATTTTAATTTTTTTAGTTATTATTTATAATTTTCCCTTAAACTATTTTTTATCTCGTTTCTTACTATGTTACATTCTCTTCTATTATTTTATCGTTCACTTTCAGTAAAATATCTTTTTCGTTTTAATTTATGTATTTTTTCAGTATTTTAATGTTTAATTATATGTTTTCTTTTTTATTTATAATATTACATATCTCTTTAAATTTAATCCCTTGTTTATAAATATCTCACTGCTTTTCCGTATGCTTTTTCTTAAAATCTGGATCTTGTATTTTGTTTTTTTAATTCTAATTTGGTTATTTCTTTATTTCCTATCTTTATTTATTTAATAAATTTTTTTAATTTTCACTTGAAAACTCAGTTTTTTTTAATTTATCTATTTTTAATCATTTCTTTAAATATTAATTTTTCTTTTTTCTGTTATTTCTTTTTTAATACCCCATTTTTTGTATCTTTTCTACTAGATTTATTTTTTTTCTATAAATTTGTTTAATTTTTTTATTTTTCTTTGGTTTTTCAATTTTATTAGAAGCAAATCCTAAATAAATTTCGCAGTGTTGGGTTCATTTCTTTTTATTTTAATCTTTTGTATTCGTTTTTTCGATTTCATATGATTTGGCTTTGCTTATCACAATTATTTTTTCTTTTAGTTAATCTTAATAGCTCTCTCTTCTAGTAATTTTAATTACTGTTATTGTTATCTTTCTATGAAAATTTTATATTATTATTTATAAATTTAAACATTCGTTGTAAGTTACATTTTACAATATTAAATTTCATTATTTTATGTAATTCCGTATGTA
Source organism: Platyscapa corneri (assembly GCA_018907185.1). NCBI lineage: Eukaryota > Metazoa > Arthropoda > Insecta > Hymenoptera > Agaonidae > Platyscapa > Platyscapa corneri. The sequence goes on from JACCHW010000090.1 coordinate 49,278, forward strand.
TTATCTTTAATGTATAATTATATATTTTTTCAATTTATGCATAATAAAGAATACTTTAATGTTCTATATCTTTTTCTTTCTTGTATACTACTTCAATGATGTATAATGCATTTAAATCTTTCTTCTTATTACGTTATTTTTTTCAATTGTTTATCTTTGCGATTAAATACAAATATTTTTTTTCAATCATTCTATGTTTATACGCTTTTGTTTCATTGCCCATTATGTGTGACAACAATGTAATATTTTTATTCCAATCGTTCTTTGCTTCTCTTTTTTCTTAAACTAAAAGGTAACTTGAAATTTTTTAATTCAACAATTTTCTCAGCATATTTTGATTTTTCAAGTTTATTGTTACGATATTTTATTGTTGATCTAATTTTGTGTCTTGTGACTACTTTCAAATTATATATCTTTTCTTTTTTCCAGTGACAGCTAAAATATCAAGTGTTCTAACAGGAATTATTTCTTTTACCTTTATAGCTAACTCTCGCACTTTCTAAATTTTAATTATTCTCTATCTATCTTTATATCTGTTTATTCTGTTTCTTTTGATTTCTAGTATCATAATAAATTCAGGCTTATTCATATTTTATTTAAGGATTGATTTTATATATTTTCTTTACTTCATTGAATATTTTCTGTAAAACATCTTTTCGCTGTGTTCCATCATTTTCCTACTATAAATAAACTATTAATTTTAATCTTTCGCGAATGTTAACACCACTCATTTTTCACGGTAAAAGAAATAGTAATTTAATTTACTCGTAGATCTTTGTAAATTAAATAAGCTATAGTCATTATTATTTAAACTAAAAAATTTCAGACTGTAATTTAAATTTTTAATTAATTTGAGTAATTAAATTATTTTTTTTATAAAATAGTAAATCTTGCAATACTGCTACTTTTCAACGAAAAATCACCTAGAATTTTTGATAATCATGTAAATACAAGTTCTAATATTACTATAATTAAACACGTCGACTTACTATCTTTATATAAATAAAAAAATACAAACTTATAAAAAACACAATGAAATAAATGACTGATACTCTTAAGTAATACTGTTTTAGTGTTATTGAGTATTCTGTGCGATTTGCATGTTTTGAGTATACTTACCAAATATACGATTAGACTTAGAAATTAGGATTTGATACGAAAATAGATGTTTAAAAAGGTATTTTGAGTTTAGTAGGAAAATGTTATCTTTATAAAAAATAAAAATTTCAAGATATCTATATATATTAATTAAACAATTTTTGTACACGTAAAAAAAGATAATGTTAAATCAGAATTGTTTCTAGTTTAAGTTTGGTTTTGGAACAGTATTTCAAAATTTTATTGTAATATAAAATACGGTAAACCATAAAAAATAATGTAAACAAACATATTTATCTAGAGAATATAAATAAATAAAACATATATACGAGATTATATTAAAAGTAAATATAAACGTTTTAAATTTAAGACGAAGAAAAATGAAAAGAAATAATTAAATTAACATTTGTATAAGTATTAAGATGTGTAAAATAATTGAAGCGAACGCCACCTCCAGAAAAGGTAGAGATTTATAATGTAATAAATAATAAATTAATTAAAAAAAATATCAAATGCATCAGTGCTTTAAGTATTGATGATTACGCCACGTGCAATATATCTAACATTAAATATTAATCAACATGTATAACATGACTCCGTTGGGTGCTTAGTGCAAATATCTGGTAATTGATCTAAAAAAAATGTGTTGATAGTTTCAATGAAATTAAAATCTATCTTGTCGACATCATATTCTGATCGATTACAATAAGTTAAAATATAATATGAAATATGCTCAAAAAATTTATGAAAATTAATCTTGTAGAGTCGAAAAAAAATTACTTTTTAAAAGCACAAAAGTACTAACTAAGCATATTTATATATAGTTGAAAGCGGAGAAATTAGAATTAATCTAAAAAAATTAAAAACAGTTAAGGAGTAATAGTTATTAGTATCCAGCACTAATAAATATAAAGAAATCGAATAATGGTTAGCTTTATTAGATATCGTTGATGTCGGAATAATTATGTAAATTAAATTGCTTTTTACTATACTATGAGGGAAAAGAATACATTCACATAGATGATTGCAAACATTAAGAAAATAAGTAAGTAAAAAAGTTATTACGTAACATTTGTATTAACTACGGGGAATATGTTTGAACCATTCATTTTTACTATAAAAATGGATCATGTTATCGGTGTTAAGTAAAATAGTTAAAAACAACAAGTCATAAGTACGTGTATTTAGATGTTTGAGTAGTGTCGAGTTCAAAGATATGACTTGGAACACAAAAGAATAATTTCCACATTTTTTTCTATGAATAGAATTTTATAGTGGTAACTAAATAGTCAAACAATAAAATATTTTTATACATATTGAAAATTCTAAGTTACAGTTTAAAAAAGAAAAATAGCATTAAGAAGATATTTATTTGATATCACATATCAGTCGGAGAATGTAAATGATAATGTGATATCTAAACGTATAATTTATCTTACTAATCAAACCCAGAGTGTTAAACGCGAGCACGCGAAATTATGTGAAATAATACAATTAACGATGATAATTTTATTACTTGGAAAAATTTATTATTAATAAATATTCAATAATTACATTGATATAAAGATAAACAAAACAAGATAAGAACAAGTAATGACTCAGCTTGTAAAAATGTTAAAAAAAATTAAATAATATATATAAAAAATATGAGTATAATAAAAAGTTAAAAATAACTATTATGATGGACCACTAGCAGTGTACAACCTCTATAAAAAGATTAAAAATTAAACGAAAATTTACTATACAAACACACATTTTAATTCAATTTTCGAATAGAAAATAGGAACATATTTCTATGTAACTCAACTGATATGAGTTAAAGTAAATCATATTAAAACTTTATTAAATTTGTCAAAAAGATAAGTTAATAAAAAATATAACATTATAATGAGTGTACAGGAATATAATTTATGATGATACCACAATGAATGGATGGATTAAACAAAACAAAAAGTTTTAAAAGAGATAAACTTTGTATAAAGGGAAACCTACAAATATTTAACTCTAAGAACAATAATAAATAATAATATGATTTTTGGTAGAATAAATACATGAATACAATTAAATTTTACCAAAATTTAAATAATAACAGACCTAATTTGAATAAATTACCGAAATATAAAAGGTATTATAATTTTTAACGTAATGCACAATAGAAACGTATACGCACTTTTGTCTACTCGAGCTAGTGCGTGTAATATGCGTGCGCACGCGTGTAATACGGAAATTTCTTTTAAAGTAAACAAAATCTAAGCAGTACAAGTGCATACTTATGAAATAACGTGCGAAGGTGCACATGAAGAGTGAAAGCAACACAGCGCAACAAATGAAGAAAACGACGAGTCAGACTGCGTATTGTCACGGAATTAACTTGCCCTTCGTAAAGCTACAAACAAAAGCTTAAATATTTCAAACTATTAAATATACAGAAAAATGTTTTAAACTTCAAAGAAATATTTGCTTGAAATTTTTGAAACCTCAATCATGACCGCACGTACTCGAACCTCTAGAAATTTTCCTATTCTATTACTCTTCATTTCATCTCTTTTTCTGTTCTACTTTAGTCTTTTCTTGCGCTCTCTTATATATAGCGTGTTTTCTTTCTCTACTCTTTAAGGAGCTCTCTTTGTCTTCATCCCGTTTCTCTCCCTTTATTACTCGCGTTACTGAATTAGCCCTGAAAGGCGCAAAGTTTTGCTAATTACAAGATGAAATGTAATTCCAGTCGCGGTGTGTGGACGGGTATTGCCCAAAAGAGGTCTTGATGAGCGTAGTTATCTTGGTCGCTACGTGGAATCTCGGGATATGTAGTACCACTTGTATGATGAATGCTAATCACCACTGCGTTTTATGAAAACCAAGAATGCGGTACTGTCGAGAGATTGGATCAGGTGAGTCTACGACCGAGACAAGATTCTGTTGGGAGGGGAAAAGTTTGGTGCGTGGACAACTAGTGAAATGTGAATCTGTTGAGCGAAGTCGCTGTGATCAACATTTAGTGGGACTTTGATAGGGCAAGACTTCTCATCATAGTCTTTTACGTAGGCAGGTGACATATGCAGGGAATAGAAAGAGGCGCAGGAGAGAACACATTTTACTTAAGTAGCATAAACATCATCTAGAATCAGGAGATCAATACGTGAACCACTACAGCAAGTAGTATATAGAGACTTTTTGTCTCTGGTACGCAGGGAGTTTTTTATGCTTAGCTCATGGCTGAAACTTATTAATAGTTAAATATTACGTTTCGGTCGGAATTTAAGATGAACAAATTGCAAGCTTTAAACTTTATCAGATATAGTATTTGAGTTACCAGAAAACTAATGTCATAATTTATGGTTTTAAGAATTAAATGCAAGTAAATCGATATTTAAAAATTAAAAAGAACTTGCACGCGCCGATTCTGCGTTACTTAATGCAAAACATTAATGTAACATAAACTATATGAAAATCATAAATGTATCAAAAATACGTTGTGAAAAACTGTAAACATAACTTTGTGAAATCATTAAATAACTATAAGACATTCTACAGAAATTTTTAAGAAAATTGCGCAAAGAGAGATAAAAAGATTAAGAAGTTATATAAGCACAGGCAGAAAGAAGACTGAGAGGTACTCGTGTTTTTCATTCACTCTTCTTTTATATATTTCATTTTCGGCTCTCTCGTTTTACAGCAGTATTTCAAATTTTCTTTAAAATTATAATTGCAGTACGCGCTTCAGTCTTTTTCTTTTCTTGCGCAAATTATTTACAAGTGCCAAAGTAAAACTAATACAAACAACATTATCTCGTTTCAACTTTCAATTCGCATTGTTGATAACAGTATATATATACATTATTAAGTAATATATATATATATATATATATATATATATATATATATTAATTTAAGTTGAATAAAACTTAAAATAAGTTGTTTAAAAATAGATTTATTAACAGTTTTTACTCTAATATATATAAATATGATAAAAAAAAAGAAAATACTCCATAATTATTAAACATTTCATTTTTTTTTCTATAACTAATATAAATTCTTAATATTTCTTGTCAATACAAGGTAGGTATATCTTATTTCATTTATATACTTTTAGAGATTAAGAAAAATAATTAGATATTCATTGTAGAAATTATTGAATTATTATCGAACAAAAAAAGTATTATATATTTAAGTTGTATTTAAATAAATTTTTTAACAAAAGAAACGTTAATGTATACGCATGTCTTCAATATGCTTATTTAATTCTTGATAATTTTTCGATGAAAAACTTATTTAGTACACTAGGAATTTATAAAAAATTAAAATCTGTTTGCATTTTCTAATTAATAATATCTGAAGAATATTTTCTTAAATTTTTTAACTGATCTGACTAAATATTTTTAAACAGGTTAGATATAAAAATCAGCTTATAATGTTCAAAATTATTGTTCAGGAGAACAACTAGAACTTACAATTTTCCTTATTAAGAAAATTCGTATCTGGAAAATAAAAATGGATATAGCCACAGATGTAATTCAATGATTGAATATTATAAATGATATTAAGTATTATAATTTTAAAGTTGATGGCCAATTAAATATTTCACAGGTATGAAAAAAATATTTCAATTTTATAAAAAAAAAATACTAGGACTAAAACTTTTATATTAAACACGTCTGTATGTAGAATGAGATGATTTCAAAATTATTTAAAAAAGATTAGCAACTTTTGTATATGTGTACATTGATAAGCAAGACATATCCTGAATAAAACACAGGCACAAAATAGGTGAAGCAAAGAAGATTAATATTTTCTCATGAATAACATGTTTGAATTCAGAAATATAATATGAGTGATTGCTATATAATAGAATATAAGAATAAATGGAATAAATAACTACGTAAGTTAAAACATTTATTAAAAAATAATATTTTCCTTTAAAAATCAGTTCTAATCAGTTCTAATAATTATTCCAAATCTATTAAATCCTTTTGAAATGTTTGTACACTGATGTAGATTCTTACACAGATTATTTAAACACCTTTAATTTATAATAATCATTTGATACTTTTATTATATTTTTTTATAATCTAATAAATTTAAAATGCCCAATACTTTGTTACATATTCATTTTCTAAAAAATTAAAATATTGGATTTATGATTTTTTAAACAATTTAAATATTTTTATTTTATGTTTCAGATAATCCAATTCCAAATATCAATTTGCATCAATAAACTTTTTTTTAATGTATTATTTAACTAGTGACAACTACTTAAACTATTAATATTCTGAATTTTTGATAATATAGCTTAAAAATTGTTTATTATATTTGTCTTGTACTCTAATGTGTAATAGTAACAATAAATTAAAAGAAAATATGTAATTAATAAGAAATTTCAAAAAATATTACCAAAAGCTTTTTTACCTGTCTCATATACCTAAGTCGTTAAAATAATTATATTTCTGATAGAAAAAACTTGTCAAATTACATGCATATAGTAAATAAATACATTTTTTGTATATAATAAATTCATCAGTTCTATCGATTTTTATCTGAATATATGATAAAATATACTGTCGGCGACGGGCCGGCGCGCGTTATTATTAAATAGTCGCACGCGCAATAACAGATCGGGTAACGTCCAACGGTTTTTTAATTTTACGCGAAAGTTAAAAAACCGTTGAAGTTCCCGATCTATAAAAACGGGAGGAAGAACTTGCGAATCATCCATTTTTCCCTGGGCCACGCTTACGTACCCTCCGTACCTCAATTCCGTACTCTTCGATATTTTTTTTCCTATACCCCCCTCTTCCTACATCCCTTGACGCTCTCTTACGAAATGGTAAGAACTCGTCAATACATTGGCATAAAACTGAAAATGATTAGCATAGTGATACTTAGGGCTCATCTATGAGATAATATGGATATTATTCGTTTGAAGTATATTAATCTTAATACATACCGTCATCATCATCGCATTTTAATAACTTCTTTGTGAAAAGGCAGTTTTTACGGGATTGATTTTTGCAACAACGTATAAGATCGATCTATCAATAGATACGTCCTGGCATCCATAAAAATCAATTACAAATTTCGACTTCATGTAACCACATTACAAGTTGATGATGTAGTTGTATAAAATTAAGAACATTTAAAACATGCATTCGTACACTAAATACATCATTCTAATCACAATACAGTTAACCGTGTGAATAGAGTGGACCTGTGTAAATAACAAAGTCGAAGAAATACGAAAAACTATGTGAGTGGTACCGAAGTTGTAATCATATAAAAAGTAACCAGATTATCTCATTTGTGTGTTACATTCAAAAAAAGTTTAAAGGAGGTGGCGATAGAAAATTATTCTGATAATAAATACGAAAAATGAACAAGCGCAAGATCATGTAATGTATTCTATATGGTTTCGTGATTTGTCAACGAAAATATTTATGTGGCGTGAAAATAATATACTTAAAACATTTCAAAGTTTCACTCAAAAACATGATAAACATGAGTTTGAATAAAAAAGTTTTATTTCTCCACAATAAGATAGAATCTAATAAAAGAACTACTAGTAATAAATCAATGGTAATATGTTCTATAGTGAAAGAAAATTTATTACCGTGAACGTTGTTTGAAATCAATAAAAAGTTATGTAACCTTGGCATAAAGTCATAATTTATAATTCAAGAATGCGTAATAAACAATTGCTTTTAAAAGAAACTTAATGTAAACTAGATCTAAGTTTAAATTGTGACTACTAGTTGACATTGTGATGACAAGGTGAGTTGTAAATAGAAAGTTGGAGCAATAGTGTCCTATTTATATTTTCAATATATTGCAACATGAGTGAATCAATTAACTCTACATATATTATCTCGTCTAGTGTACGTATGTATTATTATAGTACACACTGTAGATTTATGTAGAAAGTAATTTCTATGTGATAGAATTATGTTTTATGTTCCCCATTATCCCATTCTAAAATACCTATTCCTCTAACATCGTTAATACTACTCATTATAACGAATGTGGTATCTTAATACAAACTTTTATTAGTGTACAAATTGTTTTAATATAATTTTCTTTATGCTTAAATAAAAATGCTTTGTTTTCACCTCGAAAGATACATGGTTTATTTTTACTAATTTACCATTGATTCTGAGTTATAATTAACTATTAATTTTAATTTGATACATTTAAAAAACACGTTTAATAATTTTCAATATAATGAAAAATATCCACAATTGAATTCTAATTCACGTTTTATTATTTTATAGAAAAAACGTGCAGAGACATGATAACAAAGTTGGATGCTCTCTATGAAAATTTCATCGTTTATTATTAACGCGATGTATTGATTTAATGCTGTTATTTATTATTTGTACTGATTATCTATTTTGTATTAGAAAAGCCGAGGCTGCCAAACAGTAATTGTTTTGGAGGAAATCATTGAAATGATCCACGACATACTTTTTGCTGGTTACTGAAAGAATATTATGAATATACAAGATGTTACGTTGCTCACTGTAGATAAAAAGTGAATACAGAAGTCAACTTTGAAAATAGTGTTTTGTGTCTAAGCAAAATCTTTAAGAGTATATTTTAAGTCGAAATCGATGATGAAATCTAAATCTATTACTATTTACCATAAATCGAGTGTTATCAAAATAATGAATTTTTTGGGAAATTTTTATGAAAATTTTTTTAGATGAATATATATAAAAGTATTTCAATTATAATTCAAAATAATTCAATTTCGATCTATTGCATAGTAAAGGTGTTCTCATTAACCGGAAAAGTCATGGCTGTGATTATTTGGGAATAATTCTCATAGATTTTCAGAAAAAATACTTACAGTCACAATGCCATAATGCAGTGAATTATTGAATTGATTCGTTAAATAAATTGAAAAATACGGACCAATTTAGTAAAGGATAAAGCTGTTCCATTAGAACAACGTAGAATAGTACATGTGAATTTATTGCAGTAAAATTGTAAGAACTGCGTCACATTCAACGTTACATCACCTGCATCTTTAATAAATAAGTACTTCATATATTTTTTTATTACAATTTTAAAAATGTACAATAAAAAATATATAATTTGTATAAATTTTATTTTATAAATTAAAATTTTTATTTTTATATTATTTTATTCTTTAATGAAACTAGTTTCGAAGATAACAGTGGAATAAATATTTATATACAATAAGTGGAGAATTATTGTCTAAAATTATAAACAATAAAATGCTATTTGTAGATAAATCAAAGTTTAAATTATAATTATGGATATTAAAAATAATTATAATATCTTTGTTTTGAATTATTTTAATTGAAATTAAAATTCTGTTTTTTTATAGAAAATACTTAATGGTTGGTTCGAGAAATCATAAAATATATAATTTAGTAAAATAAAAGAATATGAAAAAAACTTGGCAATTTAGATTTTTTTTCTCGTAATACACACATGCTATATATACATTCAAATCATAAATCTAAATTCTTGTAGATAATAAAATAAAAAATACTCAAGAGAAACCCCTCACACGAAAATAACATTAAGTGAAAGAAGTAGTGGATAAGCCAACCAAATCACCAACATCGTATTATTGATAGCTACTCAGTAAATATAAGGTTATAAGTTTAAAATGTATTTACTCATAAAATATAAATATTATAGTGATCAAAATATTAAAACAATTCAAATAGATCTTGATTGAACGTAGACCATAGAGAGCTTACATTCATTATAATGGCTGTCAATTCTACAAACTGAATGTGTTTTTTCAGGTAAGAAACGCACGATAGATTGAGGAACAACCTGTAGCAATTGAATAAATGTTAGTTTGAGTTAAATTGTGAAATACGGCTGTTTAGTCTTATTTTTTACAATTACTTACTTCTGAGGAACGTTATAAAAAATTATTAAATATTTTAATACTAATGATAATATTAGTAGTAATACAATACCTGTACCATACTTTAATAAAAATAATATTTAAACATTGTTTATTGTTTCTTATATTTTATAATATAATTATATAAATTATGTAAATATATAATAAAAAAAAATTTTTTTCAAATATAAAATATATATATATATAAAAATTTACTAATAAAAACCAAAATATATACAGCAATAAAAAAAATATACCTAAACTTTATATTTAAAAATTTTTTTTGTGTTATTTTAGCATGGTGTAGTCGACCAGTAGAAATTACTTTTTCATTGAAGTAATTATAAAATTTATAATTTTTATTAAATACATTATTATTTAAATTATAATTTCATTGATATTTTAAACATTCTTATTTTATTTCTTTAAATTTATATTTTTATTCAATATTTTTAACAATTATAGTATCAATTATTAAATATTTATTTTTACAGAGATATTATTCATGTAAATGTATGAAAATAAAATTTGACATAATTTAATACTATTTAAAAAAATTAAGAATATATCTGTTATAAAGAATGTACAAAAGCTATTCGTAACTTTAACTAAAACTTAACATAATAGTTCCTTTCTTTTATTTTAATAATTTTTTACTACTTTTTAAGTTCAATTTTTATTTTTAAGTACTTAAATTTGAAAACAAAATAAATAATCTATACTTTTATATTCGTATATCTTAAATAATTTAAGAATACGTGTATCTATAATGTTATGACTTTCTTTGTTGCTTGGATACCAAAGTTTAGTAAATTCACTACAGTTAATACATCTGTAAAAATCAGTAATATATTAAATTTAGGTGAATAAATACACATACAAAGATATTTCTAACATTATTTATTTAAGTTTATTTGCATCTTATAATTGAAATAAAATGATTAAAATAATATAAATACTAGTGAGTTCATTTATTAATTTAGTGCGAATATAAATATGGGTTTATTTGATCGTTTAGTAAATCTTGTAGGACTTCGTAAAAAATCAGTGAATATTTTAATAGTGGGTCTTAATAACAGCGGAAAGTCAACTGTAATCAATAATTTTAAGCGTGATGAGAGCCGCTGCGTAGATATACTACCTACTGTTGGATTTAATGTCGAAAAGTTTTCATGCAAGTATTTTCATGTATTTCATATTTAGTATAATACGTACAAAATATTTTTTGTTATTAATATAAAGTATAATTAATAAGAATAATTTTTATAGAAAAATTGAATTTATTTTTAATGAAAAATACATAATAAAACATAATTTAATCAATATTTTATATTTGCAAGCGTCATAAAATTGTAGATATATAAAATAAGTAAGTAAATTTAAAATTAACAAATCCAAGACTAATTTAATACGTAGCATATAAATTTCTTATTGAATACTTTATTTTATTATCAAATTATTTATTTTATTATGTACTTGAACAAAACATTCAGTGTTTTAAAAACCATTTATCAATTTAAATTTTAATTATATTATATACCTTTACTTATAAGATTTAGATTTTTTTTAATTCTGAAAAAGATTTTAAAGAAATATTTGAAAAAATTTAAATATTTATTTAAAATTCAATTATTTAGTATTAAAATTACTCATAGCTACAAAAAATTTTAAATACATTTTGTTAAACTTTATTTGCTAAATTTATTATAGACATTATTTATATTTAAGTATGTAAACTATAACTATTTATTATTATAAGCCATAGAAGTGCGTGAATTAGTAATTGATAGGACATATATAGAATGAAGTCACCTTTATAAAAGTATTTTAAAATAATTTTGCATCATCGTGTTTAGCTCTTTTTATGACTGGTTGCCTCTTTTTCGGATGCTTTTATGGCTTATATATATGTCGTTGGGTCTCTATCAAATGTCTTCAATAAACAATACACATTTCCTTCTTTTAACCGTGTATCCTGTAGTGCAATGTAGTTTGCTGTAGTCTGAGATATTTCATATTTACTACCAATGATATTCCTAAAGTCAGCACCAACAGTTTCCTTCTTGTGTAGCAGATCTAGATACTTTTCGTTTTGGGTTCTGCCTCTTGTTCTTTCATCTATTGTAGTTGTTTTCTTAATGGTTCCTGTAAGTCTTTGTACAGCTTTTCATTACAATTTACATGTCTGGATTCTATTTTGATAAAATTCCAAAGAAGGTAAAAGGTTGGTCCGTAAACTACTCGAACTATTTTAGTTATTCTAGGGTCAAATTTGTTTTTGAGAGAGTGTATTTTTGCATACGGACCACTAAACCTCTTTTTGAGATAGTTCTTCACTGTTTTGTTGAATGTCCTTAGAGAAGCATCATACTCAATTCTCCTATGCAGTGAAAGATTATTAATTTGGAGAATTGTTTCGCTGACTAGGACCCATATTTTGCAAACTTTGTGAAAAAATTTAACAAGGATTGAATAAAGAGAGTTAATGAATGACCTAAGGTTTTGTATAACTTTTGTATAAAAGTTGAGACCAATTTTCTCACGTTTTCTGCGCGCGATAGGAATTTATCAACTTTTTGCATTTGAGAATTTTTAGAAAATTAAGGTATTTATTATCCAGATTGAACTTATTCTCGATTGCAAAAATTTGTTTAACATACAGTAGGCCTTTTGAATTGAGCAGTTAGAACAAAGTAACGCTAAATTAATGGTGTTTTGAGTAATTATGATGTTATTTTGCTTAAAAATGTCTCTGTTGTATGTATTACATCAAAATAGAGTAAATTTGGATTTTTGTGGGATAGATAGTTTTTGCTTGAATAAAACGATAAAGAAGAATATCTTAAGCTATACGAATTAAATAATAAAAATAGTCAGAAAAGTTAAGATGAATGAGTTTGGAAACGAGTCTTTTGTGGCAAACACAATGAATTATCTTTTTTATATCGAGTAGGAACGTAGAACTATAGGTTCGATGAAACTTGTTAATAATATATTTCGTGATGAAGAGTTAGTACATGCTTACGTGAATTTTTACGAATTCATGTTAAAAATGGAAAAAGAAGAGTTTTTTACATGATCGAAGAGTTGGAGGAAAAGAATCACTTTAGTGACTTTGTTGAGGCTGATGAATCTATATAAAGATAGATATGCTCATTAAACAATATACAATTATCATTATACATTTTTCAATATCTTAGTTTTTACATATTTAAATTCAACTTAAAATTAAGCACGAATAGTTTATGTATTGTTTCACTTATATTTCCATTACTTTTTACTTTTTACTTCCATTACTCTTCACAGCCTTTGAAAACATCTTATTCCTAAATACAGATTTTCACATTTTTTTTATAAATAACTTTGATATTAAAATTATCTTATACGATGTTTAGTTTTTCTAAAAGCAAGTTAGTTGTATAATTTTTATATTAAATCATTGCTTTATTCATTTTTCTACAACTGCTTTAATTTTCTAGACAATTTAAATTTAATTTAAAAGTAGAAGTCTGTGATGGTTACTTATTAGCTCAAAATATTACATTTTTTTTCTATTTAAGTTAAAGCAATTGCCTCGTAATCAGCATAAATGAGTTACTTTTTTTCTTTTTTGTATTATATTTTTAAAATTATTTAATGTAAAATAACGCTATTTTTTATGATATAATTAACTTAGTTTACGAAGAACGACCAACAACTCACCACTAGCGTTCTTATACTTACTTGTAGTTTTAAATCTCGATCACTTTCCAGAAGTAGTTCGTGCATTTTAAAAACTTCTATTTTACGCAATAAAATAATAAATAAGCCGTATATCGACTTTAATTAATTGGATATTGAACTTTACTATACCTTCAAGAAAATAATTTTAATTGTAAAATTTATCTTTTAATATTTTATAAAAATTATGAAAAAATATATTTCAAATATATAACAAATCAACCTATTAATATGCTTGCATAAATTTCTTATGATTATATTTATTTTTTAGTTGTATTTTATATTAATACTTGTAATAAATATTTAAATTTTCAATATTTTATGAATGAGAATTTTTTATTATTTCTGATATATCAAATTATTTTATATAATTTTATTTATTTTTTACCTTATAAATGATATAAACATATTCACAATCTATGTAATGCAATACTATCATACTTTTTCTTGATTTGTGTAGAAACTATTTGAAAAATATAAATATATTTAACCTTCTTATTTATTACTTCTGTCTTTATTTTATATATTATCACTTTTATTTTAACACTTTTTTTTTAAATTTGAAGTGTCCACTTTATCTCGGAGATACATGTCAAGGGTGTTGGAGGTTTAAAAATTACAAAAAAAGCAAGGACCTTTAAAATATACGTAAGAGCTCGCGCGTGGCTAGAGGGAGAATCGTGTTTTTTAATTTTTTTTCTCTTTAATTTATATCCTCCGATATTTGATCAAAGGATAAACAATTCCAACGGTCGTTTGAGATTTTGTAGGAAACCCAAAGACCGTTGGGACACTTTTCTTTTTATTTGGCGGCGCAAGACAAATTTTCAAAATAAATTCTTAATTTTAATAACTTTCTTATCTCTCTTTATTGTCTTTTTATTATATAAATTATATAATATTAATTAAATATAATTTCTTGACCTATTACCGTTGTGGCGTTATATTTTTATTTATAATTTAAGTATTTCATATTTTTTAAATATTAACAAACATACTAATATCGTGTTTTTTAAATATCATTTATTTAAAAAGGAAAACTTGCTGTTTCCAATCGAATTTTCAATTTTTTATAAATATTAGACTATTGCACCTTTATCCGACGACACGTTAAGAAATGTTAAAATTAGTTTATTTACTGCAAGCTATTAGAAAGTACATACTTATTCTTAAATATATAATTTTGTAAACTATTAATAAGTTTAATTAATTTAAATTATATTTGTTATTAATTATTAATTTAAATATAGTTCTTTTAGTTAATTATAATTAAATTTACTTTACCTTCTTTCCTGCATAAAATCATACTTCTCCCTTCTCTGTCGATTTTCTATATCTATTAACTATCTTCATATTTTTTGCTGGATAAATGTTTCATCATCATTAATGAAACATTTTGATCCTTTCAGTTCTTTCTTTGTTTCCATTATTTTTTTCTTATGTTATTCTTTTTCTAATTCGGCACCTTACCATTTAAATTTTTCAGTATCTCTTCCATACTTTCTTTACTTTTGCCTTAACCCCCTATTTCTTTCTTAACCATTCTCTAATATCTTCTCCGATAATTTTTTTTCTTCATTCAGTTCTACGATAGCAATATTATTCTTTTTTCTTTCTCTTACCCTTACCTACGCTATCTAATTCAGTTTTTAATAAAGTTAAGTCAGAACTGTAGAACTGTCAGTTTTCTGTAGATTTTAAGGTTTAGTCGAAGCAAAAGTCATAGATAATCATTTAACATAATTAAAATTCAGTTTAAGCAAGGTTTGATTGATGTATTTTTATTACCGTCACCCAAGAGTATGTTTATTATTTATTAGAATTAGAATTTTCGGAAACAGCTATATTTGACAGCTGATTTGATAATTTAAACTGCTTCCTCAATGAAATATTTGAGATTAAGCATAATACAATCAATGAAATCTACCTTGGTCATGTTTTAAAGAGAGATTTTAACTTTTATCGAAGAATAAGCCTCAAATTAAATTGTACTCAACATTCAATATTTAACAAGCTCATATTCATCCGGAGTTTTTGCACAATTCTTACATAACTCCTGCTTGTGAGTTACAGTTCATTAACATGCTTACATTATATCTTCATACATAATCTTTAATAGATACTTTTTTTCTTACATGGCACCTTTTTAATATAGTATGCCGTACTAACTGTTGGAATATTTAAATAAAA
This sequence comes from Platyscapa corneri, assembly GCA_018907185.1. Classification (NCBI taxonomy): domain Eukaryota; kingdom Metazoa; phylum Arthropoda; class Insecta; order Hymenoptera; family Agaonidae; genus Platyscapa; species Platyscapa corneri. The sequence goes on from JACCHW010000090.1 coordinate 65,167, forward strand.
TATAACAAAGTTTTTTTGTAAGATTATTTGTTTGTATTTTAAATATATGAAAGTATTATACAAGTCATAAGCTAAGTTTAACTTTATATTTTTGGTTGTGCCAAATAAAAGACTGCAAGATTCAGGAATCTTGCACTTGTTCATATATTACCCTAACAAAGGTTCATATCTACTCTCAATAATAAAAACTAATACCGTTAGAAATAACACGAAACCATCATAAATAACTAATTGTCTCCTTCCTTCTGTTACTCAAATTTTTGGTTGTTTATGATTGCTGAAATATAAGTAAATTTAAAAATTAAAACATCTAGAATTCTGTGGAATTCCAACACTAACTATATTATCGTATTGAGTTTCAATAATATTTATTCAACGAAATAGATAAGTCTTGATTTATATAATATTGATGATATAATTAAAAAATACTTTTTAGATTTACGTATTTAACGTAGATCTTTAACTTGTTACATTCATGGACACAGTTTAACAATTCGTTTGAACCAAGTAAAAATAAATTAATTTTATTTATTAAAGAAAAATTGAGAAATCTTAGTGAGTAACGTTCACGTAGTATTAATGATGTACGCGTGGTTTTAAATACTGACCTGCCATACTTACTGAGTTAACACAACGCTCACATTACACCAAATTAATCATAACCTATGATGCTCACATATAAAATAAGTTTTGAAGTCCCTTGGCAAAATACCTAGAGGTCAAATTTAATAAAAATCTCTGGTGATCGGACTGTATTTTAATCTAATTTATCAAACTCAATACCTCCAATTTTAGGAAGTAAGAATAAAATTATTTTGACTGCAAACTTCTTCGTTCTTTTTTTTGAAAAAAGAAATATATCCTATGATAAAACATAGACTTTACAGACATTGTTCATAATATCGCATCTAAAACATTTTCTGTTTAGACCTATGTGTAAAAAACAGATACATCACTCACTTTTATAAGACTCTCGTAAATATAAATAAAAATTCACGTAATTTTTTCGTCACCTATGAATCATTAGAACTTTCAAAATCCGAAAAAATCTAAACCTTTTTTCTCATAAAAAACACGGTGAAATTTGCTTCCTACCTCTACTCAAAAATTTTAGTACACTTCAAATCAATTATTAATTCTTCTATTCAAATAATGAAAAATCTTTTGATAAAATTTGCAGATTTTTCTATCAAATTTCCTAATTTACTAATTAAATTTTTAGCTTTGCATAAATATTCTTTACACATAGTAATGCTTTCACATCATATCATACTCCTCATTAATCATTTAATTTTTCTTACACCTGTAGTCAATATAAATATTAATACTTTTTCCTTTGGAGGTTTTATAAATTATATAAATTATAAGAAATTTATAAGCGGTTTGTTCATCAAGTATTACTCTACAATACTTAAATCTCCTACTTATAATAATTAATTACTACTTTGATATTCTATATAGTATAGTATAAATTTTGACGTACACCGATCAACGGATTAATCGGTGGACGATACTCAATACAAGAGCCCCGAGGCATTCGTGCTTACGCGGATCCAGCGTGTTGCCGAGTATCCTGATTACAGCATTAATAATACGTCCAACATACACGAACCTCCGAGCATGTCTAAAGAGGTTTCTAGTCTGCCCTCTCAACATTGAGGCTGGAAGTGTTTCACTTCATCGTTGTGGGGGTACCCATCACGTTTTGTTGCCGATAGAAACGTCATTGGGATAAAAGGGGGCCACCTGGCCTCTTAACAGGACTTGAATACTTTTTCACCGGGAACTTCTTCTCAGGACTTCTTTGTGCACGCATACTGAATAGGAATCCACGAACCTACTCACGTATACCGGCGACACTCAGCCACTAAAGTACAATTGCTGTATTACACTTCTTCATACACTTTTTCTTTCCTCCTTTTCCTCAAACTTCCACCTTATTGAAAAGCCATTTATCCTTCTTAGGGCGTTATAGGAATCGAGAGCCATAAACTCTAGGTTACACTCAACCTTCCACATACCTACTCGCACTTGTCATGCCGTGATAGAATTGGATTGTTGCAGATTCGAATCCGAATGAGTCCCCCCCGCTTTTCTCTCATCGCCGCCATTTTGGTAACTTTGTAACTAGTTCTACAATCCGAGTTCAAGCACATCAATTTTAATCACCAAATTTTTTTTATTAATATTCAACTATTTTTCCATCATGTCATCAGTTTAATGTTTTTGGTTTCTCATTTATTTTAAATTATATAATTGACAATTAACATTATTGCACCTTAATGATTACATAATTTCATTTTGTGTTTATGCATAAACAATTAATCTTTTTTTTTAATTAAAAAAATCCAAAATAATATTTTAGATTAGTAAAACTTATTTCATGAAGTTATTTCATTAATATTATTATATAAAAGTTATAATATAAACATATTTATATTTTCTAAACACTTTTTATAATAAACTAAATTGTATAATATTTCTTAGAACATATAAAATTTTTCAAATATATTTTTACAGTTAAAAATGTTGACTTTACAGCATTTGATATGTCTGGACATGATCGTTACAGATCTTTATGGGAATATTATTATAGAGATTGTCATGGTATCATCTTTATTATCGATAGTAGTGATAAATTGCGAATAGTTGTAGTTAAAGAAGAATTAGATATGCTTCTACAACATTCTGATATCTCAGGTATAATTATTTACCTAACTTTTACAAATTATATTATTTAGATAGATGAAACATTTACGCTGATTCCTTAAACGTTTTTTATATACAGATTTAAATTAAGGAATATTATTAAAAATTATTATAAAAAAATTATTTTAATTCCAAATTAGTAACGCTTTTGTTTTATCATAAAGTTACTTATAAAAAAGAAAAGCAACAACAATGTATTTTATTTAATATAATTTCTGTCATTATAAAACTACTAAAGCTTAAATTCTTTGTTATCCTGTTCGATATGTAAAAGAAATATATTGAAATTTTTTTAAGTAATTTGTTGAAATTCATTGAATAGCACATTCATTTCAAGGTTGTGCTCTTAATCTGAAACTGCAACAGCATTACTTTGGACACGTATACAATTTTATTTTATTTTCTCTGTTTCACTATACCAAAGGTCATTTTTAATTATAGTAACCCGTTTTTAAAGTTATCAACATTAAATTTAGATATTAAAGTTTAAGGTGCTTAATATATTATTAGCAAAAAGAATGAAATGTTTGAAATTATATATTAAAATATTAAATTATATACAGTATAAAGTATGTTTAATTCTATTATTGGCATTTGTATTTCGAGAAAGAATAGTTAAATAATAAGTTTTATAAAACTATAAAAATATTCTAAATTCAAGAAATTATTTTTTGCAACTTTGAACTTTTCTTTATTTTTATTGACTTTCAAAAATTTAGTGCTTCAATTATTTATTTCTTAAACTTTAATAAAAATAAAATATAATAATGATAATTGTGTTTAGTTGATCATAATTTATTTATGACAACGCCTAGAATTTTATAAATTTTTTAAAATATGATTTTCCTTATTTTATGTACATAATTTATATAGAAATTTTAAAATATTGTTACAAAGACATAAGAAAGTCTAAATATAATTATAACAAAAAGCGAAGATAAATTTTAAATAAATAAAAAACTCTATTAGTAGCAGAATATAGGTTCTTTTCATTCTTATTACGTATAAATATGTATTTTTAGAAGAGGGTTAAAAGTCACCTAATTTTATTTACACCAATTGAATTTACAATATCTTATAATAAATTTCTTTCCAGTAAACTTTCATAAATAGCTTGGTGGAAATAAACAAAAAAAATATTTTTGTATATTTATGTTATTATATACTATTACGTTTTATTCGCCATAACTATGTGCATTTTACATGGTGGTACCTCTGCCAGTAGAGGTAAAAAAATAAATTCTATTTGTTAAAATTATATTTTAACAATAATTCATTAACAACAAATATATTACACAGTGAGTGGCTTGTAGTTGTTTTTCTCGGAAAGGAATCCTTATGAGCTGATGTTATTAGCTGTGTAGAATGCTATCACCATCTTGAATTTGTGGGTTGAGGATACCAAAGTACCTTTGCTTCGTATACTAAATTGAACTGAAACTGAGCTACACTTAAACTGTATTGATCATAATAATTTTGACTTGAGTTGAAATTGATTGGCTAATCACAACGTCTCTCAGCCTGATTATAAGATTTACATTTAACTAAACTCACACTAAACTTAATTGTACTGAACTTTAAACTTATCTTTAAACTGATAGATTTTAACTAAGAAAAAATTCTCTAGTGATCAGACAAGCAGAGACGAAAACGGATGTAAATGAAGAATGACATGATCTGAGAACAATCATGTTCATTAAAAGAATATCAGAGTTCAAGGACAAGTTTAAAAAAAAAACAAGGAATGCTACGATAAAAATTGGGAAGATAAGGATAAGATTAATTATATCGATGACATATTATTAATAGCAAAAAGTGAAAGGGAATTAAAAGAGATGCTAAGAATATTCAGACAATATTTAAAAAAGAAAATAGAATTTAATGTGGATAAAACTAAAATAATAATATTTAGAAAAAAATGGTATTTTTTATGGAAGGAAAAATAAATAGCAATTAATTTATCTATTTACGATATAAATTCAAAGAGGAAAATGGAGATGGCTTATAAGAAGACTAATGACTAAGAGAGCAACCTTGCTACTAGTAAGGGTTTGGAGTATTACGAAAAGATGATTTAAAAAGGACTATAAAATTAGAATTGACACTTTATTAAAAAATTTGCAGCTTTATTGTGCAGAAGTTCGGAGATAGAAAAGTACAGAAGAAATTTATAAAATGTAGTCTAGGCTTTGACAGAAATTTACTGGACAGTGTGATAATTTTAGAAACAAGAAGAAATATGGTAGAAATCAAAGTTGTAAGAAGAGCAATAAGCTTTGAAGATATAATACTAAATTATAAAGGGTATGAATTCTTAAAAAGATGTACAAAGGCAAAGATAGAAGAAGGGTGACTGTATGAAACCAATAGAGTAAAATATAAAAAAGAAAAATAAATTACACAATATAAAGAATAAGATAAAGAATTAGTTTCTGACGAGGCAAGGATGATCATGGTGCATATGGAGAGAAAAAGCTTATCTATGGAGGAGGTAGAGAAAATAAAAATAGCACAATAAAGACAATTAGAAAGATCCGCATACACGGTGGAATGTAGAAACGTCATGTTTGAATTCGAGTCAAACGACTGTTAAAGTGTTGAAAATGGATATTATTAAACCGGTGAATATGAGGGTTATTGATAATTATAAGGATTCTAACATAAATGTATTTTATTTACTTGAATTTTTATTACATGATGTTTTCATTTCACAAATATGAAAATTTACATTAATTTATATTGCACCGATGAATTTATAAAACTATTTATTAATATCTATTGATAATATATTGATTTTTTGTTAATATATTGCTTGGTGAGATTCACAATACAATATAATATTAACTATAATATAATTAACTATAATATGCTGATGATTTATAACACATTAACGATGTATAATACATTAATGAGTTAAAATGCACTAATGAAATAAGATACTGATGAATTTTTATACACTGATGATTAACAGTCTTTGCGTATTTGTATCGCATTTATAGTTCATTGATAATTGTTGTATTTTTAAAGAATAGGTGTAAACCACTGTTTATTTCGTATTGAGTCTTAGTTATTTAAGTTAATGAATTGTTAGGCCATTAATTTCTTTTCCACTGATTTCCTGATTTTGATGTAGAGTGTAGTTAATTCCTTAAAACAACGGTTTTTAAGTCCATAGGCTTTATGGCAATAATTTTTTCTTAGATGTTAAGAGTGCACTTGAGTATTTAATTTCATTATTAGGTTGCATTTGTTATTTATAGAGTTATTTACAGATTACGCATGAAGCGATGAGACAATACAATAATTTTTAATAAATGGTAATTATGAGTTTATACAATAATATTTGTAGAGAATAAAAGCTGAAGGTCAATAGAATATGGTACACAAGCAAATAGTTATAACAATGATACATGTACGTATAATATACAAAAAATTAATATACAATGTTTTATACATAAAATATATAGACAGAGATTTGATTTACAATGTTTTACATATAATAAAATACAAGTTCTTAATATACGAGATTTATACTTATAACATTTGATGATAAGTTATGAGTTACTTTTAATAATGTTGATTGTGAAATTATATTTATTTAGCCAGTGAGTGACATTACTATAGGAAGGCGTTGAGTAGTATGCCATGGTAGAGAGCTATTGATTATCGATGGATAAATCAAAACTATTCGTAATTGAGTGTAAACCACAAGATGTTGCTTATGGTCATAATTATTATGAAGTTGAATGTTTCACTATAGAAAGCATGAAAGATAATGAATGTTTATGCGTGAAAACGATGATGAAAAAAGAAGATTTGGAATAAAAATTAATACAAGATTCAGGATGTTGATTAAGGCTAGAGCAAATAAATACTGGTTGTCGGAAGAAGGTAAAATGCATAGAATGTAAAAATTAGAGAAAGAAACTATGATATATCATATACATAGAAGTGAAATAGAATTAAATATAAGTAACTGAAAAAATAGTACAAAAAGAAGTAGAAAAGATATAAATTATCTGTACAAAATATACTAGAAAAAAGAAAGGAAAAAGCCAGAAGAAAATAATTTATTGAAGTAAAGACTATGCAAATCTAATTTATTGAAATAGTAAGTATAAAAAATAAAGCGTTATAAGTCAAGTGTAAGATTAAGTATTATAATCAGAAAATTTATATTTAATGATAAAAAATTTTTACCAAATGTTAATAATAAGTAAAAATAATAAATTTTTAAGTAGAAAAGTATAAAAACTATTTCTACGTAGCATGAAAGTAAAGCATAAAAATTAGATGCGTTGAATTATGTTAACACTAATATGTAATGAAAATGTATAAATATGCGAATATATAAATGAATCTTATAATGTATTATAATCAATGCAATATATTATTCGATAAAATAACTAGCTAACATAGAAACTAGTACAATAAAATTATTGATTCCTGTTAAGGTTATCAAGGGAAAAATTCAGAAAGTGGTGCAAAAGGTGAAATATTTACTTCTGTTTCTTAGATTTTTTTTATTCATAAATGGTACTTTGTAATTAGATATAAATGCTTACCTTATACGAAAAGCCAAGGGGCAAGAGACCAGAGTTCAAAAGTCAAGAAGTCAAACAGATAATTGTTATAACGCTCATACTCAGGGTTTTATACATTTGTCTTTAACCCCTCTTTTTTTTCTTGATACTTTTGAATAAGTTATAGCTTCGGTTCTTGTTGTTTCGTGGTCTTAAACAGTGGTTGTTAATATTTCACGTTATTAAATCATGTTTTCTTTCTAAATAGACTATCGCTTTAGTTTATTGTTTATTTTACTTTATTGTTTTTAGCCTAATTAATCGTTGAGCCCTGATGTAAAAAATCCGACTGCGTATCACAACAGGAGGAAAAGCCATTGAATACTAACTTTTCCTTATCTTTTTACGCCTATACAAATCTATATTAAAAAGCAAAGAGTTTTCTCTCACATCCGTTGTTTCTTTTCGCTAAGCTGAGTTAAACTCCGGCGCTCAGACACTGGGAATTTTTCAACTCCCTTCAAACTCCGTTCCATAGTGCCACGGGGTTGGTCAAACCACCGTCTTGATAATGTTCAATACCCCAACTTCACAGATCGTGTCGGACACAGATCGACTCGGACTACTATGATAGCCAGTTACTGATCCCCACTTTATGGGTGCACATTTTTGCATATGAGACTCTAAATTCCCAAAAGGTTAGCCTCACAATCCAGATTTCTAGATGGTACACTCTCCACACGTGGAGATGTTGGAGTCTTAGAGCTTCGCTCTATCGGTGCTTAGTGACATGGTGGAACCTGCACAGCTAAGAAATAAACTTGAAAAAGAGAGAGAGAGACGATTATACTCAATTTCAGGAGATGTATAAACTCACTATTAATGTAATAGGCAATATGAGGGTAGAAACTGTAATAGCATATGTTATCAAATAGGAAGACTCAACATGCCACAAAGATGAAACTCAATTTCCTAAAAATATTCCTGATATAATATTGCCATCCTTTTCAGGTAAATTCTCAGAATGAACCTCATTCAGAGATCTATTTAAAGATATTATTCTAGACTCAAACACAATGAATATGGTTAAATTATATTACCTGAAAAGTGCACTCACGGGACCAGATGCTAAGCTAATCAGGAGCTTTCCGTTGAATCGGGCCTTCTCAATCAGCGTTACGATAACACGCGTTCCTTCATCCAGGGCACACTAGATAAATTCTTCTCCATTTCACTTCTTCTCAAGCCAAACGACGCAGCATCATTAGACAAACTTTTAAGTTCATCAAGAGAAGTAATGAAGAGGCTTAACTCTCTTAGTGCAATGTACGACATGGGCGACTACATAACTGTTCTTCTTCTGATCAGATAGCTGCAATGTAAAACCAGCGAGTGGTGGAAGTCCTCATTAGGAGATTCAAAGACTTTCCCAAAGTATGAGCAAAGAGGGAATTTCTAATGTCACGAGTTAGTGTCCTCGAAAAGATGGATTTTTCTGCCACTCTCTGCAGTACTCAAGTCACATTACGTACCACCAGAGCAACTCAACAAAGAATAGCATTAATATGACAATAGACGCCTAAATTCATATGTAACTGCTGCCATGGAAAGAATTTCATTGTCACTTGCCTTAAATTTATAGATATTTGACCATCGACAGAATGAATTTGGCCAAGAAAAAAGACTGTGCTATAACTACTTGGATACAATTTTAAATTTTGAAGACTGCGAAGTCAAAATTCTTGAACTCAAGTGGAATAGCAAGGAAGATATATTTTCCTTCAATTCAAGACCAGTACTCAAGAATGAAAAACTCACCAAACGAACAATTCTATTTGAAGTGGCCAGTATATTTGATTCATTGGGATTCGTCCAGTCAGTAGTCATCAGCGCTAAAATATTCATACAAGAGTTGTGGTTGCGCAAGTTTCTGTGGGACGAATTCTTGCGAAATCATTTAAGTTCAAGATGGAGAGATATTGGAAAAAACCTGTAAGAGGAAAAATCAAAGTACCACGATAGTTCAACACCACCAGTGAATCATCAGTTGATTTATATATTTTCTGTGATGCATCTGATTTCTGTGATGATCACAACTCAAACGATACCATAAGTATTCTCATCTGTGCTAAAAGTAAGTTAGTATCACTCGAGCCAACGACAATCCCAAGGTTGAATTTATCAGCAGCACCTCTATTAGCTAAACTCATAAGATATGTCAAAGCCACAATCAAATTTGATATCAACTAAACTCATTTGTGAAATGATTTTCACGTAACACTTGCATGGATAAAACTCATCCATCACGCTGGAAGGATTTCATCAGGAACAGAGTAGCCCTAATACAAGTGCTCACATCAAATGCTACTTGGAAATATATTCCTGGCACTTCTAATCCAGTAAATTGTGCCTCAAGAGGCATTAAGAGCACACAACTCTAGACACACAACCTATGGTGGACGGCACCACTATGATTGAATTCATGAGCATCATAGCCCAAACAAGGTACAACAAGGGACGAGCATTGCATATAGAAGCTCGTTCCGGTCTCAGTCTAATATCAACACTTAAGATATATAATTACCATTGAGATGTCATCTATAAATACTCAACCTTCAACAAAGTTATCCGTGTTACATCAGTATGCATAGAATTTATCTTAACAGGTTGAAAAAATGCAATCATCAAGCTCAAAAAATCATCTATCTCAAGAAAACTTAGACAACTGAAGAAATTTTTGGATCAAGGCAACTCAACTGCATACTTTAAGAAAAAAATTAAAATATTACAAACTGGAGCAAGACTATCATCATCACACTCATTTAATAAGTTTACGGCTTACTTAGATGAAGGGATAATTAGAGTGGGTATCAGAGTAAATAATTGGTTGTTACCTCAAAACAGTAAATATTCATCTATTTTGCCTGTGTAAGTGTCGTGTGTGCTCGTCAGAGGGAGATCTGAGCCCAACAATTGATGGACTAACAATCATAAATTAACAAATATCAATTTAACACGTGGTTATTATGAGCCATTGAATTCTTTAGATTCTTTTTCAACCATCATTATAATTAAAAAATAATATTATATTATAATTAGTTTTACAAGCTAAGTAAGTCACTTTATATCACAACTTCAGTATTAATCACCTGTAAATAAATTATAAAGAGTGTAAATAAATCAAGTACTTAAAGTGCATCGTTTTTACTTTTATTAAAAATATTTGGTATTATTTTTTATTATCATTATTATCAAATTTATTAAATATGGTGAATAACTTTTCTTATTATTTATTTAATATTTTCCTTTTTTAAAGCCAAAATAATCCCTCTTTGTCCCTCTGTTGTTGCTAAATCTTTCCACTCCCACCTTATAACACCTCATATCTCTTTAATGTATTATAAATATTCCTCTCTCTTAGCCATTTCTTCCCACTTTTCCTCTAACGTCACCTGTTTTTTTATATAATTCATTTACTGCGTACTATCTTCCTCTAATCCTATTATTTCTTGAACCGGATATTACCTTTTGTTTTTCTTTGAGCTTCCGGAACATATGGTTTTGTAAAGCTTTACGGTGTGAGAAAACTGAAATTTTTTAAAGAAAAAAGTCATGAGGGTATTTTCATATATTGAGATCGATCACATTATCTTGTCAACGATAGGCGATCGATGAGCCAATAATAGAACGCGCTATCTCTCTTAATAAACGACGTGAGTTATCTTATTCCAATGAGCAATATGAAGTTATGTAGACAGCGCACGATGGGAGTATCGAACGCGCCGATTGACGATCGATTTAGAATCGATGTACTCGAGTGGCGATCTCTTTTTCACCACGTAGTGAGTTCATATTATCGATAATCTATTGATTATCGTTTGTCACAAGATGACTTCAAAGGTATTTAAATCGCGCAATCTCTAACAGTCTGTAAATTTACAATACATAACTAGTACATACCCATTGTTTGTAGATTTACTATTTTCGGATCCCTTGTAATCAAGGGTAATTAAGGGCTAAAGTGGTAAATGAATTAAACACATTAAAATGAATGAAACAAAATTTATACTTAAAATTGTAGTGATTTTAATCTAGAATGACTTAATACGCTAACGTAAGATTAATTATAACACTATACGTACTTATAAGCTACGCTTACAACTATTCCACACGCAACTTAAATATAAGAAAATAATAGATACACTTATAAATACAAAACGCAATATATATTTATCACTAATACTTTAATGAAATTATACTAAAATAGAATTTAGATAATACTATAGTTGAATGAGGGTAAATGTAAGTGTGTGTGAATGTAATTTGTGTATTTTGTGTATATATAATTACTTGTTATTAATGAAAGTGTGTTGATGTACTGTGTTTATGAAAAGTTGATGTACTTTAGCAATTATTATTTTATATACACAATAACCACACAATGAATGTTTCTAACAATTTAATTATGAATGTTTCAAAATGAATTTAACTCGTGAAGTGCACGTGTGAATGTACGAGAGTTAGCTGAAATTGGTTTCATGTGACATGAGAAGACGCGCAATATTATCTATGATAACATCTGATCATTGATAGGCAATTGATTAGCTCATCAGGCGACGCGCCTTACTCATTGTCAAATAGGATAAGTAGTTCTACATTGAATGTACTGTGTGAATATGTCTGTATGTGCTTCGTGGGGGGTTGATCGCGCCCCCCGCGATTGGATATTGATGTGTAATCGACGAGCTCGAGTTGAATAACGCCTTCTTTTTCGCCACGTGGTAACCGGCCATTATCGATAATTAATAATTGATTATCGATTATACCAAATGGCGTTAGAGGTACCATAAATCATGCATTCTCGAACACCTGTATAAGAATATAATTTGGAATATAATCAATATATAAGTAATAAATAATATACATATATTCTTGTAGTATAAAAATTATTTTAAATGATTCATTTCGAAATATTCATTAATTGAATGTGATTTTTATTTTTCAGATCGAAAAATACCAATTCTATTTTTGGCTAATAAAATGGACTTACCAGATTCTTTAACAACTGTAAAACTTGTATCAGGTCTAGGCTTAGAGAGAATTCAAAATAAACCTTGGCATGTAAGAGCAACAAATGCCATTACCGGTGAAGGCTTACAAGTTTCAATTGAATGGTTAATAGATCAAATACGAGATGTAAATGTAAATAAAAGGAATCTTTTATTAAATTAAACTTAGTTCAGATTTAAATATTTGAAAAAATCTGCTTATATTTGCAATATATTAATTGATTTTATTATTATTTTATATTATATCTGTTTACTTTTTCAATATAAAAATTTTTTTTTAATTTATATGATCTCGATCATCCCTGAAAACGATGGAAAATACTGCCGCTGTATAAAAATAAGAGGTTACGTAACATACTGTCAGTGCCAGTTATTTACATCATTTATCTGAGTATAATATTCAAATATAATATCGACAATGGATATCTGTTTGGGCATTCATCTGAATATAACTCACCGACGTAATATCTAAGGCAGATTCCTACTCTATTACTATAACTTTTAAAAGTTAATTTGTTACTTAACGATACTGTGTTACTCTATATCAGTGTTTTAGCAGCGTACACTCGACTAAATGCATACAAAAATCATAAAACCATTAACAAATAAATATATATACACTCCATGAGACGATTGATCGCTCGCCTTTTTTTATAACTAATTGAAATTCAACGTCAGCACCTTCCATCTTCTTTTTCTTATTTTTGTATCGTTTAGTAATTGAGTAACTAGTTCTCTTTAATACCCTCCATATGCAGATGTAAATTTTTTATATTATTTAAAAATCTTTAAACATTTTTTTAAAGTCTATTTAATATCTAATATATTTTTGATGTATTATTACTAAATAATATAAATATTTGATTAGATGTGAAAATATCTTTTTATTGTAATCTCACATTATGGTAAAACTATTTTGAAAATAAGTATCATTTATAGAAAATAATAGTATACAATAAAAATAGATAATTACATTTAATGTTATAATAAAAATTAATCTTTTACTATTTATATGTATTGAAATATTTAAATAAAAAATGACCGAGTTTATTTCGAAAGATTATTTATTTGTATTTTAAATTTAAGAAAGTATTACAAGAGTCATAACCTACGCTTTAGCTGTCTGACCTTTGCGATTGTGCCGAATAAAAGATTGCAAGTTTTAGAAACGTTGCACTTATTTATATATCGCCCAAATAATGGGTCATATCAGCTAATTATAATAAAAACTAATGCGTTAGAAGTAATGCGAAACCGTCATAAATAACCACTTGTCCCTTGCTTTGGCCACTCAAATTTTGGTTATTTATGAATGCTGACATACAAGTAAAACTTAACAATTAAAAACATCTTGGATTCTGTGGAATTCCTACAATAAGAAAGATACAATTAACGATTATTTATAGTAAAACAAAACTTACTAGAATAAATTCTAAAGGACAAAAAAAATATGTATTGTCTACAAGATATTTAGAATTCTGCTCTAAAACATTAAAAATTTTAATAACTTCATAACTTGCAAATATATGAATGAAATATTACATTAAGTTTATACTTTAGCTATAATAAATAAAGTTGGAAACTTTCACTTCTGATGTTCGTGAGCGACTGCTATTATAATGTGTTTTCTATAAGAATTCATTTTTTGGACACTTGATCTTTTTTGAAAAACCCAACGATCATTTGGCGATTTCTTTGAAACTTGAACGATTGTCTAATAATTTTTAATAAAAAACCGTTAATTAGTTTTTCAACTTACATGGGTGATGAAAGAACGTTTCTTTAGTTTTCGTGTGCCGGACAGTTGTCGACGGGTTAAAATATGTGAATTTATATACTTATTCAGAATTAATAAAGTATCAATAAAGTATCAGTAAAACTATTGAAAGAACAATCTTGTCGAATTGTATTTCCTTAAATTATATGAATAATCTCTATCAATTTTTTATTAATATTATTATTATTTTATTATTATTATTATTATTATTATTATGTACAATTTTGTGTAGAAAATGTATTCTTTTTTGTTTGTGCATTAAATTTTAATGGCGATTGAGCAAAATTTAATTTAATATTTGAAAAATTATCAAAATTATTATATGATACACTATTTTTTTGCCTTAATCGTACAGGTTCAGAAAGCTTTGACAGATTTTCATTTTATACTTTCAAAAAACCTCGTACACTTCGTAAAAAATTTTCCTTAACTATTTTTTAGAATTGATAATTTAACGTATCCATTATACTTTTCAGGAATAAATAAGTTTACAACACCATGAAGTGACAGTTAAACTGAGCAATCGAGTTTGTCAAAATATTCAATACAGCATATTTGCACTGCATTAATATTTATCTATAAGTATAATATATCTTTCGTTAAAAGAATACATTCTAATCTGGAAGTGAGAAAGCACATTTTCTTAAAACTGCAGTCAAATTTCTTATTCTTTTCATACATTTCGACTTTCCGAACTACGGGAAAGATTCCAATAATGATTATAAAATCGAAAACTATCTTTCGTTAAAAGAATGCGTTCTAGTTTGGAGGTGGAGATATCGCATTTTCTTAAAACCGTATTCAAAATAAAAAGTATAAAAAAAGCCCGTCTGAAATATACAGAACAGATACAGACACTACAGAGCAGATAGATCCAGAACAGATTAAATTAAATTATAATTGAATACCTTTAAATATTTACAAAGTTAACCTTCAACAAAAGGAAACTCGTGCAATTAATATTGAATGCAACAAATTAACCAAAATTTCTGCTAGATTCAAAACATTCGTTGAAATCAAAATCCTAAACGCAAAAGCAACAGAGGGCATAATAAATCGAAAAATAATATAAATTCATATTTGTCAAATGTAGTCAAAGTTGATGATAACGGAGAAGCTATTACATTTTTTTTTAAATACAAACGTATATCACGTAGAAATTGACACTTCCTGTGTCGAAATCGACCACTACCCATAAAGCAGTAACGTCATCTGCACATATCCAGAATGTCATAAACAAGAAGTAAAAAGAGATAGACGAAATTATAAAAACGATATTATTTAACATTGAAACTCACTGTATAATTCACCATTTTTGGTCGTGCCGAAAAAACTTAACGCAACAGGAAATAAAAAATGGCGAAGTATAATCAATTACAGAAAATTAAACGAGATAACAGTTAGAGATTCTTATCCTATTCCGAATATTTTAGAAATCCTAGATCAACTAGGTAACTCGAAATACTTCACAACCTTAGACATAGCGTCATGGTTTCACCATATAAAAATGGATCCTTGGGATAAAGAAAAAATGCTTTTTCAACAAACTCCGGGCATCACGAATTCAATCGTCTTCCTTTCGGATTAAGAAATTCGCCTACTTGTTTTTCTCGATTAATGTCAACAGCATTAGTTAGAATTCAAGAAATTATTGTACTTAAGAGATATTATTTATTACGCAGACTCATTAGAAACTCACAATAAAAAAATTAAGAGAAATCTTTCAAACGTTACAGGAACATAATCTTAAATTACAACCTGATAAATGCTAATTTATAAAACGCGAAGTGATATACAGAGGTCACTGTATAACAGAAGAAGGCGCAAAACCTGATCCAGAAAAATAAAAGCGGTAACAAATTACGCAACTTTAATAAATCAAAAAGGAATTAAATCTTTTCTTGAATTATCAGGATATTATAGAAGATTAGTAAAAGACTATAGCAAAATTATGAAACTTTTAACATTTCTATTAAAAAAAGATGTAAAATTCAATTGGACAAGTGCACAACAAGAAGAATTTCAAAATCTAAAATCGCAATTAACTTTTGCCTCTATTTTACAGTATACGGACTTTGAAAAAGAGTTCATATTATTTAACGATGCGAGTAAATTTACATTAGGTTCTGTCTTTTCACAGAGAAACAGGAAGCAAGATTTAACTATAGTAGACACTAGTAGAACTCTAAATTGCGCCGAATCGAACTATTCTACTATTGAAAAAGAATTACTTGCATAGTATGGACATTGAAGCATTTTCGACTATATCTTTATGGAAGAAAATTTTAAATTATAATCGATTATAATATCATAATTATGATCACATTATTATGTTCATTTAATTTAAAGGATCCAAGTTCCACACTTTTTTAATGGAGACTAAAATTGGAAGAATATGATTTTTCCGTTGAACATAAAATCGGAAAAATTAACTGCAATGCCGACGCGTTATGCAGAATTCAACAACCATTAGAATCTAAAGAACTATGTCAAATTGGCGTAAATAATCTATATATGAACATTACAAATTCAAATAATATAGAAAATACTAAATTTACTACATTTACTAAATCTACAAGATCTAAAGAAGCATCTTATAAAATAAATTGTAACAGATCTGTAATATCGCCAAATGAATCTATTAATAACAATAACTATTATAAAAAATTTAGAGAAAATCTAAAAACAAATATAATTGTAAACGACAAGGTACACGAAAATCGTGATTCTATATTTTCTGCAAAAGATAATTATATCATTTGCACATTTAAAGACCTCGATTTTACAGAAGGATTTTTAAAAGAATTTAATCTAAAATATAATAATAAAGAATACCTAGAAACTCAAAACTATGAATTATACGATGTTATATTGGTAAAAGATAAAAACTGCACTATTTATTATTTTGTTGTAAAAAACTTCTGCTAAAATGACTATGAACTCGAAAATTTATTTAAATGTTTAATAAACTTAAAAGAGCTCTTATTAAAAAAAACAAAATGGAATTAATTTACCACAAACTTTAGATAAATCTAAAAAAATAAAGATTGAAACCTTTTTCTTTTCATTCATTTCGACTTTCCAAACTACGGGAAAGATTCCAATAATGATTATAAAATCGAAAACTATCTTTCGTTAAAAAAATGCGTTCTAGTTTGGAGGTGGAGATAGCGCATTTTCTTAAAACCGTATTCAAAATAAAAAGTATAAAAAGCCTGTCTGAAATATACAGAACAGATACAGAGATTACAGAGCAGATAGATCCAGAACAGATTTCACGACAAATTCAGTAAAGATCCAGTCTTACACTAGGCAAGATTCTGCGACTTTCGTATTCTCTATCTTTGTAAAAATAAATCATAATATAGTAAAATTTAGTAAAATAAATATTCTTTTGAATTTTTTACATAAATGCAGTGATTTTGATAAAATCCTATGTCCTGACTCCTTTACATATTTTTTATTTACCACATTTTAATTTTTAGACTACTCAAAAATTCTGATTCAGCTATTTATAATTCTTCTAAATCACCAGAGTTACGAAATAAACTTGTTTATTACTTGATTTATTTATAAGTGCAGAGGAAATGAAAAAATGAATTTAAATTAATATCAAGCATTGCAGTTTAGCATTAAATCATATTATTATTTTTTATATCAATCGAAAATAAATCTATTAATAAATATAAAACTTTTGTAAAATTATAAATCATACATAAAAATTCAAATTTAATCTTCACAATAACTTTTTATAATTTTAGTAGTGATAAGAGGTGATGTATTAAATTTCTCACAGTATTTGTAATTTTTAATTATAGAGATATTAATTGATTTTCAAATCGACTTCTATTGATATATCAGTTATATATAACAGTTTTTGTCAAAAATATATGCAAGGATATATACCAAAACTCTTAATATAAAATTCGGAAGACAATAGTTAAGTAAATGAAAGGTGTTTAAAAAAAAGAATATAATATATAAGATATAAATATAGATAATAATTCTTGTGCAAGCTTGGTAACAAAATGATACGAAGTCTACAATACACATGCAGCAATAGAAGTATTAGCCCTATTATAGACGTAGGTTCGAAAAGAACTACAATTGGATATCAAGAAATTATGCACATTAAGCGCACAAAAAATATGTTGCTACTCATTAAACATAAATTTAAAATAAAAAAATTCGGAATTACTACACAAGAATTAACAATAACTAACTTGCTAAAATTAATACCAAGCAAAGGGTTTAAGTTAAAGTGAAATCTAAGGTAAAATACAAGTTTTTTTTATTGAAAGGACTGCAAAATAGCTAATTTGATAATACTGTTCAATTAGCTAATGATAATAGTAAAAAAAACTCTCAAAAGCAATATAAGCTAAGAATAAGAGATTTGTATATTTTTTATGAAAACAATTGTAGTTTAAAAGTAAGTAGGTTTACTAAATATAGATGGGCAAAAGATATGATTAGACAACAACATTGGTAATTAAGAGTTGGAATAGTTTATTCCAAAAGTATAGGATTTTTCTTGACTGACTGTTGCTACTAAAGATTTTTTAGTAGCTACCGTCTAATACAAGTTTGAGAGATTAAAACTAAGGCAAATTTACATTAAAAGCAAAAATTAAGTACACATTGTTGTAAATAAAATGTTCGTATAAAATACCACAATAATAAATAGTTAAATATAATTTAAAAATTTTTAACGAAAAGTTATCTTTGATGAAGTTTAATAGAATAAACGTAAAATACGCAATATGTAACCTTTAGTATGTCAAAAAATTATAGATACAAGGATATATATATATATTGTTTAAATAACTTCAGCCTACATTTAAATTATTTCATTCATATGATGGTATCATCCATTGGTTATTACTGCAAGAATTTAAATGGACAAAAATTTGTCATTAGTTGTACTAAAAATGAATTTATAATATTACTTATTTTTTCATGCGTTTTTTTATATAATTTATATTTAAGATTCATATATATTAATATTTAATCATCACTAATTTAATAATTAATCATAACTACTATTTTATATAAATACAATTAATTAATTTATAACTAATAAAAAATTGGATGAAAAAAGTGTCAAGGAGAAGAAAAGAAGAATATTCTAGACAGAAATAATATAAAGATATGCACAAGAAATAATACGAAAAAAACAAATTGAAAAAAAGAATGAAAAGAAGAAAAATTACAAGGGAATATAGAAGTAAGAAGAGGAATAAGGAGGTATGGTAAGATGACAAGTATTGGAAGAGCAAGAAAAATGTAATAAAAATATATAAGGTACGAATAAGTCTCGATATAAATTCTGACAGAAAGAATTATATTAATACAAGAAAGGAGTATAGTATCTTTAACGGTAACAATAGGAAAAACACAGAAAAAAATATACAAGGTAGCGATGAAATTTAGTAAGGCATTTTGAAAATGTGTGAAAACAAGAAAAAAAGAGAAAAAAGATAGATAAATATATTTTAAAAGATGCGTACATTTAAGTATATTTATAGTATTAAGTACATTTTAAGATTACATACGAGGAAGAAATTAAAAGTGAATAAGAATGAAATAATAAAAAAGTAGTAGTATATAATAGTAAAATGGGGGAGAAAAAAAGACGTAAGAGGTGAGGAAGTAAAATATATAACAGTCAATACGAAGAGAAAAACATTCCTGTAAGCGAATTTGAAAGTATGGAGAAAAATATCTGATAGAATGTATATATGAATAAATGTATAAACGGAGAAGGATTCTAGAAAAATTGAAGTGCGGTATAATAGTCTAAACTATTACTTATAAAATTTATAGTTTACAAAAAGGGTGAAAAAGAGAACAAAAACTAAGATGGATAACTTATATAAATTAAAGTTACAAAATCTACGCAAAAACAGAAAAGATAGAATAGAAAACTTTATATAAAGTAAGATAACAATAACAAAAAACTCGGATTTATAAAGGAAAAGCGATGTGGATGCATACTCAAAACTGCAATAGATAATTAAAAACAAAAAAGTAGAAATTTAAAATTTTACTATTTTGCTGACATAATAATCGCATTTAATACAATAGAAAAAGTGAAAGGTATAAATTCGAAATTATATGTAAAAGACGAAAATCTATACAGAAATTAAGATGAGTTAAGTTGGGTGATAAGATAATTGGGGAAATAAAAAAGTAAAAATATTCTTTAAATCCAATGTTATTTGATTCTTCTTAAACGACTTGTCGCTGGGGAAGGCCTCACCGCTTACACATCAGTGCTTATCACCTGACGTGCTTGATGTAGCTCTTTCTATAAAGGTGCCAGGCCGATGTTGAAATTCTTCGTCGTATTGGGGAGCGGATGATTTCGCACGTAAACCTTATTTCCTTCTTGTAGGTGTGGTCGTCGCAGAGTATACCGCGACTGGTGTTCATGAGTCACCTCATTATATTGTTGCGGAGGTGTCTAGTCATTGATACTCTCACCCGTCCACAGAATATTTCTTCCAAGTAAGATTTCGGCCGCAGACTGACCTGATATATCGTTGCGGCGTTTCTGGATGGCAAATAAGATTTCAGGAATGGCATTATCCCGTCGTCGTTGATTCGTATCATTGCGCAAATACGTTCGCAAGCTCTTTTTTGGATTAAAATTTCGCTACTCAGTCTGATTCCCCTGTGAGTGATAGATAGAGGTTGTCCATAGTTCCGTATTTTAAGATCTCCATGTGTTTGCCCATCTGTGGCCGCAGAACAGAGCGGCGTTGATAGCAAGGATCGCGTGAAGAAACTTCCAGCGTATAATTACCTCCCTCTCAAAGACGAGGGCATTTGTTTTGATTGGCTGGAGATCAGGAAGGCTTAGGTCCACCCGTAGAAGAGATTCGTGGCCACCAAGAGGAAGCGTTTACCACGGGCTTTTCTCTGATATGGCCTCATTAGTTCCAGGCCGACAATCTCCCATGGAGTTTTTGGGTGTCAGGGTTTCTCGTTACCCTTTGCCAACGGTCGAACAGCCTTGAAGAGAGCGTAAGCCTGGCAGTTCGCAACGGACCTCTGTGTGTCGGCCTTCAAGGCCGGCTACAAAAACCGCTTGATGATTTTTGACTGGATTTTTCGGAACATATAAGCGATCCCTTCAAGGCGTAGACCTTCCGTGTTCTCGCAGATCCGGATCATAGTTGGTTCAAGTTCGCGCTACTCGGCATCGCAACAACCATTCATTATCGACTTGTGTGACCACCACGCTTTTTCTAGTGTAGCAGCTCTGAGGTAATCTAGGGTGGCGAATCTTTCTGATGTTACTGGCTCCGGAGGCAACCAGGCTTCGCTGTCTGCTGGATTTTCCGCGAACACTTTCTGGGCGGGATAGCGGGAAAGAGCATTCAAATACAAATTATTTCGCTCACGGACGTGTTCTACGATCAAGGCAAAGTTACATAGCAGGCCAACTTGCCACGTTTTCTCAGGATCCGATCCAATCAGGAGAGACCAGTGTTATTTGAGGTACTTCTCCTCGTTCGAATGGTGTTATTGTTTGAGTGGTGGAAACTTTGTTGAAGCATATGATACCACTTTCTTCGGCTTCGTAGTAGTACCGCGGCCATGCCGATACTTCAGGTGTCCGTTTACAGGAAAAGGATGCGTGTTGGGTTATCCAAAGATAACGGTCTTCTCTCTTCTCTTCAATGATCCTCAGAATAAATCTTCAATTTTGTTGAAGGCTCTTTCTGTTTCCTCCCTACAGGCTCACGGTTTCTTGCTCAGAAATTCTATGAGCGGGTGTTTTGTCATAGCGAAGTCGGAGATGTAATCGCATAGCCATCCGCAGACACTGAAAAAGGCAAGCAAATCTTTTTTGCTAAGTGAGACGGAAGCCTCGAAGATGGCTCGCACGTAGTCTCACTTCGTTGTGTTCTTCTTCGAGCCCATGACGTGTTCTACGAATGACAGCTAGTCTCGCCTGAACATACACTTCTCCGAGGCGATTGTCAAACCGTAGGTTTTCAATCGTTCGAAAACAAGTCGAGGTGTTGGATGTATTCAGGCCAGCTGTTTGAGAACACACATGTGTCCTTTAAGTAACTGAAACAACATTACCTCATTAGTCCGGTCAACACTCCCTACTGTTGAGCTGTGTGAGGTTCGGCCAGCCCCTTGAAGACTTAAAGCTTTTACTCAGAAGGAGTAATGGCCTCCATTAAGAGTCATAAAGACAATATATTTCTTGGCTATCTACTAGTATTCGCTCTGCAGGTCCTGGGTGGAGAAGGCGGTGGCTCTGCCGAGGTCTTTCAGGACCTTATAGATAACTCACACTGATTCCGCGGAGTCCTCTGTTATATTATTCAGACGGAAACCAATGCAAAAACGAAATCTAACGCCCTTTTTAACTACCATCATGATCAGCGAAGAGTATGGCGATGACGTTGCTTCTATAATTCCGTCGGCCAGCATCTTTCGTATCTGTTGCTGAATAGCCCTTTTTTATCAGTTGAATAGTGGTATGGGGAACCCAAAATGGCTTCTCGTCCGTGAGGCCCAAGTCATGCGCGATGGAGCGACTCTGCCGAAGTGGACCGTTTCCATCGAACACTTTTCAGTGGCCACTAACAAGTTCACTAAAGGCGTCCTGGTGTTCTTCGAGGAACCTTAGCGTCACCCTGATCCATAGATGTTTTTCGCCTTCAATGTCCGTTCAAGAAATATCTTTTTTCTGT
The DNA here is from genome assembly GCA_018907185.1 of Platyscapa corneri. Classification (NCBI taxonomy): domain Eukaryota; kingdom Metazoa; phylum Arthropoda; class Insecta; order Hymenoptera; family Agaonidae; genus Platyscapa; species Platyscapa corneri. The sequence continues at coordinate 87,965 of JACCHW010000090.1, forward strand.
TCTTCCTACCGATTTAAATAAGTTCTTGGTAGTGCTCCTTCAGGACAAGGTTTTCTTTAAACCAGCAGTGGCCAAGGATGACATCGAATCGTAGTCCTCACGGAAGTAGGAACATTGAGTTTCTGCTTAATTCGCTTAATGTCCATTATAGATTGTATTCCGCCTCTATGACGAACTGCGCGCCTGTTTTTGACAAGAAGATCGTGGCTGCTTGAGGAGTACGTGTGGAAGTACACGCGTCTAGTAGGTCAGCTTCCAAACTGTTGTCGCTAGCTTCTGCTTCGATCAGGGCCATCAGGATGCTTTCTTGAAACATTATTCTCAAGGCAGATGTGTAAAAGTCGGACATTTGTAGAGCTGACGCATCTATCGCGACGTTTTTTCCTTGGCGAAGTGAGCTGATACGTCTTTCCTCTACGCCAGTTTCTCGGACGTTCGGTTATAGCTCGATCGCGGTGTCACCTGATTCCGGGCTGCCGTGCATACTTTGATGGTGGAGAGCCTCGCTTCTCCCAGGTTGGTGAATCTCGTTTTAGGGAGTTGGCGGATCGAGCCCGGTGTTTTCTGCTCTTTTCAGTTTCCGCACTCGATCTGCCTCGATTTTATCCGTTTTGTCCAAGCATTTGATTAATTAGTCCATGGAATTGAAGCTTTACATTTTCGGAAACGTTGCAACGATGAGCTTTATGAGCTGCTGCTTCTCTGTGTTTGGCTTCAGTCTTCAGGTGAGATCTTTCTTGTTGAGCATAAATAGATTGACCGGCTCGTGTGTGCACTGCATCTTCGTGCACAGGAGAGATCGCAGCTTCTGAAGTTGGGAATCGCTGCTAAATTCCCCGTTCAGGGCTTTTGCAAACTTTCTGTAGGTACGGTACTCCCGGTACCTTGATCACTAGACTGGATCCTCCCGTTACTGATCTACTGCCAGCTGCGGTTTTGTTGTATTTCTGTAGTTCTTGAGGCATAAAGATCTCACAATAGTTCAGAAAACGTCCTGGCTCTTCACACGGGTTGCCGTGAAAAGTTAGGAAATGTTTTTGTTCTATAAAGCGGTTACTTTAAAAAATCCGACGAGTATAAATATTATTTTCTGAGTGTGACTAAATAATTGTTTTACTTGATGCTCGCCAGTCAGTCGCTAATAGCCGTGGCACGACAATACTCCAATTTTTTTTCTGCTAGTCAGCATTTGAATGTCGACATTTTCCAGGGTTTACCATGTTTTCTCTTTTATAGGCTCTTTCATTTTTTCACTTTTTTCAAATAAATATGCGTAGAGGACATCATCCTTCAATGATCCACGAACTGGAACTGTTTTACCCATTTTATATGTGTAGTTATATGTTGTATGTTATATGTGTGGAAGTATCCGTCACCGGTCAACATTTGTGTTAGATAAAAGTTCACCTCCCTGTGTCACTGACCGAGCGATGAGTATAGTTTACCTGTAATTCGAATTATAGAGTACAGTCTAGAGTATTGTCTACTCTTTGACTTTTTTTACTTAGACTTGACTGAATTTATTCTAGTTTTGATAGACTTACTACGGTTCAAGCTCTAGTAGGTTGATGGGTATGACTTCTGATTGTATCAGGGTTGCAGGTTCCGAGAGTGTTCGATATGTGATCGTCACTCGGAGCGTATATCTTCGTTCTACTGCCAGAAGTTGTTTACGTTATTCATCGTAACATAGATTTCCAGTCCCTCCTGAACCATACAAAAGGTGACTTTAAAATCCAGCGTCAATCCTGAATATTTGATTGACGCCTTTGATTCTATTAAAGATTCCCTTACTTTGGAAGACTGTACCTCTGGGAGATGTCGCTTCATAAGTAGCATGATCTTAACTTTAGCCTCTGCTAATTCCAGCTCGCGCTTTGTTATATATATATTATTCTGTTATCCATGCTCCTGGCCCCTTGACTAATTACTGGATTAATTCTATTGTTGGTATGACTCTCAAAACCATGTTAAATTTCAGAGAGGCCACCGTCTGTCTGTAAAGCTGTATGCAGTCAGGGTTCAATTATTTTTTCTAATAACTTACCGGAAGTATGCAGAATATATACTGGGTGGTAAAATATCCATATACTTAATGATCCTACGTAGTTGCTTATAAGTATAACTCTAATTTCCTTCCATTGGAAATAAAAATACCTCGCCAAAATACAAACATTGCACATTTTGACCGGGTATAATCTGAGTTAGTTGTCTTCTTATTCTTCATTGTTTATTTATATTATCAACTTTTTACAGTTCCCTTACAGTGAATAGTTGAATGTTTTTTTCTCAACCAACAAGGTCATCTTCACGTTTTAATTTGGTGGGGAATGATCATGGGTCTATCTTTGCTGAACTCATTAGGACATTCTTTGCGAACGCCTCCGCTTTGCGCATGACGATTTTATATCCCCCTTCCCATGAGCGCAGTTAAAGTCTCTTCTTGACTCTTCAAAGCGTGAAAATTTGTTGGCTGAAATAGCTTAGCTAAGGCTATTCTTCACTTTTTGGTGATCAGTGATTTTTAGGATAGCATCTTAATTTACCGTTTTGGCTTCAGCGTAATTTTATCCATCCATCGATATAAAAAGCGTCTTCCGCTGATCAGCCTTTTGCATAATATTTTATACTGTCCTTACAGACCTGTAGGATAATGCACATTATTGGGTACACTAATTCCGCTCTTTTGGAGGTATTGGTTTCACTTCAACCACGGTTTACTTGTTAGGTTCCAGTACCAGATATAATTTTACACTATCGTGTACAATAAATATAATGTGCTGTTGAGTGCTAGCTGTATAGTTCTCTATTACGTAACTTCCGCATGTGGGCCGATAGATGTTCTGTCACCAGAGATATTTTGATGTTGGTATCTCTCTATCCAGGTTTTCTAAAGGTCGATATCACCCTTCCGTTCCTGAATACCATATCCATGACTCGATCTACTTTGGGGCTTGCTCAGTTTTTTTCTCATTCGATATCGTTGAAATCTCTGGCCACTATTAGTTCACTCTCTATGTTTTCATTTGATGTTAAATAACAACTAACGTACGTGGCATCGCGCTCCTTACCTATATGTATATCTGTGCTACTAAATCCATGGCTCTTCGCATGGAAACGTTGACAGTATAATCCTGTCCTTTTCAAGTCTTGATACTGTTTACTGACGAGGACTACGTCAATATTTTTCAAAAGACATATTTGGGCCAATAGGTCTTGAGCGTTCTTGCTTATCTTAACCATTGTGGCTTACTCTTTTTAGGGTCTCTCGAAAGATCCTATAAATTCTAGATTTCGCAATATACTTAATTTTTTTCATTTTTCTTTCTAGTCTGTTGCATAAAAAGCATTTAAAGTCAGCGGTGCAGTGTGAGGCACTGTACCCTTCTGCGCTATCCCGATAACAGCACTTGTTTCAGTCAGAGCACTTGCTGTTAGTGCTATTCTTGACATCTATGGTAGGGCTTTATCTCTTTTTAACGACGAATCCTATAATTTATGTACCCTATTTTGATGCGGACGAATCCGAATATAGTTTTGACATTCACCTTACTAATTGTGATCATTGCCATTCTCTGCTCCTATTCAGTAGGATTCGTTAGCCTTACTTCAAGAGAGCCTTTATTGTTTACCAAGGCTTTTGGAAATGCTGTCCTGATCCCTTCCTCTGTGATAGATCAATCAACGTCCCGTATTGTCAATTTAGTATTGGAGATTAGGATCCGTAGAATGGCTATAAAAAAAATCATGTTTTTGCAGGTCTTTTTAGGTATTTACCTTCTCTTGTTGAGTTTTTTATTTATATGAAGAAACCTCTTCCCCATGTACAACGCATATTTTTTAGCTTTACACCATATACCTCTAGATTTTTCTGCTGGCAGATCCCTCCTAAAATACCTACATAGATGTTTGCTTTTGCTAACTTAAAAACTATAACTTTGGCTTTCATTTTTTAAAATTTGTTCCTTAGCCTTTTTTGAGAATTCTTTCTTGTTGAATTTTCTTCTTCGCTTTTTTTCTTTTAATTTCTATTCAGTTGCCTTTGGTATTGTTGGACTTAGGGATAAGAATTCCCTCTTCTCTATAACCTTATTTTTTTTCCTTTTTCTCTTTTGTTTCTTTCCCTCCTCTTATAGAAACAGGTAATACGGCAAGATATATATTTTTTTGAGTTTGAGGTATAGCTTAAAAACATTATCTAATAGAGGCGGTGTTTTTAAAGGGTTTGTAGTGTGATCCTTTTACTTTTCCTGATAGTTTTTCTTCAATTTTTTTATTTTCCTCTGACTCCGGTTTCTGCATTCTATCTAATACTTTTGGAAAACCTTCTTTTATAATTTTACTGATGTTGGATTGCGTTTTTATGTTTTCCATCATATGTTCAATTAGAGTTTTAATACTCCTTAGTACTTTAACGCTCTTTAACTGAACTGTAGTGAGGTTTAATCGCAAACCAACCTGCTCCATAGCAATGAAGCTGTTGGTTACCCTAATGCTGTCCATTGTTCCGCTTTTTCTTTTGTTCGTTGGTACGTTTTACGCTTCTAGAAATAAAATTCATCCTAAAAAAAAGCTTGTTTTGGTAGCTTGCAGATTGCGCTGCTCGACCAACATAGTGGTCTACCATGGATTTAAAAATGATTTCTTTTCTTGTATCTTTGTTCAGCCCTATTATGTTTGAGAAAAATTCATGTTGCTGAGTTTTCTAATTCATCCATCTTAGTTCTTACAATCTAGAAGTGCCTGTTTACGGGTCTCTTACGTCTTACGTTCCCTGAGATACCTGTTTATAAAGCTCTCGAAAGAGAGTGTCTCAACTCACCTCTATCTGACCGTTTATAGATTTTGTGACTTCCATTATGGTTGTCATGCAGGTCTATTACTAACTTGCTTTTGCGTCTCCCGCAGCTTGTCTCCCTTCCGTGCACGTACACACTCTTCGAGTCCTATTATAAGAGTTCCTCGATTCATTTATGCATTAGCACCTTCCATTCTTTCCTTACACACTCTTCTTTCAAACATAATAAGATTTTTCTCGTAAGCCCATTGGCTGTAAGGATATCCATCTCTGGGCAGTCGATCTTCGGGAAGGTGCAGACATCGGATAGGAATAATAATAATAACAATAACAATAATAATAACAACACTAATAATAATAATAACAATAACATAAAAAACAATAATAGTAACAATAACAACAACAACAACAATAATAATATTAATAATAATACTTTTATAAGTAATATGAATTTTTTAATTGAAATTATACCGTTTCTCACTTTTAGTTCAATTAAGAATTAGTATTAAGTAATTTAACTTTCTTAATAATTTTGTTTCATATTTTGTGTATTTTTTCAAATTATTATTCCAATTCATATTATTGTAAGGAAATTCAATGTTTTAAAATTTGTATACCCATTCATGCATGTACATATGTAAATACTCATGACGCATTTATACACATATTCTTATTTGTTATTTTGTTTGTAATCATTGAAATAATATATTTAAATAATAAATACTATTCTTTAAATATGAAATTCATTAATTTTATAAATGGTGACCGGTAGTATTTTTTTTGACAGTAATAGATAAATCAATATCATAACTTTAGGACGCCATCTATAACAATAATATGATATTTTTTTGCGTTGTTAAAGGCCATGATCAATAGTTAAATGAGACAGCGTTAATACTATTTTTAGTGAATTCTGTATACGAATACTTCCAGAACAATTATTAAATAAAGGAAAATAATTTGTAAATATAGTTATTGAAAATATGCAAAGCAAATGTACTTTTTTAACACTATTTTTTTTAATACATATTTTCGAATTTGTAAAATGCTATAACGTGGAAAAGTATTCTTTCCTTATGCCAAATGTCCAGCCCAAAGTTGTAAGTAGATTGTAGTTTTTCTGGTTTTCTATTGTTTTATTCTTTTATCAAGTACCATCTTGTTTTATCATTTATTTTATGTTTTAACACAGTCTACAAGGAAATTATATATGTATGTATATACACACATGTATATATACATTTTTTTTACAAAATTAAAAACTAATTATAATAATTTTTATTTTTACATTTCATTTTAAGTTGATTTGTTTTAGTTCCATTTTTTCATAGGTATATTTAAAAATTTTTTTTTAAATTTAAGTATTATAAAAAAATACTTTAATCAATAAATACATTTACTTTCTTATATTGATAAATTAATATATGAAAAAAGTTATTTGTGTTTATTAAAAATAAATATATTAAATAAAAATAGATATATTATTTTATTCCTTTTAGCCAGAATTATATCTTTGTACTCCGTTAAAAATAGAAACTACGAGCACTTATTATATTATTGGATTTGAACCAAATGCTACTATGAATACAGCACATCATATAATTTTGTATAGTTGTTTTAAACCAGGAAGTACCAAATCGGTATGGAATTGTGGAGAAATGTCTTTTATAGACAATCCTACAATGACTAATGCAGGTCCATGTGAAGACAATTCACAAGTAAATAAAAAGTTTATTATTAAAAACCTTTTTTTATTGGTTTTTATTGTAAAATTTTATTATATTCTAGATCATATATGCATGGGCTAGAGATGCACCAACATTAATTCTTCCAGATGGTGTAGGATTTAAAGTGGGTCAAGGTTCTATTTTTAAATATTTGGTTTTACAAGTACATTATGCACATATTGATAAATTTAAAGATGGAAGTACAGATGATTCTGGTATAGTATTACATATAACAAGGAAGCCTTTAAATAAATTAGCTGGAGTATATATTTTGGGAACAGGTGGTGGCATTCCGCCTCATAGTGTAGAGTATATGGAATCATCTTGTCAAATATCTGAAAATAAGACCATTCATCCATTTGCTTATAGAGTTCATACTCATAGTCTTGGAAAAATTGTATCTGGATATATTATTAGAAATAATAAATGGATAGAACTTGGAAAGCGTGATCCTCTTACACCACAAATGTTTTATAATATTCATTATAATGGGAGTATAGTATATGGTGATAGATTAGCTACTCGATGTACAATGCAAAGTGAACGTGATACATGGACATATGTAGGAAGTACAAATAATGATGAAATGTGTAATTTCTATTTAATGTACTATGTTGAAAATGATGAGCCACTACATAATGAATTTTGTTTTAGTTCAGGTCCACCTAAATACTATTGGTATAAAGATGGATTAATAAATATTCCTGATAAAGAAGCTTCAACTTTGTAAAAATATAATTATTTATTAATATTTATTTTTTTATATAATGTATATCTTGTACATTTGACATTAAGTTACATTAAAAGATTGAATATAATTATTCATAGTTATTTAACTTATAAAAAATATGTGTAAAAATAATTTAGAAAAGAGCTATTGTTATAAATCAAAGAAATTGATCATCAATCATTACATTTATAAATTTTTTTATTTAAAACCTTTAAAATGAATAGAAATACAATTCTGAAATCGTTAGAACTTTTTGAACGAAGTTGTGTATTCATTTTTTATAAGTTTTAAATACAAATAAAAATATAATAAAATAAAATTTTTTTAATTAATAAATTAGAATTTTAAATAATTACATTTTTTTATTTTATTTTTAACAATTTGATGTATATTTTAATTGTGTAAATATATTTATAAATTATATCCTGTTTAATTAATTTTGATATTATTTGTAAAATAATTGAAATTATTAATGATATTATTAAATTGATTATTTATTGTTTACATTAAAAAAGATGTTATAAGTTATTATAATTTCTTATATATAAAATATAGAATAGTAACTATATTAATACAGAACCTACTCATAAATAATTAATATTTAAAATAAAGTTATAAAAATTTATAATATATTTTTATCATTTTTGTACATATTTTTTTATATTTTATTTTTAAAATCTAATAATACAAAAAAAGGATTTTGATATTTTTACTTTTATAAAGTGATATAACTAATTTAGGATGTATGCCCAAGAATTGTTTAATATTTTTGTATAATATTTGCATAATAATTAATGTAATATGTAAAAAATAATATTTTCAGTTTAATATTAAAGAAAAAAGTAAATAGAATTTGCTCATATTCCATTTTTACTCTACATAATTGGTTTTTATACCTACAATCTTATATTTCAATATTTATTTTACGTGCTCAAATGTAATCTGCATTATTTGAAAAGCTATAATTGTTTACAAATGTATATTTTGAATCAATTATAAATTATAATTATATAAGAAATAAATGTTTACTTTTAATTATATTTGAATGCAAGCTATCACCTTGAACAACATGGTTATTTATAGTATTAAATTATTATGTATAAATCTTTTTATTTGAAAATTTTATTAAGTTCTGATTTAAATTTGAATTTGTTTCATTTTCTAGTTAATGAAGCATAACAATAAAAAAAATTTTTTTACAATAATTGGTCATTATCTTAAATAACTACAATCTATTTTATATATTTAATATCAATGATTAATATTAATTATAATAGTATAATAAGAGTATGTTTTACATTCTAATGTATGTAAACTTAGCTAATCATAATCGCTTATGAATATTGAATTATGACTCATTTCTTCCATTGATTTTGTTTCTCTTGATTAATAGTGTATACTATAATATACTCTATATTCTTGTCATGACTACTTTTTAAATTTATTAAGTTAAATAGCTCCATCTGTAAAAATGTACGTATGAATATAGATATATTAAATAAAATAAAAACAATGTTATATAAATTATTTTTATTTATTTAAATTACGTATATATTATTTTTTTAAAACAAAATTATAAATATTAAAAGACTATTAGGTTTACAAAATTTTTTTTTGAAAATTCAAGGTATAATTTGTAGTTGCAGAAGTTCTTAAACAAACTTTAAAAGTTCTTACACAAAAAAGTGCGGCAGCTGTTAAATAAAAAAATTTTTAAACATTGAAAAAATATATTGAACCCATTATACTATATTTATATAAATGTTTCTTTTTTATACCTAATTAATTGAAATCTTAAAAATATAAAATATTATTCCACAATTTTTTCAATTTAACAGACTTGTGTTATATTACCACAAAGTTTTTTCTAGAACATTTATCAATTCTTAATTTACAATTTAATTTCCGAGATTAGTCAAAATAATGTCTCATAGGCTGACATAAGATATATAATTAAAAATAATTTAAAATATTTATACGTTATTTTTTATTTTAAATAAATTATATACATGCAAATTATATTAATATTTTTAATTATTATTTTAAAAAAATAAAATCGAACTTAATAAAAAGAAGTAAAAATTATCATATAGTAATATAAAGTTAATATTGAATTAAATCATTAATATTATTAATGAAGAAAGTGATGAATTTTCATACTGATAAATTTGTTATTTTAAATATTAGATATTTCGATACTATAAGTTATTGAATTTAGATTAAATTTTTAAAGCAATTTTTATAAAACTAAACACTTTATTTTAATAGTAAATTACTTTCTAATTACTTTTTCCCTAATTATTTTGCCAATGTTTTATAAATTATTTTATATCTTAAAATTTATTCACTATCTTAACAAATTGTTTGTCTTATTTTTAAGAGTTAACTTAGATAGAAAATATTACATATTTTATTCAAGTTACTGAAATAATATTTGAAAAGTGATGTATAAAAAACGATGTAAATCATACTTTATAGAAATCGGACAATCAACAATGAAAATTAAGAGTCACTGTTTCAAACTGTATATTATAAAATGAACATTTTATAAAAATACTGTTTTTTTTTTATTAGATTCACATATCAATTCGAATTGTCGATTCTTCAAGTTTCTTATTACTTTAGTTATATGACTTATTATTGATCATATTATTTCTTGATTTTTCTTGATAATTTGGTTAATCCAGTTAAATAAATCATTCTTACTTTTTCGGAGATTTTATTTTGTTATATCTATCTATGATTCATCGAGTGTTATTTGTATTATTATTATTATTATTATTATTATATTATTATTATTATGATTATTATTATTATTATTATTATTATTATTATTATTATTATTATTATTATTATTATTATTATTATTATTATTATTATTATTATATTATTATTATTATTATTATTATTAATTTATGAACAATTTATATACATATATGTGTATATATATATATTATTCACATTTTTGTATCTTTTTTAAAAGTAAATTACATTTTATACACATTAGTTAATTTGTACGTTTTTATATTTTTATTTATATTATTTAATTATTTATTTCTTTTTCACTCCTGTCATTATCTTGTTACGGCCTCGTTTTCCCCCCTTTTTTTCTCTCTGTGCTACAATGAATTTTGAACAATATGTTTATATCTTTCTTATCATTTTTCATAATATTCTCCTAGTTCATTATTTTGGATACCATGAAATTATTTCTTTAATTCTTTTTTTTATTGTACAATCTACGTATTTTTTAAAATTTTTTATTATCTAGAGTTTATTGTTTAATATGTATTTTATTTATACGTCTTTTTTGTTTTCTACTAGCTTTTTCATCCCAGATTTCGGCTTATACAGTAGTACATTTTTTATGCGCGTATCAAATATTTTTATCGTCGTTTTTAGTTGTAAATTTGGTACTTATTTCACATTCCTGTTATTTTTTTTTTAATTTATATCATAAATATGTGAATGGCTTAAGTATTTATGTTTTTTATCTTTCCACCTTAACTTCATTTTTGTTTTTCCTGCTTGTTTTTTTGAGTTCTTCAATTATTCTCTATATTAAATAACGTTGGATTCATCAGACAGCCTTACCTTATTTTCTCTCCGTTTTTATTTACACAATTATTTTCTCTTTTATGATTTTTGCCTTAGATTTTTATAAATTTCCTTGGTGCAATCAATTAAGTATCTTTACATGGCTGGTTCTTCATGCTTTTTCATATCACCTCTCTTTTGTCGAAAAATGATTTTTTGTACACTTAGAATAGATCGTAAAAATATATTTTCATATAAAAAAAACGTTAAAACGGTGTTAAATAATTTTTAATCCTTCACAAAAATATCATTGTTGCAGACGTTGATATTCGTGTTGAAAAAATTATAGATTGATATATTTTAAACTGGTTTTTTTTTAATTACTTTTCCATAGGAGGAAATTTTCTATAGAAATCTGCCTTTCGTCTGTATAGATGCGTTGTATTATGGAAATTTTTTATACTATGTGTGTTATCATTCGTTATCAGTTATATGATCATACACGTGTTTTTCATTAATAAAAGGTGTTTATTATGTTTCTACTATGTATGTAATCTTCAAGTTTTTTTAAATTTTTTCTTATATTGTTAGATTACTGTAAGATAATAAAAATTTTTTAGCTTATGATCTTAAAAATAAATTCAAATTAAATTTTTTGAAAATTATTTTTAAACATTAAATTTAAACATTATTTAATATCAAACATATTAAAAATAAATGCTAAATTACATTATCATCGTTGTCGTCATCATAATTTTTTATTACTGCAGTTTAGAGTACATCATTTAATTTTTTATATTTACTTTTTATTCATTAAAAAAATTATTGTATTCCCAAATACTATTTTGTATTATATTTTATTTCCTTAAAATATATATTAATGCTTCACTTTATTATTACATTATTACGTACTTTGTATTTTTATTTTTATCTGACATCCAGTATCTTTTTTTTTTTAACCTAATTATATCCTAATACAATTTTTATTCTGAATATTCTCTTATTACTCTCTTTATTTATATGAATAAGTTATCCTTTTTCCTTTATTATTTTATATAAATTGAATATAAGTTATTATTTAATATAATTTATGTAATTGTATTTTTTTAGATCTTTTTCTATCTTGATTTTTCTGTTTTAACATATCTTTTATTACTTATTCTACTTTTTACATGTTTCCTTTTATCAAATTTCTTTCTTCAGAGTACATTTGACTCTCTTGTTTAAATTCATTTTATAATACTATACTTTCTTCAATATTTTAATCTCATTTTTAAATATTATTTTAATATTGTTATTTTGATTTCTATCGTGCACATGCATTTCTAACAACAGTATGTACTTTTGTGTGTTCTTATATAAATTAAAAATTTATTTTATGTTTTTTTGCACTTTTTATATAAGTTTTACATACCCATATTTTGACCTCACAAAAAAGCACATGAATATCTATCATCTTTTATCAATAATCATTGATTATTTTCTTTAACTAGATATATCCTATATATTTATGTTTACGATATGTATATTTCAATTTTTTATTTTTCTAAACTTGTATTTAGTTCTGTTTTTTCTTTAAGAATTTTTTGAAATATTTTAATAGTTTGATTATATTTTAGTCTTTACTAATATAACTATATATTAGCATATTTAATTAATCTAGTTTTTGGATAGTATATTTTAATTTGTGATCTTTCACTTTAATTTAATTGTTCTTCTAAATTTGCTAATACTATATTAAGTAAAGGAAAACTTAAATTATAATCTTGTTTTATTATTATTATTATTCTTTCTCCCATTATTACTTTTTTATTTTTTATTATAACTTTTATCTTTATATATATATATTTACATATATTCTATATTTTTCCCTTATTCAATTAAGTAATTTTTAACACATCATATTTCTTCTCCGTGTACGTGCTTAAACGTCTATTTTAGGACCACAAAGCTTTTCACGTCTTATTTACTTCTCTATTAAATTTTTTGCAACATAAATTTCTTCTACTATGCCTCTTTTTATTGAACCTAAATCGTATATTATTTTTTTTCTTTTATAAATGTTTTTATCTAGTTTTTGATTGATTCTGCCAATAATCTCTTAACCATTAATTTTATTTATCTATTACTTCTCGTCTTATGTTTGCTTTTTTATGCATTGATATAAGCATTCTGTTTTTTATTCTTCAGCTTTAAATTTATTAAAATTGTATTAATAATTTTTTTCGTTATCATTACTATTTTTTTCCTCCATGTTTTGATATTTAATTAGTAATATCATCTTTTTCTACATTTTAAAATTTTTATTTTATCCATTATATTTTAAATTTCTTCTAATTTTTCTTCTTTATCTCTTAATTTATTTATAATTATTTTTATAACTTAATTAATTTTTTTATGATGTGTAAATTGGAAGAAAATAAAATTGCAAAAAGAAATTGTGTGATACAATAAAAAGTATTTTTTTCCCTCACACTCGAACACATCGACAAACTGGAAGTTAGAGAATATATTTTTCTATTTTATATTACAATTTAAAAAACACTTATTAGTTGAATTCAGATTAGTTTTTTAACTCAATATTTTTCAAGTGAAAAGAAATATTTTCCTGCTTTTTATTTAAGACTATACAAATATTTTTCAAATTTCATTTAAATTATTTCTATGCCATGCTTTTGAGGTATTATATTTTTGGTCATTTCTTTATTATGTACATTAAATATATTTTTATTACCGCATTATATTTAAAAGATTGTAATAAATTAATAATAAAAAATGTTTTGTCGGATTTTTTAAAAATGCTCATTTTTATTGTAAAATTTATTTATTTAAAGAAATTTAAATAGATATTAAGATTCATAATTAGAATTACTAATTGATTAGAATTATTAAAACCAGTAGTTTGTTAAATTTTATATGCATATTGATTTAATAATATTCCTTTACAGGAAACCTAATGTTTAATGTAAACATATTTATTTTCAGTGGTTTAAATATTTAAAAATAAATAATATAAAAGTTATAGTTTATATATTATAATTATTTTTGTAATTTAGCTTTTACGTATTTTTGTAATTGTAAGATTAATTTGTAAGATTTAATGAGAATAAAAGTATTTGGTTAATTAAATAAATAAGAATATCACTACTTGATAAATATGAATAAAATATAGATATTTATTTAGTCTTATTGAATTGTTATTATTGAATCATGCAGTATTCAATACACGAATTTTTTAAAGCAGGAATAACTATAAATATGAATAAAAAATATAATATCAATGGTTTTGTATATGTGTTATTGAATATGATTGAATAAATAAATAAATATAGTAATTTTCACAAAATTAAAAAATATCAAATTAAGATTGAAAATTCTTTTTAAATTTCAATAAAAATAAAGGTTTACAAAATTATTAATTAATTATGAGACAGTGCATCATAAGATAATATGTTAGAAGTGGGATAAATAACTAACTCTGTTTAATCATGGAGGCAAGTTCGATATAAGAATACATTAAAAATAAAATAAAATTGCATGATAAGATATCTTTTTATAATTACAAACCTTTTAATAGTTACGATATTTAATAAAGAAATTATATTTTTACATTTTTATTTTTGTATTAAAAATAAATGTACTTATTCGTCATATTGTCATAAATTCTATTTTTTATTTATTAAGAAATAAAAAATACATTAATTTTAATACTTCTGTACTAAAAAACAATATATTAGTTTTTATTAATGAAATTCTCAGAATGATGGGTCGTCGTTAGGTCACATCGCCGTTAGATTTTTCTGTATCCGTTGCACTTTCTCTATTCATTTGTTTTCTACATGCGTCAGTTCTACTTGTTACATTTAGACCGGGTGACCTTTTGCGCGAGAAGTTTTCGTAGAAACGTGTACTTTTATGGAGATTCATGATTTTACAAATAACTTCTTTCTTGACATTATCATATATTTATACAATTTATTTAAAAATGAATAGAATGCAATTGTTGTTGATAAATCAATAAAAGTATTAGTATTGAGAGTTAATAATATTATTTACTACCACTTGTAATTTTTACGCACTTATAATTGAAAATTTTTTTTATAATTATGCTTTATTCAACTATTAAATATTTGTTAGTAATTTGAGCTGTACTGGTACTTTTAGTAATATTTTTCGTTTTTATATATATGAACATGTTTGTATTGATATGTTTATTTAGAACCTAATTATAATATAGTATTTATAAATAATACAAATATAAAATTAATAATTTAGTAATAAAAGACATAATTTATTTGTTGTCACGGAAAAAATTTCGAAGTTTTTCTTCATAATCTGATAATATAAAATAATTTATTGCGAATTGATTAAATTAATTTTAAAATTTTCATTTTTAATACCAATATTTATGAATGAATAATATTCTATATATTATTTTTTAATTTTTTTTTTTTTCGTAAACAGTACAAGTTTAGGCTGGTTAAACTAAAAATTTTATAAAAAGAATATTATAATATATGTTATAATATGTTATAACGACAATGTTATAAGAGAGATGTAATTTGCCCTAAAACTGTGTATGTTAGAGATTTGGTACAATTATATATTTTTATAGCAGAACTAAATTATCTACAATAATTGAATATATTATTTTTCAAATAATAACTGATTGTATATAAAAAAATAGAAAATGTGATTTATAAAAATATAGTCATGTTTATATCATTACAAGTTTATGTTAATTGTGCTTTTACACTATGTAAAAGTTGATTCAGTAAAAACTTAGTAATAATATTTAATTATTACATTTTAAAAATTTATTTTTCTTTAAAGTACTTTGTAACAGTATGTAATTATTTGTTAAAACATAAAGGAGATTTATTTTAGTACGGCTGAAACAAATACCTAATATGAAAAAGTATTTGTCGTTTAAAGATATATTTCTTAACTTCTTACATAAAATAAATATTATTATAAAAGAAGATCCTTATATTTAAGGTGATATAGTTGAAACACATTGTATCTCGAATACTATTTTATAATAATATACTTTTTATTATATAGTTATTTTATTTTTATTTATATTATTTTAATTTTATTTATATAGCTAAATAACGACCATATGTGTAGATTTTTTCTAATAAATATTTTATTTCATTTTAAATGTAAATGTATTTGAAATATAATAATTATTCTTAATCATTTTTATATAACTTAATAATTTGTAGTGTTTTTTAATTATTATTTGTTAAATTATCTAAGAATCAGAATTTTATCAACACATTACTCTAAAATTATTTCTTTTTAATTTAAAACCTTTTATTTAGAATATTCAAAATGTTTTGACATTTATTATAATATTATTAATTTTATTCAGTTTATATTTTTTAGAGAATAAATACAAGATATAGTTGTATTAATTAAAATTAGCAGATATTTGTTTATCGAAACTTGCTTCAATAATAATTAAATTTTTATTTATAATAAATTTGGTTGTTCGGGTAAATAAGCACTACGTTATTTACTTAACAAACGGTTATTTATTAATGCGTTTTATACAATTCATATATTATGTTATATGTATAATATATAAGAGCCGAACGCGAGTGCAATCGAGTCGCTTGCACGATTCTAACTGACTCGGCCGTCGGCAAAGGGCCGTAGGCTCCTTTGTGTTATTTTCTCCAAAACGCTAAAAGTTACAAATACTTATGTCTAATTCTTATTTCTAAAGTTTAAATAATAATGTCGATACTCGACACGACGCGGGACACCCGATCTTTGTATATCTTATGCGCGCCGAATTGTCTGCGCGCAGCAACATCGATCCGGCCCGCCACTTACAAATAAAAGTAAATATTCTAAAGTACACGCCACATAAATCATTGTAGATAGCCTTGTAGAATTTAAAATTAATAATATTTTTAGATAGAACTGTTTGTCGCGTTATCGTGGATAGGTGAAAATAGGAAGGAAAAAACACTTTGATGACAAACAAAATGTTGAAAATTTTTGCGCAAGGAACCAACGGCACGAAAGTTACTGTCCAGCTGATCAGAACGAAAAGAATTCTCAATTGTGCCGTGTTGCCAATTTAAAGCCTTTTCGGGCCATTGTTTCCCTTTATAAACAGATAGTTTCGCCAATTGACGCGATACGGGTTTTCCCAATTATTATAATAAAATTGGGCGTCGATTTATGTAAATGGACTCGATTATTGCCCCGAAATAATCGGCCCGTTATGCACCTGGCACGTTTGGTTTCTGTAGGAAAACTCTCGGGCTTTCAAACTGGTGACCGGTCCTTTAGATGTCGCCGCCGGTTCGCCCGGGCCGTTCCTATATGGTCCCACGCATACAGGAGGCTGACAGGACGTTCTTCACGTTATAGTCCTCGGTAGCACGCGCGGTCACACGTAGTTTTTTAAAGAACATCGAGTTTTATTTACACCTTCCTGATTTTTTCTTGACACATCCGATGGAATAATGTGGACACGTCAATTGACGCTCAGGAACGTGGGACCATTACAGTCAGAAGGCGCGACGAAGCTTCCAATACCAACCAGGCCTAGCCAGAGGTCGACGATGAAGACCTCACCGTGACTATGAACCAGAAGAAAAAATAGCACTTCAGGGAATATCTAAACAAAACACGATGGCGTCCAAAAAAAAGAAAAAAAACTTCAATGGCAAATTGAAACCACGGTGAAAACAATCCTCGCAAAATGAACAACTTTTGCTCCAACATTTCTCGGCGAGATTTGCGAAGAATCAAAATACTTCCTGGAGTTCTGCGACAAGTTCATACCAGAATAACTACTACAGTTCTAAGAGGTGTAGTTGGCAGCTCAATAACTGTAAGGTGACGCGGCTTGCTGGTAGACAAGATACGGTGAACATTGTATGTACACGGAATTCGCGAATCCCTGAAGTAGGAATATAATAACGATTTCCGACTTCAGAAGCTGCCATCCCTATTGAGAATCAAGATATAGTGCGAGGACGGACCAGCATTCATCCTCCACAAGATGGATTTCGCGCGAAGTTGGGAGCTAGAAATGAAAGAGCAAGAGCTCATCGAGCTCATCATCGGGATGCTTCCCCCCAGGCCTACGTTTCTACCTAGAGATGTGACGTTTCGATTCAATAGACCATTTTATCGAGTACGCTGATAGAGTATAAAGGAGAAGACTAAAACTAGCCAAGTTCATTCATGGAATACGACGGAAACCCATGGATACCCGTTGGTCATGGATTGCCAACACACCGTAGCAACGCCGATAAAACCGGGAGGAGCAAGACGGGCCAAAAAAGGACGAATAAGATCCCCCAACATCCAAGAGCCAACGACGCTCCATGATGAGGTAGCATCGCAATCAACCCAGAACATAACTCCCGGGAAACGAACACATGGAAAGAAACATGACGGCCAAGTACGAACATAAGAACACATCGCAATAAGCACCTCCGAGCTATAAAACGCCAGCCCGCATATGACCGCCCTGAGGGAACGTGTTTAAGGGCGCACGCTGATGGCTTTGATTGACTCAGGAGCCAGCGATAACTTTCTAGAGGCCTGCCATTAAACGCGAAGATCCTGATGCGCCCGCCACTGAGGTTCACAGTCCTCATGACAAAGTCGTGGAAGGTGACGGCAGATCCCGCTTAAGGAACGCGCCAAACAATACACCGTCTTCGTGACCCCGGACGGAGTACAATACACCCTTTGTCTTACAAGGGGCGGAACGTACTTGAACGAAACTCATAAGGGAGGTACTGGTCCAGGAGTTAAGAGATTGCTGCCTATGTTACTTAGATAACATTTTTGTCTATTCTAAGAGCTGGCTCAAGCACCTCTATCACCTAGCACTGATTTTTGAGCGACGTAAACCTATGGTTTGATGGTCACTAGGGATAATTGCGGGTTTGGGCGCATCGAGCTGCCATTCTTAAGACACGCCATCGGCTTGAAAAACAACGCAGCGAATTTGGAGCATGTACGAGCCATCTTGGGTGCTCTCGTCCTTCTTAGAATGAAGGAGTTGTAGGCCTTTTTCGGTGTCTAAGAATGGCTGCGTAAGTTTGTCCCCAACTTAGCTGCGGTGCCCTTGTCATTCACAGATCTCTTAGTTAAAAGACCGTGGACATGGAACAACAAGGCAAAGTATGTCTTCAATAAACTAAAGAGCCTTGTTCCGGAACCGTTTAGAACTATACCCTCCGGATTCCGTCCGCACCCTCATCCTGTACACAGTCGCTTGCAGCGTTAGCACGGGCGCCGTTCTGTAGCACGAGGGCGAAGGACGTGGCCGAGGTATGGTGTCGTATATTTCGGCAAAGTTTTCGCCGCTCGAGTAGCGATACCATTCAAATGAACCAGAGTGTTTAGCAGTAGTATTATCAGTGGCAAATTAGCAGCTGTGCGGTTTCGCCTTTGACGTACAGTACCTCCCAGGTTCAGAAAACCAGCTGCCGGACGCCCGTTTCCGGTACTCGAGACCAGAAGTGATCGTGGAGAGTCCAGCAAACGGCGAAGCACTGCTGCCTCTGAAGCGAGCAACGCAGGAGACATCTGCCACTTTGGCTTACGCCAGAGCCTGTAAGCTCAAAGAGAGTGTGGCGGCTACGCAGACTAGTAACTAGTGGCTGACGCGGTAACGACTAGCATGACCACCGACTACACAGGACTCGGACTTGCAGAAGCATAAATGGCGCGTCTACGAGAATGGCTACCTATACGTTCCACGAGACCGGCGACCTGCTGTTCTGATGTATTTCCACGGGGAGACTTTGCCATGACACGCCGAGGCTAAGGAGACAGCGCGTGTCATCAGCAAGCGCTTCTCGTGGCCGGGACTAAAAATCGATACGCGGAAATCTGTGGCGGGCTGCAAGGCTTGTGACTTAGTGAAGGTCGCCCGACCTCTAGCGAAGGGAAGTGAAAGATCCCACTATCCACAAGTACCATGGGAGGTCATCGGCCTCGACCTCATCGAACTATATCCTAGAACAACTCACGGGAAACGCTTCCTACTCGTTACCACGGACTTATTCTCCCGTTAGATCGAGGCTTTCACCGTGTCCAGCGCGACGATTAAGGCAATCGCCGCCATCCAAGAAATGGAGGTGTTCATGCACTAGGATTTCCCTCGAAAACTGTTCACGAATAACACTCCCCAATTTTACGGCCGCGCGTGTAAGAACATTTGCCGATCATGGGGCTCGGAACCTTGGATGACACCAGTGTAATACTCATAGAAAAATCCAACAGAACGATGCAATCAGGAAATAAAGACGAGTCTGTGATTAAATTTGTGCGATGGAATAGACCAACAGCGCTGAGACAATGCTATCCCCGAGATTCTATGCGCTACCCGGAGTTGTCACAATGATGCTACTGGACAATTCCAAGCTGAATTTTGCTAGGAAGAAACCTCCTGCCCCTGGGTGAAAAAAGCGAGAGGTGGACACCTTCGCATGAATGGGTAGAGGTAGCTCGAGAACAACAAGCAAAGTATGCCCCGTAACAACCACACCTGAACGTAGGTGATAGCGTCTACGTAGTAATCACTCACTCTTCAGCACGGCGAAGAACTTCTACGCCAACTTGGCACCCCTATGGAAAGGGCTGTGTAAGGTGTGCAAGGTCTGCAGCGCTGATGTGTATGAGATATGGTCACCCTCCGGCGGTAAGGCGTTTGAGGTGCACGTAGGAGATATTAAGGTCAATGGGACCAAGAACGATGCTCTGCCAACCGAAGAAGATTCCCCCGAGGTGAGCTAGCCAAGTCAAGCGCCAACGCGGGGCAGATATCAGGCGGAGATAGCCGAGACGGATCACGCGGAGAGTATAGTAGCGCGTAGCAGACGATGCCAATCGAATGTAGCCGAAGAAGACCCAGTGGCAAGAAAGAGCAATTACACAACGGATGACATCGGTCGAAGACAGCCGATGCGAGCCGAGTGAGAAGAGAGTGAGTTGCGAACGACATTGGCCGAGAAAAATCAAGACGAACCGAACAATGGAATCGATGGCGCGCAAGAAAAAGTAATACCGGAAAATGATCGAGTGATATAGCGTTGTCCTACGATTATATTTAAATTTCGTTGCTATTATGACTATATTTGTAATTTAAAATGCTCAATAAAACATGGAGAGTATGTGCGTGGCAGGAGATTTATCGTGCGCCGCCCATTTGCGATGAGCTGGCGGGCGTTAGGAAAAAAAATTTGCACGCCCGAAAACAACGACGGTAGAAAAAAAAAGGAAAGCGTTTAAGATTGTTTATCCTATGATCAAGAATCGGAGGATATAAATTAAAAACCAAGATTTAAAGAGACGCCATATTTCTCAGCAATACGTGCGGTCACGCGTACTTTTTCAACAAACATCGCGTTTTATTTCCACCTTCCCGATTTTCTCTTGACGCATCTTCACGGAATAAAGCGGACATGTCAAATAAATTTTGACTAATTAAATATCTTCAATATCTTTAAATATATTATATATAGTAAGTAATAAGATAAAAATTAATATAACCTAATACATAAATCAGTTATATATTATATATTAATAAACTTACCATATATATTTAAATCATATATAATTATAAATAATTTTTTCATGTTAATAATGCAAAAAAAAAAAATATTAATTTTATATATAATTAATTAAGTTTATATATCTTTTAACGTTTTTTATTTTTAAATTATTTATTTTTTAAATTTATTTAACTGAATCTATTCTTCCTACTTTTTTAATTGAAATAAATTAGATAAATTAAATATAAAGAGGTTAGCTTAAATTCTCTCATAAATAAAAGTATAATTTTCTGATATTTATAATTATGTGAATTTTAATATAATTTTTGTTTTTGAGTTCTTGAATGTTTAAATAATTTTACTCTAAATAATTAAAATTTAAGATTGCTTTTTTTTATTATCATTTTTTAATAATTTTTATAATATTTATCATTTATTGTAGTAATATACATTACTATTTACTAATTAAACTTAAAAACCTTTTTTTAATGATACGAGGTTAATTAATAATAATACATATAATAAAAATACACGATCATATATTCTGGTGAATGAAAGCTTCAATTTTTCTAAATATACAACAAAATCTGTTATACTATACGTCTAATATGTGCGTTGTTTTTTTATATAATACACCTTATGTTGATACGTCTCAGCATATTTCAATAATTTTTTAAATATTTATACCATTTGAAACGTTTTTGTATAATAACTAAAAAAGTAATATAAATATATAAATTTATTTAATTTCAGTATTTTCATTTTTATTCGTTTATTTATAAAAGAATTTAGTTGATGCATATTACAAGAACGTAATTTGTTCTTTAACTTGTTATTTATTTTTTTTTATAAATTCTTAGAATATAATTTAACATATATATATATTATTTGTTCTATTTCTTAATCATATTTTCTATTTACTAATGAATTTAATTTATAAATACATACACATTCAAATAATAATTATTTCAAGATAATATAATAGAAAATATAAAATGGTGAGAATTTTACTATTCTTCATTTATTTAAAATATATTAAGTTAGATACATTTTCTAATACGCATAATAATATTGTAATAAAATAATTAATTATTTTTATATAAAACAATAACGAATTTATCCAGTTTTTAATATGTATTATAAAATGAGAATATAATTAATTAACAATAAGTGATAATTACTTCTCTTTTATAAAATATTTTATGTTATTTAAATATATTATTTTGTTTTAAAAGATATCATTTTAAATTGATACATTAAACTTAATTTTTTGGGTTATTTTAAAACCTTACTAAAATTTAAACGTTTATGTGTATTAAAAAATTAATTTATTACAGTCTATGAAGTTTAATAACAATTGATATATATGAAAGTACAACAGTTATATATTATATTTTAATTTAATATAAAAATGTTAAATTATTGCCGCAGTTAATTCAGTAATTATAAGTATTAATATGCTTATTCAAAAATACGGTGAATCACATTTTTTTAAGCCTATTTTTTATCGTGGCACAACTTTTCAGTTGAGATTTTTATTACTATTAAAAACTATTTTTAATTTTATATGGAAAGGTACTACAATTACTTTTAAACGAGAAGAGAATTACAAAAGTTAGGTATTACGAGGTAAGATGCTAATCAGAGATATTGGTAACATAATATTGTTAGTCATATTAATAAATAAGAAGATCCATGTATATTTACAATTTTCATGAAACTTTATTTATTTTTCATATTCGAAACTGATTTTATTGTAATGAATGATATCAGATATGTTTACTTTACATTATAATTATTTTTCTTCCGCTCAATCTCATAAATTTTTCTATTTGCCTGTTGCTTTAGATTTATCTAATCAGTAATACCGTTATTGAATTAAATACGATTAACAATATTGTATGAATATAATTTACAAGTAAAAAATATTTTTTTATTATTTTTTACTATCCATGAGTTATTATCTAATAAAATCATTACATATTTTTAATAGAAGTAGAAATAATTCAATAAATGTGTAAAAATATATTGTCAAGTTTTTTTAATTATCTATATTATTACAAATAGTTTATGAATTAGACGAAATGGTTCTTTTAAATTTTTATTTGTTTAAAATACTTAAGTTCTTTTTAATAAACGTTCATAATATTTATGGATATCTAATGTCAAATGTAAGACTCGTTATTTTCTTATACTCACTCTATGGTCTCACAAGCCTCATAAATTTTTAATTGATGTTTCTGCTCTTTTGCTCAATTGTTAAATTATTTTTTCTGGCAATTATCATTTGATTCTTATTAGTTATTTGATGTAGCACCCATACATTATTTATACTTAATTGCGTTGCTTCTATTATTTGGTTGTATTGAAATTTATCCAATATTTACAGTATACATAATGTGTATAATATACATTTATATAAAACTATCTTTGAATTTAATTGAACTAAATACAGTTACAAATTTTTATATAATTTATAGATAAAACTAAAAAAATCATTTTCTTTAAATTATAATGTATTAAAATCAGAAGATTATTTTATTTAAAAAAGTAGAAAAAGACTCGACCTTGAATATAATAAAAAATTATTATAAAATTTTTTACAGAAAATACATTACTATCCTCATTAAGTCAATATATCAATAAAACAAATTTTTATTATAATTTTATCAGAATATTTTATTATAAGTTATGTTAAAAATTTTAATTAGTTTTTTTAAGATAGTAAAATAATTAAAATCTTTTATAATATATTTCATTATTTTGTTTGATTTAAATGAAATAAGATTTCTATTTATTCTATTCTATTATGTTGGTGAAACAGGTTGTTTTTTTATTAATTGAATTTTTATATAAAAATTAAATAAAACTATTTAATACACTAATGATATTTTAATGATTTATATTTTATTAGATATTACTAAACAAGTAAATTTAAAAGTGTATGTTTAAATTAATAAAACAATAATTCATTTTATATTATTTTGTATTATTAAAATATTATTTATATTCTGTTCTTAAAAGAATTTAGAAAAAAATTAATTATAATTTGAATAATTTTATAAATATGTAACATAAATACAATAAAAATGAAATTACCTGTTAATTAATTTTTTTAAATTTATGAAAAATAAAACTTTATGGTAGAAATATCGAACCAGAATTTTCGTCGAGATATATTTATAGTTTATACGTTTTTAAATATATGAAAGGTATAATCATACATAAAATTAGTCTTATATACGTATCTTATATTCATACACAATATTTATTGTGTTTTTAGAATTTAAAATAGATAATCATTTTCAAACGGGAGAATTTACCGTAGTTATAACGCTGTATTAGAGATCCACGTGGGGACATGTTCATTGTAACTGAATCTGGCGAATGATGCAAGATCTCAGCTCAGTTCTCTACCGGTCTTCAGACTACGAGTATACGTCAAAAGATACACTACTTACTTTCTGCCTTACACCCTTTGCAGAAACTTTTGTTTCATAAATGAAAGTGCGCGATTAATTATTTTTGTGTTTACCTTCCTGCAATTTCTGATTTTTAAAAAAACATTTTTTTAATAATAATTTTAGTGATAAGTTTATGGATTATTTGAAATCTACTTTTTAACATTTATATAGTTTTTCATTGCTATATAGTAAAAATTAAATACCACATTGTGTTTGTTACATTTGCGAAGAAAAATTTTGTATTCAAAAAGGTAATTTATACATTATTTGTAAAATATTATATTTAAATTTATGATTTACATGTTTTTAATTAAATGCTTTTAATTATGGATAAAATTTTTAAAAATTTCGGAAGGTTTGAATTTATTTGTATACATGTTATATGTTGCTATACATGTGCTATAAATTATAGTTTTTACCTTTGCAGATCTATAATATTTATCCATTTTTAAATTATAAAATCATAAGTAATAATAACAATAGTCATTGAGAGTATTATAAAAACTCGTTTATCATAGCGTTAAACGATGAACAAATTATTTATTTACTTTTCATCAAAAATAATATTACTCCAGCTCTTGTAAGTGCTAAACTTTAAAAAAAAATATGGTGCATGTGTGACATAGTATTGTTCAGTATAATATAAATTTGAGCAAAATAATGTGTTTGTGATTTACAAAATTCAATATTATTTATATTTATGAATATTATTCAAAGTAAAATATTTTATTAAATTGATAAATATTTCCTTAAATTAAAGTAATTTATTAATCTAATTATTAATTTTTTATCTTCTTAAATATTATATATATAACGTGTCTTCTTTTATGTGTTTTCTGTAGTATTAACTCTTAAAAAATTATTTGTTATAATTTTATATTCCAACATATGGAAATTATTTTTTTGAATAGGAAAATGTTTTAATTAGTAAATCGTTTTTTTATGCATTTTTATGTTTTTTATTTGTTCTTGTAAGTTTTCATGATTAATATAATTATTACATAAAATAATAATATTATAAAAATATTTAAACATACTCTTTATTAAATAGTAAATCTAATACATAATATTTATCTTTTAATTATTTGATATGAATCCTTACTTATATCGAAAACATTTTATAAATCAGTAGACATTATAATATATATTTAGGATTACTAGAGAAAATTTAAAAAGTATGTATTTACTAAATTAATTTTAGATTATAATCCAAATATTTTTAATGTCGATTTAAAAAAAAAACATAATAATATTTAATTACACAAATTAAAAGATAATTTATCGAAGTTTTAAAAATATACACCTATTTTTATATTAACAGCAAATATTATTTACATTGTATTGATTATATTAAGTAAAAAAATTGTACGTCCTTCTATCTCAAATATATTCAAAATTATTTTCTTTAAATTATAAATAGTATAAATAATTCATAAACAATAATTTCTATAAAAAATATTATGTGATATAAATATTAATCTAATTTAATAATTTGAAGAATAATAAAATATAATAATCTTACAGAGCAAATAAACCTTAATATAATAAAGATATAATATAGACACATATACAACAAATTCCTAAATAGATTCAAAAAATCTAAGCTAATTATAATAATTATCAAACTTTACGATGTAAAGCAATACGACTTTTCAATATACGAATCAAATTAAATATTAGTTTTTTGTAACATTATATGAATGTAACATGTATTGTTAAAATTTGTAGATATTCATTTTTTTACATCAATACAAAAAAAACTATTTCTAGAACGAAGATCTTTTAGTATTCATAATTATATTATAGAATATTCTTTAACATAAATAAAAAACATAAATAAAACTTGCGAAAAGATGTGTACAAAATAAGTTCTGGTATCTCTTTTTTAAAATTGTATTGTATTTAAGAATAAAAAAATTGAAACTAACAAAATTAAAGTCTTACGATATCGATAAAATAATAAATATGATCGATATAAAAAATCCTTCTTTTATTATTATTCTTAGAAATCATCCTCACCCGCATCATCATCATCAAGAAATGTAGTATTAACTATAAGACAGCAGAGGAAATATTTCTAATAATAAAGTAAATTGATAGATAATGTGTTAACACAATTGGTTTTTATTGAAAAAAGTTGGTTAACAAATGTCATTACTCGTACCTGTGACCGATGTGGAGGACATCTTTCATCACAACATTCCATCTTAAAATTGATATATTTTAAATATAAAAATATGCAAAAAAGATTTTTTTATAGATGATCAAATTAAACAGAGTTGTATTATGAAAGAAAGCTTAACACAGAAAATACTATCGAATGAATTGTAATGCTTTTTAATCTATTAGAGAAAGTCAACATTTTTTACTATTATTTTAGAGATGATATCTTTATTAGAGTATAGGGAAACGACAGCAGGTCACTTATCTTGATCTTATTTAGAATGTCCTAGACTAATTTAAAATTAGTCTAAGTTAACAAATAGATATAACGAAAAACCTGAATAGAACTTTACGAGATTTAACACCATCTAAATGAGAGCATCATATATATTTTAAAACAGTCAAATATATGGAAGTTATCCCAGCCAATAAATTAAATGAGGCGAAAAGAGATATATTTTAGCTTCGTTTAAAAACCTTTGACAACTTTTAATTGATAGTGTTTAACAAAGTAAAATAAAAAATATTTCAAAAGATTGTTGAAACAAGACTTATATAATAATTTCAGGATACTGTAAATGTAGTACTCTGAAAATAAATAACTGATACAAAGTATAGATATTTTAGCATATATTTGTTAATAATATCATGGTAGAAATGAGAGCTAGTCCAATAGTCACCATGAGACTGTTGGAAATCATTTATCTTGATATTGGACCAATTTCATAAAATAGCAGTGCTATTTTATCAAAGTACTTAAGGAAGAATATTGGTTTATTTTAAAAAGGCCATTGAACCAATAAAATTGACATATCCAATGTATCTCCATGTATCACACTGTATTATTCTATATCTCTATATATAATTGTGTAAGCTTAATTAACTGGAAGCAAAAAAGTACTTCAGAGGTTATATTTATGTTTTTTAAATTAAGAACTTGTACAATAAATTAAGATCACTTTTTGATAGATTTAATGGATGATTAAATTATAGTATTATATGAAATAATTAATAAGTAAATTAGTAAGGAAAAGCTTCTACAGGAATAATGAAAAGATCTGCTTGGTGAAAGAACTTGGAAATAAACCTTATAACAGTTGTTTTTAGACAATTTTCAAGATTGCTAGTTCTAAAATAAAACCGATATAGCTATTAGTAAAATAAAAAAATATATTGGATATCATTTAATTCTAAAAGCTACATATACCTCAAACAATTTAATTTGAATTTCATGTACAGAGCGGCGCCTATTATGAATAAGAACTTAGATTATATAATAAATTTATATCTTAGTGTTTGGATAATCTATCACCAAACAAGGAGAATTGAATCTATTTAAATCCTATCTCTTTATCTAAATTACAAACATAACGCATAGATCATTCGTTTTTTTTTTTTTTTAATAAAATTTGAAATTCATTATGGGAATAAATTTGTAATTTGTATAATAAAATTTATTTATTTAATATATATTGATTCATATAATTTTCTACTATAATTAAATGATATTGTTTTATTATATGTAATATTTTAATGATATTTATGTACATTATTGGTATTTGTATTAAATTATAACTTCCTTGCTTTATATTCAAAATCAACTAAAAATTTATGATATTAATCCATTAATGTATACTTTATTCTTGATTAGTTCTATTGGTTAATTAAAAGAAATAGAAGTAATTTTAAGTAGCTTTAAGAAAATAAGGTTTATCTTATTTTACAAATACTTCTAATAAATGAAAATAAAATAATTTAAATTAATTAAGAACAAAAAATAATTAAATATTAAGAAAAAAGTTTTGACATTATTATTTGATACTGAGATAATAATAAAACGAATAATAATAAATAATAAAGCGTATTAAATAATTTTTATTCAGTTTAAAGCTAATTTTAGCATTTTAAAATAATTAAAAAAAATTGGTAAGTTTATGAATAATAAGTAAAAATTATAAGTACTGCAATTAATACTATTCTATAAAAATAGATTTCGTTATATATTTTAAATAAATAAATCTAAAGTAGAGTATTGTCGATTGAAAGAGTTTCGTAATTATTATTGTTAGTAACAAGTTATGTTAAATAATAATTACTCTCAGTAATACTTATACCAATGTAGTATAAATAAAATTTAGCATGTGTATATATATATATATATATATATATATATATAACATTGAATGGTACAAATTTTCATAATATTTTATTTAAATTAAAATAATAAACTTGAAATACTTATCGAAAACATGGTTATAGCTATTAATATTATAAAGCTATGTTTTGCGCGGTTTTTTTATCGAATGTCATAATAAAAATTGATTCACTATTAAAAAATATTTTATAAGATGTTTATGAATTTCATAAAATGAAAAAATCTAAACAAATTATATTAGTTTTTTATATTATTGATGATAACATGAAGAAAACATAAGAATAAATGTAATTCAGATTATCATTATAATAAAATTTATAATTTTTCTTTGAATATATAATAAACGACCGTTTTGAGATCTTATAAAGCGATGTGTTGTCAGACTCGACGAGTTGTAATATCTGTTAGTTAATGTAGAATATTTAAGAGTATTCATCTTTAGAAATAGTGAATTTTTTATATATTTCGTATATTTTTTTTATGTATTGTTTATGAATTCAAATGAATGTTTATTAATTATTCAGTTTATTTAAATGTATAAATCATTTATAATTTTGTTTACAAGTTGAATAAATGAATAAGTAAAAATGAAATATTTTTATTATTTGTTTAATATAGTTTAAATATTGAAATTTTCCAAAAAGTAAAAAAATTTTGCATTTTAGAATATTTAATGATTTTTATACCAATTGTGGTGTCCAGGTTCTTAAATGTTGAAAATAAAATATAGTTAACTGATGATGACACTACTACAAGACATAAGGATTGAATTTTAATTACTATTTCGATATAAAACTAGGCTGTGCTCATAAATCATATATTTAATTATTATCTACAATGAATTATATATAAATAGATATATTATTGAGATAGGAAAATATAACAAAAACAGAAATAAATCTTATCCTTAAATTATTAAGGATGAGACAATGGGTTTATTACATCAAATAAAAAATCAATAAGGATCTTTAATTTTAATTTTAAAGTGCTATGGATAGAAACAGAATAATAAAACCTTTATACCAAATATATTCTAACATATCTTGCCAAGAGATCTATCTTACATTTGAATGAAATTTACACTGTATTTATTAAATTGATTTTAGTTAATTAATTAATTATATTAATAAATATTTATTTTTTTTATTTAAATTTAATTCGTGGTGTTTTTAATATTTATTAAAGGTTTAAAAACTTTTATTATTATATTCAAACGTGATGTATATTAGAGTCTTTAGAACTATTTTTATTCATAATTACATTTTTCCATGTATAATATTAATCATGGTTAAATTTTTCAATTTTAAAAGAAAGGAATATTGTTACTTATTTTTCAATTTAAATATAACATTAAAGATAATTAATTGAAAACATATTATAATACGTATTTTAGCTTTGTCAGATGTTAATTACGTATGTCAATTAAAGTTATTGATTAACATATACTAAGAGAGGAAAATATAAAAATAAAAATAGTAATAAAATTTATTATTTATTATTATATCAACGATTCAATTATTATTTTTTATATTTGAATATTTGTTATTCATATACCTATATATATATTTCTAAATAATATGTAAAAAATTAGTACAACTTTGCAATTAATGTATTTTTATTTTTTGATAAAGAAGTAATTTAATTTTATTTTTTTCAGACAATGTTCAAAAATTGCCTAAGCTTTCCACATTATTTGCTGAAATTTGGTTATTTATTCTGCTTCATATTTTCATCAAAGGCTTCTAATAAATTAGATAAAAATCGTAAGTTTTTTGTAATTAAATAAGGAAACTTTAAAATAAATTTGCTATAATTAGTTTATTTGCGCTAAATTAAAAAAGTTTATTTATAAAACATAATTTATCTACACGAAATTTTATAATATTGGTTTATAAATTAATAAATAATTACAATATTTCTAGTGGTATAAGATTTAAGAAATTATTTATTATAAGTAATGTGTATGATATTATTTAATTACGAACAATTTATATTATAAATTATACAATTTATATTATACAATTTATTTACTTACGAACATTTACATTTACATTCGTTGTTTATACGTTCAAATTACTTAACTGGTAAATTTATATATATATATATATACACACACATTGATTATTCAATGATTATTTTTTTCTTTTTTTACTACTTTTGGATACTTCGTATCATGCATCTCTTTCACTTCACTGTTTTCTTTTTTCTGAACTTCAATGTGGTACAATATATTTATTCTTTTCTTGTCACCTTTCATAATATTCTCCAATTACGTTAAATCCTGTAACATTACACTCTTTCAAAACTCTTAATTGTTTCTTTTTGTTTATTGTACAATGTACACCTTCTTTCCATTATTAACTAGAGTTTATTGTTTCTCATTTCATTGCCTATTTTAATTCAATTCAGCATCTTTATTCTACGTTTTCTTTTGCGGGCAACGTTTTTTTTACAATTGCTACAATAATGTGATTACATTTTTCTGCACATTTTTATTTTTCTAGGTTGTTTATTTAAGTTAATTGTTGCTGGTCTACTTACTTTATTGTCTTTTTTCAGTAGTAGCTTCACCATCCGATACTTAGCCAATTTTATTTTATCAGTAATAATAGTAACCAGTAATTTAAATTATTTTCAAAAACTTCTTTTTTCTATCCCTATTTTTACGTATTTTTTGTGAATTACTGTGCCTTTGCTGTTTATTATTTTATTTTATAATCTATTTGATCAATGAAATGTAATTTGACCTATTTTTTTTTACATTTGATATACATTTTTTGTATTTTTCTGAACCTTTTCTATTTCTCTACAGATTTTCCATTTAAAAAATTGTGTTCCATATATTAACATGAGTGTATTTTTATATATTTACCCATAAAACATTTTCATTTTTATTCAGAAATCTTTCTATACGATCTTTCCGAAATGCTCAATATTTTCCCTAATACAAAGTTGTTTGCTCTTTTGGGCATAAATTTGGTATTTTATTCGTCTCTGCTATTTTCTTTAAATCTGTATCCTATAAATACGAATTCTTTAACTGTTTTTATTCTGTTTCTTACTTTTACTATTAATTTTCCTTCGGTATTTTTCCATTAATTTCACCATTTGCTTCTGATTTTTACTCACCACTTCTTCTTACATTTTTTTGTTTTTTCTTGGTTAATTTTTTTATTTTACTTTTTTCTCTTCTAATTTTCTGTTTAAGTCCTCTAACCCAATTTCGGTTTTTTTTCTTATACTCTTTTTATATTTTTTTATAAAGATTATCTTCAATTATTTATGTTTGTCCTCTTTATTCAAACTGTAGAAGTTTTCCTTCTTTAGCTCTCCAAGGAATAAATTCACTCTTCTCTTCATTTATTATTCTTCAAATTTCTCTATTGTTATATTTGGTCATAATTTCTTTTGGCCATAAGAATTGTATATTCCTGGTTTTCGTTATTATTTTAAAATTTATTTACTAAACATGTAAATTTCTTGACTGTTGTTGGAATTTAGCTCTAACTGTGATAAGGAAGATGGTATGAATTCAGGTGTTTTATTATAATAAACAGAATGATTATTTACTTTCTTAAATGCTTTTACTTGATAACTACATATTGCAATCTTATATTCTTATATATTCAAGATACAATAGTAAAACAGTAGAAATAATAGAATAGACTATACTGAGTAGATTGTAAACAATAGAATGACGCCAACATGGCGTCGCTTGGGCTATGCCCGTTACATGCCTACACAGATTACTTTGCATCTACGTATGGTATCGCAGCTATAAACAAGGAGGAAAAGCATGTAATGCAATGTCTCATGTTGAAAGAGGCGGCGCGCGTTATTATTAAACAATCGCACGCGCAATAACAGATCGGGTAACGTCCAACGGTTTTTTAATTTTCCGCGAAAGTTAAAAAACCGTTGAAGTTCCCGATCTATAAAAACGGGAGGAAGGACTTGCGATCCATCCATTATCCCCGGGCCACGCTTGCGTACCCTCCGTACCTCAATCCCGTATACACGATTTTTTTTCCTATACCCCCCTCTTCCCACATCCCTTGACGTTTACTTACTAAAATGGTAAGAACTCGTCAATATGTATTTTTATTTTCTTTCTAATTTTAAAATGCGTATAAGGAAAATTAAAATGATTAAAATATTTGTTTTTTCTTACCAGTTGGATATACAAACAGGTGATGATTTTGATAGATATATTTTTCTAAAACCGCTATATGCGAAGACTGGTCAGTTAGAGTAAATATCTTTCCATTTATTTACTTTCTTCAATATCTAAGAAAGTAATTAAATTAAGATTCACTAGAATGACGGCGTGAAAATAATTTCAATATTTGAATTGTGAAAATAAGTCTAATTTATAGTATTTCTTAAAAATAAGGTAATTTACTCATTTTAGTTGCTTACATAAATTTATGTGTGAAAGCTTAGTCAACAGATTTTCAAAGACGATTTTGTGTAGTATATTAATTTATCTTACAATCAAATAAAAAGTTGTTAAATTCTAAAAAAATTTACAATAATATTTTTGCATCTAAAACTTTTCATGAATCTCATTTTAAAAAGTATTATTGTAATTTAAATTTCTTAGAAAAGTTCTATCCAATTTTTTTCTTATTACTTTACTATAGTTATATAATATCAGCTAACTGTAATTACTCTGACATTGATGATAATCGATGACTTCTCCATATTTCAAGTAACGATTGTATTCACGAATAAAATAAAACTTCTCAACTTTTGATCTTTCAATTTTCATTGAACCCTTTTTTATATATTTATGGTATATTTATAAAATGTGAATCTCCTCCAGAAACAGTTGATTGTATGAACTAGAACAAAAATTAATTTCAAATACAATATCCGGAGACTAGGGCGGGTGAAGTAAGATTTATTATTTTAAGTAATTTTATCAATATTGCGATATTGGAACTAGAACGTGATGCAAAAAATCAACTGTTCATGTATATTTTACCGTTTTAATGGTTGTTCTTTTAAAACTTAGTAAAAATATAGTTCTAGTTGCTATTACAAAAATTTTTAATTAATTTTTTTGGATAGTTTCAGAAGTTCATAATTCGATTCGATAATATCATAAACGATAATTCGATAAATTTTTTTATCACATTAAATATACGATATAATATACAATATAATAATTTTTTTATACCTGTGCACTGGTTTCATTTTACATATTTGTAAATTTCTGTTATTTAGTATTATGATAGGTGTGATTTCAAGCAGAAAACTCTTTTTCTTACCGACAAAATGTTATCTTACATAAAATTAAACGCCTGTCCATATTGCAGTTCTTGAGATGATATAGTATCTAATTTTGAAGTTTCTATACTATTTGTATTTGGCAACTGTATAGCTATCGACATTTAATTCATAAGGTAATTTTTTAAGCATTTACCTCAAATCTTCAACAAATTAGTTTGAGTTTAACATCTTCTAATTTTTTTTAATTCCCTTTTCTCATTTTCTTTGTTAGTACATAGAAATAATTTTTAATTCTTTGAAACAATTTTCAAATAGAAAATTAGTATCACGGTTGCTTATATTAAATATAATTCAATAGTTTTATTATATACTATTAATAATATCATCAAAATCTTAAACTTGTAAAATAAATCAAACATTTATAAAAATATATAAAATGTTTGGTTAAATCAATTAACAACAAATGAATATTAAAATTTAAAATTACAAATAGTTAATATTGTTTTTGAAAGTATGTTTGGTTGTAGAAAATATTGCAAATAAGTAATTTTAATAAAAACGGAGTAATTTAATGTTATATTTTTAAAAGTTATTAGACATTTTTTTAAATTTTTCTTATATATGAAACATATTTCTTTTATATATATAGTACATCCTTATAATTTTATTCATGACTTCTGTTTAGTTCTTAATTAAACAATAAATTTATTGGTGATATTTGTTTTTAAAAGGATTAAATCGCTGGAATTTATAAACGTTTTTTGTTTTTTTATAACATAACATTTTTTTTTTAATTTTTAAAATAAGAAAAGATTTTACCGAAATTGTTTTTTTTTTTAATACTAGAATTTTGAAATAATGAAACTATGACACTTATATACGTCGAAAATAATAAATAATATAAACAAGCATAATACAAAAAAAAACTATAGATTTTATTAATTTATGATAAGTGAGTTAAGTATAATAAATGAAAAATGAGATAAGTAAAAAGAAAAAAGTAATTTTGCGTAAAAGTGTAAAAAAACGTAAAATGTAGAATTTTGAATGAAATATTTAAAGAAACGATTAATTATTTTTTCCTTGTATTTATTATGGATTAAATCTACTCCTAAATCTAATAACAATAGCTTATTTGAGGAATAGAGTATCATTGGCTACTAATTTATGAACACATCTTTTATTCGGACTTGAGCCACAAGAAAATCGGAGATTATAAACCAGTAATCCTAGAACTTATAAGGCATTTTCTTTATAGATAATTACTTTTTCATTGGCCTGGACAATTTTCCGAAAAATGAGAACACTTTAATTACTCTACATTAGACCAAAATTTTGTTAAAATTTCATTAGTTTATGAAGTTGATTATTTAACCCAGTAATATTTAATTGTAACAGCATTAAATATTTTTAGTGATTTCTAATTACAATAATTATTACGATTTTCAAAGAATCTTATATCAATGAATATCAGTATGTATCTACTTTAAATTTTAAATTATTTTATAGAGTATGAGATAGATATCTTTCTTATTCAATATTTGTCTGCAAGAGTTTGCTAATAAAAATAATAAATTTTAACTTTTGAAACATAAAATTATAAGATATAATCATTGTATGGATATTTTTCTTTTTGATAGTCACATGAATAAAGAAAGATATCGAGAGCTGAATAGAAATAATCACATATTAGAATCAGATGGTGATACTAAAACATTGATCATAAGTAAAGCTGAGATAATTACCGTATTGTTAATACTAGAAAACATCAACTCTTATTTATTTTATAATTTATATATAATTTTTTTAAAAGTTTTTGAATTTTATTATTTTAATTTTAATTAAACTGATTATCATAAATATAATATCATAAATCATAAAGCATTTTAGATGATATAGCTAATGGTGATAACTTATTTCCAGTTTCTGCTTTAAAATTTATATATTTTGAATTTAATTGGGAATAAACAGGTCTCACTTAATATTTAAAATTCTTCGATAAATTGTCGAGAATAGCCAACTGATGTACTAATTTAGATCAATCGCCGATTCATATCCTACGTTACGTTTTAACTACCAAATAATCATTGCGATACCTTCATGGAATTCATGATGAATTAAAGAAGGTTTCTTGGTTGTATTTAGTTATTAATTCTTCTAAATTTCTTTCAAATTAATGTTATTTAAATTCATAATTTCAGCTACAATCATCCTAAATATGCCATAATTTTATCAATTTCTTAATTTTATTATTTTCTAAACTATTATTTAGACTATTATTTTGTGGGTATTCTATTATAAGAAAATTAAAACTATTGAATTAATAAGTATATCTTATTTTTTAATAAAGCATGAATGTTAATTTTTATTACACATTTTCACAAAAGAGAATTTTTATGGATTTTCTTAGATTTCATATTCTAAAAGATTATTTATTTAGATATTATTTTTTTTAATAGTTTGAATAAATGAGTTCATATACTTCCTCTTCATCTTTAAATGAAATGATTGAAAACATGTTTTTAAATTTCTATATTATCTGTTTTCTACAATTTTTTATTTGCAATCTAATTTAAAAAAATTAATTATAAAAATGTAATTTAAATTAAACTGTTAAAACTTTGTATAATGTATCTACAAACTCTTAATGTAATATTTTTAATTTTTACGGTGGTAATAAAAAATAATTAAGTATAATTTTTATATTTAACATTACTTCTTAAAGACCTAGATTATACTTATATTATTTTAATTATCAAAAATTTAATTAAGTAAAATCCTTTTTATAAGACATTAATTATCTAATTTGAATAATTATTTAAAATTTTTATTTATAATATTAATAAAAATAATTGTATTATTCTAGATTAATACAATATAAGAATAAATTACAATGTTATAGATAATTTTATTTTTTATTTCATTTATATGTTTATTACTAATCAGTTAAAGCTTCATCAATTTTTTTTCTTCAATAGCTGTATCTTATGAAGTTTTTTTGATAATCAATCATCGAATATATTCAGTAAAAATAATTTTCTTTATTACGCTAAGTATAATCCTTACACTGCAGAATGAAATAAAATTATTGTTTCTGTCAAATTAATTTTTAAACTTAAATAAGATTTTGAGTTTTTTTTTATAATAAGAACACGAATTATTAAAAAATATTAGAGTATTTAATAACATTTAAACAAAATTAATTTTTAAATAATTTAAGAAATTTTGACTATCATTTAATTAAAAATATCGTGAAATTATTATTATTGCGCGTGAAATAAGCCTTTATTCAATAAATAATAGAAGTAATAAATATTTAATATTGATACATAATGATTCTTCGTATTTTCGTTCTTCTATTTTCTTCATATTTCGATTATAAGCAGACCCGAAAAACATCGTTAGAAATATTTCAATGGAAATAAAAAGAGCAATAGAAATACAACAGCAAAAAATATATAAAAGTTTTGAGGAAAAATTCTAGCGTTATAGAATTTGTAAAGAAAATAAAGAGAATATATTTTAACGATTATTACATTTTATTTGATAAAAGAAAGTTTATATTTAGTATTGAGGTAAATATAGATATCGCAGCACTGTAAATTTTATAATAAGATTATGAACAAGGAGAAAATTTTTAAACTTTACTTCAAGAATTATAAGGATTTACTGTATTCTCAGAATTGTCAATTTTTCAAGGTTATTAAGTTATTGGGATTTTCTTATTATTATATTATTGATTATAAACTTGAAAATGTTTATTTTAACTGTGCAAATGCAACATTCCATACTTGTACATTCTAACGAACAGATGTGTTAAGTTGATATAAGAGTAAGTTAAGTTGACTCTGTTGTAAATTAGAGCGCAGAGAAATTCAAGAATTGGTTGTGTGATTTAATATTTATAAATGTGATAATTGTAATTTATTTAAAATTTTGCTTTGTAATATTTTTTGGCTAATAAATTGAATTATTATTAGAATTTATATATCGTTATTCGATTTCAGTTATTTGAAAGCTTTTTTCTCATCAACGAAACTCGATACTTCTACGTGCAACCTGATTTAAAAACCAATTTTATTTCTTGAAAAAGAAATTCGCAAAACTATTACTTGAAAGGTAAAATTTTTTTTGTACTTCTCATTATTGATGACAAGGGTAGCAAAGAGTTTAGGATTTAATAAAAAAAAAAATCTTGTTGTTACAATAAAAACGTTTAATACTAGACAGTATTAAATAAATTAAAAATTGTAAAACTATTCCTAATCTGAGAAAATTCATCTCATTCTTTATAAACTTATTTATATATTTTATATAATCAAAAACTAAACGTCAAATAATAGTAAATACTAAAAAAAAGTAAGGACTTTCTATAATATATTAAAGTAACGATATAATGATATTATAGAAATTCATTCAGGTGTAGCTTGATAGTATAAAGGCATACTGACTTTTAGATTACATACGTACAAACTTTCTTCATTTAATTTATTATAAAATTAATTAATTAATTTTTATTAATAATTTCTAAATATTATTTATAACTTATAAACGAATTATTATAAATAATATATGATAATTATATTTAAAATTTATATTAGAATATATTAAGAGAAATAAATTATATAATAGCACTTTTCTCAAATATATATAATTTACTATGTTCTTCGCTCTACCTGAATATTATTTTAACTAAAATTATTTTTTAATTTACTATAATTTG
Organism: Platyscapa corneri; assembly: GCA_018907185.1. NCBI lineage: Eukaryota > Metazoa > Arthropoda > Insecta > Hymenoptera > Agaonidae > Platyscapa > Platyscapa corneri. The sequence goes on from JACCHW010000090.1 coordinate 127,038, forward strand.
TATCATATAATAAATAAATTTTTTTTTTTAGATGTTCATGACAATAATTCTCGGATTTTTTCTCCAAGAATGGATTACGATGAATGGACACCATTAGGTCAAGGTGATCCATTGAAAAATGATCCTACATTTGATTATGTTCCTCCTGTTTTAGATCGTGTTCAATATTGGTTAGATTCTTCTACTACTGAACGTTCTATTAAACAAGATATTCTTGTTCTTGGAGCTACAGCTAGAAAAACAAATTCAAAAAGTGCTAATCAATTTTTAAAAATTATAGATGCAACGGAATTTAATAAAACTCAAAATAATTTATTTAAAAACTACTTTATTGGCAATTCTGGAGCCGAGTTACCAGAAAATAACGAAACAATAAATTTTCATAGAAATATTACACAATTTCAAAATCAAAACAGAACTCAACCCTTAAATTATTTTCGAAGTTTTTATTACAATCGAAAATCAAGACCTCATACAATAATGCTATCTGGACCTGTACTATTAAAGCAAAAAAATAGTGTATCATATAATAATTTTGATAATTTTTCGAATATTAAATTAAATTTTGCTCAGTCGCCATTAAAATTAAATGCGCAAACAGAAAAGAGTACATTTTTACACAAATTGCAACAACATAATGATAATAATAATAATAATAATGGCGATGAGATTCATACACAACAGTATCAAAATTCTAAAAATCATTCAAAATATTTTAAATCAAAGGAAGAAACGTACATAAATAGAGACATATCTAAAATAGACTCGATTAAAAATTATACACTACCTCAATATTCAACGAAAAAATATAATACTACTAAATCTTCAATATTATTTGAAAAAATAAATCTGAATTATCAATCAACTCAAGCTGTATTAGGAGGATGGTTAAAAGTTGTTACTGTTTCACCTTCACTATTATTAAAACAACCGGATAATTCTTGGAATACTGAAACAATAAAATATGATTTGGATCCGATAGAATACGAAATGGGTCATCCATTATCTAATTTTTCGAATCATGAAATAATAATAGGGCAAAATTCTAATATCTTTATTAATAGAGAAAGCAATAACAATGTAGATACTATTGTAGGTCACCGAGAAAATAGTAATTTATACGTAAATTACAATCCTTCAGAACAAACTGTATTACCACAAATTGATTTATTAAACATAAATAAAAATAATACAATAAATAATTTATATAATACTTCCCTAAATGTTTCAAATTTATCAATATCTAACTCAAATAAGATGCAGGTAGTAATAAATGATTCGCCAACTACACTTAATAAAAATCATCAAGAATTTATTAAAGATGCCATATCTGTTATTATACCTGTAAACTACGACAAACAATTACAAAATTCAAATCTCATCGAAAAATTAAATAAATCAAAAAATAATTTAAATATTTCTATACATACTTTAATAAATAATATTGATAAGCCAATGCATATTGCTAAATCTTCAATTTATAAAAATTTCACAGATCCGTCAAATTTTTTAAAAAATTATACCCCTCAACCATTTTTATTTAATCGATTTATAGCGCTAAATCATTCTGATTTATCACTATATCCAATCAAATCATCTAAAAGGAAAGCAAATTTGACAAATCAAACATATGAGACAGATATTAATCGTTCACCAGTCCCGATTAAAAAGCTTTTTGCATTACTTGGAGAAAATTCTTCTCTAAATACAAGCATTAATAATATTCCTTTTAATAACGATATAGATATAACAGTGAGAATAAATCGTATTACTGAACCACAGTCATCTAATCACAAATTTATAGAATTTACTAATTCTACTATACCACCTACAACTCTTAAATGTCAGTCTATTCAAGTAAAAAATTTAAGTCAACACTATTCAGATTTTGATTCAAAATTTGTAACAGTTTCATCATTAATACAATCTTCACTACCATCACCACCGCCAACATCATCATTGACAACACTAAAAGTTAATAAACAGAGAACAATAATTCAATCTGTTTTTAACCAAAAATTAAAAATAATTATAATATAAAAAATGTTGTCAATATATCAAAAATAATGACAACTGTGTTACCTTTAAAAAAAAGTACAACTATTTCAAGTTTAACAACAGATCCATTCTTCTCTCATTATAAGCAACCAGTTAAGCCTATTAGAGGTCCAATGTATCTCATAATTCAAGGTCATTCTAAAGTTAAAACTTATAAACCATTGGTCAATAAATTTGTAATTGGTAATAATCATTTCCTGAATAATACCAGACAAAAATTAGTTTCACAAATAAAAAAGTTTAATAACGATATTGATCAAGTTAGATAGGAGATAAAAATGTATAAATTACTAACATCAAAACTAAAAATGAAATAAAATTAAAAAATATATAATTAAACCAACACGAAAATACATCAAGTAATATACAAAAAATAAGTTAATATTCGAAAATAATAATTACCAGTAATATATGGAAAAGACAAGCTATTTAAATCATTCAATTGAAGTTGAAAATGGTAACGATTATAGATGTTAGACAATTGTTATAGTTATGAATAACTAATAATTCTAATTATATTTTAAAAATTTTACGTTTTAAATTATTATATGCATGATAAATATAATGTACAATGTATAAAGTATAAAAAAATATTATTTAATAACATTTTAAAAGTAAATATATGTATTAATTTTAATTGAATAAATTAAATATTAAATTATTTATATTTCATTAATATTTTATTGTTAATATTAAATATTATGTAATTAAAATAATCTTAACATTTATAAATAATAATTACAAAAAATTATAGAATAATCATTTAACATCTGTCACTGAGTATAAGTTTAAAAGTTCTAATATTTTATTTTCTATGTTATGTATTAGAGGGTTTTTGTAAAGAAATAGGAAATATTTCTATATGAATTTATTGTTTTATAAATGAAATAAAATTATAAATCAACCTTTTATTTACTGTTAAAATTATAGTAAAAATTATCATTAATTATAGTTAAGTTTATCATTGCAAATTATATAAACTAGTTTTTTTCAGTAAATTTAGACTTTTATTCATATTTAAATATAATTTTAAATATTATATATTATTTAATTAATTTCCATTCAATTATTTTTAGTTTTCATACTATACTTTCATAAAAATTCTATGTTGACTTTCATCTTTTGTATATTTCAAATGAACCAAAGTGAGTAATTAAATGAAAGTAAAGTATATTTATAATTATAATAAATGAATAATTATTTTAAATTTACGTTCCGCAACAATAACGTATATAATTTTATAGATAATTGTTGAATAAATGTTCATTTATTAAATTTCTTTAATAGTGTCAATTATATAATTACTGTATTTAACTACTGATATTTTCATTAAAATAGTTTTAATGATTAATATTTAAGATTGATAAAATAAATTTTCATTTTTATAGAAAACTTTGTGTTAAATTATTATTAAAATAACTTCATGATTTTAAATATTTTTAACAGTTAAAGAAATTATATTAACTTCTATCATTTTTTGAAAATTTAGATGACATAATTAAAGACAAATATCATAAATTTTCTTCTCAATATCTTTTAAAAGCATGATAAAATATATATTTACCAAGGTGTATTAAGATCACGATAGAAATAAATATGTATAAAGTAGCATTATATTAAGAATCTGTAAAGAAAATTTAATAAGTTTTTTCTCTCTTCATATACAATGAAATTAGTTTAAATTTCTACGGGAAGCAAAGGCCTCATTACAGCTTTACAGAAACTAGAAACTACTTAAAAAGTAAACGAATACCTTTGTAACGCTACCGTAAAAGAAAGGTAGATATTGCCTTTCTTGTTTTCCGTCTTTTTGCAATTTATAGAGACAGCGAGACCCTTGACAACGCAGGAATCACTATTTGTGTATATTTAAACTTATTGCAAAAATAAAATATTTTTATAAAAAAAAAAATTAGCAAGTTGAACTTAACAAAAAAACAATTTACTAAACTAAGTATATGTATAAATTCAGTTTGTAACTTATATATTTGTATTATTAACATTTTAAATGTTGAATTAATTTATAATTTTCTTAAAGGATGGAAAATAATTATAAATTAAGTTTACAATTATAATATTTTTAAATTGGTACTTACGATTTTACATTATAATTCCTACATAATTTAAGAATAATAATATTCTTAATTGTTTAATTATTTAGAATTAAAAGCTAGTAAAACATTACTAGGTGTTAATATAAGTTAGTATTAGTTCCTTCTAACACTATTTATATGAATAATAAGAGCAAAAGTAATATTTTCTAGAATGACACTTTCATCATGACCGATCTGTGATTGAGTTTAAGCATCCTAAATGGCGTATTTAAAATTCTCATATATATGTACATGCTTTCTGGTTATACGCGAGTTCATTTTCTGTACAAAATTATAAAAAAAATTAGATCTTCGCAGAACCAGAGCGCTTGTATATACATAATATTTTTAAATATTTCGTATTTATATAACAGGATTATAATAAATAACATTAATAAATTCGTAAAGGTTGTATACAATGTGTAGAATAATTATAATAAAATCTAGTTTTTACAATATTATATTTTGTTTTATATTGACATATCTATATATCCTTTTACATTCACTTGGATTTCGTTTCAGTTTATTGAAATTTTAATATTTTTGATTTTTAGCATACCGCAGTTGGCCTTCATCCCTCAAAAAGTATGTATATTGTGAATTTCATTTTCTAACTTTTAGCCCACTTTTATAATATCCTTGAGCAAGCAATATATTATATTTAGATTTGGTTAGATTATTAAATTAACCTACACGTGAAAGAAATGAAAAATAAAAATTTTTGTTATTTATTTTACACGTGTAATTAATTAAAATTTCATGTACGAATATTGATCGATTGATTTATTAAATCTGGTACACTATCTGGATAAATAATTTTTACTTTTGGATTACAATTACTTGGGAATTGAAATATACCATTACAATCTATCAGTTCAAATTTTTTATTAAAACAAATTCGTAATTCAGATAGATAAGTTTCATTCTTTTTCTGTAAATAAAATATATATTTTTTTATTTACCACTTTTACGTCTTTAAGTTTAGAGTGCATTTTTACCTTATTAATCGCGCATTCGAGATAAGCATTTTTACCCAATATTTTGTATACTCCATCAAGATAAACTTTTGAAATATATTCTTGATTTGGGAAAATACTAACTTTATTAAAAATAAGTTTCATATTATATGTATCAAGTAAGTCAAGTGATTTTTCGAAGTACTTTTTTTCTGTATTTAAATTTTCCATATCAACTGAACAAGTACCATGCTTTTCCCATTCATGCCTCCAAAATTCTTTTTCCTTGGTACCTTTGTGAACATTTATCCATTTCAATTCAAGTTTTTCTCTTAGCGAATCCAATGCGCTCAAGTTAAAATGTAGAGAATTATTACAGAAAAACGGTCCAATAGTACCATTTTTAGTAGGCCACAATCCATGAATGGTCCAATCTTTGTTAGGAGGAAGATTGCATTGATGTACGGATGATTTTTCCTCCCATTCAAAACAAGATGTTAGTGGCCATACCTGACTGAATATTAACATGTCATAGCTTTTTTGGGTTAATGTTGATAAGTTTTTTCTAGAAAAAAAGTTTCTAATGTTTTATAAGAATATATATTTTTATTAATTTAAACAGTAAATGTAATATTAAATGTTAATTTTGTGTTTTTAAGTTTATTACTCTTTTAATTATCTAGATATTAAAATTAATTAAATTTTTTAATTTAACACATAATTTATAAACGCGTTAAAAGTATATTATATTATATAAAAGAAAATGTATCGATTTTGTTGTCTGCACAAATATTTTAATTGTGTTCTCAAACTTCGTAGAATACCTGTGTAGATTAATTTACTTTTTATTTTATTTCTAAGATTGAATACATAATTTGGAAGTGACAATTTTTTTAACAGAATCGGAAAATCTTCTAATTTTTTAATTTACACCAGTTGGAATTTTAATTAAAAATATATTAAAATAAATTATTATTTATTGAAATTTTATTTATAAATAAAAAATATTACAATTTTTTGTATTTTAAATATAATTTTATTTATCTATAGTGTAATTATATATTATTACATACATATTAAACATGTAATATATATTATATTAAATAAATTATTTCCTACGTATATTACAAACTTTACTAATACTTTATAATTTATACTACATTAAGTAAGTTTATTTTAATTCATTATAAAAATTGCAAATGGTTAAAAAAATGATTAGTATTTTACATTTCTTGAAACACTAACTTTTAAGAATTCTTTAAAATATTAAAAGCAAATTTTAATTTATACAGTTATAATTATAAATTGACGATATTTTTAAAAGTAATTAATAATTAAAACAATCAGCTTGATAAATCGTCAAAAATTGTTTGCATATTTACATATCAAATCAAATTACTGTATTTATAAAGTTTGTTAAATTGTTAAATATCCTTATTTTACAAAATTTATTTTAATTAATTATTTACTTACCCTTCTACACATAGAAAAAGTATGAAATACTTTAAAAACATAAACATTTTCTTTGGTAGAAGTATAAAAACTTTTATCAAAAACAAAAGGTTTTAAAAAATTAACGTTTAAGCATAAGAATGGAACTTGCATTCAATATCAATCGGGAGTTGAGACTAATTTGAACTAAGTTACAAAAACAAGAAGTAATGGCTTGCATTTTCAAACTTAGCTCTGTCTATAAATAAAAACATGCATCTGTGTTGATTGCTTTAGTTTTGTTAAAATGGTGCTGTAATATAATTTCGTTAGCTATCTTACATTTTTAAATATAAATTATAATGACAATAAAACTATTTTAATTTAAAAAATTATAATAGAATTATTAGAAATATAAGAATTAAATTTATTATTTAAATTTAAAACTTTAAAATAAATATATATAATATCTGAATAAAATGTATTAAACTTAAAAACTATAAAATAAATAACAAAATATTTTTTCAAACAATAAATTTTTCTTACTAATAAATAGATATATTAACTTCCATATAAAAGTAATTTTAATTAAAAAATAAATAATAAGTTTCTGTCTATTAAAGAATATAATTGAGGTTACGATTATGTATGTGTTTATAAAATTATTATGGGTACATACGGGCTGTAGTATAACATTATTAGAAAGTTCTAAAGTAACTTGATTAATAAATTCGAACTTTATATTTTTTATTTTATGAAAAATTATTAGTAAATTAAATTTTTTAATTTTCTTCTTTAAAAAAATCTTAATTAAAAAAATTTTGTTTTAAATAGATAATTTGATACCAACGAAACTCTTATAACTCTTAAATATTTAAAAAAAAGAATTGAAAATTAGAACATAAAATCTGGGCATTTATAACAGAACTAGTATTTTTGTTGTTCATTTTATTCTGAAAGACAATAATATAATAAACGTGAAATAAAATAAAAATAATATTAGTCATTCATAGATTAAATATTTAAGCTCAACACATTTATAGCATTACGTATTTCTTAATTAATAAATTTTATTATTTTGTGTAATATGTAACGAAATTTTTTTAATAATAATAAAAATGAGTTACTGTAATAATACACATTTAATTTTTTAATTCCTAATTTATGTACCACGAATTATATTGATACTTAAACTTGATCATAAAAAAATAAATCAATGAATTGCTTTGAAATACGTAGAAAAATATTCTTGCTTCAATAGTAATTGATTTATTAATCATGATATTCGATATTATGATATATGAAGGCTTTTACCCATCTATCTAAAAAATTTTTGATAGCTAAATTAAATATTAAGCATATGTATCTCCATTGATAAATAAATCCATGCTATGCTAATAAATTCGAAAACTAAATATTTATCTAAATTAATAATACATAAATTATATTAAGAATGTAAATATATAATATTGAGATTAAATAAAAAGTATAATTATAATATTAATGTTCTTCTAAAAGAAGAAATAGTAAATTTTTCTCTATCACGGACAACTCAAGTTTCAAAATGCTTATTTCTATATTCTCTATCCGAGTCTTTCTGTAGGGCATTATATGGATACTCTTTGAACATTTAACTGATGCTTAAATTATACTCTTATTTAATAGTTTTGAATACTTGTAATAACGGCTGTGTGCTTACCATAGACATTTAAAACTGAACAAATAATATGAAAAGAATAATATGTACGAAATTATACGAACCGCGTTATTTATACTACACTAAGCATACGTTATAAATGAAAGGGTATAATATAATAATACTCAATTATTAAATAAGTACGAATGCTTGCATATTTAATACTAGATCTGTACGATACAATTTATCTCAAATATAAAACAAATTATTAGTAACTTAACATTTGTTAGAACATGTCGTTTTTAATATTGCTCCTTCATTCGTCTCATTAATAACCAAAGAATTAAATATATTTCAAATACATTATGTCCTCGAAGGAGGAATCAAATTGGATTGCATATGAGAATTCCTAAAAAGGCAGAATATGGAAAAATTACATAAACAAAAAAAGAATTTATGTAATCATAGGTAAGATGAAGCAAATTATAATTTTTTTTTAGATGCATTATTGCAAAAATTATTTGCTCGATACAAAAGTTCCAAAAATGGTCCGTTTCCTTTCTCTTAAATTTTATAAAAATAAAATAAAAATCCAAAACACGGATTAAAGAAATAATATACTTTTTTACAAAATAAAGTTTGAAAATATTGAAATTAATATCTTAAATGTAAACTTTATTCCTTGAACACAATAAAAAATGCTTAGAAATTGTTATCATACAAGCATAGAGAAATACCAATATTCTTTTCCAATTTATTTAACGCTGAGGTAAATCTTCTAGAGATTTACCTGAATTTAAGAGTTGCCATCTAAATATTGAGTGATTGTGCTTGATTATATTTAGTCATAGTAGAATTCATAATGATGATATATACCACGTTTGGTATATGAAAGTACGAATCAATAAGATTGAGTAATTTAAGATACAACTAATCTTACTAATCGATTGCGTTAAAAGACGATAAAAAATAAGTAATAAATAAAATAAATATATTATTAAGGGAAAGATTTTTATCGTTGGCGGTGGAATGTTCTGCGGTTATCTCGCTTACGTAAGATCACATGAGGACAGCCAGGGACAGACCAGCGAGTTAAAGTTTAGCGATGAACTTCGAAACGTAATATTATCCGTTTTTAATCCGTTGTTCAAAGAACGACACAAACAGTTTTTCTTTATCGAACTTTTAAAGTGCTTATTAAAACGAAATTTGAACAATTAACCATTACGTAATATTTCTTTTTCTCGATCCACCTTCCATTCATTTTGCGATATCAGTTATCATTTTTTACTTATATATGTAAATTTAGATACTGTCAATCTGTGGTCGATTCAGTTAATAAGGTGTAAAAGAAATAACATTTTTTTGAGTAATTCTTCTTCTACCTACGTTATAAATATTTAGGCATGTTAGTTCTATTTTATCTAGTTATTAATGAAACTCTTCGAGATAAAAAAATCTAAGAGCCTGGATGAGCCGTATATTTACCCAGATGAGAAGGCCCAAGAAACGTTAAATACCATTAAAATATACGAGTTCAATTTTTTTATTAAAACAAATAAAATACATAATTTAGATAAATAAGTTTCATTCTTTTTCTATAAATAATATATGAATTTTCTTATTTATCACTTTTACGTTTTAAAGTTTAAAGTGCATTCTTTCCTTATTAATTGTAGTTCTTGCCTTATTAAAAGTCGCGCATTCGAGGTAACTTTTTTTACACAATTTTTGTATAATTCTTCAAGATATACTGTTAAAATATATTGATGATTAAGGTAAAAATTAACTTTGTCAAAACTAAATTTCATATTATATTTATCAAGTAACTAAAGTCCTTCTACAAAATAATTTTTTTCTGTATTTAAATTTTCCATATCAACTGAACAAGCATTATGCTTTTTCGATTCATGCCTTTAAAATTAATTTGTTTTAACACCTTTATGCGAATTTATTCATTTTAATTTTAATTTTTTTCTTAGAGAATGCAGTGAACTTAAGTTAAAATATAGTGTAACGTGTTATAATCATAAAAAATTATTCAATCAGACCACTTCGTTTTATGGCGTGATCCTTGAAAACTTGACACTTTTAAATTATTACGATATAGAAAAATACTAAGTCAAAACTTTTATAAAAGCGTACTGTCGCTGACACTACGAGAATATAATATGATTTCATATTTCTAAGCATAAATTGTACTGTATAAACACGTCAATAAACTGCAACCAATAACAAAATTGTTACTTGTTAATAGTTCAATGATAAATAGAAAACGAAAATTATTTTTTTTTTAATAGTTTAATAATAAATAGAAGATGACAGTGTAATGATAAATGATATTATATTACAGCTTAAATTATTAAAAATTTTATTGTGTTGTAATACTTATTAATGTAATATGATTTCTCCTTACTATGTCATTAAATATTTAGTATCACGAAAATACTACCCAATTGATAATTTTAATATATAAAAGATATGTAAGTCGGTCTGACGGCCATTTGGAGTTTAAGCAAAATTGAAGTACAGTAGATATTGAATGGGTGACATGATCATGAGTTCACGAACCAGGTAACGTCAAGTTTCTTATAGCGAGACTAAAGAGATAGAGATAGAGGGAGACTACAGCGATACATTGGTGACAAAAGAAATTAATACGAAAAACATATTGTAACAGGGATAGGCAGATTGTATCAGAAAAGTGGTCGACTGTATAATAAGGTAGAATAGTTCAAGATTGTTCGTAGTTTTTTGTTCGTTCTTTTTGTTTATTTAATATAATCGAATAGTACTATCAACTCTATATGTCTCCTAATTAGTTCGTGAAAAAAATAACAAAATAAATATTATAAGAATATAAGATTAAGTGAAAATAAAAAACAGTTTTATTATTCCACACGAAGATGATACATTAGTTAAATTATGTCTAATTAAAAAGAATATATTTGGTTAAGGAAATTAATCAATTTTATTATTAGATTTGTTCGAGAATACATAGTTTTGGCACCTCTAGCGCCATATGTGGTAATCGATAATCAATTATTTAACGTCTTATCGCTACGTGGCGAAAAAGAGGGCGCTACTCAGCTCGTGAGATCGACCACCAGCGAAGCATTATAGACCAACTTCGCAGTGATCATTCAAATGACAATTACTTATATCATTCGACAATGAGTATGAAGCGTCGCACTATTGGTTAATCGATAGCCCATCAATGATTAGACGGCAAGATCGATGAAAATGACGCGCGTCTGCTTTTGTCATATTTTCGACTAAGTTCAGTCTTATCAAGTCTGCACTTCTTTACTCATTTGTATCACTCACGCGCACAAAGCTTTGCAAACAAAGTAAAATTAATAAATTGTAAAGTCCACTCACCACACGGTTTTTTTTTTGTATTAATAATAGTCAATAGTACATCAATATCTTACTTTGCACATCATCATTCACTCAACATAACACGTAATTATTAATACAAAAGACATTCACAACTCACTAAAGTATCACACATACAAACATTCTCACACTCGTACATTGATACTGACATACAAATCAACTCACTTCATTTAGTTTATAATTATTATAAGTGCAATATAAGCTAACATAGTTCAAGCGCGTTAGTATTTAATCAAATAGTTCATAATTAAAATTAATTGTGTGTGGTTATAAGTGCGGTTACATTAAGTTCATTCTTTATCATCATAAATATATAGTTGTTTTCTTTTGTATTTTTTTACTGAACCTGTTTAATCATTAATTACTAGTAAACCTTTTTTCACCCTTGATTACAAGGGATATAATTACAGTGAAATCATTTAACAAGCTTATTATATACAAAACTATAACAATCGATTATGTAGTTACTATAAACACGCATGCATGCCATACACGCACGCGTGCATTTACACGTGTTTCTTTTGAATGCATACTCGGACTTGGTTAAGTTTTGCTTACCAAGGTTTTCTGAGTAATACAAATTAGATAAATAATTAAATACATCAACTCGAATGAATTTAATTGTTAATTATTATTTCAGTTAAAAATGTAATTAATGAAAAGTATAACGAGGGCTAAGACCAACATCGATCATTCATTCGTCAAATTTGAACTGTATCATATTCTAAATATTAATAAAACGAATTTTAACATAGAAACTCGGGGAGAGACGTTTTCCCCCCGAGATCACTAACCTCTTCGATCCTGACACACCTTCTAAAGTGATGAACCAAACAACACGATAACACATAACAAGCTGTTTAATTAAAAATGCACTGCATAGTATAGACAACACAAGAAATATCAACTCTTGGAACAAGGTTTCGTAACTTTGGGAATACTATCCAGACGATGAAATTCAGTCATTTTGACAACAACCACGACCCACGAGATATACAGCTGATAAATAAATTAATATTGGCTCCATCACGCAAGAAAGCCATTTAGATGCCAGCATTGGAAGCGGAGATAGTAGCCAGGATTTTCTACAAAAGGTAGATATTTTGATATCGATCACCCACTTATTTAACCACCGATTAAGATGGAAAATTTTAGTTATATCTGTTTCAGTCACTCACCTAACTAATAAATTGATAAATATAACCCACCTATTAATAAATGCGTACTACCAGAAGGCTAATGACATAGTTTAGAAAATACAAGGCATTAATCAGGTGTCATATAAATGACCAGTAGAGACGAACGCTTCCTACAGTCTTGTTCAGAGCAGTGCATCAGACCAGCACGAATAGATGACTTATAGGCTACAACATATGAATTGGTCCACGTTGAATCTTTACGTGCCCTGGCAAATTTTGCAAGTAATACAAATTGGAAAAACTATTAGCGTCATCAACTCTAATGAATTTGAATGTTAATTGACATTTCAATTAAACGTGTAATTAGGAAGGAGAAATTGGCATTTGGTATCCAAAAAATATACTACCAAATAGCAATTAGTGCGACTACACTATAGAACTCGACCCTTATGGCCGGTCTTCGAATGCAAACGATCGTTTATACGTAGCCGCTTTAACACTTATCTGGATGACGATGGCGAGCGGGTGATGAAGACGGGAAACTGCAAATTTCAAACTGAAAAGAGTAGCTTGAACTGTATCGAACGATTTAGTACATAAAAAATAAATTTTTATAGAATATCTAAAGCTGAATCATTTGAAATAATGTTCAACACTTTAAAATTTGTTGAAAATTACAAAGACATTATTTTATTGTTATTTAAAATAAAAGATTTCACCACATTCTTGTAGTTGATCTAACTTCTTTTTCTACTTCTATTATCTAATTATTATTATAAAAACGATTTTTAATAACCTGAAATAGATTCTTTAATAAATTTTAAAATTAAAATAAAATTATTAAGACAAACAATAATTAAAATTACTATTACTTATCTATATTTTTAATTTATCGTCGAATTATATAACGAATATTATATACTTATTTATTAAATTTAATGTTCATAATATATAATGATATATGATAATTAATATTTATTAATAATAAAAATTAATATATAAAGATGTCACATATACTGATCTGCTATTGATGACATATTTAAAAAATATACATAAAGTATAGATAGTAAACGGAACCACATAATTAATTCAAAAGTAAAATGTCTAGCATAAATTTTAAAAGTTCTTGTGTTGCCTATATACCTACGGTTACTTATTTTAATAATACAAGTTAAACTAAAAACATTATTATAAATTTTTTATTATTATATCAGAATTTTGCGTTACTTTTAACATGAGACGTAAAAATTTTGACGATGACAAACGATAATGTTCAAGAATTGACAGCATAATTATTTACATTCCCTCTAAACAGGCAAAGAATTACTGTAAGAGCATTTCCAAACTGATATGTTGAATAATAAATAGTTTCATCTTATGTATAATATATAATATATAATGTATATGTATATATATATATATATATAATGTATAATGTATAATATAATCTGGTATGATATAAGATATCTTCTTTATATAATCATACATAAATTCAGATAGTATCAATTTTGTTAAACATGAATTATTTGTCATTGTTAATGCAAAGATAATAATTAAAAGTATACACGTATAAAAAAAGTTGATTTTTATCAATGTAAATTACGTTATTCGTTATATGAGATATTACTTTTACTCATTTTAATAAGTTATATACTGAATAATGAATTTTATATGATTATTATATGCTATAAAATTATAAGAAGCTTAGAATACTCCACTGATTGTTAATAAAGATTATTATCTGTCGGTTACTCCATATTGGTTATAAATGCTGGTGCAAGGCTTTTTATTTAAAACTGTGTAACTTTCTTTTTTATAATCTGTATTCAATGAATTTAAGTTAAAAGAACATTAAGCACATAGTTTTCTTCAATAATCAATTTTAATCAATCTTAAATAATTCTGATTATTAAAAACTGAATTTTTTACTGTATTAAAAATATACTATTATTTTTCAGTTGCTTAATTATAGCTTTTTACTAGGAACTTACCAATTAAAATATTTCAAATTAATTTCTTTGTTTACGTTTTTATTGTGAATAAAGTTACTAAAAAAATTAAAAATCACATCTTTCTACGTGTCGAACTCTGCACTAAAAAAATTTATACATCTACTATGTACTTTCAATGCGTTCATTACACGCCTAAAATTACATGTTATATTCTATACTAAGGATCCTTGTGTTCCTGGATGTATACATTTAAAACTATGCGTTACACTCTGTGCCGAAGCTGTTACATAGCTTGTTTACATTTATCGACAATTTGTCTTGTTGCAAGATTATTTTCTTGAACCTTCCGATATCTATTTTCTCCGAAGCTTAAATATTATTACGATTACCTTTCATTTTTCCAGCAAATAAAAACTCTTTAGTTTTCGTAGCTGCACACTTCTAGCTCCACTGAATTGATATGCAGTATAATTCTACTTAGTCTCAATTTCAGTTTCAGTCACAGTCAATCATTTTAATAAATTGATTTACTATATCGATAAATAATCACTTTTACAAATTATTATAAGTTCGAATTGTCATTTTCCGAGTAATATAAACTAATTATCATTTTAAAATATTATAACCAAACGCTAATTGTTATAAACGTTTAACAATAAATAATTTTTTTAATTATTAGAAAGTGATATAAATTTTATGTAGACCAAAAACTTCAACGTCGTGACTCTTACACTATTATTGAATGTCACTTATGCATTTGTTTGAAAAGACATGATTTTCTGTATCATGAAAATTACCATTAATAAAAATTGTACATTCAATAGATCTTATAAATATTAAATACTTCAATACACTCGATCCATCAAATTTCATGTTTTCATTCAGTCAACATGAACAAGAATATAGTATTTATTATAAAAATACTTCATATATTTATTTTTTATGTCAATAAAGTCATTTAATTATTAACTATTAAATGCTGTAAAATAAAATTTGACTTTAATATCCGTACGTATCTCGATCAACTGCATTGTCATTTGAAAGCTGGGTTCTTAAGGCAAGCAATATATGATGTTGGAAGGAAAATTATTTATTATCGAGAACAAATTAATATTCAACGGTCCAAATGAATTAAGAAAATTTTCTATATAATCCTCAAAAAACTCATATGAAAAAAATTTATGTACATTAAAATGTGCATTTTTTACTTAAACTTGAAATTATTTAAAAATTTTAATCTATTTGTCCCGAAATCAAAGATACTAAATATCTAGAAATTATTATTTTCGAACCAAAATTTCTATATATATTTAAGTTACAAATACTTAATTAATTAGATCGTTTACTTATCATTTACTTCAAATTATTATTATTTAATTAATTTTAATTTTATTTTATTTGTGATGTACAAATTTTACACAATTTATTACATAAAAATATATACATAAATATAAATATAAATATACGCATGAACGAAAATCAATTATAAATTTTTTATAATTATTAGCAAAAACGTTGTTTAAACCTCCGTGCTATCTTATTATACTGAGTATGAAATTTTTTTAATTACAGAATATAAATCAATAATAAGAAAATTATACATTATTATCGTGTATAATTTTATTTTTATGAATATAAATAATATTATATTATATGTATTTCATTTTAGAGCATTTAAATAAAGCGTATTTACTTTAAAATTATATTTTAATTATGACATCACCGTGATCAAAGAATATTAATTAATTAATTACATCATTGTAAGCGCCGGAAACGTGATTTTAATAAAATTATTCGTCTAATATTCGCAATGCATATGAGGTGTTGATGTGCAGCAGACGAACATATTTAAAGATTAACATCGTTAAAGCTAAATAATTTGTAAAGATTGTGTACAATGTGTAGAATAATTATAATAAAATCTAGTTTTCACAATTGAGTTTAAGCATCCTAAATGGCGTATTTAAAATTCTCATATATATGTACATGCTTTCTGGTTATACGCGAGTTCATTTTCTGTACAAAATTATAAAAAAAATTAGATCTTCGCAGAACCAGAGCGCTTGTATATACATAATATTTTTAAATATTTCGTATTTATATAACAGGATTATAATAAATAACATTAATAAATTCGTAAAGGTTGTATACAATGTGTAGAATAATTATAATAAAATCTAGTTTTTACAATATTATATTTTGTTTTATATTGACATATCTATATATCCTTTTACATTCACTTGGATTTCGTTTCAGTTTATTGAAATTTTAATATTTTTGATTTTTAGCATACCGCAGTTGGCCTTCATCCCTCAAAAAGTATGTATATTGTGAATTTCATTTTCTAACTTTTAGCCCACTTTTATAATATCCTTGAGCAAGCAATATATTATATTTAGATTGGTTAGATTATTAAATTAACCTACACGTGAAAGAATGAAAAATAAAAATTTTGTTATTTATTTTACACGTGTAATTAATTAAAATTTCATGTACGAATATTGATCGATTGATTTATTAAATCTGGTACACTATCTGGATAAATAATTTTACTTTTGGATTACAATTACTTGGGGAATTGAAATATACCATTACAATCTATCAGTTCAAATTTTTTATTAAACAAATTCGTAATTCAGATAGATAAGTTTCATTCTTTTTCTGTAAAAAAGTATATATTTTTTGATTTATCACTTTTACGTCTTTAAGTTTAGAGTGCATTTTTACCTTATTAATCACGTATTCGAGATAAGCATTTTTACCCAATATTTTGTACACTCCATGAAGATAAACTCTAAAATATATTGTTGATTAGGGAAAATGAATTAATAAAAAAAAAATTATTTTAATTTAATTTAATTTTAATTTTATTTTTCTTCTTGCTATTGCTATCTACCTTTGCAGGTATTATATTTCATGTAAGATTAATTTACAAGTATATAATGTATGTAAAATTAATTATTTTTCCGCAGTTTTAAAAACTCAAAAACTTTTCAAAATATTTTGAATAAACATGCAAGAGAAAGTACTTTTTACCAATGTATATGTTAAGTAAATGTATATGCTATAAGTTATAGTTAATTTATTTAAAGGAAAATTGAAGACATCTATAGTAAGAAAATATTACATTGCTACAATAAAACTTTATCAAAGTAATTTGTTTAATTATATTACAATCATAATTTTTTATAAAGAATAATAATCTTGTAATTGATAATTGAAAATTTATAATAGTTTTATTCGTAAAAAAATGTTTATTAATGTTTGCCTCAAATTCTTACTGACCTCCAATGAATTGAATACAAAATTTTTTATATTTAATCAGATTTATAAAATTTCTTCATAAAAACTATAAAAGTAATATCTACTTTTATTAAGCTAAATTCAAACATTAATAATATTAATAATAACATTTTTTTAAAATAAAGTTATTAATATACTCTGAAACAGAAAAATTAATAGTAAATTACAAACAATTAAAAATTAATTTGTGTGGATGAATAGGTTTATTCTACAATAATCAAGCATAATTTTTATACATTTTTTTAACAAATTAAACAATATTTATGACTCTTATTACCAATATTTTTTTGTCTTCAGGAAAGAAAAAATTGTAATATATAATTGTATTACGAATAAAATATTTTTAACTTTTTTCATTTTTATTAAATAAGCATTATATTATTTTCTATGCTTAAAGTTTATTCGTTTTATTTATTGAGTAAATATTATATAAGAAAACCAAATCTTCAATGTTTCACATCAGGAAAATATGTTATTGTGAACTGGTCTCTTATACTCCTCTACAATTTCATGGAAATCAGGAGGATCTCCAAAGCCACTGTCGTCATAACGAGTGCAAGGAGAGCTTAAAGACTGCGGACGTTGCATATGATGATTACTGCAAAATGTACTCGTTCTTTAATTATTCATCAACAATTCATTATTAGTTTTAATTAATTACAGAAAATGTGAACTATTATAATTAGAATTAATTAGAATAATAGGATTATTTATAAGTAAATAAAGGAAATTAATTTTTTAAGATTTAATAAATGAATTCATAAAAGTATAAAAAGATATTTTATATTTTAATTAATTATCTATTTGTACTTTATTATTTCATTCATCTAGTTTATATAAATTATTATTACAATTCAATTTTTAATACGCACAACTTTTTTATTTATATTGTATTTTGCATATTTCAATATAAAATTATATATACACATATACATATATATATACATATATATTGTATTGTTAATGATAGGAATTGTAATGAGGAAGATGGTAAGGTGCAGTAAAAAATCTTTTAAGTTTACAATAATGTTTATTTTTATCCGCACTTATCAATATTTGAAATATTAATAAGGGAGGAGAAATAGCTAATGATACGAGTAACAAAAGCAAGTGAGCACGACTCCTGCCGTCTCTTGTTTATCAACACTTCCCCTCCTCTCCCTTTTACAGGTTGATTTTCGTGTAGTACGTGTCGGCTCGCGCGATGGACTTTTCAGAAAATCCTATGATGATGGTTTTTAATTTTAGTGACGTCATTTAGACGTCTATTTCGCGTGGCAACAGCTGTTTTGATACTCAATTCCCGGAATGACGAGACTCGATTGCCCTAGGAAATCAACGATCGAGTTTCTATCGTTAACATGTATATGATATATGTATACAAAAATATTGTATATTTGTGAAAAAACATACAAGTTTCTAAACTCATTGAATTCATTCATTACATGCGAAAATTTATAAAATCCGCAACGAAAAAATGCCAAAAAGGTATTAGATAAATTGTGCTAACTTATATCTCAAAGAAATTAGTTGGATAATGAGAAGTTGGAAGTTGTAAAAGAACGGTACAGTACATAAATAGAGCATAAAATATGAGAAGAAAAGGAAGTGTTATATATTTGGAAAAATAATTCAGAAGGAAGGAAAAATCTTGACTGATAAACAATAGATAATCTCAGTAATTTGCGTATGTAAAAGTATACAAATTCCGAACTGCGCGTATAAATTATATTATTTTATGAGGTTTGATAGTTATTTTATTTATTGTAGTTGCATGAGATAATTTTGAAAATCGTGAATTGAAAGTGTATATTATAAAATAAATATTAAGAAAAATTATGTGTGCGAAAACTTGTAAAGTGAAAAAATTAGATATTTTTAATTAATTATATTATTCTTCAATTTATTTTTATTCTTCGCCCGGGTTGTTCACCATCACATTTTACTAGTAAATTGAATTTTCGTTAATCGTTACAGCTGCTTTCAAAAGTACCTAGCCAATTGACGTCATGTGTATTGGCTACGTATAGTACCGCATGCTTGGATGATGTGCATCGGGAGGTATATTAAACTTAGTAAAAAGAAAACCGAAAAGAATGAAACGAACGACACTTCGTGTTGTAAGATAGAAACAACATATAAGTCGTTAAGTAAAAAAAATCATTATGCCATATTTAGAATTTATTAAGTTATTATATAAATGATTATTATATAAATCAATTTTTCAAAATTAAAACATTACCCATTTAGTGGATATTTGCATAATCAGATTTTTACACACGCGGATCATCTATTTTTAAATTTCATGAATATTGTTAGAAAATTGTAGAAATCTTGATAATAAGTATACTACGAAAATCATAGTAAATAGATCCACTATGAGAAAAAATATATTTATTCTTGTATGTGCAGTATCAGTTAAATATATTTTATTTATAAATATATTATATATATTATAAATATATTTTCAGTATTTTATGTTTATAATGTTTATATTTTATATAAAAATATTAAAGATGCTTTTTTTCTAAACAGATATAGAATTTTATTTATAAACGTGTGAGATAAAATGTATCTTTTTTGATGAATACATCTGTACAATTTTAATATTTTAAATTATATATATATTATGTATGACAAATTTTAAATAGTATAATTTTATTTATTTAAATTTTTTTATTCATTTCAATAAAATGCTTTTTGAGTGTTCAATACTTGTCAATATGACAAGAGTAGACGCGCGCCCTTTTTAATCGATCTTGATGCCTAATCAATGATAGGCGATCGATAAGCCAATCATGAGGCGCGTCATACTATTTGTCTAAAATTATTATTTGCCGTTTGAATGTATGGTGTAAATATATCTACAATACGCCGCGGGGGGTCGATCGCGCATATTGGTTATTGACGCGCGATCGACGCGCTCGAGTTGAGTAGAGCCATATACATCGTCTCGTGGTAAGCGGTTGATTTCGATAATCAGTAATGCATTATCAATTATTGTATACTCAGTACCATAATTATGCGTTCTTGAACATTCCGTCCACCATTAGCAATCTCATTGATGATAATGATGAAGAGTTCACTGGCACTGAAACGACAGAGAGCTTGTGAATGGGCCAAAATATTTATTGACATTCTTAAGGTGGCTACTCTTACCATCCCGTTCTTGCTCAGGTGTAGTTCTATAACCCAAGCCAAAGGCCATTTGTTTGGTGTAAAGCGCTCATCTGTGATGAGAACCAGTGAACCTTCCTTTATGTTGTTATTGGTATAATGCCACTTTGAGACGGATTGCTGACGTTGAAGATAGTGAATTGATAACACATTCGAAAATTGCTAAGTTTTCTGCTGTATGAATTGCCATCTTGATAATCTTGAGGTTGAAAGATCTTTGAGTGAGGGGTGAGGCAGTACTGTGAGCAGATCTCCAATCAGAAAGTGGACTGGTCTGAGAGCGCCTATATCATCGGGGTCATCACTCGATGTTTTCAGATGTCGTGAATTGAGCTGTACTTCTATTTGACTAATAGTGTCATAACCTCTTCGCATATAAGAAATGTTTCCCCGATGATACGCCTGAGGTGGTATTTGATGGATTTAACCACCAGTTCCCACATTCCTCTCATATGGGGTGCTCCTGGAGGATTGAATTTCCAACCTGTAACGTCTTTTAACAGTAGTTTTAACGTTGTTGTTGAATGGTCTGTTTGAATAATTTCTTTATTCCTGTATTACCGTCGAGGAATGTTATATCACAATCAGAGTACAACGTTTTGACAATTCCTCGACGTACTGAAAATCTACGGTAGGCAGCTATGAATCCGTCACTTGAGTAGTCAATGACTGTCTAGAAATGCACTGTAGATGTTGATAAACACACAAAGATACAGTTCCATGCCTTTTGTGTTTTTGCACCTCGTCCTTTCCAGGTTTTAAGTGTCAGTGGTCCGGCGTAGTCGATTCCTGCATTGGTGAATGACCGTGAGGGTGTAATAATTTTACTCGACTAAGAGGTAGTTGACCCATCAATTGATATGCGCAGATCCCTCTCTGACAAGTACACACAACACAGCGCAAAATATGGTTGTTCACAGGAGCATTACCATCGATGATCCAGTAAGCCTGACGGATATATGATAACATAAGTTAAATATCTCCATGTAGAGTTTTCAGGTGAGCATCAGCAATGATCAGGTCCATTAGATGAGCATGTCTTGGCATTATTGTTGAGTGCTTATTCTCATAAGTCAAAGAATATTCTTTAAGTCTACCTCCCATTCTTATTATTTCGTGAGTGTCGAGAAATGCAGTCAGTTTATTGAAAGCATGTATCGATGTCAAAGTTGAGTGGGATTTCAAACACTTAAGTTCCTGCAAAAAATTAGCATTTTGAGTTGAACGTATCGAAAAGAGTTTTGCCTTCTCCAAAGACTTCGATGTCAGGTGTATTACAGGTGTTAACCAAATTCTTTTCTTAAGTGGGCAAGAAATCTGATGCACAAAACTATGACTCTCAATAGCTTATTTTGAGTTGAGAGTTGAGTAGTTGTAAATTATTTTCTAATGATAGTCTGGTGTTAGTGCAGCTGCATTTAGATTAACATTGGGACGAGCCTCTGGGATTATTTATTCGTTATCCAGAATTGGTTGAGCTGACCACGATGAGGGTTTTCTAATCTATGATGGTCCCGTCCACCATAGAGTGTGTGCTTGAAGTTGAGTTATCTTTATACCTCGTAATGAGCAGTCAGCTGGGTTCGAAGTGCCAGGAATATATCTCCAATGAGCTTCCGGTGTATGTTTTTGTATTTGAGATACTCTGTTCCTGATATAATCCTTCCAGCGACACGCGTATGCTTTGATCCACGTGAGTGTGACTCGTGAGTCCGTCCACAGATGATTTGACTTGATATCTAGCTTGAGAGTGTCTTTTGTGTGAGTGATGAGTTTCGCTAAGAACAGCGCTGCGGTTAGTTTTACCCTCGGGATGGTTAGACGTTAAGTGCTACTACTTCTTTTTTTAAGTAGACTAATGTTGATCTAATACCAGATGAGTGTTGGACGAACAAGTAGATGACTGTTGCCATTGCCAATTGTAAGGCATCAGAAAAGCCATGTAATTCCACTGATGTTGAGTGGTCTGTATTAAACCATCGTGAAATTGTAATATTGGCCAATTCGGTGAGCTTTTTTCTGATGTTCAGCCATTTACTACAAAGTTGGGATGGCATTAGATCATCCCATTCTAGCTTATGCAGTCCCAGCTTTTACGTAAGTATTTTGGCTTTGATCACGACTGATCACGACTAGTGATACAAAGCTCAATGGATCGAATATCCGAGCCACTTCAGATAATATGAGGCGTTTGGTGAGCTTACTATCAATTGATGAGTGTTTCGTATCGAATGAGAAGACATCTTAATGAACGTTCCACTAAGTCCCAATATTTTGGTATTGCAATCGTCGCATGAAACATGTGTTCTCTACTTGAGGTTGAATTTATCGAATTTATCATATCTTGATGAGTAGAGTCCCATTTCGCTAAGAGAATAACCCGCCATGCAGAAGCTTCGGAGTTGCAGAGCAATTTTCAAGAGCTCTTGTGGAGTGTCTGCTCCTCCGAAAATGTTCTCGACGTATCTGCCGTGAATGATAGAGGGCACGGGAACGGGAAACTTATTCCCTTTATCGTCAGCGAGCTGAAGCAGTGTTCGCACTGTTAAGAACAGGGCAGCTTTCGTACCGTATGTAACAGTCGTGCGATGAAATAGTACTTTCTCGTTGTTCTTATCTATCTATAAAATTCGCTGAAGATCCCAGTCATCCTTGTGTACTGCTATCTGCCGATACATTTTTCTGATATTCGTCGCAAAGAGATGTTTCAATTTCCTGATCCAGGTGAGTACATCACAAATTTCCAGGTGTAAGTTTGGTCCAGTGTGCATGATGTCATTGAAAGAGTGACCTGGTGATGATTTACATGAGCCGTTTAACACTACTCTCAACTTCAAACATACACCGTCCCATTTTCTCACACCGTGGTGTGGCAGATAGTATGAATAGTTGGTCAGCATTACTCGGGTCCTTCTTCATACGGTTGAGTTGTTCATATTCCATCATGAACGCAATATACCGGGAATGATATTTGTCATCCTAAGACAACTTTTTGAGCAGACTGTGCAGACATCGTTCAGCGTTGTTGTGAATTCTCAAGAGTACTTATGGAGGCTCTGAGTGGAATTTTTACAGTACCATAATTATGCATTCTCGAACACATTTATATCAAGTAAAAATATATTAAAAATATATATACACAGAAACTTATTTAAAACAATATTACCAATTCTTTTATTATTTAGATGAAAAATAAATTAAATATTATTAATAATTATGTTAGGCTATATAACAATATTTTACTTAATTTAGAACTAAAATTATAAAAGCTTTTATTTAACAAATTTTAATACTCATAAGAAAAAATTTATAATAAAAAATGTTGTTTAAAATTAGAAGAACTGTGACCACAATATTATTATTAATTACATTTAAAATCATATTAAATTTCTGTAAATAAATTATATATATATATATTACTTGACACCGTACCTCATACATCTCGAAGAACCTGCTTCCAGGTGGTCATCATACTTGCGTGACAGCATCGTAAAATCTCGATGTGCAGCTATTATTTTTTGTAGACGAGAAATAATTTCATAGTTAGGAGTACAAATTTTTTCTGACAGTATTTTCACTACGGAAAGGCGGAAACTCTGTAACTATAAAGTATACATAAGTTAATCGTGTAAGAATGATAAATATTTTCATTTTTATAAGTATAAATATATATTACAAATAATTTTTTTTAAATAAAATGAATAAAAATACTTCTAAAAATGTTATATTCTCAAATATATGTTTCATTTTTATTTCGAGTATAAAACTACATCTGATTTTGGGCCTTTTATGAATATTTTTCGTCCCTTTACTAAGTCTTTTTTATTTACGTTGGGTTTCATTTTCTTCGTAAAAATTAATTTGTTGTGAGTGTGATATCCAGCTTAACACAGATAAATTACTTCTACCTTTATTATATTTATAAATTAATTTATCAACATCAATTTCTTTGTAATCGTGTTTTATATTATCGCGCTTTTGTAAATAAAGTTTGTAAATAGTGCAACAAGAGTGCATTATTTATAGTGTAAAATAAAATTCCTAACGTCAATAAAAATGTTTATTTTGTGATACATATATTAAATTTTAATCATAAATTTTTTCAATGCTTTGTTTTTTAAACGTGGTACACACGTTTTTAAAAAATGCTCTCAAATGACTTTTTTAAATTATAAAACGGTCTAGAATAATACATTCTTATTAAGTAAGACGATAAGCAAATTTTATATTTCAAAAAGTGTTTCAAGATAAATTATCAACAGAAAATGTATATTGTATTTTTTAAAATTTTATATTTTACTTAAAAGGCGTAAAATTAACGAAAAAATTTTTTAAGAAAAAATTAAAGCAAAAAAATTCTTCAAAATTTAATCACAAATTAAATTACTATAAAAATAGTATAATTTTAATGCATAAAATTCATGTTTGTAATTCAAATTTCGAGTTAATATATTAAAAAAATTTTAAAAGTTTATTATGACGAATTATAAAAATATACTCTTGAAAAAAATGCATTTGTAATTTCAAAACTGAATTTTTAATTTCAAAACTAAAAATTTAAAGGTATTAAATATCAAATTCATTTTTAGTATCCAAATTATAAAAATAATTTTCTACGATAATATTTTTATAAAGTCATTTTTGAAACGATATGGAAAATAAGTGTATATTTGCTTTCCAACGAAGGTTCGGCTAGCTTTGCTTATAAGAAGTCAAACTATATATTACAATTATATCAAAATAATCCAATAATAATTTTTGACATTGCCATTATTTTTGTAGCACTTTATTGAAGTTAAAAATTACAATATTATTGAATAAATACAAAATAGTTCTTATGTTAAAGAACATTCCTATCTTACATTCCAAAATATTATATTTATTCAAGACTCTTTTATCTATATATTTTATACAACTTCATACTTTTTCTGCTTATCTATTATTATTCACTTACCTTGAATCTTGTGTGATCTGCTTTTGTATAAATTTTACGTTAACAGTATAAATACATATATTTACACATGTTTATTGAACTTCATTTTTATACATGATAGTTACGTTACGAATTATCTTTATTATCAAATGATGTTTATCACTCTTTGGTCTGCTACTCTCTCTCTAATCTCATTTTTTTTAAACATTCATTTTTTTCACTAAATATCCAAATATCTTCTTCACCTATAACTTTATTTCCTACATAGAACCATTCTCCTCCCGTTACCGTCAGTTCTTTATATATTTTAACTATCGTTCTTCTAACCTCCCTTTATGTAACAATTTGAACCTTCTAAATCTTTCTTTGTTTACAATATTTTTTTTATCTTCTATATTGTCCAATTCAGCACTCTACCAATTAAATTTACCTTTTGCTGCCATCCAGATTCTTAATTTTCGTTCTTATATCTATTTTCTTCTCTATCTAGTTACTTACTACTTAACTCTGTTTTCATCCCCACTATAGTTATGTTCTTTTTTCTTTTTGTTCTTTCCTCTTCATATTTCCTTACTTTTTTATTTATTAAATCATTTAATTTTTCATTAAATTGTTCATTCATTAAGTCATATATTTTCTCCTTAAAATGTTCATACATTATTTCGTTAATTTTTTATTTTACCATATTCAACACATTCGCTGTTATGTCTCCTATTTCTTCTTGAAAATTATTTAGCATATTATGTACTTATTTAGGCATTCTTTCTCTGTTAATTTTTTCACTTTTTCAACTTCTTCCTTCATGCTTTTCTTCATATCTTTCTTTTCCATCATCTCTTTTTTAGATCATCTTTGTTCTTAGTTCTTCTTGTCCTATTCATTTTAATTTTCAAATTGTACCTTTTATCGATATTTTTTTACGCGTAGGTGCCGGGTCTTTTCAATACTTTTTGCCAGGTGGTGACCTAACCACAAGTTTTAAGATTTTCACTACTTTCTCAGTTTACTCTATTATAACACTTCACCTTTACTCACCTTCATTTCCTCGACAAAATTAGCTCTTTTTAATCATTTTGGTTTATTTTCAAAATTTATATTTCACACAAAACTTCACTATTTTAAAAATTTTCACCACAGTATGGCCGCGATGTGTGTCTCGTTCAGGCTTCTCTAGCAGATCTCCTATTTAACAACTATTTATTTTATCTTTCTTTATCTGAATTTAAAAAATTTTGATTTTATACTTATATTTTTAAATTAAATTTACATTGTAATACATATATAATTTTTATACCTCTAAATTATACATTTTGTCTTTTAACATACTATCTCTAATACAATATTTTTCCATTTTAATTTTCTTATATATTTTATACTTATATTTTAAATTACTAAATTTATCCTCTTTATACTATTTCTTCTGTGTTTCCTTCTTTCATTTTCTTCAATCTTGTTCTCTTTCAATGTATTTTATATAATCCGGTCACATCTTTTTTATTGTTTTTGTGGCATTCTTCCCAGTTCTTTTCTTTTATTCCTAAAACCTTACAATCTTCAAAAATATGTTTTAATGATTCTTCTTCTTTTCCATATGCTCTACAACTTTGTTTTTTTTCAGCCAATAATTGTTTGCATAGTTCTCATTGCCCATCCTAAATCATACCAACATTTTTACTCCTGAACTTATTTTCTCATTATTTCTTTTTTCATAAATACAACCCCCTTTTTTCATATTCCTTAAAATGATATTCTTTATTTTTTTGTGTACTTAGAACCTTCTATGTGGCTAATCTATCTTTGTTTATTCTGACCCTTCCGTATTTCTATTGCCTCTTCTATGAGATTTTCCATATTCATAGATTTTTCTTTCCATATATTCCCTAACCATTCAATATCATTCCAAAATTTTAACCTCAATACTGTCAGTTTTTTTCTTTTTTGTTTCTTATTTTACAGTTTTCCATACGTCTTCCTTCTTCAATCCTATAATTTATGCATTCTTTTACAATATTATTCTTCACTGTTTAGGATTTTACTTTCGTATCTCATTGCTCTTTTGGCCGCCTTCCGACTCGATCTTATCTCTATTCATTTTTAACATTAACACGCTATCTGATGTATTTTTATTTATCCCCAAACACCATTTGATGTATTTTTTCTGCACTCTTTCCATTTCTTTGGAGTCTTCCCACCCCCATATCTTTGCACGGTAAAGCAATACACTTTCTATCATTGCATCAAATATTTTCATTCTTATTTTAAAGTCGTCCTTAAAATACTTTTCGCCGATGCTCCATAAGTGACCTATCACTAAATTTGCTTTTTTCACTAGATTTTTTTATGTAATGTATCTTCATTATTATTCGAAATTACGTATCCTAGGTATGTATATTATTTAACTATTTCCATTTTTTTATTATTCCATGTTAATTTTATTATTTTTATTTCTTGTTTTATTTACTTTTTTGAATTTCATTATCTTCGTTTTATCTACATTTATCTCCAATCCTTTATTCTTTAAAAATTCTTTGATCAATCTTAATAGTTCTCTTAATTCAACATCATTCTTACCTAGTAAAGCTATATCATTAAAATTTTGTATGTATTTAAGTATTGAAGTATAAATTATAATCTTCAATTTAATTTATATTTAAATAATTTTTATTAAAATTATACTGATTTAAAACACTAAAAAAAATTTTTGAAAGTAGGAATAAGAAATATATTGAATGAAAACGACTATATCGAAACTGTTTTTTTTTTTTATTTCTCATTATGTTTAATTAGATAATTATCTTAGATTTAATTAGATGCTTTTTTTCTTCATGCCCCGCTATTTATTGATTTTGCTATACTGGACAGCTCTATGTAGCTCTTTTGCTATGTTCTTAATACATTCAGGACTAATTTTACACGCTTTTAACCCGTGTAATTTAGGAATAGATTCATAAATTTGCAAATTTACGTTTCAGTTCATTTAGCCGAAATAACTTCGTCTAATATTTGCTTATTATTCTTAATAAATTGAATTTCTAATTTTGAAATTTAGATTATATAGAAAACTTTAAAAAAAAATTCATTCTTCGAAAAAATTTTACTTAATATTATATTGTTAACGGAAGGCACTGTTAAAATAACTCTTTATTATTTTGTTTATTTTAATACATATTATCAATTAAACTTTTTCATATTTATTTGTCTGCATTCAAAATTTTTTAGTGGATAATACATTCTAATTATATTAAATATTTTATATACAAATATCTCTAAATTCTTTCAAACTATATTTTTTGCTACAATTTAAATTTGGTCAACTGTAAAATTGAAATATTATTTAGTTTTATTCTAAAAAAAACTTTAAATGCTTTAAAATTATTCAGAATGGATAATTTTTGTGATTTTTAATTTTTATAAGAAAATTACAGAATAATTTTTATCATGCACTATTATAATTTTTATGTCATTATGTATTATAAAAAATCATGTAAGATAATTATTACCAAATTTAAAAGAATTTTTTGTCAAATTTCTAATTAATGGATTGTTATTTTCTATTAAAATCCCTAACCACTTATGAATCCTTAGTTTGAAATTATTCAGATTTTCATATCTAGAAAATATATTAATAAAAATTCAATCGCATCCTATTAGGAAAAAAGAAGGCAAGAGATGGCTTCGTGGACAGGGTTGTCTATTCTGTTAGTTACAGCTAAATGAAAGTTTTCTGTCTACTTGGTATGTAATCGACGGTATCTCTTTTAGTCTCTGACAGTGGAGTTGGTGCACATCAACCGTTGCTGATATAGACCTCCATAAAGTTTTTTTAATTCGAGGTGACTCATACGCGGAAATACGAACTGGTATTTGTTGATCGTTTTAACTTATCACCGATCGGCGTCATATTATGTTTCATAGTGTGTGTTTTACTAGCATGCAGAAAAAATAATCCCAGGTTAATCAGTTGGTGAACCTCAATTTATCATCAACAGGATACTAGATGATGTTTTGTATGCGTCTAGGTAAAAGTTGCGACGTTATATGAATAAACTGATCTTTGCTTTCATTATTATTATAAAATCATTACATTCCTTTGCATCATAATTGTCACTCTTTATATATTATTATAAGATAATATAATTGATTTGTTAGTGTGTAATCAATACGTTTATGACTCTCCATTCGAATTATTATCTATTTCAATAAAGTCTAAAAATTTTTTTGTTAAATTTTACAATCATTTTTAGAAAACAATAAAAATATTTTAATTTTGACTTCCAGACAAACCAGATGTCAGAACCAGAATATCACTTTTCGGATAATTAAAACTTTTGCTTCAAAACAAATTTATATATAACTTACTTATAAACTATTTATAAATATATTTACCTGAGATTCTCTACAAATAACTTCATTTAAATTTTGCTTAACTTGTGTAAGTTCTACATGTAAATGCTGGAGAGAATGATTGTTAATTGAACGCTCCTGTTCAGCAGTTTCATTAGTTGTTTGTATTTGTTCTTTCATAATAGTTAACTTACGATTAAAACCTATTTTTTGCGTTTCACTTTCAATCAACTGCTTCTGTAATTCTTCGATTTTACGACTTTTTTCTAGTGACGTTATCTAATTTATAAGAAAAATATTTCATCATCATAAATAATTATAATTATAATATTAGTTGTCTGCTTATTATATAATCTGTATATAATTATAACAAATAAGTTTCTTTCACAAAAAATTCTTTTTATTTTATGTTTCTTCTGTAATTAATCTCTAAAAAAATACTTTACACTTTCGTACTCTTACTTTACACAATTACTTCACACTATCTTCTTACAGCATTTTTTGATCAATTTAATTTCTAAATATTTATATCAAAATTTATCTTATTTTTATGGAAATTTAATTTAAGTAACATGAAAATCCGTCTTAAAAAGTCAGAAAGTAAAAATAATATAATTAGTATAGAATTCAATAATATTTTTTAAATATTAATAATAAATTAAGTAAAAGAGTAAAACTATTTTTATATTATATAAATTTAAATTCATTAAACATTAAAATATAGTTTATTCCTCTAAAATGTTTCTAAATTTTTGATAAACAACTTATATCTTTACCTTGTAATTGGCAGCCTCAGTTAGTTGGGTACTAAGTTCTGTATTTTTTAATTTTTCCTCGTTAAGTTGAAT
The DNA here is from genome assembly GCA_018907185.1 of Platyscapa corneri. Lineage (NCBI taxonomy): Eukaryota > Metazoa > Arthropoda > Insecta > Hymenoptera > Agaonidae > Platyscapa > Platyscapa corneri. The sequence continues at coordinate 158,307 of JACCHW010000090.1, forward strand.
ATTTAGTCGATTAAGCTGTTTTATTAACTTCTTAATCCTATATTTACCAAAAAATAAAAAATTACTTAAGTGCATATAATCTTTATATAAATAATAATCTTGAATAAAAAAAATATAAATTTTTAAATTTTACCTAAAATTAGCTTCGTCTTTTTCACTTTGCAATAGTGACTTGACTCGTAAAGTATCATCTTGTAGACTAATTTTCCTACGAAGAAGGTCCAAATGTAGATCTCGTCTTTGCAATTGTTCACTAAGTATCCGCACACGACGTTGCAGTTGGTAAATCGCTGATCCCTGTGTTCATTGAAATTTATTATTACCTTCCTAAATTGTTAATCTATTTTTATACTATAGTTGTGATTCTATAGTAATCAATATTTTCTTTAATAATAATAGTTTTTTACATTAATGATTATTTTTTCATATTTTTAGTAAATGAAATTTAAATGATAAATACGAGCATTTCTTTTTTCTCTATTATATATTTGATTGCAACGTTAAAAACATTGTTTTTACAAGAGATGCTCAATGCCTTTAAACATAAATTGGCAGCACTTTAAATCATTACAACTAGCTATACAAAAGTATAATAATTAACAGTATGTGATAGTTATTATAAATATCATTAATTGAATATTTAAAACTTGAATGAACATAAGTTTACAATTAAAAAAATTACTTTTTTAAACATTCCATTAAAACTTATTGTATCATCACATTGTAATATTATTTTTAAAATTTATGTGAGAATTTATATATTTTTAATTTTTGAACATTTATATTGTGTGTTACAATCAAATTTCCGAAATAGGTACACGTATTTTTATATTAATTTAACTCTTCACATTTACTTCAAAATATTAATTTGAATAATTTTAATTTAATATATTTTAAAAATAAAAATTTAAATATTATTGAAAAAATAATTCATTAAGATTTAAATAATAATCTTAAATTATTATACAAATAATATATTTACTATTCAAATTTTTTAAAGATTAATTATCTGGTAGTAAAAATAACACATTAGTTGAAAGTAAAATTTATTAAGTCGATGTGAAATAATTTTGTTCTTTTTGTATTTTAAAAATATAATAGAATTTATAATTGCTAAATATAAAATTTAAATTATCTATTTTTTTCTAAGCTTATATTAATTCTTATAAAGTATCCAAAGATAATATTATAATTGTATAAATTCATATAATATAAATATCGGAATGTTTATAGTGATTCATAAGATATAGTTGATCAATAGATATTGTATTCTATTAATATAATAAAAATTATGGAGATATTTTAAGTTATCTACATAATTATTTCAAAGTTTATACAAGCCTCTTTTTAATATAAGTACAGATTTATTTATTCATTGATTATTTATAACCTATCTTGTCTATTAGTTTATTAAAAACCTTTATTCTAAATAAATTTATGTCTATTATTTTACAAAGATACATTTTATATTTTATGAAAAATATGGAAGAATAAATAAAAAAACTTAATTCTATTGACATCTACAAGAGTAATATATTTCATTACCGCACAACGTTTTGCTTCTTAATTAGATAATTAACTTACTTTCTAAATCTGAATATCTACATATCTCCGACTGTATCGGAATATATCTATAAGTCTGATAGTACATTAGTAAATCATTTAATTATTAGTTTAATATTTATAATTGAATAATTATTACTTTTTCTAAGTATTAAGTTCTAAATAAAAAAAACATATAATATTGTAACGCTTTGCAACTAACATAAATTTATCAAACCGAAAGTTTCATGCTTTGTACTCGCAAACGTCGACACAGCGAAATATTAACATAAGTAAAAACAAGGTGAACCATGTAAAGTATATCTGCGCTTCAAAAAGTAGTATAGCATTAATGGAATATTTAATATAATTTCAATATTTAGAAATTACAGATGTATATATCGCGAAATTTGCACTCGACAAAATTTGTAGAATAATCCAAATTTCATTAAAAAAAAGCGATGAGATTAATCCAACGATCAATTAATTCACAATCAAGTAATTCATGATTAAGTAGTTCATGATTAGACAAATATACAATTAGTTAGTTCAGGGTTAGATTCGGCTTAAGATCAAACTCAGTTTAAGCACAATTTCAACTCATCAGTCATAAAAATTTGAAGCCCAAACAAGAGGGAAAAAGCGAGATCCTAAGCCCAAAAAATCAAGGTGATGACAGCACTCCTTGCAGACAACTATACATCGTCCACAACTATGCTTTTTGAAGGAAAATAACTGTAGCCGACTCTTAATGTAACTTATTTATATTTATAATTTATTAATTAGACTTTATAATAAACTACCAAATACAATTGATTTCTCTGTCAATATTGCTACAAATAGCTATAATCATGCAAAATATCCGAACTTATGACATTAAAACATAACTATATAATAATAAAACAAGAGGTTTGTTAGAAAAGTTCGCATAAGGCACATATCATAGGCATAAAGTATTAAATAAACTTATAACTAGAGAAGGTGATGTGTGAATTTGGAGAAAATGAGTTAAAAAGACCAGAAAGTGATAGTAAAGGATAATAAAGGAGAGCAAAAATAAAAGGTTATAATTAAGAAAGTATGAAGCTTAGTAAAAAGCATAAAAAATGTGGTTAAGTAGCAACGAAGCAAAAGAAATAAAAGTACGGCCCACGTGCGCAATAAAATAGCAGAAAAACAATAAGATTTGAATAAGACAAAATAAGTAAAACGAAAAAAACGTCAGAAATAGAGAGAAACAAAGAAGAATACCTGATAGATAATGAGAAAGTTACTAGAAGTATTAGAAAGAAAATATTACCACAAGTAAGTGATACAAAAAAAAGTACTAAAAAATGTACAAAAAAGAGAAAAAAGAGACATCAATGAAAAAGATAGAAAAGAGATAAGAGAAATGAAGGAGGCATGGAATGAGAAAGTAAAATTTATGAAGAGGAACTAAGGAAATATGGAAAAAAATTTAAAAGCTAGAAGCTCCAATAGAAGCATATAAGGAAAAACAGTAATAATTGAGGAAAACCAGATTGCAAACAAATATAGTGTAAAAAATTCCGGAAGACAACTCTTGTTTATACAAAAGTAAACTTTGATAATAAATAAAATGTTTGAAATAAAAAAGAACAATAAGAATGGATGTTAGAAGAACGTGAAAGAGAAAGTAAAAAAAAAAATAACTATTGTAGGCTTGGATGAAGAGGAAAAGCATACGGAAGAAGATATAAGTGAATGGTAGAGTGATAAAGTGGGGGTAAAGATGAATGTACAGAAAGTATGGTCGAGAGACAAAGGTGATCATAGATGGTGGAACGCAAAACTAGAAAACAAAGAATCAAAGAATAAAATTATGTTAAAAAAAGCAGAATTCAAGGGTTCCAAATACTATATAAACCATGATGAGACTTATAAGGAAAGAGAAGTAAGAAGAATAGTAAAATCGAAATGCAGGGAGTTGTGAGAAGATGGAAGCAAATGGTACTATGTAGGGAAAAAAATTATTAGAAATGAGGATATGTGGTATATAGTCAAAAGAAAAGGGAATGGTTTAAGAAAAAAAAACAAACAAAGAGGTGTGGTTTGCTTAGTGAAGAGTTTGATTATCTCAGAAAGGAAGGCAAAAAATTATTAAAAGCATTAAATATTATAAAGTTATAACCATACAAACAAATATACAAGATCCAAAAAAAAAGAAAGAATTTTAAAAAAACATAAAAGAGAAGCAAATCCAGTATAAAAGTAGAAAGTGTAAAAAAGAATAAAAGGACATATATTTACTAACCTTGAAAAAAGTAAGGAAATATATAAGTAGACTACGTAAGATACAATGGAAAAGAGGGAATAGATATGAGAAAAAAAGAAAAAGTCAGAATGGAAGAGATTAAGGTGCGGGAGGAAGAAGAAATAATATGAAGTTATATAAAATAAATAATTAAAATTGATAAAGTCTATATGAATATATAAGAATGTATTTTACACAAATAACAATATAATATTGTTCGTAAATAAATCTAAATCTAATAATAAAACTACTACTAGTGCAAATTTCCGTACTAATATAAATAGATAGATAAAAATAGATGTTATAAAATAATAATAAATATTAAAAATTTAATGAAGTTATATTCTTAGAAATAAAAATATATTCTGTAAACTAAGCAAATTTTCTACATATTAACAATTAATATATTGTTATACCTCATTATTATATTTAGTTAATTGAAAAATATTATGAAAATAGTCAAAGTGTAGCCATCACTCGAACATAATGTAGCATATTGTTTCTTAATGATACGAGAAAAAGAAGAAAATATAATTCATTTAATAAGCAGTTTAAAATAAACACAAGAACAAATTGACCAATAATAAATATTTCTCATCTTTTTATACTGTATCCATAAATTTATCATTTTCCAGTTTTATCAGTTGTTTTGCGCGAGCCAATAGTGAATTTGTATAAAAATTAATTCGAATTTCTTGAGAAATTTCATCGATTTTCATTGTATTTCCTAGTTACTTAAAAAAACTAAAAAACAGTAATGATAATATTTTTTTCATGTATTTAATACATAAATTTTTTATATCTTTTTTAAATTATTTGTGGTATTTTTAGTTTTTTAATTAATACATTATTATAGATATATACAAATGTACACTTTTGTGATAAAAAAAATAACGGGAAAACCTATCTGTAAAAAAAAAGTTGTGTATTGTTAGAAAGCCAAAATCAATAAACGATATATATATATGTGTGTGTGTATGTGTGTATAACCACGTATATATTCAGTAATATTTCAATAATTTGTTTAATTTGCAGTTTGATTTTATGATTTCAAAAATCAAGTAAAAATATATTACAATGAGAATCTTTGAAGTTTAATGTATTATATTTTTTGTAAATAAAAATAGATGTAAACTAGATAAAGTAAATAAGTTTTATTTTTATAGAAATAATTGATCTAAACTAAAGCTTTATAAATAAAACTTGTAATTTTCAGCTTCCAATATTTAATATAAATTCATTGTAAAGAATCTTATTAATTTATGAGTAATAATAATGGGATAGTCATCATTATTAAGTTTAGACTTATAAAAAAATTAATATAAAACTCAATACTATGATGAAATTATTTTTACTATAATTTTAATCCATATTCTGAATATTTGATTATTGTTTGGTTCAATATTGTTAAATAATCTGAATAATTATTATAATTATGTGAAATAAAGTGAAATATAAATAATTACTGAATGTTTATCTTGATACAACATTTCTCTTGATAATTCACTAGTTCTAAGCGTAGCTTCGAGTTTATGTAATTTATTTTCTAAATTAGATCGTTCATCTTCCATATTTTGAATTTTTATCATTGTTGATTCGATCAATTCTGATTGATGATTTGCTGATACTGAAGTGGAATTAAGTTTTTTTTTCAAGTTTTGTATTTTCTACGAAAATAATAAGTAAATATGTAATAAACGCTATAACGGAAATAATATAAAAGTTTTCAACTTATATACCAAAATATGATTTTTATTTTCATTTAGAATTTCTCGAATTCGATCTTTTATTTCATTTTCATGTGCTTGGATATTTTTATTAGGCATGCTAATAATGTTTGCCAATGATTCTAGAAGATGTTTAAATTCATTTTGTACTTTATGTATTTTTCTCTCACATATTTTTAAATTATCTACAAAATAATAACATTTTTTTATAATAGGTCGTAATTTAACAAATATTTATAATAAATCTTACATTGATAATGATTTTTTAATTATTCCTATTTAAAAAGTATTTGTTAATTAATTTATTTATGATCATTTATCATCTTGTACAAAGCATAGTTTGCTACAAATGAATTTCGTGAAAATATGTAAGTCATCCTATTATACATGTTATAATATTTTTTATACGTGTCTTTAATAATTGCAATATTAAAAAGAAAATTATTAAGAATAAATCATTAAATTAATTGCATGATTATATTAGTAATTACACTTTGTATAAACACAAAAAAAATTATAAATATTATCACTATTCACTATATATATTCATTATTTTAACATTTAAAACATTCTTTTTTTTAATATAAGCAGTATATAAATAGTTAATAATAATACAGTAATAAATTCATAGTACTAATAAATTAAACTAAATAATTAATATGAATATTTTAATTCTCTAATCAAATATTTTATTTGAATAATAACTATCAATTGTACGTAATATAAATAAAAAAATGTAAATAAATAATAAATATACCAAATTCAATTATTTTATGAAGTAATACCTTTTAATTGACAAATTAAAACTTCTTGTGCAGATATGTTTGATGTTGCATCACCTAAATTTTTATTTGTGTGAGTCAATTTGTCTCGAAGATCATTCATTTCTTGTTCTATCATTCGACACTGTATTTTAATACATTTTTTGTCCTATAATGAAATTTAATTATATAATTTGTTTATAATAAATACAAAATAATGTAAACATTTTTTAAGAGAAATAAATTTAATAATTCAATAAAGTTATATTTTATTAAATATTTTAAAATTTTAGTGACTAAATTCACTAGTTATTTAGTTTGAATTATCGATACGTGTATTAATATTTTTATTACAAACACGGTTTATTTCTTGAAATAAATCTCGGCTTCATCGATAAAATTTCTATACTATGATAATTTTTGTTACAATATGTGAATTTTAGAGAATTTGTTAACTTCCGAACGAAATCCTATTAATTAAAACAATAAAATTGATTATATGTAGATACACAAATTTATTAAATATAAATTGTGTTATCGAAGTTTTATTAATCTTTCCCTTATGAATACATATGATTATAATATTTTAATTAGCTTATTTATATTTTCAGATATAAAATTTATTTGGAATATAATTTATTTCAATTTAAATTTATTTCAAAAGGCTACATTTTAAATACATTAACTTTTATGTTTATATTTAATTAAAATTAAATCTATTACTTAAAAATATATATATTTTTAATTTTTCAATAGTTTTTTTCAATTTTTAATTTTATATATTTTATTTATATATATAATATAAAAAATTAATTAAAATTTTTTTTAAATTAATAAAAACATTTATAAAATATATAAATTATTTTCTTTTTGTAAATTAGACAATCGGAAGTCCATCTTTCAATGATTTTGATTTTTTATTATTTTTTTAAATTTTGTCTATTGGATGATATCTATCTTTTTCAATATAGATATATGAGAAGTAATATAAGATTTCATAATAATTATTCAAATTTCAATATTTAATTCTAATAGTTATATTCGATATTACCTTGCACTGAAAATCAAGATTTAATTTAAGCATATAGTATTAATCTTATTTACCACATAACTACATGCTAAAATTACTTAAAAAGTTAATCATTTAATAAATAATTCAAGAAATCTCGAAAGAAAGTTATAGAAGAGAAAATTCAAAATATTAAAATTAAATTCGCATTCATTATGAAACAATATTTAATTTATAAATTACTGAATAAAAATAAACAAATGGTAGTTCAAGTGAACTATTAGAAGATCTTTAGAATGATTATTATATAACTTTACTTTTGATTCATCTGAGAATTTTAACAATCAAAATGAATAAAACGAAAAAGAACAAATAATAATTACGAAAAATGAAGATATAATGTATTATATTTAATATATAAAGAAAAAACTAATAATTTTTGTTAATATCAAAGGAAAAGATAGAAATGAAAATAAAAAACAAAAGGACGAAAATAATAATTTAGTCTTTGCAAACATGAAAACTTTTGTAATGCGCATATGTTGTAATTTTCTGGATATCATAACTACTTTACATTGCATACACTTAATACAGCAATTTTACAGTAATTTTTTATGCATTTTGCGCTATTGGTTCCCAAAAGGAGTAAGTATTTAGCCTCTTCTCATACACATGGATTAAGAGAAAGAATAAATCTCACAAGTGCAAATTCGGAGATTCTTTTCTCAATTGAACACCAATTAAATAGCATATTACTACTTTCGATCAACTATAGAAAGAACCTTACTTTTGGTTTACGGTTTTCTGTCAATTCTTCTTATGATCAAGATTTGCGGATCTGATCTAAACTTCTTTTTACTGACCGTTGACGGTGGTATTCTGTGGGTCTGGTTTTTGAAAGAGCTGTACTCATATGGTGCAGTTGTTTAGATAGTTCTATGTAAACTCAAATTAGATGATCGAAGAAATCGATTAGAAGAAATAGATTAGAAGAAATCATTTTAGATGTAGCAAATATAATCCTAAGAATAAGTGGAATAATGATACTTTCATCTCGGTGTACGTTCTTTGGTGAATCAATAGTTACATGTATGTGTAACAGAAATGGATCAACTTCGGTGGACGTATGCTAAATATAATTTTCATAAGGTAAACACTAGTCGTTATTAATCGTAATAGATTAATATTTGTCAGTGCTGCATTTTATTTTCTTTTTCTCTTTCCCTTTCTTCCTGGTATTTTTAAATTTTTTATTCCAGCTTTTTATACCATAATAGATGCTTGCTAACTAGACGCAAGGTATTATCAACGACTGAAGTATTCACAAAAAATATTTTAGGTTTGAAAAAATAATATAAGCAGTATTTATTATATTTATTAAACATAAATAGTACTAATTTTTCTCTTTAATGGAAATTTTAATACAAAAATTGCGTTTTGCGAATTAGAATTTATAATATTCAAAATAAGAAATTAATTAATTATAATAAGTTACATATTACTTGAGTTTAAAAGAAAAGTAATTAATACATTTTTGCGACTGATATATATATATATATATATATACAAAATAATAGGATAATAAGTGATACCGGACTAAGAATACATAACTCATTTTTTAAACGTATCCTATTCAAAAGTAAAAAAAGTTTTTTCGTATTATAAGAAATAAAAGTCAGGGAACTTTTAGGAGAGCGGGTATGATGAAGCGAAATAATAAAATTTATATTACATACGTTATTTGTGTTTTATTCTGTTGTAATTATGTGCGTGCTGTTCGTTTGCAAGTCGGAGAGAAACTAAACTTATTTTTTCTCTTGTTTCCTATCCTACTTATTATGTTGTTAGAACTTCTCGATAAATATTAATAACATAAAAAAAAGTTTTATTTATAATACACTGAAGTCTTATTATTTTTACGAATATTGTTTCTAGTCGGCAATTCCGTAAACTCTTCTCGGAATGTTACACTTCTTATTATTGCTTCGCGCATGATATTTATCAATATTTCTATCAAATATGCCGACTGTTAATTTTTACTCTATTTAGCTGCTACGAGTTTTTAAAGGAATATATTGATCAAAAAAAGAAAATATATAATTGTATATATACATATATAAAAAAATATATATTTAGCGATATCATTGTTGATATCACTAAGTTATAAATATTGAAGTTTTATTACAAATATATTAAGAAAAACTATAAGTAATAGTTAGCTGGTAAGCAAGACTTAGCTGTGCTTATAATCTGATGGAAGTACGAATATAACCACTTGAGGTATGCTACATATGCTGGAAAATTAAATGATTTTATCGATAAAAAGAGTTACGCGTATACTGCTATATGTAGAGAGCTGTATCCTACAAGTATATTATATTCCTTGCTAAGCATTTGGGAGCCGAGGGCAATTTTCTCATTTTCTTCATCAGTCTTTATTTCCACTCTACGCCGATTTATTAGCTTAATATATGCCACCTGTCACTGTAGAGTGGAAGGCGTTTTTTGTGTATGCTTGTAAGTATGACTGCTATATCGGCCGGTACATATATTACATATAAAAAAAACAAAAAAAAACAAAAAATAATAAATGTCTTTCAGAATAAATAAATAAATACAAAAACAGAAGTGAATATTAAAACAGATATAAAAATAAAAGTAAATCACACGGTAAAAACGAATTAATATTACCCACATAGTAAATTGGCAACAAAAATGCAAATAACACGTCACCTCATAGAGCTAAAAATATTAGCATAAAGGCTCTCATATTCCTAGCTTTTTTATTTTCAGCTTTTTTATAAGTTAAGTAATGGCAGCTATGTAGTTATGATATACAATAAAAAAAGTATTACAAGGAAAAAAAATAAATTTAATAGAAGAGTATAGTAATACTTATATTCCTAATAGTGTAATAAGAAGTAATTAAAAATCATTAATAAGGTCGTCAATTAAAAAAGATAATATAACACAATTAACAAATTACTTAATAGATTAACTTAAAAAAACACTAATAGACGCATTAATATATTTACAATAGTTGCTAAAATATCAGAACTGATGAGAGCTTTAGATATTAGAATAGATTGGATACTTTTAAAATTCAAAGTATATCTTCTGCTACACGATTTTGACACTGTTGCCAATAGAAACTCGATTGTCAATTTTTCGCGCGACAATTGATTTGTGCAAATCCTATTGAAACACCGAAATGAAAAATAAACAAAAGCCGTAGTCGCGCGACGACTAAATAACGGGGGTATGGCGCCTTAAAATAAAACAAACAAGCAAATTTTCGTGAATTAGCCGCGAAACTAGTTCGATTGCGTACTGGACGTAAACATAATGTAAAAGAGAAAAGAGGGAAATTATTAAAGAACGCGACGGACACGGACCTTCTCATTCAGCTTTTATTTTAATAGCAAATCGCAAGCTACTTCTTCCTTATTTTGCGAATTATAAGTGCAAAAAAAATTTTAAATACAAATTAAATTTGTTTTTTTACTGCACTTAACCATCATCCTCACCGTGATTCGTGTTCTTAACAGACACAATTATAAATTTAATGTGAAGTTGAAAATTAGATTATAAATGTTTAGCTTATAATGTACATATATACATATAATATATATATTTTATACATCACTGTAAATTCTTATGAAAAAGATAGAATAGAGAGTATGTAACTATGAATGATCAATTGGGTGGAATCTTATCGCCAACCAGTAATAATTAAGTTAATCCATGAACTAGAAAATAAGAAAGAAGAATTTTGGGGAATGAGAAATATTTTTTGGAAAGAGAAACTAATTATAAAGTTATTAAAAAAATGAAATATTTAACTAATATAAAAACATGGAACGAAAATGTATTAAACGTAATATATGGTTAAACATAGAATAACGGGAAAGCAAATTTGATAGTAAAAATGTATAGACAGAGAAAAAATATAATTAAGAAGATGATATTAAAAAACTGTATTAACAAACAAGAAAAAAGTTCGAAACTTACTGAAAAAAAAGAAAACAGATAAAATGGATAAAGCGGGTGCAGCTTTCTGTTGACGAATCAATAGAGAAATAAAAAATATAGAATGGATAGATAAAAATATATTAACAGGATTGTAATAGGTGCATTTTAAACGTAAATATCGTATATACGAGAAAAAATGAAAAGATAAGAATAAAAGAAACAAGATGAAATGAATCTTAATTAGAACATGAAGAAATAGAGAAGAAAGTAGAAAATAATTTGTAATAAAAATATTAAAAAGCCCAGGTAAAGATATTTATAAGTACAATATAATAAAGTACAATATTAGAAGTACAGTATAAGATACATATACAACTTCATAAAGCAAAAATTAATTTCGAAAAAATGAAAAAGTATAATAATAGTGTCAATTTACACAAGTAACTTAAAAAAAAATTAGTTAATAAACTCGTTATTATGCACGTTTTATTCAACGCAAGTATCGAAACAAGAAAGCTGCTCGATTACCTCGAACCATTATATTTATGCATTTCTGGTTCTTACAAACTATACGCACTTATCACGATCAACAATTATTTTTCTTACGAAACTGATTTATAACTAAATATTGTAAATTATAATAAATACTCGGTACTAATAAATCGATTTATTCTAGAAACAATGTGTGCACTTTTACAATCTAAACTAAATTGATGCGCGTTTATTCCAAATTAAACTAATCTAAATATTACACACATTTTTTTTTAATTGAACTGAAACTAGACATACCTGCATTTGTTATAATTTAAACAAAATTAAATACTATTCGCATTTGTTACAATTATTATACGAAATTATAAAACGCTCGTTATACTCATAGTTTTCACGTCCCACTCATGACAGAGATTATTTTTCGCAACCCTAGACCTAAAAAACCCCCACTGAATTGGCGGAGGAAAAAAGTCTTTAAAAAATTATCGTATATGTGGGGGAACGTTTCCGCACGCTCACTTAATTGATACATATAAAAATATTAAATTTACGATTTTCATATTCATATATGCCCGTCGCGGCGGGCTATCGTATTTCAACCCCCCTTAGGTCGCGGATTGATTTCGGATGAGCGGACCCGTTAGGTCACTTTATTTAGGTCATTTTATTCAAATCACGCGCGCGAATTAGTGTATCACGAAGCAAATCGGGTAACTCGAGGGGCTACGTAGTCTAATAACGAGAGGAAAAAAGGAGAAGAAAAAAAAAGGTAGAGAACCGGGTAAATGTGTGGAGCTAAAAAGTGAGTGAGCGAAAGTACCAAGCAGAGTGAGCGCATTGTAAGCGCATGAGAGCGAGAGAGAAAGAAAAAGATCCAAGTAGAGTGAGCGTATAGTAAGTAAATATGTGAGAGCAAAATAGAGAGACTCAAGCAGAGAGTCAACATAGGGAAACGTGCGAGAGAGCCAGAGAGAGGGAGAGAAGGCAGTAGGAGGACAAAAGCTACAGCATGTTATTTTTTCGCACTCGAGCCCTGTACCTAAGTCCTATGGCATGGGCTATGCCTCGTGCGTTACTCGTGCGTATATGCCTGCACGGACCATGTTACTCTCGCTGAAAATATTTTCTAAATTAAAAATATTCTTGGCGTTGGCGGCTAATATTTCATCAACTTTGTCGAATTCTCAGCTCGACTCGGAGCGGAGCATTATACTCCATAGGTGACCGTTTGCCTTGTTTACTCATGACCGTCCAACTGCCTTGAATATATTCTTACTTCTTATACCTATTCTAATACTTAATCTCTAATTGCTCGCTTGCAGTTTATATCTTAAATACTTTAAAATATTCTAAGTTTACAGCCGGTGTACGTATTGGTTATACTCATTATTTAAATTTTATGAAAAAAAATATTAATAGAACAGATTTAAAGAGTACACGGAAAGAAATTAGGTTTACAATGTATGAGCAGGATCATACAAAAGACTTCCGTCAATGGGCTTACCGTACAAGTCTAAACTAGAAGGTCTCGAACCTTTCTCTGATAAAAGATTGAGTCACTGCGATGACACCATCTCAAAAAGAGTATACGTAGTAATACTCTTTGAAGATATAATATCCTGGAAGCTACAAATAGACGTACATATCCTTGTCTATATGTTAAACAGAATACATGGCCATAAGTGATTTATACGAAGAAACCTTATCACTGGAGAAGACCAGATATATTCTTGGAAGAACATGTCTGCCGGCAACCTTCTGGTATAACAATAAATCTGCTAGATAATACACAATGATGAATGGACATGACAGGTAAAAAAATACCAGTTGATCTACTTGTGCAATTTAAGAAAACTTAAAATTGTGAGAAGATATTAGAAGTCGAAGGTACATGGCAATAATATATTGAGACTATATTAAGATTGTATTGAGCAGACGTAAGTCGTATTCCGTTGGTTAAAATTCAAATAAAACTAAAGAATAAAAAATCAACTAAAGAATATGATCACTAAACTACTTCCTTTTAATCCCTATGACAGCTTGGAAGATAAATGTTGTATTCTAATTAAAAAATTTATATATTTTTCTTCTATTTCACATAAAGAAAATTAAATTGAGAATCACCTTCAATGATCTCTCTGATTGTGTTTCAGATAAAAAGAACTATTAGATAAACCCTTCATAACCTCTTTTGATACAATAAGTAGCACTAAAGAGAGGGAGTATGAGAGATAGTATTTGGTAAATAAAAGCTTTGGTGTCAGCTATTGCATGAATGAAAATTTAGATGAAAATGTTTCCATACCTAATAATTTCATATTAGAAAAATTATAATGAAAAATAATCTCAAAAAATTGAAAAACGGGTAAATTAATCTTTAACTTTATTTTATGAAATTCATTTTTTAATTTATTTGATTATTATAAAATCTCTTATAATAAACAAATAAATGATTTTTCCCCATCTTTTAAACATTGAAAATACTCCTTTATTATATAAGTTACTTGATTAAATTCAATTTTTAAACCATTTGTAAATTTGTAAAATATAAGTAAATATTTCTTCAAAAAAAAAATTATATTAATAAAGAATTTCTAAAAAATATGTTCATAGTTAAAGTTCTAATTTCAATAATTTTATGTAATTTTTGCGTATTTTTGTAATACAGATAGCATTGTCATGTGTATCCATTTTTATGATTTTTCTTTTGAAATATTTTTTTAATTTTATACAAACCTATTCGTTATAATCAATAACGATCTTTAGCAATAATTTTAGTCATTTATACAGTTCATAACTTACAATACTTTTTTAATCACCAACAATAATTTAATAGAAAAAAATTATTTTCTATGTCATTAGATTAGTATATAACACGTAGATAATACTTAGCAACATTTCTTCGCATTAGCTGATATTCAACTTCTGAATTCTTCATAATTATCATATTTTGTCGTTTTCAACTGCTAATCTTTAAGTATTTAATTCATAAAATACATATTTTAATAAAGCTTATACTAATATTTTGTCATTCAGCGTTTTCAAATTTTTTTGGAGCCTTTTGACATTTCTTGTCAATTGCATTAAAATCTATATTTTTAAAATTCTATAATCATTCTCTGCATGTTTTAGTTTTAAATAAATACCTTTTTTTTCTATCAATTATTAAAATAGTGACCCCTTCTATAAAATGGTGGAAACTTCTCCATATTCATTACTTAATGATGAAAACATAAAGATTTTATGTATTCAATATAAAGAAATAAATAATCAATAAAATTAAAAATAACATAAAGAAATTATTGTTCTTATCACTTGGCAGTATTTCTAATTATCAACGATTACTAAACGTGTCTTTGAATAAAATAATAAATACATAATTCTTAATGTCCATCATTTTTTTAGTTTCACTATTAAATTTTCTATGAATATGTTGAATAAATTTATATTATTATTTCTTATATTACTATTTATCTATACCATAATAATTTATAATCATACGTTTAAATTTTTTGAATATTAACTACAGAAATTCTTCTAGAATTTATCTTATATAATATCAAGCTTAGTTTTTTCTCTACCATTAATAAGTTTTCATCAGATATTTTCTGAGTTTTGGAAATGCATTGAATTTAGAATTTAGAATTGAATTCAATTTAGAATAAGTTTTAATAATCTACAAGGTGGTTATTAGATCTAACCGTATCTTAATGTATTCCTCTACCTTACGTTATATGAAATTTTAAGATTTATTCCATCAGAATTTATATAGTTTTGTCAGTTCAAAATGTGCACATTCATTTTTTAAAATCTTTATTTACTGTATCCTAGTTGCTATTAATTTTTCAATTTTTTATTTGCATTATAAATTATGATTTCTATCTGCAGTGAAAGATTTTTACCATAGATTCCTTCCAATAAATAGATGTGAATTTGTTGTTTACAAAAATCTATTCAAATTATGTTTAATGATATTACTGTAGCTTAAATGTGTTACT
This sequence comes from Platyscapa corneri, assembly GCA_018907185.1. Taxonomy (NCBI): domain Eukaryota; kingdom Metazoa; phylum Arthropoda; class Insecta; order Hymenoptera; family Agaonidae; genus Platyscapa; species Platyscapa corneri. The sequence continues at coordinate 174,083 of JACCHW010000090.1, forward strand.
ACTAGATGAAAAAAGAGAAAGTAAATATCATCACAATAAATGTATCAAGGTAATTGTTTTTAATCTTAAGCATGAAAATTATATTAATTTAAAATTATATTAATCCTTGTTATTAATAATATAAATTATAAAAAAACATAATTTTACTAGATTACATAAATAATTTAATTTAAAACCTTATTCTGTTGATATTATGTTTTATAAGTCTTTTATAATATTCTAATAGTTATAAAATACTTTATGATATTGTGACGTGTGAGTATGAAGTATCTACTCAAGCATTTATAAGTTGCTTTCAAATCGCTGATAGTCAGAGAATAAAGTCACGATTCTATAAAATATTGGAATTTAATATCTATAAAAAAGGGCATTATAACTAACTATCTCAGAAGTTTTTATAGCACATATAAGGTACAGAAGCTTTGCAAGTTCGAGGAGTTTTCTCCATACAAGAAAAAAAAAATTGTTTTTTAGGTAACCATATATCTATATTTTCTAATTTTCATGCATTCTATGAATTACGATATTCTATGAGTTTTGCGCAAATAATTGATAAATCTCATACGTAATAATATATATAATATAATATAATAAATAAGAATTAAAAAATTTAAATTAACTACATTCAATATTCTTCATGATCGAACAAATTTTTAAAACCTATAAAATATAAATTAATAAAAAAAAAATTAAGATTTTGTGAGAAAATATAATTTGTTAATTGTAGTGTACAAAAAAATTTTTACATAAAAACCTGAAATTTTAATATAGCTGTATTTTTTAACTTATTTTCTTCAATAGGATTTTTTTCAAACTGATAAATTTTCTTTTCGTATTCCTTATTTTTTTCTTCGTAATATTTGACGTCGCGTTTAATTGCTTGAATAATAATTTCACTTCTCCCTTGTATTGCATACAAATTTTTTTCTCTTTCTTCAAATTCCTAAAATATAAATTTGAAATTAAATTTTTAAATTATTTCTCTAAATTAATTGCAAACACTAGTTTCCTCAACATACAAATATTATTATTAGATGCTAATATTATTTTTATATCAAATGATTATCAACTAATTATAGTTTTTTAATAAAAAGTATAACATGATTAAATCAATCAAATATAAAAATCTCTTTAAATAATGTATTTTCATGATACTGTAATTGTTTACGTATTTGTCAAACTCTAAGATTTTACTTTTTTAAATCTTAATTAATATCTATTGATTTATTTATTTAATATTTTTTTTACTGAAAACTGATCTTATTTAATTTTTAATGATACGTATTAATTTATAAAATAATTAATTTTTTTATTATAATAATAAAAAAAAAATATTTCTTATATATTTAATAGGACTAAATATCTAGGTTTATAAAGGAATATATTATAATTATAATCATAATCTTATATAATTTTAAGTATTAATTAAAACTTAAACAACATATATACTTTATTTTAAAAAATACGATCTATAAATAAAGATACTATGTATGGAATGGTTTTATGGGTTACATATGAATGTATCAATACTAATCTATTACAAAGTATATAAATTTGGAAAACATGAAACTAAATCATACTAAATCATACTAATTGAATATAAATACGATTTAACTAAAATTTGACTATTCCTCAGTAATGTCCACTGAACCAAATAAAATAATAGGATTTTTAAGTAGGAAAATGCACTATGTATCTTTACTTTTTCTATCAACAGGGCAAAAATAATAAAAGATAAAAAAAATATAAAGACTCCATAGCACAAATTATAATACTTTTAACCTAGTACGGATATTGTGTAAAACCTATTTATGTAAAACCTATTGTGTAAAACTGTATTTTCAGCCTAAAATATATAAATATTATTATTTTTTGAAGATATAAGTAAACTACTTATATAATAATATATAAGAATCAGATTTTAGATCTTAGATCTGATATAACAAAAAAGTAATTCATATTAAATTATTCAGAAAATATAGATAGTCTGAAAGATTATGAAAAGTGTTAACAAATAATTATAGAAAATGAGAAAAAAATATTGGTAAAAAGTTAAGTGAGTGCAATTAAAATAAAGTAAAGGTAAAAAATAAATCTAATAGGTTAAGTACCCGTGATGAAATTTTAACAGACATTACCTTTCAGTAAGACAGGTGGTACTGATAACAATAAGTGAAAGAAAACAAAGTTGGAAAGAGAGAATATAACAACAACTCGGTATCACCAAAGGTCGCGTTTACATCCCCATAAACAAGAGCAGAATAAAAGTACAGGAGTTTACAGAGAAGTAAAAGTAGAAAGAGTGGAATAAACTATAAATATTAGAAATTATGAGTAGCAAAATATCTAGAACAGCAAGAACACAAAAAAGGGAATTACGGCATATTCTGAGATATCGCTTTGGAAATAAATTATTAGAATTAAAAATGAAAATAGATGAAAAGATAAAAATTGAATCCGAAAAAAATGAAATGAAGCTCAAAGAACTGGAAAAAAAAATGGAAAAAAGTTGATTCGGCACTAGAGACAAAAGAAGAGGTAGGATAAAACAGAAAAAATAGATTGGATAATAGAAGAAAAAGTAAGAGAAAATAAAATAAATAATTTAATAATAACTGGGTTGGATCACAATAAGATAAATGAAGAAATAGATATAAATGAGAAATAGATAAGGTCAAGAAATAGATATAAAAAGAATTAAAAATCACAGTAAATATAAAAAAGTATAAAGAGGAAAAAAGGGGGAAAGAAAATGATAGAAAAAAACATGTAAAATATCAAAGAAAAGGAGAACATTTTGAGAGAGAAAAAATACTAAAGAACAACGAGAAAATAAAAAATGTATATATCACAAAAGATACTGCATTCATAAAAAGGGAAACAAGAAGGATAGTAGAAAAAATGCAAAGAAAAAAGACAAAGAGGAGAGAAATAGTGGTTCTATAATAAAAAAGTAATAAGCGACAATGAAGTATTAATATATAGTAAAATAAAGGAAAATGGTTTCCTAGAGAAAATAAAGACAAGGAAACTGAAACGACATAAAAAGGAAATAATCAAAGAAAAGCTAAGTTTACTGGTATGGAATATTGCGGGAATTAATAAATTAGACGAAAAAGGATGGGAGTATTTACAAGAGATAGACATTTTGGCAAAAATAGAAATGGGAATGAAAGACAAATATAAAGAAACTTTAGGAAAAAATCTGAAAAATTACAGTTTGCTATCAAATAGTACAATAAGAAAAAAACAACAGGAATAACAAAAGGAAGCCTATATATAGCAATTAGAAAAACCAGTAAAATACAAATTGTAAAATGGAAAAAACTGAACTCAGACTTCTCTTGGGCAACAATAAAAATAAAAAATAAAATAATACACATTAGGTTAATATACGTGAGAGACAAAAGAAATGAAGATCTAAAAATAATAGAAGAATGGATACACTATACGCTCTAGATACGCAATTAAAGAAAGAAAAAAGATAAATTTACATCTGCTTCGCTGACATTAAAGCGGCTTTGGATAACCTGTAGAGAGAGTTAATATGGAAGATAATGGAGAGAATGAAATTAGAAAAATAAACAATAAACAATGTAAAAGAACTATATATAGACTCAAGGATGAAAATAAAAATAGGGAACGAAGTAATTGCAGAAATGAACATAAATAAAAGAGTAAAACAAGGATGTCCCTTAAGTCCGATACTATTTAACATTACCATGTAGGACATCGAAAGCTCGCTAAAAAAATCCAGGAAATCAGGAGTTAAAATCGGAAATAAAAAAATTAGATTGATCACCTGTGCAGATACATAGTATTAATAGCTAAAAGCGAAAGAGAACTAAAAAAATATTTAAGAATACTTAGGAGAAATCTAGAAGAGAAAGGCCTAGATCAGAATGTCCAAAAGACAAAAATAATGACAATTGAAAATCGTAGTCAGAAAAAAAAATTATAATCAGATGGAAAGAAGATATACTCGAAAAGATTAAAACTTATAATTACTTAGGATACATACTCAGTAGCAACAAAAAAGAAGAAGAACATATAAAATAACTAAAAGAAAAGCAAATTTAAAAATAGGCACGATAAATAATTTAAGTGAAAGGTGGTTTAAAGAAGATTTAAAAATGAAATTCAAAATTTTTTACTACCTAATACATGAAGTTGCAATGTATGGATCGAAAGTGTGGGGTTAGCAAGTATATAGAGAATTAAAAAAAAATAAAAAAATTTATAAAATGGACCCAAGATTTTTAAAGAAATACACCTGATGCCATCCTGATGTTAGACATCAAAAGAAATAAAGTAAGCATCAAGGCAGCCAAGAGGGCAATATATTTTGAAATGAAAATAACCCAAAACAATAAAAATGTTATAATGAAAGAATGCCTGAAAAATACCTTGAAAGATGGAAATGAATAAGAAATAAATAAAGAAAGGAATTTGAGGTGGACAAAAATTCTAGGAGAAAAAAGAATGAAATTTTAGGGAAGATATCGGATGGTCGGACATATTATGGAAGACAAAAACAGAAAACGGAAATGACATCTGGAAAGAAATGGAAAATATTCTAATTGGACAACAACAGCAAAAATGGATAGCAAAATTAGAAAAATAAAAATATACCAAAGAAAATAAGAACATTATATTAGAAGGTCTTAGAGAAAGAAAAAGTATATATATGAAAAAAACCAGAAGAAAAAAGTAAAATATGGATGAAAATACTTGCAATATTCCAAATGGGGAATGAAACTAAGAACAACTCATACTGGATAATGGAGGAAGAAAAAACGTGTAGACTATACCAGAAAAGTAAAGAAACAACTAAGCATATTATTGAAGATTGTGAAATTATAGGTAATAAAGAGTCATATGGGCAGAAAATTTTAAAAGACAAAAAACAAGTATAGACGCGCTAAAAAATTTCCTAAAAGAAAGAAAAAAGAGGAAGAAAAATGTTACAACTACTAGAAAGGAACAAATAACAGAAGAAAAAACATAAATATAAACATAAAAAGAAAGGAAAGAAAAAATTAAACGTTCACATCAACATGTATTATAACCTGAATAAAATTAATAATAATAAGTACAAGAAAAAAACAAAATAAAGACAAAACTGTTTAATAAAATATAATGTAAATTAAATTTTAATATAACAGTACAAATATTATTTAATAAAAGATCTATCTATATAATACATAATATATAATATTAATATTACATTTGCACTAAGATTAAGCAATAAATACATTTTTTAAAGCTGAAGGGACTTCTATAAAATTGAGAATGGATGAATACCAATGTAAATATATACATGGCTTAGTTTAAACTATAAAATTATCGCTAAACACTCTTAAAATGAGTTTATAAATATGAAAAAAATGTTAAATACATGAAGTAGGCTCTCACAAAAATGATGAGATTCTTTTAAAATATTTTTGATTATAATTAATTTTTTTTTAGCTGACCTTTTGAGATTTTTTTCATAATGGATAACAGATATAAATCGAAAGTAGTTAAATTGGTTAAGTATGGTGAATTCAAAATTAATTAATAGGTAATTCATACAATTTAACAACAATGCTTCTTTTTATTTTCTTTTTAATAAAATTGGTTCTTATTTCTTTCAATTTGTAATTGAATCATTTCAATATTTCTCATAGTAATGGAACACAATTGTGTTAATTTTCTTAAAAGCTGCATACTTTACCTTTTCATTTATTATTAATTTTTGTCTCTGTCGGAGTAGATTTACTTGAAAAAATCTATTATTCTATTCTTATTATAATTTTTGCTTATACTTTAGCATACAGTAATTAATTCATTACCAACAATTCGATACAAAAAGTTTTGCGCACTTCTAAAAAAAATGAAAATACCGGTTTCAAATTGATAACCATATCCGTTTGTACATATAAATAATATTGGATTAACAGATTCTCATTCTTAACTTATCATATCAAAATTATATTCTTAATCTATATGATAATAGATACTTTTACTTACATTTTCCAGAATTTAATTTCTTTTATTTACTATTCCCATAGTTAAAATTATTATCTCTTAATTCTAATTACCTCTAATATTCAGAAATCACTTACCATCTAAAAAAATTTTTCTTAAGCATTTTTTATAAAGTCGATATTGATATTATCTCTTATTTTACTTTCAAATGTAATGTCTCGTTTTGAACCTTTTATTTCTATTATATATTAAAATACATCTAATAAAAAATTCAAATACTTTTATTTTTATCTTATATTTTCTGTGCATTGTGTTGCTATGATAAAAATTTTTTTAATATTTTCGAATTTTTTACAAGCTGTCTAGGTACTAACTTATTTCTTCTATTTCTTTTTCTTCAAAGTATGGTTTTTATCATCGATTTATTTCATCGGGTTTAAATCAAAGCTTTTTTCTCTAGAAGTTTCTTAATATTCTGAACAGTTTTCTTAATTCTTCTTTATTAATAATACATTCTTTATGAATATTACCGGTCCATCACTTTAGGAAATTGAATTTTTTTTTCATTTAATTTTTAAGCTTGAGTTCTAGTTTTTTTCAATTCTTCTTCGGAAAATGTAATACTGAATAATAATAGAATAATAATTATTTTTTTGTTTACTTCTTATGTTTATGTCTCAGTAATTTTGAAAAGTTCATGCTTATGTATTTTAAGGCATACTATTTTATTTCTATTCTCTTATTTTATAAAATTGCTTTTTATTCTTCTTATTTCTTTTTTAGTAAAACATTTTTTCCTCAAATTTTAAGATTGTGTCTTTCTTTATTAAATTATTACCTTTAATTATTTGATACTCCCTGTACTAATGTTCTTCGCGAGACGTAGAAAAGGAGTGTAGAAAAAGGAAAATTGTATAAAAACAATAGATTAAAAAATAAGAAAGAAAAAAAAATTATACAACAGAAAGAACAAATTTCTGGCAAGGTGTAAGCTGGTCATGATGTAGGTGGAGAGAGAGAAACAGAGTGCTGTGTGTTGTGGTGTGAGGTAGAAGAAATAAAACTAGAGCAATAAAGGCAATTATGGATCAATTGTTTGGAAAAATTCGAATACACAAAGGAATATAGAAGGCATAAAAGATAAAGAATGCACGTATATGAAGAAAGAGAGTGAAAAAAGAGTTGAAATAAAAATTCTTACAATATTTAGAATGGGTAGTGAGGCGAGATGATAAATAAAGGATAATGAAGAAAGAAAAAGATCATGAAATAAAATGTGTGAAAACTTTATTTAATTTTAGGTAATCATTATATAAATTGTTACTAAATGTTAAATATAAGTAAAGTGATAAAATTTCAGAAAAAAGTACAAACACTATATTTGCGTAGACTGTAATATGAAATTAAATAATTAAGTGTTTATATGAAAAACAAATATAAAAGTAAATTTTGTAATGTATTATAACAATTTAATATATTGTTCAATAAAATACAACTTCTACTACTACCACCGATTCCCTCACCTTTTAATTTCTTACATTTTGCGACAAAAGTCTTCTGTTTTTCAATTTATTTTTAACAGTTATAATTTTAACCCTTTTTAATCCTTGCCGTTCAATAGACTTTTTCCGTAACCAAACCCACTTCTATATTTTATCTTCATTATATATATTTTCACAATTCATTCCTGTCATTACTATATTATTCTTTTTACTTTCTTTTTTCTTTTCTTCCATTATCCAATCTATTTTATTTTTCTTGAACAGTTCCTCGTTTCGATATTCTTTTCTATACATTTTTTCCTTACCTTTTCCCTTTTTTCTTTTCATCCTGCATGAAATTTATTTTTGAACTTTTTCATTAGTTTTTACTATTTTCAGAAATTTTTATTATCAGCTATTTTTCCAACAAAGGCTTTTCTATCACACTATCAAAATTATATCTATTTTCTTCTCCAATTCTATTACTCATTATTTAGAAAAAAAGTTATATTTGTCTTTTTCATGTTTATGGTTGTTCACTAGATAAATCTTTATTTTTTTACACTTTATTAAGATTGTAATTTATCTAAATTATTTATTAAATTACCGTGTATGTTTCAACTAAGTCTTCACTTTGCTTTATCATATATTTCTTAAACACATACTCTTTAACACTTTTTTATAGCTGTAATACTTTTATTGAATATCCCGTAAAAATCTTTTTTCTCTTTCTTCGTATAATCTGAACGTATTATTTCACACTTAATCTCTCTTTACTTATATTTATTTAAAATATATGAGTATAACCACTGCAAAAAACTTTGTGACTTTTTCTTTGTAATTTTACTTTCTCGTTACTTACCTATTAGTTTTTACACTTTTTATGTTTTCCCACCTATTTTATACTCTTCTAATATCTAAAACTATGTAAGAAATTTAAGGCATCATATCTCGTTGCCTAGCCAAGACTACTCGCCGTTAGATAAATAATTATTTGTACATGTAGTTTTTTAGAAAATTATTATGTTTGCTGTATTTTTTAAATTAACCTACTTTTTTGGTAAGTTAATATTATACTGCATATCAATATTTTTCACATTTTAAATTTTAATTTTATTCTATTTTTTATTGAATTTCTCAATAGTTACATTCGATCAGATAAAATGTAATATATAAAATTATACGTGTACTTATATAATTACATATAGTAAGTAAAAAATATAATGTATACAATGTGAAGTTGTATATATAAATTTTAATGGAATTTTCTTTAATATAGTTTACTTAACTCAAAATTTCACAATAAATATCAAAACACCATTGAAATATTATATAGTTATCTAAATTTATTATATTATTTATACATATATTTATTTATCGAAATAAATTACAATGAATATTAAAAGATTTAAATATGAGCCATGCTACATCAAAATTTGTAAAAATTTTACATGTAATGTACACGATTTAAAAACTATAAAATATCATATTTAAAGAGATGATCTTGAACAAGATTTTATTAGATTACACAAATGAATTATTATATTAGAAATACACAATATTATTATTAAAACGAATAACTAATTGAAGTTTATTAATTTTTAAAATATTTATCAAAACATTAATTTCAATTCAAACCTAAATTAGATTTTTTTAGATTAAAAATTACTGCATTTTATCTAGTAGCTTGTTCACGTAATTGATCTTTTTAAAATTGAAGTTTTATGACTTGTGTTTTTCGCGATCCGAGAATATTTTTCATGTTACTGAGTTAAAATTTATATACAAGAAATTTCTTATATTTAAATAATTTTATAATATAAATAATAAAATAATTTATACACGAAAAAAGTAAAAACATACTTTCACCCTATATTCCAATGCTGCTAGTTTACTTTTAAAAATAGTAGTTTCATCGTGTATTATATTATTTTTAATTTTAATCTAAAGTAAAATTAAAAACAAAATAATTATATGCGATCTAAACATCAAATTAAATTATAAAAATTTAAATCGCCACGGTTATAAAATATAATTTTTTTAATTAATTCGTTATTGTTTATTCAACTTTCTTGATTTGAAAAGTTATAGCACACAACTTTACAGAGCATCCAATATTTCTGTTAAAATTGGATTTATATGATTGTGTTCTAATGTAAGGATATATAGTTCAAGCCTTTCACTACGTTATATATCAATTCATACTATATAATAAACTCCTAATCTTTTCCCATCTTTTCAGATTTTTTTTGTTATTAAATCACTTTTATTATTGTGTTTCCTTATCTGTACTATCTACAACATTTATTTTACTAGTCATCGAACATCACGTAGATTCTAACAAATTTTTCCATATTTATAAATTTATTTTTCAACTGTTAAGTATTTCATAATATTATTGTATGTTATAACTATCATTATACAACACGCTATTATTATATAAAAAATATATTATAATTGAGTAATTAAAAAAGAAAGTAAACATACTAAATAGAATTGAAATTTATTTCCTTTAACAAAAAAGATCGAAAAATATAAAAATGATCTTACTTTCATTGGAAACTATATATTGTATTATATTATATTTATTATTATCAAAACTCGCAATAATATAAAAAAATACAAATTTCCTATTAGATAAAGAATTGTGGTTCATTCTTTCATTTATTTATTTATCTACAGTACCACATGAAGTCTTTTTTAAAGTATCACATAAAAGAATAAATTTCTAATTTCAAATACTTACATAATTTAATGTTATTTATATATTACAATAGATTACTAACCATAATTATCTATAACTAAAAAATGAAAAATTTACTATTTAATGAGATTAGAAACCCATCATCCAAAGCACTGTACGCCATACACACTGACATAACGGGGTAAAACTCAGTGAGTTCCCATTAAAGTCTTAACAAATACATCATTACTTTCATTTATGATTACTCAAGATGGGTGACAATGTATACAATGAAAAGTTAGGATGAAGCATTTTAAGCATTTAAAAGTTTCTTTTTAAAGAAGAACTTGCTTGTAAAATAAGAAGAGACTTAATTCACCAGATCAACCAGGTCACATAGTCAATGGTATGTAAATTAAAAAGAGTATAGGAGGAAGAAAAAATCGAATTGATAAAATTACCGCCTTATACTCCTAAACATAATGTGTAGAAAGGTTTAATGAGACGTTCCAGAAAAAATTAAGATCAATAATACCGGACTCCTCGCTCTCAAAAACCATGTGGATTATGGTGACAGAAGCAACCCTCCACGTCTACATTTTGCTGCATAAGAGTATCGAATACGATAGTCCACTAAGAAAACTCAATCAAATGGCGAAGAACTATACCAAAAGCTTAAGAAGGTTCGAATACATTGAATATGCAAAAATGTATAGCCCAAAGACAAATTTTCTCCGAGGACACTCAGAATGGTTCTAGTAGCTTTCACATCAAATTGTTACCTACTACAAAATTCTATCAATGAGAATTGGAATCCATCTTGGATTCCAGGTATGTTAATGAGAATCTATTCTATAAAAAACTATAGGAATTAATTTTGAACCTGAAAAAAGAGACAGACCCTCAAAATAAGAACAAATGAATATCACTACGCCAAAAAAAGTAAGTCTTGAGGTTATCAGTTCTTAGAATACAAGTATAACCGTAAATAAAAACTAAAAACCTCAAAATACAGCAGATCACATCATACAGATCACAACAACATAGAAAGAAAATGCATATTACATGTTGGTCATAATCAAAAGAGATCCAGCAACATAAGCATAGATCAAGGTCTAGATATCTAGATTAGTGTTGGATCAGTAAGAGCACTGATATCCATGGTCAATATGTAATAGTTCACATATATCAGCGATGTGAATATGGCCTTATACAATGACAGTTTGGAAGATACAGTCTATATAAAATTAAAAAAGAAATGAAAGAACAGAAAACAAATTAGAATTCACTCTCTACAGCCTAAAGATTAGAACGAAAAGATCGAATAGATGCTTCAGTGAAATGGCCTAAACAATGAATCCACAATATCTTAACTAATCATAACTTTATCCCTAGAGGAAGTAGAAGAAGATAACTGTTTTCCGCCTTCTGGTAGATGATCTGAAGAAAATTAAGCTTAAACTCGCTGGTTACCGTCCAAAGAAAACCTAACGGACATTATGACTAAACCTCTTCTTCTTAATCACCATCTACACTTGAGAGACAAATATTGAGTACTGATGAAAAGCACATTGTTCTTGTATTACAGATAAGGGAAACCAATAAAAGATTTGACAACCTATCTGGATATAACACCTGACACCGAAAGGGGAGTGTAAGCGACAGAATGCGAGGTTTCGGCATCAGATGTTGCATAGCATACTGCTCTCTTTGTTTACAGATGTGACGCTTTACATACGCACAGATTTATTTATCTATGCATATAGCATGGCGTCGATACGATACCGCCATGTTAGTGACACTTTATTTTGTATAGTTTACTTTACAATAGTACACTAGTTACAACTTTAAATTACTACAGTTCTCTTTAGAGCTAATGAGCTAGAATATATCGTAATTATATAAAAGTTTTATAAAGTACTTAGTGGTAAGTTTAGTATTATGAAAACCGTTGGAAATATACCATCCGCCTCACTATTAAAAATCAACTTCAATATTTATAAAAAAACTGTTTTTTTAATATACTGGAAAATAAATAGTACGAATCGGTATTGAAAATAGCTGTATTAAATAATTTAAAGTTTATACAAAAAAGCTAAGTTTATAACAAAAAAATTTAATACATGATAAATATTTTATTATCATTTATACAAACATTTATATAATTTCAGTCTTATAAGCGAACGATTACTTATTATTATATAACAAACTGAAAAATTATAAATTATAAATGGCATTAATACTTATTTGAATAAAAAAATTTATTCAAACAGTAAATATGACCATTTATCGGCATTTTTTATAAGACCATCACTTATTTAAGAATTTGAAAACTTGATACATAAATCATTATTATAATTTAACAATAAGAAGAAATCATAATTGGTAAAAATATAATGAATAGTATTTATATTACATTATTTTCGAAATATTTCACCAATACCTCTTATAATACCCATTTAATGTTGTCGTGATAAGTTACATAATAAAAAAATAAATTATTAATTTTCTTAAAAATTATTTATATAAAAGAATCTTCCTTTTCAAATTAATAAAAATGTCGAGTGGAACGTTCAAAATGTTTTCGTAGTTGTAAAAGCTGATCAATTGGGGATAGAACTCGATTCCCCGATCTGTAAGGGTAGGAGCATAAAATAAGTAGATATATTATTATAATAAAACAAGCATTATTTTTCACATTTTTAAGCTTTGGTTTAATGTTTAGTTATTTACCGTAATAATTTATATAATTTATTCATTTTTATGATTTTTTTACATTACTTTTGTGAGAAAATAACAATAATTACTATCTCTTTGAATATAATTATTATGCATATTCTTATCTTTTTTTTATTATAACATAATTCTCATTTCACAAACTAGTAAAATCCGTTACAGAAGACATTAACGAGTATAAAAAAGTAAGATATCATTTGTTAAAAATATTAAATTATTAACTTTAATTGTTATTATTTGATTTTTTGATAACCATATTTAGCTTTATAGTTTTGCTAGTTCACAACTACAAAATATATAGATACAATTGCGTACAACTTATTTTCTTAATATAAAATAAATTGAAACAATCAGCGATACAAAATAACACTCAAATAATAATGATCAATTAAAAATATATTATTACTTTTCATAAATAAACTTAATAACTACTTTATATATTAATTTTTTTATTTAATAGCAAATAAATCTAATTAAATGTTCATAAATAATTTTTATTGAAAAATATTGGATTAAACTCAAAAATTTTATTACGAAAAATTGAAAATCTATAATGAGGAAAATATAAAAAAAAATTTATGTGTAACCGATCTATAAAAAAATACTATATCTCTAAAATCCTGGAATTTTTAAGAAAATTGTATTGTATAGTCATTCTTCTGATTTTATATAACATCTTTCTTTTACCACAATGACCCAATCTTCAAACATGAAACTGTAGATGTTTTCAAAAAAGAAAAGAATACTTAAGAAAAACATTTTTCAGTATTATATTTAAAAATTTTTTAATTTTCTAAGTTTTGAAAGAACCATTAAAAACAATTACTTTATAATAAGATAAAACTTACGTATATTTTTTAATTTTTTCAATATACATATAATCTTTAAATAAATTTAAAGACGAAAACAGGAAGGAAGAAAAAAAAGAATTATGACAAAATAAATAGAAAAATTATCCGATTAGGTCAAACTGAATAAACTCCTGATATTATTTAGAGACTTCTACGAAAGGAAAGAACTCGAGTTAAAAGTTAAAAAAAGAAGATAAGGAGATGCAAGAATCCCTGAACTAGAAGAAAAAGAATAGAATTTAAATGGAAACATAAAACAATATAAAAGTTCAAAAAGTTCATTTACCAGGGATACGCCTTTATAACAAACAATAACGAGAAAGCATACATTGAATATTTAACCAAGAGAACTAACATGAAAATAGGAAAATTATGGAGTCTAGCAGAGACATGGTTCAGAAAAGACTTCAAAATGAAAAGAAAATTATTCGTTAGACTCATTGAAGTGTAGTGCTAAAATTTTGGAAGGAGAAATGTATGAAGAGAGAAAAATTAAAAGATTATATTTAAGTGGATAATGGGAGTAAACAAAAAAAGAAATCAAAGTGTTTAAAAGAGTAATAAATTTCGAAAGGAATATATTAAAAGGAAGTGAGGAGAATTTATTAAAAGAATTTCTAAAAACCATATTGAAAAATGGGAACGAAAGGGAAGGTAGCAGAAAAAAAGACAATAAAAACTGAACAGAAACATTAGGAGAAAAAAGAATAAAATTTTGAAACAACATCGACTACTCATAAGAGAATATGGAGAGATGAAACAGAGGAAGGGTGTCATATGTAGAAGGAAACAAAAGAGATACTAATAGCACAACAACTAGGAATGGAACAACAAGCTAGAAATTTCAAGATTCGGAAAGGAGCAAAAGAATTATTATTGGAGAAGGAATTACTGGAAAAAAGTATTTACGAAAAAAGCGGAAGTAGAAGATCTAGAATGAAATTGATAGCAGAGTTCGGGTAGTTCACAAGATAAGAATGGGGAATGAGCTAATAAATAATAGTTCATGGACAGAGAAAGAAAATATGGATTATGGAATAAAACAAATGGAAACGACGAGGCACGTAATATAGGTAAGCGAAACATCTGGAAATAAAAACTTAAACTAGTGAGAAACTATAAAATATAAGAAGAAAGATATTGCTACTTTATATAAAATCCAATGGATGAGAAAGAGACAAGAATAACCACGATAATATATACTCAGAAGAGATTTTTTAGAGAGCGGAAGAAGACGAATGAAGAAAAAAAACAGAAAAATAATATGATAAAATTAGATATATAAGAAAAATTTATAAAATATTGTGTAATTATTTTTTAAAATTTTGTAAAATAATAGAATTGTGTGAAAAAAGATACTAATTGTAAGTTATAAATAATGTAAAAAATCTAATAATTGTAAAAACGACAAAATAACAATGTAATTGTTTATAAAATAAAAAATATAATAATCATATACTAAAAAATAAAATAAAATTTACGTATATTTATTTTATAAAAATTTAATATCTATGTAAATATATAATAAAATTATTTGTATTACTTATTTTAATTTTACATTAATGTAGAAGATACGTTGTATTTGAAATTAATTAATTTTGTTTTTAAATATAATTTATAGCCTATCAGAATCGTAATAAAGAAATAAGTTGGATATGTATTCAAATGCTCAATTGTTAAAAATAGTTTAAGCCTTATAAAAAACAATTAATGAATATTTTAAAGAAATTATATATAATTAGCAACAGTTTTCAAATCTTTAAAAAAATTTTTAAATAATTTTTATAGTCTTGTTAAATCTCTAGTAAACTTATAGTAAAAATTATAAAACCATAAAAATTTTAAATTTGAGGTACATTTAAATAAAATTTCATTAAACTATTATTTTTATTTTTTAAAATATTTTTCAAGTTTTTCTGGTAAGAAAATTACTTTAATAGTAGTATTATTCATTAAATGTATATGCTTAGCTTTACATATATAATATCTAAAAAATAAATACACTGATATAACACTACATTATTCTTTTTTTAGAAAAATAATTTTAATAAAAAATATAATGAATATGAACTCTTAAATTTAGTTGTATTTTAAACAATGATTATTAACAAGTCACTTAAATTTTTTATTCGAAAAATTAAGTTACTATATTTGCATTGTTCGCTTATTAACCTTTAAAAATATATATATTTAATTCAACTTATTAAATTTTTTACATGTTTTTATAAATATTTATAAATTATAAACCATGATTATCAACAAAATAAGATAAGAAGGCAGAGAATCCAGAACAATATTTAATAAAATAGCCACTGAAGACGAAGTTTTAGTATACAGTGAGAGAAACAAAAAATGATCTAAACTGTGATTAAGTCATGAACTGTGATTATGTCAATTAAGTCTATGAAAACACACCCTTATATTTTTTATCGGATCAATACTTTTTCATTCATAAGAAAATACATTCAATCAAGCCAATCCTATTGAAAATTTCTTCCACATCTTTTTACAACGTTTTCAAATTAAATGTTATCATTAAAATTTCTTAACAAATTTTCCTAATGTTTTCTATATATATTATGTAGTTGTCATAACCATGTCATATAGTAATATCATTGTTTTTATTAGAAACGTATACATTTAATAAATTCTATGAGTATTACAATGATAATAAATATTATTTTGTAAACATATTTTAATTATTTGTTTATATTAAAATATGTAATTGATAAAAAGGTTCTTTGACACTTTGACAGTTGTAATAACTTTATTATAACTCTTATAATCACAGTTTTATCGGTTCATAGAGTATCATATCAATGAAAAAATAGATAATAAACGGAAAATGTGATTAATAAATAGTAATATTAAATTAATTATTTAAGAATTTCTTTAACAGGAAATACACCTTATCTATTGACGAAATACACAGCGTCTCGAATATTTTCAGATGATCATCATCATTCGACATAGAATTCTTCATATTTTTCTTCTGTTTTGCCATGTTTTTTTTACTTTCTATAAAAATAATATTCTGAAAGCCGCAAATGTTAACGCTAACAAGATTATTTATTGGTGTTACTATACTCTTTCTGTACCATTTAGTCATTATGATTTGTGCATATATTTCAGACATGCGCATTGTTCGCGTTTTTAGTAAATAAGTAAATTATAGAAAAATAGAAAACCTTTTACAAAATTTAAGGCAAATAAATATTTCAGTAATGACAGCTATAAATTAAATGAATTTAAAAATTTTGCATTAAATATTTTATTTTAGACATAATTGTATACATATATATATATCAATCTGTTATATATATTTAGATATTATTTTCAATATAATTGATAGAGATTTAATTCTAAAATAAATTAGTGTTAATAATACATAATAAATATTATTTGTCGATATACATTATTAATTATAAAATATTGTAA
Source organism: Platyscapa corneri (assembly GCA_018907185.1). Lineage (NCBI taxonomy): Eukaryota > Metazoa > Arthropoda > Insecta > Hymenoptera > Agaonidae > Platyscapa > Platyscapa corneri. The sequence continues at coordinate 191,242 of JACCHW010000090.1, forward strand.
ATATATATTAAATTTATATTTTATACAAATATTTTTCTATGTCTAAATATGTGCTAAACCATTTTAGTTCATTTTAAAAATACAAAAATAAAATCTAAGTAAAAATTAAAAATATAGCATTAAATTCGCCACTATAAAATATACCTGTCATAAATAAAAATTTCTTCTACTTTAGTGACATCAGAAATAAAAACTACTATATCTAGAAATACAGTAATATTCTTTATTCGGGAAAAGAAAATGTGAAGAAAGAAAAAAAAGACAGACAAACTCCCTTTTACAGCTACTTTACTTGTGACTGAAGAATAACAATTAATTAAATAAATAGTTTGTTTATTATTTACAATTATGCTGTAAAACATTTATATATTTATTTAAAAAGTAAATTTATTTAAATGACACACCAATGATAACATATATATATACAGAATACATAGTATTAATAAAGTGAATATAATTATAAGTTACGCAGCACCAATTATTAACATAAATATAAATAAACTTTATGTGAATAAGATACAGTTCGAATCAATTTCTGTAATACGCCTCTGATGCGATCTATTTTTTCACATTTCTCAGACTACTTATACTCCTGCAGAAGAAACGATGCCTTGCAATCGCGATGTAGTAAAACATTATACTACAAAAATATTATATTACAAATAGTATATGTTTATGTAATGGTGACCACAAGTATTACGGAGAATGCAAAAGCCGTTTCATGACGTCACACATGAGTTGAATAATCAAAAGTGTTGTTTGTAAAACAAGCTATGTTCGGTGTAAAGTAATCTAAACGTCTGGCATGCCTGTTTTCTAAATGCTTCTCAATTAACTCGAGTATGCATCGTTGCTTAAATGTATATTTGACTATATAATTCCTTCACAATATTTATTGTTTACCAAATGAATTTGAGAAATTATATAATGACTTTCACACCTATCTTTATTCATACATTATATCTTTTTAACATATTTGTAAGTAATAAAAATCTAAAACTTTCTTTTAATATTAATTTTTTACTTGTCTAAGGATTGTAATAAATTTTTCTTATTCTAATTTTACTCTATTTATACATCTCGAACTGAAGCAGTAGAACCTTACAATTGCCAGTTTTTTCAGTCGTATTAATGTATTGCGAACACAATTTTTTTGTGTATTTATATTTTTAAAGAAGTATTTCTGAAAATATAGTTAAAATATATAAGTAAAAATGGAAAAAAGGATAGTTTCCTTATGAAAAATGATTATTTAAACATATATAGTGTCTTTAATTCTAATATTTGTTTACTAATAATTAATAAAAAAAACTTCTTATTCGTTGTTCTCGTCTTATTTCATCCTCATTCGTTTTTCTCGATCATCATATATATATTGAATAAAAAATATTTTTAAAACATTTAATTTTCTATATTTAAATAATTTTTCACCTGGTACTCATAATTTATGATAATTCATGAAGATAGATATTTATAAAATTATATATTATAACATAAATATTACATCGTTTATAATACATAAAAAAATATTTCTGTTTAAGTACTGTGTTATAGATAATTTATAAGTAATACAAATAAAAATATTCTCCTTGTAACTGCATGCATTTATTGAAGTATGAAAATTATATAAAGTGCAATTAAATTCGGCTAAGCCAAAATACTTTTGTCATGCTTTCAAGAAATAGCTATATATAATAACAATAATTGTAAAACAAAGATGTAATAAGAATTCTCACGTATGACTAATGTTTGAATAAAACAGTAAATAATTGATCCCCGTTCTCGAATAGTATTTCCGAGTATAAATGTAAATAAATAAATGTGTGAATGAAACAATTCTTATAATATTGACAACGATGATTAAAAGTATCATTTCAATTCTAGCATCTCAATACAAATGTGTATAAAAATTATGTAAAATAAATTTATCAGACGCGATTAGCAAAGTAATAATGGGCTATTACTCAATTCCTTTTACTCAAAATAAAATTGTGTCAAATTATTTTTATGATTTATCCAGCCATAAAAAGAAACCATCTTCTAATGTAAAAAATTTTGATTGTGTTAGTTGAACAACACTATATGTTCATTTTATCTACACATTTCACACTAATGCAACTATAAAAATATAATCCGATATTAATAGTAGCTTTTTACCATTTTTTATTATATAATTTATCTATTTATGTTTTTTATATAATTTTTAGTCCAATATCAAGAATTAAAATATGAAACAGTGTATATAATATACGATAAAAAATTTTAATTTAAAACATTTTGGTATAATATTCAATTCTATTTTTTTGACGTTTCATTTTACCAATTTTTAAAATTATCAAAAATTACTGAAATTACAGTCGGTTATTGTTGAAAATGAAACATCATATCATATAAAAATGATAAAAATAAAAAATTTAACAGTAACTACAATGATGATGTAAGAAATGGCAACCTGGAAACCATATTAATTGCTGAATAAGATTTTTGTCACAGGATATGAATAAATAAAGGTAAAAAGCACCAGATAAAACAAATTATAAAAATCAGTCTCTAAGAGGCTTTGAAAAGTAGTCATACACCATAGTTTTCGATTATGAATATTTAAATAGAAGAATTAAGGTATAAATATCATTCGATCAAATGATTTGTTTAGTTTTTTATAGGCATAAGATTGCAAAGAAAATTATAGATAGCTAAAAATAATAACTAGCTATTCAATATTACACCGTCTATACAAAATGTATTTTTTTTTATTATTTATATTATTTATATTTATATTATTCTAAAAACCAATTATTATAGACGAAATAAAAATTCAATTGTTGGTATCTGATACCAACTTGATCTTTACTTCTCAAACATTATGTATGAATCTAGTTTTTAATTAAACTAATATAAACAAAATCAAAAACCTGTGATCTAAGATAAAGGTAATATTTTTGTTTTTATTTAGAATCAGTAAATCTGTTTACTGTAAATAATGACTAAGAATTCCTTTGAATGCAATTGTAATTGATAATTTAGATTTTATTATTGAATACTTAAGTAATGAAAAATAATTGTCATAATATGAATAGAAAAATCTATGCACCATACCATAAACAGTAAAAATAATTACACTTCTCACTAAAGAGATATGTACATGTAACAGTAGAAAAATATATAAATTCATTAAAAAACAACTAATAAAGAACTATAAATATAATGTAGTATGAGACAAACTAATAAAAGAAGAAGAAAAAGTATAACTTATATATTTAAAGTCTAACACAACTATTTACAAATCACATTTATAGAAAAAAATAATCAGTGATAACATTTTGAGTATCTTTAATTTTTGCCATAAATTGTGGTTTCAAGAATTCACCTTTCACAGGTATAAAGCATTTGGATACTCAATAAAAAATAAGAAAACTGAGTGCAGCATCACGCAATAATCAATAAAAAATTGTGTTTTATACAAATACAAACGAATACACTCGCATGTCTCAATCGAAAAGTAAACAAAATCTTTATATTCTAGTTTGTTTTCAATAACATCACCATACGCAAGAGAATTGTATTCATGCGCAAATATAGAGAAAAAGTCATAGTGGATTTAAGCAAGGATACTTTGATCGAAATCGTCGATATATTGGAGATGGATCACAAATATAAAATGGCATGAGTTAAATCAAATATGATCCATGAAAAATTGTTTATACCAAGTAGTATCTAGTAGACAACATATATCGTTACTATTTCCTACCATAATTTTTCCACTTTTTATACTATTATACTAGAAATAATTGACTATCCAATAAAATCACATCTAATGTAAAAAATTACTGTGACTTCTTTGCTTTTTACATTACTTTCAAATTAGATTGCTCTTCTAACTACCTATATTTCTATTATACTTTTCTTTGCTTATAACACAATAATATGATTCAACATATTTCTGTCGATATACATTTTTATATATTATTTATGTACTTTGTCGTGTTCCAGCCGTCAGCTGTCGCGGCACGTAAAATAAACAATCTACGATTACACGCACAAGAAATATCAATAGTCAACTATTTTTATTTTACCATTTTTATTAAAATAAAAACATTTCAACAATCGGCTTCAGCGAAATTTCAAACGGCCGTTGAGATTCTCTGAATAGATCAAATTTTGAGAGCTATAAATTAAAAAAATTTACACGTGACAGTAGCAGAAGCTCCTTGGAGGTACAAGTGTATATTATTGCCATATTTAAAGGAAATCTATTTGGAATACTTTTTTATATCAATTAGCAATCCTTGCGTCTTGACATCTTTATAATGAAGAGAACACATCGATCTTTTCTATTTCTTCGCAGCTTTTTCACTTCAAAATTTCTACTTCATACAGTAATAATAAAATTTTTTATTGGCCCATTAAATATTTTAATTTTTACTTTGACATCTATCTTAAACTGTTTTTTCTCAAAAGTCTAAGCTTTTCTTAATATAATATTTGTTTTTTTATCATAAATTTTATATTTCTCTTATCCTCTATCCTAAATATGTGCATAACTTATAACTTAATAGATTTTATTTTATTTTATTATCATTTAAACTAAGTCTTTTTTACCGCTATTTTATGCAATTAATTCTAAGTTCTTTTTTTTGAAACTCACTTAATTTACCCTCTTTTTCTAAAATTACTGTGTCATTGGTCTCTATTTATGATCTAATCTTTTTTTCAATCAATTCGTTTACAGGTCAATATCATATTAAATAAATTTGGGCTCATCCTTTATTACTTCTTTCTCTCTCTCTTTCTATACCACGATTTATTTCCATTACCACCTTTTATTTTGATTTTTACCTTTGCAACTCTATAAATTATATCCGCCAACCATGCAAAGATTTCTCCCTTTTTTCCTCCTTTTACTTCTCTATTCAATTTCTTTCACTCATTATATTTTATTATAATCTTTTCCTTCCTTTTCCAAATTCTTGATCTGATTAAATCTCTCAATTTTTATTCTTTCTCTTGCTCTTTTATTCTACTATGGAATCCTTTATCATCGTTTTCAGATCTTCTTAAATTTTTATTTTAACCTGTTATCTTATTTTTTTCTTATATATTTTTTTATTTCCTAAGAATATTTATAAAAATATAATTTGTTAATTGCAATAAAATATATATATATGTATATTCTACATGATCTCTTTATATTTACTTCTGCAACTACTTGAAAATCTCTTAAAACTTGTCAGTTATTTCTCGTCCTATTTCTGCTCTTTTATAATCAAGTTATCCTTTCTGTTCATATAAACATTCATTTGTTTTCAGCATCTATTTTATTTTTCTTTGTACTTATACTTACCTCTTCTGCTTGTTACTTTGCCACCTACTATCAACTATATTTCTATTAATTGTTGATATCATTTTCCTTCTTCAAACTTTTAATCTGTCCCCTGTATTTTTTCAGTAACACTGACATTTCTTTCTGATTCATCCATATATTCTTCAACTTTCTGTTTTACTTTATAAGTGTTTCCATTTTATTTTATACATTTTGAATAAGTCTAATAACTATTATTAATCTAATAACCTAATTGTAGTCTTTTTTTATAACTCCATATATTCGTTTATAAACATTTTTTTCCTAATAGTTTTTAAAAAATTTTCTTTGCTCTCTCTTCAAAAACAAAGAAAATTTCAATTTCTATATTTTGATTTATCATTTTTTTAATGTTTCTTTTTTATTTATTTTTTTATATATTTTTTAATTTTATGACTTGTGATTCTGCGTTCTTCTCTCATTTACTACAGTACTTACAGTACTTTACGAGCTCTGTCTTAAGTCTATCATTTTTTATTATATCACGTCTATCTGATTTTTCACTAAAATTTTCTCTTTGCTTTCTGTTTACCGTATATAGAATCTTACTAGGGTAAGATTTTTATTTTGATAACTACTCATGCACTGCCTTTTTTTCGCCTTTTAAAGTATTGGTGTATTTTTTCAAGCTTTTTACATGAGACGTGTCTATCTCAAAATCTATGAGATATCCCGTCTAATGTTTAGGATAATTATTATTAAATTTAATTTATCGTAATACCTTTTCTTCTTCTTCTTATTATTATAGTTAAATTAATTATTAAAATGTTTACAATATTGTTATCAGTATTATTGAAAATATTATATTATTATTATTTTTATAATTATAATTAATTTTTTATATTGTAAAAGCTACTGTATTAATTGTCAAGATTGTAATACAATTTGTTTTTTGTGAATCAGTTATAAAACCAGACTGCTTTATGTCATCCTCATCAATTTTATTTTCAGAGTCTTACTTGTGCGTTCTGATACATTGATGATACAAAAGTTAAAAAATATCATAATTTGGCACGCTATTCAACTCTTGCATTGCAACTTGCGCTTTTAGCCGTATAACAAAAACTACACCTAAGCATTAGGATTAACTTTGTTAAGTTATTTACACTGTCTCAAGAAATCTTTTAGTTTTCCCAACATAAATAGGCGAAAAGATATTATCGGATTTTAAACATCTAACTTCGACCACTCTTCTCAGTTAAAAAACAAATACCTTTTATTATTATGTAACTACATTTCCTTTGTTCTTTTTCCTTTTTCTGTAAGTCATAAATTTTTTGCTGTATTTTATTGTAAGTAAAACACTACATGTAAGTAGAAATGCTACTAGCAACTGTACTCAAATTTTTAATTTTTTTACATTTTCATATTATAACATTCAACTAATAATACGTAAGTTTCTTAATTAATATTCCTGTTATTATCACTATTATTTTTTATTTAATGAAAATAAATTTAAATTTAACTTTAAACAAATTTATCTAATTTTTTAGTTTAACTATTTTTTATTTGTTTAATTATAAGTATTATTAGCACATATTAATATGATTACATAATAAATTCTTAAAAGATTTGCTTCCAGCATTAAAAAAATCTTCCTATATTCAATGGATACTATTACCTTTTTTGTATATAAATTTGAAATTTACTTAATGACAGAATTACTTTTTATTTTTCTTATTTTGCTAAGATGAAGGGAAAATGTTAATAATTTGTTCTGTAGCAGATGTTGCTGACCTGTTACAAACATTAAATTTTATAGTACACGCTAATTTGCAATATGAAATTATAGTGCTACTAACTAGTTACATAATATGAAATTCTAATCTAATATAATACAATAAATTTTTAAATTTTAATGCGTAAATCTTAAAAAATATTTGACTCAGAGATTTTTCTTTACCAACACATTTATTCTATATTCTAACACTATTATTTTTTTCTTATCTCTCACTACCCAGATTAATATCAATTTAATCAATTTAATATCAATAAGAATTTGATTAGAAAATTTGATAAAACCGGTAATTATTGTATGAGAATTCAACGAAAAATCGTAATGATATAGCGAATTATCCAAAATCATTTCAATACTTATTATTATATTATCTATTATTATTTATACGCATAATATTTATTAGCGTTATTATTAAAATTATAATATTCATGGAGTAATTATTAATAAACATATAACTATAGTTTTAATGTTTACATATTGTTAGTAATCATTTTTAAATAATATATATTATTGATATAATTAAGACTCTTCAAAAGGAACGATATTATTGCATTTATTATATATTATTGGTTAGCAATAATTTTCTAACATTTAAAAAAATTATATCATACGTTATTAATATTATATTTACTATTTAGAATTACACACTATAGACTACACACACACACCCATATATATATATATATATATATATATATATATATGAATTCAAATACTTTTAGGTAAAGGTGTTGCTAAAAATAATAGAGGAGATAATAGAAAAATAGAAGGATAGAATTTTTTATGGTAATTAATGATTATATACAAATTAATTACGTATTGAATTCGTATCTAGTCACTTTCAATCGCAATTATTAAGCATGCGCAGAAAAATAAATTTTAAAATACTATATAAGAATAACTAGTTTTATGATTTTTAATTTTATTTATTATTAATTATATAAAAAAAATTTATTTATAGGTTTGATAATAAAAAACTTTTAATCACTTAAAAATGCATAATTTTAACAATTTTACATAAGAGCATTAAAATTCTTATCCATTAATTTCACTTCATTTTTAAGAAAGTTGAAAACCTAAATATTATTTACTTGATCGGCAATTATTTCTTTGCATTAAAACTTAAGAACTGGCTGCTTTATATCGATATATCTGATTTGAGCTATCTCATTTGAAGCGGAGCCAATCTATATTAACATCACGTAGCCATATTATACTATTAAAAGTACATTTATCAAATTTGAAGAAAGCCTGCTGGATTTATAACAGTTAAAGCTAACCCAATTCTTATATTTAGTCGACAATCTCTATTTTTAGAATTCTGATTTTAATAACTTCATTGAGACGAAAATCTAAGCTGAATAATATGCCGTTTTATCAATATAATTCTTTTACTGGTCGACTTAAACAATCAACACATTTACAACCATTTTTTCCAATTGTAAGTAGTTATTTAAATAGAAAATATTACTTATGAAGTATTTATTAAACTTTAAATAATATATATATATATAATACATATAGATTATTCTCAATAATTTATGAATTTAATAGAATTTTTAAATGATCTTTTAAAATAACAATTTTAATTAAACAGCTATTCTTTAATTTTTCATGTAATATAAAATCATGAATAAAATATAGCTTATTGTACACAAAGTTTTTAATTAGCAAACAATATATACAGTAAATTGATTATATAATAGTTCATAACAAAATAATTGTATTCAAATTAAAAATACATATTACTTTAATTTCATAAATATAATTTATTTTTACTTATCATTTAATTATTTGTTATTCAGAATTTTAATGTTTTGTATATTTTTTTTTTAATTCACTTATTATAATATAACTGTTGATTTATTATAGTCATCATATCCACTGGACACATATTATTCTCCTAGAATAATTTGGGACTCTATAAAAACAAAACCAGTAAAAACTATTTCGACATCATCGTCTATGTTTTCAACTGTATATCCTAAATTACTTGAAAATATTAAAAAATTCCAGGTATGTAAGTTGTTAAAAAAATAATTTGTAATTTAAAAAAACCAAATAATTAAGCAATTAATATTTTAGATAAATGTGGAGAAACCAGTATACTTATTAGGTGGAACACCAGACAAAATTTTATTTGGTATAACATGTTTAACAATAATTGGTAGTCTTGCAGCAACTTGTATTAATTTATGTGAAATGACTCATCCCGTAAAAAATTGAAGATTTACAGAAATTATTTCCATAGATAAAGATAGAAATGTATAAATAAATTATACACATATGTAATAAAAATTAATAAATTGATCTTAAGTGTTTGTGTGTATATATATATATATATTCTTACAACATTATTTGAAATAAAGTATTCAAATGTATTACTCAGTAATGATTATACTATATTATAATAGACATAATTATGACAAAATTGTTAATTTAAGTTTTGATATGAATATGAATATATATATATATATATATATATATATACAAAATAAAAATAAAGATTAAAAATTAATTGATTTTATAAATGGATAGTTTTATTAATTGTATGTGCATATATATTTAATAAGTATATGATTTCTTTAATTTCCTCCTATATCTCAATATGGAAATGTTTATTAAAAAAATAAAAATTAATTTAAAGTTATTTAATTAAAAAATTACCTTTATAGTTTATAACAATAAAAATCATTAAACAAACATTTTTTAATATAACGTAAATACATTTTCACGTTCGGAATAAAAATGACCAATACTTAATATTATATAAATTATAAACGAAGTTTTTGGCATAAGGGTTAATTGAAAAATTAACACTGAGTTTTAATACTAATTTATTCGAATATATTTTATGTTGTACAATTGTCGAAATTTTAGAAGTACAATGCTCGACACCGAAAATTATAAGTTAATTTTAAAACGAAACGTTAGTTGACGCACTAAATCCTAGTGATCGACTGACTTTTCTGAGTGTTGAATGCCCGTGACTCAATACTAATGTACTCTAAGAGTCAGGGGTTCTTATAGATTTTAGTTACAAACAAAAATAAGAAAATTCGATATTGCGCAGTTAAATATTATTTTCTAGAATGATAATAACAATAAATGTAAAAGTTACATAATGTTAAAAAAGATTTTCTTGTATAACTTTCACGGTACATAGACGTTGACGAAAGATTTTCAAAAGGGGTTTTTTTTATATATAACTTTTTCCAGTGGATAAAAAATGTAGACGGATATTCAGTAAAACGAGTACAATGATCAACAGATTTAGGCGCGTGATAGGAAACAATATGCTTGTACACTGGCCCGGCGGGTTACCTTGTAACGGGCGAAAGGTGCTAACTCTGCAGAAAAATATACATTAGGATTGCACTCTTTCTAGCGAAATATAGTTTTAGTTTTGTTGTCTTTCTTGTGGCTTAGAAAGTCGAAATGCATAAAATTAGAAAGGTTCACTTTTTTCGGTAAGGGCTTCGGAGTTGGCGCGACAATGCACTGACCCAAAGTACCTACAGTTGCACATAGAACGTCGTCGGCCTCCAAGACCGCTTGCGGTGCATAAGTTGCGCTGTGCCTTTGCGTGTAGCGTACAGTGTATACTTGAGCGGCTTGAACAGTGATGTGTGAATGGTTTGAGCAGTGTATATGTGAGTGGCGTAAAGGTACTTTACAAAATATAAAAATTTCAACTAGTAATATATATAAATATCTAACTTTTTTAATATTGAAAGAACTGATTAATTAACTAGTATAAACTTTTATAGATTTCTTAATTATAAATAGAAATAAAGATGCAAAAAATTATTTTTTTTAATATTCATATAACACTACATGAAATCATAATAATACATACAATTCATTATCGTCACAGCAAATATGAAACTAATAGAAACTGACATTTGTTTTCTATAATATATAAAAATAATTCATAATTTTGAATTTTAAGTATATGTGAAAGTAAAACTAATTTATATCATCATTATATTAACTAAAATTCCACACTTCGATTTACTTCACATAAATACAAGTCGAGATCTCTCTAAATTTAACAAAATTGACTACTAATTAATGATCATAACGAACCTATAAATAAATACACATTTTAAATAATTGGATACGATACTATATGCCAGCATAATCAGCAATTACAATTAAATAAAGGGATAGTATAATCTTTTTTACTAATTAAAAGAATTTTAGATTATATATGTGTGTGTGTGTGTGTATTGTAACGGAGTATCATAACATCAGGTTTTATTAAACATTTTTGCAACGATTTAGTCATAATTTTATTTATTTAAAAGTTTTTTAAATTTCTAAATTTATAATTTTCTATAAAAATGAACAGATACAAGTATCAAATATTACAGGCTAAATGTTAAATGTTGAAATCTTGTCTCCAAATGCTACTTCTGAAAAGAAGTAAGGGTTTTTTATACATTTTAGAAAAATTTGGTACTATGCAGTTACATATTATTTCCTAGAATGGTAATAAAATTAAATGTAAAAGTTACAGAATTTTAAAAAAGATTTTCATGCATAATTTTCTCGGTGTATAAAAATATTGACAAAACTTTCGGTAAATGAGTATAATGGTAAACAGATTTAGACGCATGATGGAAAACATTATGCGCACATAGTACAGTAATTGCATTTATGCATTTTCTTAGAGTCATAGTTTTATTGCTTATAGTAGTTGCAGATGCGGACAGTTTTTCCCAGCGGGGAACAAGTGGTACTTAGTAACTGAATACGCGCAATAGACTAGGTACGTTTGCGTTGTACACAGGCTCAAAAAGTTTACTCGGTGGAGGGGCGAAAGTGTTAATGCAACAAAATAGATGTATATGAGCACGCATTCTTTAATAAAAGATAGTTTTTGGTTTTATGCTGATCATCGGAATCTTTCTTGTAGTTTCAAATTCGAAATGTAAAGAGAAAGGTTTCGAATTTTATTACCGTACGGGCTCCGGAATTGGCGCGGCAATGCGTTGACCCAAAGTACCGGTACTTGCACACATTGTGTAGACGTACAAGACCACTTGTGGTGCGCTAGATCCGCTGAGTGTCTTTGCGCGTAACTGCAGTATATGCCTGAATGACGTAAAAGTACTTTACAATATTATAAATTCGTTACCTTGTTTGAAATTGAAATTAGCAATATAAAATTATAAATTATAAAATTATTTAATATGTAATATTTGGATTTTTAATTCCATAATTATTTTACCTGCTAGTATAATTTAAAAGATGCATTTCAAGTAATTGTTAATATTAAACGTAAATATTGGGTTTCCATAAAAATGTTTAACGAAAATTAAACTTACTGTTGATTCAAATATTAAAACATCAACAAAATCTTTAAAAAGTTTAATATTTGAAAATTTCTATGAAAATAATTTTATTTATTTATATTTATATATCAACTTTTTAATCGATTTTACCTCTAATATTTCTAAACAAATATAAAGTTTTGCTATCAATAATTATAAAACAAAGTATTATCAAAATCTAATTTGCTATTTTAATCATATTTTATATGAAATTCAAGTCTCAATTAGTATCAATATTGTGTTTATATATTATCATTTGTGTATCGTTTAAATAAATTTACTTTTTAAATAAATATACAATTATTTTACAACATTATTTAACAACAATTTTTATAATCTGATTTTTTCAATTATGTTTATTAGATAAATTTTCTCTATATTGGAAGTACTATTTAAGATAAATTTTTAGATTTTTGAAACAGTGTAATAGTAATTATTTATTTTTAAATATATTTTTTAACTAAATAAAAAATTTTTCTCAAATTTATAGAATTTTCAGTTTTTTTATTTTACTTTAACAGCATTAACTTTTATTTTTTTATCTAAGAACTACTTGTAATTCTGAAACTGTGATCCCATTAAAAATAATTGTTCAATAGATTAAATTATTTTTCATCTTAATTGTATTTTTTACATTGTAATTTCTTTAAGTTTGTGTAGCTTTGGAAATATTTTTTCTTTTTTAATAACGCATTACGATATATATAATAGATATATTGAGTATAGAACGTTCATAAATACCGAAACTTTTTCATTATATATCAATTACATTATAATCAGATTGAATATTTAAAAATGTCGATAATTGACTTTATATCCATTTTTAAGATATGAACAATTATAGATATTAATTGTCTCGTGATTTTTTTCTCAATGAACAGTGATTCTAATTTTTTGGTATTACACTTTTTATGAACACCTACTTTTAATAAAACATTTATTACAAATTTACATTCAATAAATCTACAATCAAAACAATTTACTTTACTTTTAAAAATCAACTTTTTTATCGTATTATTATTTTATAGATGTATATAAATTTCTACATCTTGATTCGTTTTCATGGAGATATACCGATTAATGATTTTTTGACAATTTTCTACTTCATCAAAACTTTGCTTAACAATTTTTTATGATAATATATTAAATATTTTGAACATTAATAATAAGAAATTACTTTATTTTTTATTGAGATATGATAAAACAATTATAATATAACAATTATTTTAAAAAATGATTTATAATGCTATTTCATCCAACTACTTGTCACTGCGTTTTTATCAGAATATAAAACTTTCGTTTTGATAAATCTATATAGCATTGTTATGCGTCTGTATTGAACTTTTACGTAATGACGAAAATTCCTAAAACAAAAGAATTTAATATATCTAAGGTCAAAATCTACATATATTCTCAATATATTTGAAAAATACGTAAAAAAATTTTAAATATAAAACATTCAATTTTTTATTCTAACTTTGAACTTTTTATATTAAAAAACGATAAATTATTTAACTGTTAAAATGTTAAATTTAAATGTTAAAATTAATATTTTTAATTTTGATAAATTGTATTTGTATGGACTTATATTAATCAAGAACTTTTGTATTTTAAAAAAGTAAAATTTTGAGCTTGTTTAAACAATGCAAATACTTTGTAAGTAACATATTAACTTATCAATAATCTTCTTTATTTAATATGTTTAAGTAATTACTTTCTAACCATTAATGAAGTATCTTTTTGTAATTATATATATTTCAATATTTTTTACTAAAATATTCTTCATTAGAAAACACAATAACATTCTAACATCTAAATAATTTTTTTTTAGATGCTTGATTACTAGTAATTTATTATTGCTATATTTATTATGTTTATTACTGTAAATGATTATGTTAAAACTTTTTTTTACATTTAGCGTATATTTTGCTAATTAGATTAGAATCGATTTAATTTATAAATTTTCTTTTTCAATTTAAACACAATGGAATTGTTAATTCTTTTTAATAATTGTTCAGCCTGTATCCCTTACAATTTACACTCATATAAATATAATCCTATAATAGATATATAAATAAGCTTCATAAATCTCTATTTTCAATATAATTGTAGTATTTTCATCATTCTTTAACTTTACAATAAATATTTTATTATATTATCTTTAAAAATAGTTACATGGTAAAATACCTCATTTCTAGCTAAATATTAAAAATTAAGTTTAAATAATTTTGAAAAAATTAAAATTTTTCACTAAAAATATTTTACTATTATTTAAAAAATTAATTTTTTGCTAAATAATAAATACTATTCTTCATAAAATGAAGAAAAAATACCGATAAACTAATAAAATACAAAATTTTACATTTACTAAATAGATAAACTATGATTTGTTTAAGTATTTTGTACTGCATAAGAGATAACTAGTAATTTTATCATTAAATATTATTTTCTACCGACGTTCATGTAAAAGTATATATTTTTAGTTTAGTTTATTGAATAATATATAAATTGTTATAAAGTACATAACTTGAATTTATACACACAAAATTATAGTAGTTACATGCATAGTTAGATACAAAATTCACACTTAAAACTTTGCTCATAATAAGATAACATATACGATTTACACTTGAACATTTACATCTTTTCTTACATTTAAAGTTATAAAAAATAATTATACTTTGATAGAGTTTTACTGAATTTTTTACTGTCAACTAGTATTTGTTCCCTCTCGTCTTATTACTTATACTACTCGCTAAAATTTTCGTTTCGAATATTCTTTGTATTTTTTTATCGACACATCTCATTTATATTTTATTTTATCTATTTTACATTTTTAAATAATGTGTTTCAATTTTCGTTCATACTTTGAATTTTCTTGACTTTCACTCATAATTGTTGTTATTAATAGCTATTTTTATCTTCTCTATTACCACCCTATTGTTTAGCCATTTTTTAAATTTTCTTCACCAAACGTAACTTATTTATATATGCTTTATAAGTAACTGTTGCCGATGGAATTCTCCGGGGATGGCGGGACTCGGGTCAGCCCGAGTAATAAAAGACGGCCCGGACGGCGTCGAGAAACCTCCGAGAATGGTGAAAAAAATAAAAAGAAATAAATGCGATAGTAAATTAAATTAAATTAAGGAAAAGCTCAGTGGAAAGGATGAATTATCACATATAATGTAGAAATAGAAAAGGAAGACAATAATAAAAGGGATAATCAAAATTATACATGAAATTTTAAGAAGTAGGAAAATGCCAAGAAAATAGAAAATGGAATAGTAGTACGATTTAAAAAATATATATATATAAAGAAATGGGACATAAACAATTACAGAGGAAATATGCTTTTGGACACGGGATACAAAATTTACATAAAAAGAGGAAATAATATAAAAAGAAATAGAAACATAAAAATAGATGAACAATATCAAATTTGGATTAATAAATAGGAAACCACAAAATATGCAGATTAATTAAACTCATCATGTTAAAAAATGTACAAGAAAAAATGTAGGAGAAAAAAGAAATCATGAAATGAAATGAAATGAAAAAGAAACAAAAAGATATATTTCAGAGAAGTTCGATGTCATGGGGACTAAAGCAATCATATTCATATATATATTTTTTTTATATATAGAAAGAGAGAGAGAGAGAGAGAGAGACAAGATAAAAATAAGTAAAGGACTCGTGCTTCACAACATAAAATAAATAAGAATAAGAGAGAATAACTTACATTCTATGAATACAAGAAAGAAAGAAATTAGATCGTGTATATACAATATACGTGCATAAGAGAAAAAGAAAATAGATCGTATCTTACATGAGTAAAAAAAGAGAAGAAAGATAGATCAGCTGTTGAACAAAGTTAAGAAATACTAGAAAGAAGACAGAAAGCGAGAGAGAGAGAGAGAGAGAGAGAGGAATAGAGAAATAGAGAAATAGAGAGACTAGAAACATATTCTCAATGTTTACAAAACTTTACACCAAGCTGAATATTTATATTTTCTATGTTAAATATTATAAACCTCCCTTCACGCGTATTTGACATAAGTCGAGCCGTTGATCTGTTATCCGAAATTTTATTGTCACCGAGGCTTGCAATTATATAATTATTTCTAACGAATAGCTGTTTTGTTTTTTGTTTTAACTAGAACCCCGTTGTGCACCATCAACAATCTGAATAGTAAAAACTAAAAAACTGGATATTCCTGCTTTCGACGTATGATACAAACAGATTGAAATGATTTATGATTTCACTGTTAAAAATGCCATTGCTAACAAAATAAATACGTTTTATTTGCACTTAATAAATCATAATTTTATAAATGTAATATATTTTAACCTACATTGCTTCAAAGACAAGTTGTGTTGCATTTTCAATCTTGAATACCTCCTCAACATAAGTATATTTTACAATGTGTATGAAAATTTGTAACTTTTTAAGACAATTTCTTATTTTAAATTTTTTTAGTAAATATTATTTGAAAACTGCTCTGTAATTCTAATTTTTTTGTATAATTAAAATACAAAAATTTTAAATTATATGTAATTATTACCTAAAATCTGTTTTGTATTTAAATAGTTTTATGATATTTTTTGAAAGTTACTGTTAATATAAACTGTACATATTTGTTTATTAAAAAAATTCAATTACATATTTGTAAGTATAGTGATTTTAATTCCCTAAGAAATTTAAGAGGTGAACTTTGTTTTTATTAATTATAAACTGTAAACATTATGAATAAACAGAAGAAAGAAAATGCATTGTTTCACCCTATTATTTCATCCATACAAAAAATAGCTTTGTAGGAAACAAAATCTGTAAGTATTTTTATAATTATATATGTTTTGTTTTTTGCTTATACTAAATTATTATTATTAATAATATTGTTTGATAGATATAAATTAAATTAAAAATAAAATAATATATCGTTTTATTAGCATTTTTATCTAATGGGTTCTAATAATACATTGACCCGATTTCGAGTGTTAAAAATTGATCGAATGGAACCACGTGAGTTGATTTTAATGGATGATAAAAAGAATATAATCAGAAAGAAATTAGAGATCTTGTAAAAATGATTGATATGGGAAATCGAAATAGGACTAATCCGTAACAATGGTAGTGGAGTTACTAAAGTAGTTTCTGCCTTGGTATAATTGGTAATTGCATAGATAATTATACTATAACATTTACTGTTTATATACTCAATATATCATGTAGCTAAAATATTTATTATTATAATAAATATATATTAAATTATTATATATAATTAGATTTCTCTATTTTTATTATATTTAAAAATTTTATTTATTGATTATACATGCATTCCATAAATATTTGACATTACAACAATCAATCACATAAATTACTTTCTAAATTTTTAAAATTTAATTAATTTGAAATTAATTATCTGAATGTAATATTACTAATAGTAATTATAATTGTAATGATAATAAGAATTAAAGATACCTTCTAAAGAAATAATATTGCGGTAAATATTAGTTTCTGACTTCATTTTATTAATTTTTAAATATTTTGTATCACTTGTGTTTATATTTTGATCAATCATATTTAAAAATAATTTCATTTTAACAAAAATTATCATGTATTTAGTTATAATATTTACTGTGATACTGTTTCTTTAGAAAATTTCTACAGTTATTATTATTATAATTATGATTATTATTATTAATATAACAGTTCATTTTTTTATAATTAAAAGTTAATTAAAATAATAATATGTAATATATGTGATTTACTGTTATAATAATAAATAATATTGGAATAAATGTATTATATATTAAATTAAAAAAATTTAATTTAGTCAGAGTAGAGAAACTTTATAATTATTTTAGACATAATATTTTCCATTTTTAGGATTTATGCGTTTTTTAGAAGGTTACTATATTATTCTTATAACAAAGAGAAGAAGAATTGCTGTTATCGGGCATCATACTATATATAAAATAGAAGATACCTCAATGATTTACATTCCAAATGATTCCATACGACTTTTTCATCCAGATGAACAAAGATATGTTAAAATGTTTCAAAGCATAGATTTGAGTAGTAATTTTTACTTTAGTTATTCCTATGATTTAACACACACTCTACAAAATAATATGACTTCACCTAAACATATTGCAAATGAAACATTTGCAAGTAACTCAAATTTTGAAATAAATAATGAACATATTGATAAATTGGAAAACCTTTTTAACATGCAAACTTTTCATAAAGATTGTCAAAACAATAGGTTTGTAATTATAATTTAAAAAACATATTAAATTAAATTAAAAAACAGTACTTAAATATTTTAAAAAATAAGAATTTT
This sequence comes from Platyscapa corneri, assembly GCA_018907185.1. Lineage (NCBI taxonomy): Eukaryota > Metazoa > Arthropoda > Insecta > Hymenoptera > Agaonidae > Platyscapa > Platyscapa corneri. The sequence goes on from JACCHW010000090.1 coordinate 210,025, forward strand.
AATACTTAAATATAGTGAGAAAACTGTAAATTATGGAATACGAAGCAATCCTCATAGACGTTTTATTTGGAATTCTCATTTACTATCTTCAGTTGAAAAAGATTTACATCGGGATTGGATATTACACGTGATTCATGGCTTCATAGGTCAATCGAATGTAAGTGTTTTTGGAAGATCAATGTACATTACAATTATAGCAAGGCGTAGTAATAAGTATGCTGGAACAAGATTTCTAAAACGAGGTGCTAATTTTCAAGTAAGTTAAGAAATCTTTATAAATTTTTATTATTAGTAAATTATTTAATAATGATATTAAAATTATAATTCATAGGGTGATGTTGCTAATGAAGTAGAAACTGAACAAATAGTGCATGATTCAGGTGTCAGTTCATTAAATAATGGACGTTTTAGTTCTTTTGTCCAGATGCGAGGTTCTGTTCCTGGTCATTGGAGTCAAGATGTCAGTAAAATGGTACCAAAACCAACTATCACAATTGATCTATCTGATCCATTTGTAGAAACAGCAGGTCAATAAATATGTTTTAAACCAATAATAATATTTAATACTAGAAAAATTGATTAGAAATTTAAATATAAGAGCTCATTGTTTGTTTTTAGGATCTCATTTTAATGAACTTCTTAAACGATATGGTTCACCAATTATTATATTGAATCTCGTTAAAAAAAGAGAGAAAAAAAAACATGAAAGTACTTTAAGCGAAGAAATGAACATGTCTATAAAATATTTAAATCAATTTTTGCCACCTGAACATAATATTCAGTACATTAGTTTTGATATGGCAAGAAAAAATAAAGGGTCAAAATAATATAATACTATTATTACGTAATATTCTTATACAATATATGATGTATACTAATTTAAACAAAATTTATTTACAGAAAGGAAGCTAATGTTATGGAACGCCTAGCTAACATTGCAAATAATGCTGTGTTAAAAACTGGAATTTTTCAATCTTTATATCCATATTACAATAAACATTATATACTTAGTTTTAAAAAATTTTATAAATTTGAATATAATTCAACTTTCACATTATTAAAAGATACTAATAATTTATATGATTCTAAAAAATTATCAAAAATAATTGATGATTTACATAACTCTAATTTAATAAATAATAAATATGGACAATATTTTGCAAAAAAAGGTTCTCTACAAACTGGAATTATAAGAACTAATTGTGTTGATTGCTTAGATCGTACAAATACAGCACAGTTTGCTATTGGAAAATGTGCATTAGGTTATCAATTACATGCTTTAGGAATTTTGAATTCACCAAAACTTGAATTTGATACAGATTGTGTTCGCATGTTAGAGGAACTTTATGAGGATCATGGAGATACCTTAGCTTTACAATATGGAGGATCTCAATTAGTTCATAGAATTAAGACATATAGGTAACAGTAAATATTTCATATAAAATATACTATTTTGAATACTTAAGTTTTCCAGAATGATGCGAGAAATATTAAGATTTTTAATTTATATATATATATATATATATTATCTATAGAAAAACGGCTCCATGGACCAGTCAAGGGAATGACATAATGCAAACATTAAGTAGATATTATAGTAACACATTTAGCGATCAAGAAAAACAACAAACAATAAATTTATTTTTAGGTGAACTAATTTAGAAATTATGTTATACTCTATTAAAAAATTTCATTATTAATGTATTCGATTTTTATTATTTAAAACTAATTAAAGATTTGTACAAAATAATCTTTTTAGATACAGTATAAAGTATTTGTTTAATATTGTGTCTTTCAGGTTTATTTATCCCAGAAGAAGGTAAACCTCCAATTTGGGAATTATTAACAGATTATTATTTACATCATAAATCAGCATGCACGTATTCTCGAAAAACAAAAATTTTAACTCAATGTTGGGATAAAAATGTTTTTAAATGTCTACCTTATGCTTTGTTTGAAGTTTCAAAAACTTGTGCTGAAATTATACAAGTACAAGATAATCAAGAAGAAATTGTCGATGTTTATTATGATTATTATAGGTACAGTATTTTTTAATTACAATTTATTTCGATCATCATCAATACCACTATTATTATCATTATTAGATAGTACTAAAAATTTATAGGCCTTATGAATTATCATCACTGTTAGAAGTTTATGCATATCAAGTTAGTCATTCTGTACGAGACTTCATGCCACATTTTACAACAAACTTCAGTCCTTTTATAGTCAGAGTAAGACCAGGGAGAAGAAGAGAGGAAACCAGTAATAAAAATATTAATATGAAAAATCCATCATTAACAGGACATAGTAGCACAAGTAGCACACCATCTAGTGCCAGGCAATTATTTTAAAATTTTATCAAATTAAAGAAATAAAAATTATATTAAAATAATTAACAAAAATAAAATTTGTTTAGTTCAAGTGTTACTAGTTCAGATGATGAAGAAAGTCAACATATGATTGATTATCAAATAATGTCATCCAAAAGTAATACAGAAATATCATTTAAAACACTTTTTCCACCAATGAGAAAAATATATGGTACACAGCCTGAATACCCAAAAAGAACTGACACACTTTTGTACAAAAGGCAAATACAAAATTTTATAAAATAATAGTTTTTGAAGTCAATAATAACAATTTTATTTTTTAGGTTTGTATTAATAGAAAAAAATGCTAATTGTAGATTAGATTATTCAAAATTTTATGATAAATTTTTCAATAAAATATCTACGTCTAAAATTGAACATAAAAATTTTAAACAATTTATTACAACTAGTAATATCAATACTTATGAACAATATGTAAAAAGAGGAAAGGTAAATTTTTAATTAGTAAAAATTATATTTAGAATTATTTTTATAATAATTAAAGTAATATTTTTAGTATGGTGGTTCAATTCCAAATTCTAAAGATACAAGTTTATATAAAAAATATGCTCAGCAACAATTTTATCTTAGAATTTTACACTCCAATATGACATAATTTAATAAATATGTTAATAAAATGTAAATTATTTATACGCAAATAATAAAAAATCTAATTTATTGAGTTTATTAGAATAAAAGATATTAACATTACAAACTCAAAATATATTTTATTTTTTGAGATATAAAGCAAATTATGTTTATTATAATATAACTGAAATTTTTTATTAATTTATTTTAGCTTCTTTTTAGGGCGGATATTATTTGTATGTCCACATTTTTTTTTACGACAATTAGTAGCCCGAGGATGAAGTCTTGCATAACATTTACGACAAATCATTTTGTCGCAATTATATTTTTGAGCAAGAATTCTAAGCGTTGGTTCAATAACACCACCTCTGAGACGTAATACAAGATGCAACGTAGATTCTGCATAATGGAAAAAAATTTTTAATTTAATATTCAAAGATTATTAGATGATATTTAATCATAAAAAGTACCTTTCTGAATATTGTAATCAGATAAAGTACGACCATCTTCAAGCTGTTTTCCAGCAAAGATTAACCTTTGTTGATCTGGTGGAATACCTTCTTTATCTTGAATTTTAGCTTTCACATTTTCAATAGTATCAGATGCCTCAACTTCAAGGGTTATAGTCTTACCTGTCAACGTTTTAACAAAGATTTGCATTTTGATTTGTCTGAAAAAATTAAAAAATTTAATAAAAAATAAAATTAATATAAAATTGAAATTATTCAAAATATTTGGAATAAATAATCCTGTTTAAAATACATATTAAAAATAAATAAATACAATTTTAAAATAGTTATTTTTATAACTATAATGTTAAACAATTAATGTGGTTTTAAAAGAAAAAAAAATTTAATATAGACAAAAAAAGGAACGTACAGTGAAGTGAATTTTCAAATAAATGTTTAGAAAATTATTTGTTTGAATTTTATATTTATAATTAAAAAAAGATATAATTGTTTAAATATCATTTTAAATGTACAAATGCACTTACTTATCCAACCATGTGCTAGCTATAAAACTAATGAGAACGGAAATACATCTTGTATTCCTTCTTCTGGAAAGTGAATCGGAACTCATATTATGGCCATATTGTGTTGGTAAAAAAGAAATTTAATATTAACCAATGCATTAAATGGAACATGAAAAAAATAAAAATTTTAAATAAATTAAAAATAATATAGAGAATTTATAAAATTAAAAATAAAAAGGATTATTATACTAGTGTACAGATAAAACAGTATTTATTCATAGGCGATATATAACAACTAACTAAAATTCAGAAGTGCAATGGCAGAGATACACGTCTATTTAAAAGTCGCGGAATTTTAATTATATTAATAATAATTTATTAGAACAATATATACATCGTTAAATAAATATAAACTTTAACTTAAATTACATAATCATCACCTTATCGAATTAAACTTTTACTTAACTTAGGATACATAATTAATCACTTAAACGAGTTAATATTACTGGAACAATACATGAATTTATTTTATGAAACGATTTGCCGGTTATTTAACATTCTTCTCTTCCTTCGTCTTCTTTCTTTTTCGTATTATGTTATGTAGGATGCATAGGTCCGTCTCCGTTGTTTTCATGCATTTTTTTCAATTTCTAGCTTTCTATTCCACTTCCACATATTCTTCAACCATATGTTTTATTGTTTCTATTTTCAACCCACACACACTGCAGATTTTTTTAATTTTCCGATTTCCATACTTTGTTTGCGTTGTTTACGTTTCCCATCTTAAAACATGCTAGTGTTTTTATTCTTCTTCTATTGTTCTTTTCCTGCTTTATTGAAGTATATGCATTCTTTCTCTAGAAGTTCATCTAATATAATTTCTTTTATTTCTGTAGTATATTTTTATATCTCGATATAGCTTATCCATCTTTGTTTATGTTAATCATTCTTGCATGGCCTCTACTACTAGCGATTTATGGTCTTCTGATTTTATCCTCCATATACTCCATGACCATCCGATAGTGTGCCACCAACCGAGTTTGACTGTATTATAGTTTATAAACTTCTTATCTTTTCTTATCAAACATTCTAATTTCCTTCCCTTTTCTATTCTATTTTTTACACATTCTTTTATGTGGAGTTTTTCTCTTGAAGCCCAAGTACTATTTTATATATTTTTTCTGGACTTCTTCCATTTCCTCTGAGCAACTTCATGCCCATACTTCTGCTCCATATAGTAGAATGCTCTCAACCAGAGAATCACAAAGTTTCAATCTCATTCTAAAATTTTTGCTGAAAGACATTTTTCCTATATTCCATATATTACCCAGCACTTGGCTTGGAGTTGTCTCGCTTTACTGAGAAAATCTTGTACTGTTGTTCACTATTATTGTCCGCTAATTTATAACCCAAATATATAATTTTCTGGTAATTATCTTATATATAATTATCTTCTATATTTTGTCCATCCATGGGAAGATCTCTTTTATTTTACAATTTTTATTATCAGATTTTCTGAACTCTGAAAAAATTTTAGTTTTATTTACATTGATTTTCAAACTTTTTTCTTATATAAATTTCTTTAAAAGTCTTAACATTTCCCGGAGCTCTATTTCGCTTTTCCCTAGGATCACAATATCATATGCATATACTATAGATTTAATAACAGCCTTTCCCACTTTAATTCTGGAGAGTCTTGATTTTTTGAAGTATTCCTCTAAGTCCGATGTACCTATGTTGGACAGGCTTGAACTTAGAGGACACCCTTGCCTTAGACTTTTTTTTGAACTTATACTCCTATAATCTTCTTAATCTTGATTTTAGTGATATTATAGATTTTTTACGCTCTCTATTAAATATTTCTTTAAACCTGCGCCTTTCATTTTTCTACAGATTTTCTTTCTTTTTATGTTATCAAAGATCACTTTCAAACCTATAACTCATACAATTATTTCTTTTTCTAGTAGGTTGTCAATCACAGTTTTTAGTGTGTAGATAGCTTCCGCAGTTCTTTTATTTCTTTCAAAGCCGTATTACGTTTTCGTGTATTTATTATTTTCATATGTTTTTCCAATCAGTTCTTTAGAATCTCAGCGTATAATTTGTGACCAGTATGCATGATTGTTATTTATCTTTAACTGTTTTTCCCTTTATTTACATTCTTCCAAATCAGTATTACCATTCCATAAGTCCACTCTTCCGGTATCTTTTAAAATCCTCTTTTAAAAAAACAATTCAAAATTTATTTTAATACATTTTTCAGCTTTTCGTATCCGTACTTCTACATTTCACGAGTGATTTTATCTTCTTCTCGGGTTTTAGTTTATTTCATTTTGTGAATTTCACGTAACACTTCTTCAAAGCTTTCCTATCTTCACTATTTCTTCGAAACTTTTTTTTTGAAACTGTCAAATCTATCACTCTCTCCTGTTTTTCCTTTTCATCCTTATAATCTTCATCTCTGCAAGTCTATTAAAGTAAGCCCATCACTTTTCATTGGAAATATTATCATATATTTTACTTTTACCTTTCTATTAATAATTTTTCAAAAATCCTTTTCTGTTTATATATTTATATAATATTTATATTATATACTTATATAATATATAAAATATAATAAAAATTGGGAATATATTATATATTTATTATAAAGGTAAAGAATAAGATTATTTTTTGAATATTAAAATTCTTTCTGCATTTTAAGTATGATAATAGTTACTTTAAAATTTCGACAACTATTTTTCATCAAGTCCGTGACTGCACTACTTCAAAAGAGATAAATAAAAATACTTATATTAAAATAGAGCAGCAAGTTTTAGTATGGAAACTAAAAAAAATATCTAGATATTTCTGTTTTCAATTTATTTTAAATGAAAAGTCAAAAGATGCTAATTATAAATTTTATTTATTTAAAACTATTAAAGTTACGTATTACGTATATTTCTATAATTATTATGTTTTGCTTCTAAAATTCATAAAATACATATTTATTATTATAATTTCTTAGCAAATAACAATTAAATTAGAAAATAATTATTATCAATTGAAATGATTTAGTAAGACTTTTCTATACATGTTCGGGATGGAAAAAGGGAAAGCGAGTGATTAGTGTCAATTTAGGTTATATATTTTCTTTTATTTCGACACTAGCTGTGAGTTATGATAAAATGCTTTGTACACTTTTCGCGAGAAGTGAGGAAAAGTGGTACGGATGAGAAAACACGTAGATAATAAAAAGGTTCCGGAATTTTATTTTTGTTTTATTTTTTCTCTTTTATTAATATTTCTAGTTAATAATAATAATAATAATCTTTGGATTTGATTATTCTTCTTTCCTACCTATGTTTAGATTATTTTATAATACTTTTTGCCTTCTAAGTTCTTCTTTTTAAGTAGTTTCAATATCTAATTTTTATACTCATTTTTCTCATTGTAAGTTTCCTTTTTACTTCACTTCTATCTACTAAATATTTTCTTTTCATTTAAAATCAAAGTGCCATTATTTTTTCTAAATCATCTCTAATGTTTACTTATCATCTTATTGTTAATTATTCTGCGCACATAATTCTTCTGTCTCATTTCTCAGTATATTTTTAATATAACCGTTCTGTTATATCTTCTTTTAATGCTGTATTCCTTTAATACTTTCACTTTTAATATTTTTATTTCGTATTCTTCTTTTTGTTGCTCATTTTTTATCTTATTCTATTTAAGCATTATGTTGTAACCTGGTTATCGCTAATTGGTCGGCGCACGTTAAATTAATAATAATTTTTCACTAATTATTGTTTAGTAATTTTTAAATTCCATTCACGTATTGCATCTTTCTTTAGATGTTCTCTTTCTTTCCATGTACGTACTGCTTCTTTTTAATATACTTTTACTTTTCCTTTATTCAAACACTATATATGCTTTACTTTAACTTTTAAATATAAATTATCTCTAATACAATCGCCAGTTTCTCCTTTTATTAAAATATTTTTATTTACTTTTGTTTGTCTTCTCCTCCAAATATCCATTTTATTTCTTTTTCTATTAATTCTACCTACTTGCTATTCTATTTTCCAACTGCATAATAGTTTAAAATAAAATAAAATAACCGAAATAAAATAACTCATATCCTTTCTCACTCATCCTTTTTCATTTATTCTGATTTTTCTTATTTACTTTCGATATTTTATTTATTTCTTTTTTCATTTTTCTCTTTTTTTTCTATAGCTTATTTATCTTTCCTTTTTCTATTTCTTCAAGGAAGAAATATACTTTTCTATTCATTCTTACCTAATATCTCTCTTATTTTTTTATTCATATTCATCTTAAGTATTTATGTTTTATTTTTAATTTTTACACTAAAAGAAACGAATCAACTTGCACCGATAGTTGTACCCTTTAAAATGCTCTCTTTTTTTTAGAACAATTTCAATAGATCTCTAACATACTTTACTATGTAACTAACTTAACCCACATTTATATATTTAGTTACTTCTAATGTATTCCCTTTACCTATTTCTTCTTTTTTCACTTCTTTTTTTAGAACCGTTGTTCAACTACAAAAATCTATTTAATTACTCAAGCACTTATTAAATATCATTACCTATTATTACCGATATACTAAATATTATCATTATCTAGTTACTTTTATAAAACCATAATTACCACACATGCGCAGAAATGGTTAAAAATATATTATGAATAATTATTATTTTATTGATTTTAATCATTATTTATAAATCAGTTATAATAAAAAAATATATATTTTTTATATTTAATCATAAAATTTCTAATCATCTCTAAAAATGCGTATTCTTATAAATTTAAAATAAATATAAATTGAAATTGGATCCAAGACCACAAATTTTTTTTAAGAAACTTAAAAATTTGAATAACTGTAATTTTTTTCTTTGTTTTATAACATTACAATTCTGCGTTTTTTTTATACATTTAGTTTTAGTTATTTTTTGGATGAAGAATAATCACAAAATATATAATTTATATGAATTTAGTGATTTAATATAAATTTAAATTTATATAATGAATCGTATAACTTCGCATAGGAACACTAACAATTTTGAATTCTTAACACGCATGCGACAAATAATATTAAAAATATATTCTAACTCTCTATATAAAATATAATCTATGTTAACTCAATACTCTACGAATAATCTATAGAAATCAGTTTTATTTTAAGTAAAATTCTAATATATTCATATTAGAAATTATGATTATAATCTATTTATATTATACATCGACAATTTAAATTTTTAATCAAGTTGTTTCGTTTTTTTTCAAATTCACAAAATTAATCAAAGTCAACTTTCATATTGCCAGTATTATACTTTTTATTTTATTTGTTATGCACATATAATTATATATTTACATATTTATATTTTCATTTTATTTGTAGAAATTTTTATTCAATATAAAACGTGATATGCCAATTTATTAATAAATATATTTGATCATAAATTTCTATAAATATATTGAAACAAAATGTTACGTGTATAAATATATAATAGGCATTTATAAAAAATTTTTATTTTAGAAAAATGATAGAAGAAATTAGAAAGAATCTAGAAAATGAACTAGAAAAATTTAAACAAGTTCAAAAAGGTAGTAAATTTTGTTTATATATAATATTTTCAATTTGTTTATTTATATTAATGTATAAATTAAATCATATTTAATTTCACGTTTCATCAACAAATTTTTAGATTATCATAAAGTTTTAACTAGAAGACAAATACTAGGTAGTCAATTAAATGAAAATACTGTAGTTAAAGAAGAGTTAGATTTTTTAAACTCTGGAAATGAAATATTTAAATTAATTGGACCAGTACTAATTAAACAAGAATTGACTGAAGCAAAAGAGAATGTTAACAAACGTATGGAATTTATATTGAGTGAAATGTAAATTTTAACATTGGTTATATTATTTTTTATATTGAATCATATATATTACATATTAAACATATAAATATAAATTAAATTTATATACAATTTTATATCTATGAAAATCTTTATTTTTATAGAAAACGTACAGAAGATTTGATTGCTTCATTAGATAAAAAACAAGAAATTTACCGACAAAATTTGGTTAAACTTCAACAATCATTTGAACAAGCTCAAATGAAGCCAAAAATGAAAGTATAAACTCAAAACAATGTATTTAAAATAATTGAATTGTTTAATTAAAATGTGTATAAATTATTTGATAAAAAAAGCATTTGGACTAAATCAATGAATAAAGACTGCATGTATTTACATGTATACTATGTATGTTTGTGTATATATTTTATTTACTTTCATTTTAAAATTTTGTTGCCATAAATTTTATAAACCATTTGTAATTATAAAAAGTAAAAATAGTAGATTATATTATTATAATTGAACTTTATTCAAGAATTATAAAAAATTTGAATTTAATCATACCCCATATACAATTTATAATTGAACAAGTTTAGTAAATTTCTAAGTAAAATCATTTTCTTTAATGAAAATCAATAAAATTTCAATACTTTTTATGAATTTATTTTAATTACCTTTAGAATTTAAATTTAATTCAAATTAAATGTGTCTTAATTTTTTTATAAATATCCTTGTTATATGTGTACTTATATTATCTATATATTCATGTATATATGCAATACAAGGTATTGTATCATTAGATACTGTATTTTTATCAGAAAAAAATATTTTAAATTGAAGACGTATATAACAATGAACATATTCGTAGAACTTAGTAAATAACGCTGTACAGACTTAATGAGTGGTATTATTTCGTCGACGCCTTTTTCGACCACCACCAGCTGAACGATTTGCTGTTTGTGCAGCCCATTGTTCATAATAGCGCTCTGCTTCTAACCATTCTTGATACTTGTACCACCATTCTTCCCATTTAATATAATCATCAAGAGTAAGATCTCGAAGATAGCCTCTGGATTTATAATAATCATATCTAACACGGACATCATCCCAGCATTCTAATCCCCTTGGACCTTGTGTTAATAAAGATTCTGGATAATGTCCTGGTGGTGGTGAATCATAACCTAATCGAGTAATTCTTTCTTCACCTTCAATAACTACTTTCATTGTGTTATTTCCAACTTTAGTAATACGCATATTTTCCATGTCTCTACGATCTACACTCCACTGGGCCATTTTACCAAATCTATAAATACATAACAATAAGCATTTATAAATATTTTTATTTTATTTAAGTAATAAAGATATATTTATTTAATATTTTGTTCAATAATTTAAATTATTATTGAGCACAACTAGATATTCTCATTTTCATACAAAATATGCTAATTAATTATATTATGAATAAAAAATTAAAATCGAAACATTATCAGATTTTAATGTAAAAAGTAGTTTTTTTAATTACCTTTCAGACAATGTCATTCTTGGAGGAGGTACATGTGAAGTTGTAGAAGAACTATCACTGTCATCACTTTGAGAGGATTCTGCAGATGGATGAATCATTGATACATCTGGATGACCTGTGTTTGTCTTCTCCAATTTAACATGTTTGTGCATCTATACATTTATTCAATTTTAATCTTTAAAATATTCATTAAACTATTAAATAAAACAAATAATTAGAGTTCAACACAAATAAAAAAGTAAATAATTATTCAGATGTATCATTAAAAACATGAACAATCAATTGATATTAAAATCTTATACAATTACATAGTTAATTTTATAATACCATTAAAAGATTAAAGTTTTCCAACAAAATAATTAAGATTTTAAACTATATTTTTGTTTAAATAAATCACTTTAATAGCATCGTAAAACTTACTAAAAATAATTTCCAATGGAAAATACATATATTTTTGACTTATAATATAAAAGTACCTACAAATTCTATACAATTTAGCGAATATGATTTGAAAAAGTATTATTTTTTATGGTTGAAATTGAATGAAGTACTTGATACTTAAATGTTTAAGAAAAATAAATATAATGTAATTGTTTTAACAATAAATACTTACCATTTTTTAATATCATATAATATTTGTCATAGATAAATTTACATACCTATGCATAAACATAAATTTTTAATAGAATTTAAATTACAATATAAAAGATTTAGAATTTTCCTAAATAAAAATCTTAAATACCATTTGAACAGATTCTGGAATACGTGGATCTTCAGATAATTTAGTTCGATGTCTTTCTTTTTTTCTTGATTTCAAATCTTTTGTTAGTTTATTATAATCCTTTGGATGCCTTGGTGGTGGTTGTGGCATAGGAGGAGGAGTACGTGGTCGAGGCATTGGTGGTGAGCGTGGTTTACCTGGTCTAATTGGAATTACTCTTGAACTTGAAGGAGGAATTTCTTTTGTTGACATCCGTGATCTAATTGGTGAAATTGATCTTGATCGTGATTGAGATGTACTGACTATACGCCTATGATTTTTAGGAGAGCATACAGAACAGGATCTATCTGAACATGTACTAGCTGAACTTGGACTCTTTAATACTCTAAGTTGAGTATTATGAGATCTTTCATGCAAAGTTCTTGGACTACGAGGTCTAGGAGTATGTGATTTTCTGACTCTTGGACTTCTTGGCCTAGGTGAATGTGATCTCTTAATTACAGGACTTCTAGGTCTAGGAGTATGTGAATTTCTTATTCTAGGACTTCTACGTCGTGGACTACGAGAATTTCTATTTCTTGGAGTACGTGGTCGTGGTGTAGGACTGCGTATACGAGGACTTCGAGGACTGCGTGGTCTTGGACTACGTGGTCGTGGACTACGATGTCTTGGACTACGTGGATGATTTCGAGAATCTCCACTAGAAAGACCACCTATATACATCTCTTTATAACCACTGTGACGCCATCTATTGGGATCCCTCTCTTCTACCTCTAACAGTTTTTTATTCCAATAATTTGATCGAGATTCTCGAGCTTTACGCATTACATTATCCAGTTCCTTACGTTTTCCTGAACTTTCTCCATGGGATCTTGATTGTGATGATGAGTTTGAATCCATCCTCAACTTCGTGGAATTACTGGTACTTCCTCCCCTTCTTCTATCGTAATCTCGTGACATCCTAGAATAAAAAATTCTAGAGTTACAATTTTAATGTAAACTTAGGTTATAATTATGAAATCATTTTATTGTTTACAATATAAAATTTAATTTTAAATAATAAGTTGAAAGTTAGAAAGTCATGCTCTCTAAACTATAAATTTTTTTTGTTAAACTTAATTTTTGTTAAACAAATAAATTGGATAAATAAAAATACATATATTGATTAATGATTAATATACCTGGCAGATAAAGAATTGCACTATGAAGCTGGCCGAATGACAGTTGAAGCGATCCGTACTCCTGCGGGACCAGTGAACAGGTGTGTTAATTGTCATAATATGACGAAAAAGCCAAAACAATAATTCGTTGATTTTATTTTCATAGATCGGCAAGAGGAAGTAGTAGTGCCGCCGATCCTAGTGACTCGGCTGCAGTGTAAAAAAATACGAGAAGATCGCGAAATCGCCGCGTCCCAGTACAGATAAGCCGGGGCTCTTTCACTCCCCTGCCCCGGCTCAGACGTCCAAAGCGATTTATCCGCCGCAACACGAGGTGCATCTTCGCGACGCCGTGACGCACCCATCACGAACGAACGAACACGTAACCACCCTTGCCCCCGCCGCAGACTTTCTACGCCCGTCGATTTCATTCTTGCGCGCGCCGTTATTCCACCGAAGCCATTACAATATACAAATAGAGAAAGAGTCCGAAATAAAGATGTTGCACCCGCGCGTCGCATGACTATCTTTATGTTATCGGACGCACCGAAGACGCGTACTTTCTCTTATACTTCATCGCAAACGCAAGCACCTTTGCCGGTTCTGATAAACTGTATACTCAGCGACCCGAAAGGTTGAGTATGTGACGTCCATATACAGTTTTCTATCAACAATACACACCTTAAAAGCACAAAAATATAAAACTTCACAGAACTTTCCTGGGATATGGCAATCGGGTAATATTTTTCTCCCTCTATCTACATTTTTTCACCCATTTCTCCCTCCTCCCTCATCGTTCAAATTCTTGCTACTATTTCTTATACGCGACAGAGCTAACCGATTTTTTAGTCCGTCTCTTTCCTTTTTTCGCGAACGCGAACCTATATATAACGATACCGCCGGTACTAAATTCTATTTTCAAAAACTCATTCTTTTCTCTAGTTTTTCAGTAGTCTATCCCGGCAAGGACCGACGCCTCGTATGCACCGAAACCAGTTACAACATGCGACACTCACTTTCTTTTACTCACTCAACCGCGCCAACTCTGATACTTTCATATCTGTTACACCTTAAATTTGTTTATCTTCTTTCAAAATATCTGCACTTGCTTCGCGACATACGAACTCAAGTATAAGATCATTAGAATGCCGCCATTGCAAGAATACACAAATTATATATACTAAAGTACAGCGAATGCTTAGGTCTTAAATACACTTATAATATTAGTAACAATACAGATGATTGTATCTTATCTTAAGTAAAACCAAGTGCTAAAATTAATTTTATCACTAGATTCTTATTAGAATGGAAAAAATTAGCTATTGTAGTTATAAATTACAGCAGTTATTCATAAATATAAGTTAATATTTATTTTAAAATAATAATACATAAATTGAATTTTAAATATAGCATTTTAATAGGCACATTTTAATTTTTATATTTTTAAATTCTAGTATGTGTAAAAATTTACCGCAATCGCAACAGATTTATAAATGATAATAATTTATACATAAAAAATTTTATTACTGTTTAACTGTAATAATTTAAGCAAAAGCACATTTATATTGGAAAAAAGTGCAATTATTTAAATATTTTTATTATGTTTTAAAATAGTTTGTTTCTTAGAGAATAAAAAAGGAATATTGTTAATTTTTGACACATTGAGATTTACAGAGACAGATATTCAAATTATGCTTGTTATTCTTTACCAAAGACTTAATTTTCAACACAGAAATGAGAGTTTAAAAAAATGAATTTTTTAATACATATTTCGTACAAAATTGTACATGAAACTATAAAATTATTTTATATAAATATCAATAAGTATTAGAAATTCAATAGGAATGAAAATATAAATTTTAATTAAAACATCAATTATGTTTCTAACATAAAGTAACATTCGTATAATTAAACGTTTCATATAAACATATTTTATTTACAATAATCACATATTCAATATCACTTATTGAATTCTATTCTAGTACCTTGTGAAATAGTTTAAAAACTAAATTTAATAAATAAACAAAATTATGATTAATAAATATGTTTAAAAAATTTATTATTTATTTTAATTCCTTGCTAGAATTTATTAATAAAAAAAAATTATTTAATTCAAAAGTATATTATTAAAAAATGTATTCATTAAGAAAAAGTATGTATTTTTTCTTGTTTAGTTCCAATATTAATTTTTATTATTACTTCTTCAAATTGTGCATTGTTCTAGTATATACTTTTAAAAAGTATATCATAAGTTTTTTGACATATTTCTAACAAATTTTTTTTATTTTTCCTTCACTTGCTTATTAGTTTCCAGAAAATTCCATCCAATTTTTCGTTCTTTGTTTCTTTTTATCTTTATATTTTTATTAATTTTCTCTATATATAGTTTCTTTCTTTAATAAATTTTTCATTAAATTTTTTCTATTTAGATCTTGCAACTGCTTATTTTTTCCTGAGATTTCTGATTTTCTTTTTTCCCTACTATTTTTTCTTTTATTTTTTCTTCTCTTTAAGTAACTCAATTAAACTCTATTAAGTAATTAATAGTCAATTTTTTAATCAATAATATAATAATAATTATAATAATAATAATTATATTAATAATCAAATAATAGTTAATTGTTATATTACATATATTCCCTTTTGCTTTCTCTTTCTACAAATATTAAGTTTTTATTTGTATAATCGTTTCTTGCAGAAATTTCTTTCTCAACATTATTGTCTTTATATTATATTTATCTTCTATACCTACTCTCTGTTAACCTCTTTCACCTATCTTTCATTTCTATATGTTTCCCTTCTCTAAACCCTTTATAAATATGTTTTTCTTTTCTTTTCTTCCTTTTTTTAATCAATCATCCAGCAGCTACATTCTTTATTATTATTTTTTCAATATATTTAATGTTCCGTTCTTCTTTTTTGAATTTTCTTTTTCCAATTTCTCTATCTTCTTTTCATTTTCTTTTATTTGTATTTCCAACTCTTTTGTTATGTTATCTTTCTTTTTCCTTTCAGTTTAATTTTTTTCTTCGTATTGTATCACTGTCTTCCATACAATTCTTTTTATGTATTCCATCTCTTATTCAATCATTTAAGCAATCTCATCGTACTTCTTTATTAAATCCAGTCCCTCTTCAATTTCAGTTACTATCCTCCCCTGATTTTTCTTCATAGTTTATATTTTTTTATTTTATGGACAAAAATGTCATTTTTCTTTTAGTTTTCTTCTTTATCTTATTTTTCTTTTCTGCAAATATTCGCTTATTTTTTCCTCTAGCTATCAATTTTCTCATTTTTTTAGTATTTTAGTAAAGAAAATATTTACTTCACTTTTATTCACTTTCTTTCTGCCGATTTCTTTATTTCTTTCTCTCTTTTTCTATTCACTTTTTTAATCTTACTCTTTTATTGTCTATATATATGATGTTTCTTTTTTGCGCATGCGCAATGTTTCTAAGTTTCCAACTAGCCTCTTTGGTTATTAAAAGTGCTGACATTGTCGAGACTTTTCTCTAAACGACGCTAATTTTTCCGTCTTTTCCTACTCTTTCTACAAATTTCACTTTTTGCACATTTTAATAGGCCTATTTTTCCTCTGTTTCGCTTTTTACTCGGTTTTTCTTAATTGTCTTTTTCGCTGCACTTCTACTATATTTATACTTTTTACTTTTTACTTTTATTCTATGGATTATACTTGATAAAAAGCTAATGCAGCTCTCTTATACTACCCATGCGACGATATTGAAACAAAATCATTTTTCACTTATATATTTTTCTATTTTTTATTTATTCCGATTTTCTGTTCTTATATTTTCTTTTTTGTACATAAATTTTCGTTATTTAAAACATTTTTTACTTCTATAGCATGTGTACTCATACAGTTCTTTCTTTCTTTCTATAATTTTCTAAATTTATATATTATAGCTCTAATACACTATTGAAAAATTTTTTTTAAAGTTTGTTCGAAAGTTAATTAAATGTTTAAAAATAAATGTAATAAATTACAAACCACGTGTGTCATAAAAATAATATGCTTAATCAAAAGTCTTCGCTTTAAAAACAATTATTATAAATATTTACGTGTTTTCGTAATTAGTTAATTTGTTAATTGTTGAGTAATGAACTTAATTTGATTGTTGAACAATGTATATTTTTTTATAATGTTTTTCGTAACAACTTTTTTTATTTCTCCTTGTTCTTTTGGAATTAATTCATTAGATACTCTATATCTTCCTCTTCTTTTTTGTTATTATGTTTCCGTATTTAATTTTTTCAACTTTTATATTTTCTTTTCAAAATTTTTTTATATAATTTACTAATGTATTTTTTCTTCTTTCCTTGTTCACTACTACGATACTTCATCTTACACAGTTTTGCTTGATCTTCGTCTTCCATATTTTCTTCGAATTCATATTCTAGCTACGTAAATCACTTTACCATTTTGATTTTTTTCGTGACAAGGGAATTTTATTTTCTTACTTCTCTTTCTTCGTTTTTCATTCATTTTCTACTTTTTTGTATCCTAAAGCACATGTTTTTAATATACTCTAAGTTTTCTGTACGATTTTGTACATGTTTAAAACGACAGGTATTTTTTTTATTCATAAAAAATATTTTATAAATAGTAAAATGTAATTCTATAAATATCACATCATTATTATACAAATAGTACAAGGTAGTTATAATTTAGGTATAAAAATGCAAATTTATCAAAGAGAAGCCAAAGAGAAAAATGTTGCAAAAAGAATTTTGTTAGTAAGCCAAAAAGTCTAAACTTTTTGTAAAATTAATGAGATCTATAGCAAATTTAGTTATATATATCTAATCGTTTTAGTTAGTCAATTAATTAGTCGTTATTAATAGAATCTTTTCAATACATTTACATACTTTTTTTTATGTAGTTTATTTCCCTTTTTTATATAATCTCGAAACCCTTGACTATTTTAATCGTTTAGAAAATTTAATTTCTTTGTCTTATTTTCTCTTTTTTCTTTTTTTTCAGTTGTAGAAATATCTTTCTCACCTGAACTGCATTTTTTCTTTCCTTTTTTTTCGAACTCCCCGTAACATATATTGTCATATTCCCTCGTGAAATCCCAGGCATCCTGCATCAGTGTATCTATTTACACTATTTTCTATATTTGTTATTTATCTCACATTATAAACTCCTCTTCCTTCTTAATGGAAATCATTGATTTCTCTGTTCACTATAGATGTATATTTGTTTTTAATATATAACTTTATAATAATAATAATAATAATAAGTAATAATAATAATAATAATTAATAATAAACATATAACTTTATTGTCTCTATACCATATTATCCATCTTACTTATACTAGATTTTGATTTACTACAATTTTCACTAATTTTTTTTTGTCGTGGTGTCGCCATTGATATAAAGCTTAATTTCTTTTAATTCCTTTTTGTTGGCTATAATTTTACTCTTTTTCTCTTTAGTACAGGTCATCTTTCATATGTGCCTATTTCTTACTTTCTTTGTATATTTTTTCTTCATACTTGCTTTAACTCGTAGTTCTTCTGATACTCTTTTTAATATACTCACCTCCCACCTCCCTCAAATAAATAAAAAATTATTACGTTATTCTTTTTTCTCCTTTTATTTTTATTTCTCCTCCACTATATAATCGATCATCATTTTTTATTATTTTTTATCTATTAACACTTTCACTTTCTTATTTATTCTCCTATTACTTACCTGCGTTACTGTTAATTGTCTTCCAAATCCTATATTTGTATTCTGTACAAAACATTTTCCACTTTTAAGAATTGTCTATATTAAGCTTAAAAATTTTTTGACTGTAAATCTTTTTCTTCTGATGCAATAAACTAACTTTTTATACCCTAAAATTTTGTTAAAAAGATATTATTTTTTATTTCTTATCTCTCTTTACGACAAACTTGTTTAGCTTTCTCTTCCTACAATCTTTGATCATTTTTTCAAACACCTTACACCTTACTATGATTTCGTTATTGGAGATTATTTTTATTTTCATTTAAATTATATAAATTAACTTATTTAATTTAGTTGACTATATTTCGACTTAATTTAATTTATATGGTTTTATTTTAAAATAATCAAATGATTGAATTTTATTTTTATTCTTGCTTATTCAAATCAATTTATTTTGATTCAATTTATTAAATTAAAGAATTTTTATTAATGTAAGAATATATACGTAAATTTAATAATTAACTTAAAAACTAAATAAAACATATATTTTAACTTCTAAGTACAATTCTATTACTGTAATCAATTTGATAACTTTTTCTTTCTTACACTTACAAAAATATTTTTTTTTTAATATTCAACTTTCGTTTAAAATAATTTTTTCAAAATATGATTTGACTTTGTTTTTCATAATATTTGTTGCCGTTAGAAATTAATCTTAGTTAGTCAAATCTGTTTAAAACGCCGCGACGAAAAATAAACAACAGCTGCATTCGCGCGAAGACTAAATAACAGCTAGACGGCGCCTTATTATAAAACATATTTTTTGTATATATAAAAACAAATTTGCCTATAGGCAAATTTCGCGTATTACCCACAATTAGTCCGATCGCGTACTGGATATAAGAACATCATGTAAAAGGAAGAAGAGGAAAGTACATAAAAGGACGCGACGGGCACGGACCCAACACACTTAGCTTTCGTTTGTTACTAGAGCGCAAGCTACTTTCTCCTCCCTTATTTTGTAAGTTTATAAGTGTTAACAATAAACTCCAACTAAAAATTAAATTTTTACTTCAGCGTAATCATCATCGTTACCGCGATTTGCGTTCTTAACGATATTGTTTCAATTCTTTTGTTTTTTCAGTATTCATTCTATACTTATTTAATTTGTTCGACAACAAGTGTTTTTATTTAGTATACTAATCTTATTTTTTCCAGCTTATAGTTTTACGTGTCCTGTTCATAATTATAGACTTTTTTACCTTTTTTACTTTCTTCCTCGCTCTATCATTCACTGAGTTTTTTAATTTTCTACCACTGTTTCTTTACTTCTCTGTTTTCCATATATCATTCTTCTTATTTCTTTCACTTTATTCTTTAACTTACTGATAATGTTCTTAATTTTTTCTTAAGTATTTTATATTTTTTCCATTTTATGTTCCACTTTATTTACTTTATATTTATTCTTCCATTGCTTTTGTAATTAGTATTTTTATCATCTTTATTTTTTCGAATATGTTATTGTATATCTTATTTTTATCTTTCTCTTAAATTTTTTGTTTTATATTCGTCTTTTCTTTTTGTTTTCTTTTGCGTTATTTTGTTCTAATATACTGAAAGAAAATTTCATCGTTTCTTTTCTTTTTTCAAAAATTTATTTTACACTATAAAATCCTTTATATTTTTTTATATAAACTGTCTTGTTACCTTTTCTATCTTTATCTAACCTTTTTTTATTTTATTGTGTAACACAATACGTTAGTCTCTACTAATGACGCTTTCTTTTTTATGTACTGAATTATTTTACTATTTTTTTTATAAATTAATATTTATTCTTTAAAAATATATCTTTTTATTATGTAAGTTATATTTTGATTACACTAATATTAATTAATTTTTAAGATGCTCTCAACTCTAACGACGTTCTTATTAAAAAATCTCAAAACGATCTGTTACGGAGGGTATGCGAATGAAAAAAAAAACGATCGACAATTCTAGGTGGTATAATATATTGGTCCCACAATATAGGTAGTTCTGTTTAGCAGATGATGCGGTGGTAGGAGGAATCGATTACAGACAAAACTGGGCTTCTCAAGGAAAGAGAGCTGGAGCTAACGAAACAGCAACGTTCTACAAGTAAGAACTACTGGGAAGTCAATCTTTATCCATCTTTGATGATGACATACCTGAAAATCGCATATAACAACGCTTGACTTTACTAGTTACTCCGTTCCCTTGCATTTGTTTTAAGTGTGTTTTAATTTTAAAAAATATTTGTTTTTTATATAAGTATAGATATATTTAGTATATTTATCGTGTATTAATCTATTTAATTAATATTTTAAATCTTCATTTTATTCAATGAACACATTTCGTTCGTCATGTTAGAATATTCTTGAAATATGTATAAATTTAAGATAAAAAAAATCTAAACTATATAAAATGAATAAAAATTAAAAAATCTAATGATAATTTTCTACTTGAAATAATATATTAAATGACAAAACATCAACTTTAATTTTTGAATTTACCTATTAAGTAAAAAAAGTATTTAAAAAAGAAACATTTTTTGTTTACAAATATATTTTTCAATAATTTTCAATTATATTCAAATCACTGTAAAAGTCTTAAGATACACACAAATATTTAATACGGATTTTATTTAATGTATACATAATACGTTTTTAACACATATATAATACATTTTTTTTTAATTTAATATATTTGTATACAAATAAGTATAATAATATAACATATGAAGCAGAAAAAAAACTAACTGAAAATACTAAGTAATAAATAGTTATATATTAATAAATATTATATTTTATGTTTTCAATATAAATATACTTGAAAATAATAAGTTTAGTTATTCTAATTTTTATTTTTGTATATCTATATAATTTACGTTTCATAAAATTAAAAAAATATGTAGTAGTTATGAAAAAAATTTTTTAAATATTTATCTAAACTTATATAATCTACATATGATTTATGCACTACAGATACTTTCTGTATCGCAGTCTGTAAATTTTAGCTGAAGTGCAGTAATATGTTTTGTTTAATTTAATTTTTTTCCTTAAGGTCATAAGGGGAGAAACTAATCAGGCCACTCATATCTTATTTAATTAGAAGGAATAATCAGAGTTAAAAAACTAGAGTACACGTAAGCTAACAAATTTTCATTTGTAGTTCAATTTTCATGTTTGTGCATTCTATGTACAAATATACTATAATATTTTATCAATTCATAGGTGTTCATTTACTACCTGTGAATATTAGTTTTCTTGTGATAAAAAAATCTCGCGTTGATCTGAAAATATCTATATAGATGTCCCGCTACAATGACAAACTGCAAGATCTAAAACAGAGATGTCATGCTTACTTCCTGATAGGATGGAAAATCTATATGTAAGTATACAATATGGAAAACAAAGATCTTACCTGCAAATCGTTTAAGTTGTATTTAATTATAATAGCTTATACAATTGGTCCTTTTACACACAATTTTTAATGAAAGTTTTTTATCCTTGCGGTAAATTTAAATTAATGAATAGAAAATATGTGAAATTCAATTATACCACCTCTTCGTTCCAATCAACACAACCAAAAATTTATGATATTGAATTTATATAATTACTACATTAAAATATTGGAAAATATGTTATTCAACAAAAATTTTAATTTTTTAACGCGTTCTACAGCTAATACTGCAAATAAATATACTTTTATATGATATATATTAAAAATATGTTGTTATATATACGTATATATGTACACAATAGAAAACCGGAGGCTACTCGACACACGCTCTTGTATACTTAGTGACAGGGACGAATGTCATAAAATAAAATAATCGTTTCTTGGTAACAGAACGATCAAGAAGTTCACCGTGTGATTAGGTTTATTGCATAGGATTAGGATTAGGATTAGACAGAAAATGCGAAGAATGCACACAAATGGCTTGTCTTGACTAATATGACTGTTTTCCTAGAATCAGAGATCAAATTTATTACTTAGGTTAAGATGAGTAAATTCAGTGAAAACGAGAACTGCCGCCTAGGCAAATAGTAAACAGATCG
Organism: Platyscapa corneri; assembly: GCA_018907185.1. NCBI lineage: Eukaryota > Metazoa > Arthropoda > Insecta > Hymenoptera > Agaonidae > Platyscapa > Platyscapa corneri. The sequence continues at coordinate 233,005 of JACCHW010000090.1, forward strand.
GAGACAATTAATTAGAGAACCAAAAATCTCTGAAATAGATGAACGATTGTAACGGAGAAGAGAGAAAGTAAACGCGTTCTTAAAAGAACAGCGTGAGGGATGCGGAGCCTCATTTTTGCTTGTATATTCGTGTAAGAAGCATTACGCGTCCCTAGTCTTCCCTTTTCTCGAGTATTGTTTTGTTTTTTTTTCTTTGTTTTAATAAATATCTAATAATCTTCAAGTGCATATGCTTTAATGTACTACCACCATTTCCCGATTATCACCATTATTATATTAAAAGAAAAAGATGTAATTTTTTAAGGATAATAAATCTTCTATAGTTACTTTTTAAGTACACATTTTATATGTAAGTTAAACATGTAAATTGTATTATAGTTGTATAAATAGAAAATGTATTATTATATTATGTAAATGTATTAATGTTTAGTACTTTGCAAGAATCGATATATTTTTGATAAACAAAGTTAAACTATTAAATCCGTATTTTAATATATTTGTAAATATTTATAAATTAACGTTGAATTCTATATAAGACAGAAGAGAAGGCGAAATGTTTGCGACGATGGCATAAGCTAATTTGGAATAAAGTAGTGTAACGTACTAACATACATTCACGCCACTCATATTCACTCTACAATATCAAAGATACGCTACGCATTACGTGCGCTGTTAGAAATCTTCTACGCCTATACTTTTTCAAATGTATACGAAAGCTTTCAAGACAGCCAAAACACTGCAATATCGACACATTTTCGCACTCACTCCGAAACTCTTACCGCTGATAAGCATCCGAATATTATTTTCTTAAATTTTATTATCAATAGACAATCCATCATTTATCTTGAATTTCAAAGCAATTATAAACTTTTCATTTAAAATACTAAAACAGCTGAATATCATATTCGATAAACGGTGCGCTTTTTACGTAGAAACAAACCATTTTTATGAGCTCATTCGAACACCCGAAATATATAAAAAGGAGCCATTAGCAAGCAACACACTTTTACTTACTTACCTAATCACTTGAAATTTACAGACCAAACACGATCACAGATAAACTTCTATGACACTTATATTTTCTAAACTAAATTTTGTCGACAAAGTAAAACATTGTACAATTATTGTAAACTAGTAATAACATCAGTGAATAAATAAATTCTAAACAATTATACAATAAAGAGATTTCGATAAATCTCCAAGTCCACACGCTTCTTACAAGTGGTGTCATAAGTGGGATTTTCAAAAAAATTCCCGAAAAAACTTAATGCTTATCATAATTTTGAGAAAATTCAATAATTTATATTTTACTTAATATTTTACTCAAAGCCTATAATCAAGAGGAGAGGACGAAAGGTTTTATCAACACTATAACACCACCGCTGAACTCATCTGAAGAAAAAACAATACCATCGCCAGTCTCGTCTGCAGATTAACCACATTGACTTCACCGTTGCTCCCACGAAATCAACATCAACAATGAAGAGCGTATCGATTTTATCGTAAGTTTTTCGATAGATACAACATAAAGTAAAATTTGAAATTGTTAAATTCGCGCAAAATTTTTAATTTAAATAACAAAATGATGACAAACGTATGTATGGCATTTGATTTAATACAGGAATTCAACAAAGGTAGAACAAAATTACGTCGATTCTGTAATTGTTGCGACATTGCGTTTAAATTAACACTCAAAGAAAAAGACAAAGTAATATTATTCTCAATGTTACAAACTAAAATCACAAGTAAAACGGAAAACGTACTTAATAATCGAACATTTGAAAATTGGGACAATTTAAAAACATATCTAAAAGAAACTTATATCAATGAGACATCAGAAAAAGAACGGTTGCCTAAGATAGCTTCATGTAAAGAAGGATACAACAAGAACGTTCTAATATACTCTCAAAAGATCGAAAAATAGTATTTAGAAATCGCTAGTAATTTGACGATATGCTCACAGATGCTGATCGAAAGAGTTGTGTAAAACAATTAAAAAAGCAAACATTAAATGTTTTCACGGTAGAATTAAAATCAGAAATGCCGCTTATGGTAAGAATGCGTGATTCCGAAAACCTCTAAGAGGCCACGTGAATCGCACCCCAAGCAGAAATCGGAATAAAATCTCCAGATGAAACAGAAGAGCATAGAAATTGTAAAACGTGCGAATATAAATTTTGTAAAATCTGTTATAAATTAGGTCATTCAGAGACTTAAGGTCATAGTAATTCTATTAATACAAATTATAATACATTTCCAGATAATTCTAGTTCTTCTGTGCAATGTAAGTTTTGCAAAAGATTTAGACATTTAGAATTTAAATGCTGAAGTAAATTTAATGCAAGGACGTATAATATTAACGATAAACAAAATGTAAATGGTTTAAGCAAAATTCAAAATTCTACAATTATTGCAAAAATAACGGTCATGATATTCAAGAATTTAAAAAAAAAACAATATAACGATAATAACAAAAGACGAAATTCTTACGTAAATTCAAACGCTAATCAACAAACGGTAAAGATAAACACAGTTCAAATAAGTAATTTAAACTCGAGTCATTCTTTACTTACTGTCGAACCAAAGAAACTCAATCCATCGTAGGCAGATCAATAATAGATAATAAAAATCCAATTAATTCTAACATTTTAAATTGTACATTCCAAATAATAGGCGTAAAAACTGCAGTAAAGCTTGATATTAAAGAAATTAATTTAAACATAGAATTACTAGTCGACACAGGTGCCGACGTATCTCTAATAAAAACTTTAAATTTTGTAAAAAATACTGACTATTACCATGATGATCTGTTTTTTTAATATAAAAATTAATAACGATCCTTATAAAACTATTTTCCACATAGTACAAGATTATTTCCCAATACCTTATTCGGGGATTTTAGGAAACGACGTAATCACAAATTTAGATATAATTATAGATAAATCATTCAAATAAATTATAATAAAATACCTTTGAATATTAACGAATTTAACTTTCAACAAAAAGAAATTCCCCAAAATAATATAAAGTGTAACCAAATATCAAAAATTCCTGCTAGATCCAAAACATTTATTAAAATAAAAATCTTAAATGCAAAATCAACAGAGGGTATAATAAATAGAAAATTAATACAAAACGATATTCATATCTGCCAAAGCGTAATCAAAGTTGATGAAAAAAGTAAAGCAATGACGTCAATATTAAATACAAAAAAATACGATGTATAAATTGACCCTCCCTGTGTTGAAATCGAAGAAATCACGCCAGACTAAAATTATGAATTTAAACACAAATAATGTAAATAATTATTCGTCAAACCGGATAAACTTTTAGAAAATCAATTGAGACTAGATCATTTAAATCGGGAAAAAAGCCAACAAATATTAGAAATTTGTAAAGATTTAAACGATATTTTTTTCTCGAAGGCGATACTCTAATTTGTATGAATACGTATCTTATAGAATCATATCTATTACTGACAAACTCGTAGAAAATTTACAGATATCCGGAATGTTATAAATTATATAATTATTTAACCTTCGAAGTCACCTTGAAATTCACCACTTTGGGTGCTTCCTTTAAAACTAAACGCCTTGGGAAATAAAAATTGCGAATCGTAATAGATTATCGAAAACTAAACGATATAAAAATTGAACTTTCTTACCTTATTCCGAATATTTCCGAAATTTTAGATCAATTAAGAAATTCAAAGTATTTTGCAAAATTAGATTTAGAATCAAGATTTCACCAAATTAAGATGGATCCTCGTGATAAAGAAAAGACTGCTTTTTTTAACAAACTTTGGGCATTATAAATTTAATTGTCTACTTTCGGTTCAAAAAATTCTCTTTCTCATTTTTTTCGACTAATGTCGACAGCATCGGCTGCAATCCAATGAATTAGTTGTTTACTCTATTTAGATGACATTATTTATTACGCAGATTCATTAAATACTCATAATAAAAATTTAAGAGAAATTTTTCAAAGACTGCAAAAGTATAATCTTAAATAGCAATATGACAAATGGGAATTTTTAAAATGTGAAGTGATGGATTTAGATCATTATATAACTGAAGATGGTGTAAACGTGATCCGGAAAAAATTAAAGCAGTAACAAACTACCCGGCTCCAATTAATTAAAAAGGCATAAATCTTTTTTCGGATTATCAGGATATTATAGAATATTTATAAAAAAGAAATACATCGAAATTACAAAACCATTAACTTCTCTTTAAAAGAAAGATATCAAATGCAATTGGACTAGTGCGTAACAAGAGTCATTCGAAAATTAAAAATTGTAATTAATTTCTGCCCCTATTTTGCAATATCGGGACTTTGAAAAAGAGTTCATATTAACTAACGATGCAAGTATCTTGAAAACTAAAGTTCTACGATAGAAATTGAAAATTAGTAACATATCTACAGAATACTCACATTGACGACAAAATAAATTTGGTTTACAACACCTTTGAAAAAACATAAATTTATTGTATGAGAAATTACATTGTTACCATTACTTTTTCATGCAATAATTCAATGCAACCTTTTGAATATTTAATATTAGAAATGAAATCTAAGTAAAAAAACTTTAAAAATCTAGTGGAACACAAAAGGGTCAAAAGAGAATGGTTCGACTCCATCGGAAGTGTAAAGTTATCAGAGGTAATTTAGATAATAATGACGCGGCATATTTCAACAACGCAATAACTAAAATATAGATCGATGAAATAGAGTCTGCTAGATTATTAAAAGATCAAATTCAAGTCATAAAATCAACGATTAAAAAGTTAAAGAAAGGGGAAAGAAACTATTACTGCAACGATAATAAAATTATAGAAGATGAAGAGACTTGAAAATACGGCGTAAAAAATGGAATTGTTTTGCAGAGAAGTATAAAGAGTTAAGAGATACGATTAAAAAAATCAATAATAAAAAAAATCACAAAACAAAAGAAGATAGAATATAGAAAGTTGAACATGGATTTCTGAAATATAGCAGAATTGTACAATTTGGAAAAAAGTTTGGGAGATTATATAAAATTGGGACATAATAGGACTGGTAGAAATGTGGTTAATAGAAAAAAAAGAAAATTCATAATAAAAAAGTTAAAAATAGAAATAATTGAATAAAAAATGAAATTAAGGAGTTAATAACAGCAAAAATAAAATTAGAGGGAAAGGTAATCAATATCGTGGTGATGTACATGGGAAAAGAAAGAAAAGAAAACTGAACATTTAGATAACATATAAAAAAAAAACAAGGAACGGGCATTTTTGATGAAGGTAACTTCACTTAACTAATGCAAAGACAGGGGAAAAAGGAGGATGAGTAAACAATAAGGAAAAAGGAAAAAGAATATCAAGAGATACCATTTTATATACAATAACAATGTGAATTCAACAGTGATAAATTACATAATAGTTAATGAAGAAGCAGAAAATAACATAGATAATATAAAAATATTAGAAAGTATAAAGTCAGACAAAACTAAATTAGAAATAGCAGAAAATATAAAAACATAGAAAGAATTGTATTAAGCAATGAAGGAGGCTATTACAACCAAGAAGATTACAGAAAGAAATGCAAAGGAGAATCCTGGTAGAATGAGGACCACAAGAATACGAAAAAGAAAGTATACAGAGTATTGTATATATTAAAAGGCTTAAAGACAAAGGATAAAAATAAGAAAAATAAAATACAAAGAAGAAAAGATGGATAAAGTGAGGAAAGATAAAATGGAAAAAGCTTTCTGAAACATAGTAAATAGAAAAATGTCATTGCACGCGCATAACAAAAACTATTTATGGTTTTATCGATCAAATATATTTCAATGACTGTTGAGATTTTCGAATAGATCAAATGTCGAAGACTATAAATGGGGAAAATTACATGCGATGGTATATTACAGATGTTATACAGTGTATATACAGAGATAAATTACAGACGATTAGCAGAATCAATAACTTCAACTCACCGACATCTGGATGCCTTCGGTGTATCACGAAAGCACCACCATGGGCAAAGGCCCTCATCTGGGAGCAGTAGGAAGCTATCTATGCCACGCAGCGGTATCATGGCAATAACTCGAAGCATAAAACCAGCATTCTTTTTATTTACCTATCCAACCTATCCTTGGCAGCTGCTACAGAAGGAGCCGCCCAAATTAAACACGTAATTTAAAATAAAATGAAGGGAAATATAACCAATGAAGACTTTAAAAATTTTTATGATGGTGAAATCTCAGAAGAAGAGGAGAGGGAAGAAGAGATAGAGGTAAAAAATTTAGAAATAGAATAGGAAATCTTCAAAGAAATAAGAATAGAAGAAGTAACACAAGTAATTAAAAAAATGAAATGGAAAAAACTCCAGGCAAAGACAACATAACGAATGAAATGAGGAAATATGGTTGTGAAAAAATTGGCAACAACGTAAATAATATTTTGAACGATTTTTTAAAATATAGAAATATACCAGAGGAATGAACATATAGATTAATAACATCGATATGGAAAAAAGAGAAGAAAGATGAAGTAAGAAATTATAGAGGAATAACACTCATACATTTTATATACTGGATATAAAATAATTACGGAGATATTAAAAAACGGGATAAAAGACCATATAGAGAAAAATGAGAAAATCATAAAAAATAAATTTGGATTCAGCAAAAAAGAGGCACCGCGGAAGCATATACACATTAAAGACTGCAATAGATACGCACTGGAGAATGAAAAGGGGGAGATTGTGGTTTACTTTACAGATCTGAAGGCAGTTTTTAATAAAAGAAGAAGAAAAAAAATAAAGAAGAAGAAAGCTTGTATAAAGAACTATTTAATCAAAAGTATTAAAGAACTGAACAAAGTCACAATCAATAAAATTAAAATAAAGAAAGTTACAGGCGAAATAAGGGCAAAAAAAAGTGAGACAAGGTTGTGCTCTAAGTTCGATGTTAATCAATATTAGAATATCGGACCTAGAGAAATATCTAAAAAACTTAAGAATATCAGGAATAAGACTTTGAAATAATAAGATCCATAACATACGTAGACTGTTACCGATCGCGTCGCGTAGCTGTTCTTTTTTGGGGAGGAAAGGGAAGTTTCTAATAATATTAAGACTGCGTGGACTCCGAATAATTTTATTATAATATACACGATAGGTGTCGATGCGAGGATCGAGACGGACAGTACCCGCCTTTCCGCACGTCGCCGTATTTAATACTTTCGTAATTACCAGACGGCCGCCGCCGTCCTTTACAGCTTGCAATCTTTATTAGTTAACCCGACGAATTCTTAAGTTTCGGGTAGTTAATAATATTTGCACGCCCGCCGCTAATCATATTTACAATAGGCAATATTTATTCATCCTCGCCTTTTCCGCTTAAGCACGTACATTTATTGCCTTCGCATTTCGGAATTTTTTACACGTTAATTTTATTCTAAACGCTGTACATTTGTTAGGTATTTAACCTACGCGCAGATGTTCAGTCGCGCCCGGCCTTGACTTTCTTACGCGTTCTCGTATCGAAACGGCCCCGCTCGTTACATGTGTTTTCGTCGCGCCGGGCCTGGAAAAAAACCCCCGCGGAGTCGTCAGGGGAAAAAAGGCCCTTACATTTCTCTCGTATCGAGCGGGATTATACGAGTGGTTCTTGGTTCCCGTGGCTCCCGATTCTCTCTCCATTGGGACCGAAACACGTTCGTGGCGGCCGAATTTTCCTGCGGGAGGCCACAGATACCCACGGCATCCCGGCTCACCCCGCCCACGAGCGCCTTTCGACGCCCGACTTCCTACACTTTGCGGGGGCCTTCCAACACCCACGGTATCCAGCCTCTTACGCCACGGCACGCCTAGCGGTGGTCGGTCCCACGGGCCCATTACCTTGCCTTATTCAGCGCGAAAGGGCGCAAGAGTGCGCGCGAACAGGAGCAAGAGAGTCATAGCGCAGAAAATGCGCTTGCGAAAAGTAAGAAAAAGAAGATAATTTATTAAATAAGTAAACAAAACAAATATACGTATAATAAAACAAATATTGTGTATTTAGAATTAAGTCAATTTCAAAGTATGACATAGAACTATTGTACGTGTATTATAGTGAATATTAAGTGTTTAAAATTAAGTCAAATTCAAAGTATGAAGTAAAATTAATGTAGAATTTGTGTAGTATAATATAAATCATTTGTAATATCACAATATATATACTGTTCAATAAATACACTATTAAAGATAGAATTGAAGAAATGTAGTTCTTCATTGATAAAAAATGATTTATTAATAAAGAATAAATAATAGATGCAACAAATAATTGCAGATTATGAAGTTTGATTGAAAATGTAACAATTAATTATTAAACTATAATTGATTTCTACAATAGTAGTTTATAAAGATTTTTAATATATTCAAAATATGATTAATAATTTATTTCAACAATATAAATTAACCTGCTCGTGTTTTAATTTTAAAATAAATTAAAAATATCACAACAATAATAGAATGAATGTAAAAATTTAAATAAATAAAAATGGAAAACTCATGATTTAAAATAATATAATATTATATAACAAAATAAGTTAAGTATCATTACATTATTATTAAAATAATTAATGATGTTTAATACCACATTACTTCAACACTACTGCTAGCTGTATACTTAATAGATTAGGATTTCGGTAAATAAGTTCAGATCAAAGTGCAAAAAATTCAAAAACTTATTCTTGCATTAGTAATCCGCCTAGAAAAATATTTTTGTTATGTTTTGATTATATTGTACTACATTATTATTTATATTTTTTACGATACTTTAGATTATTATTTTTAAAATGATTTTTAATTATCAATTTACAAGTTACTAATAATCATAAATCTTTTAATTACGTATATACCTTTTAAATAAAATTAATTTATTCAAGAAAAATTAGATTAAATAATCTTAGTAATTCGTATATTATTTAAGAAATAAAAATTTCAAGGTTGATAATCCAATAAATGTACTGTAGTATAACGAAAGAAATAATTTTTAGATAATAAATCCCTTAATTTCTTCAAATAAAATTTAGGTATTATATTTAAAATTTTTGTTAGTTATTTTTCTACATTATTTTCTAATATTTTTATTTACAAAATTAAAAAGTGATATTTTATAAAAGTTAATTAATTAATTTATTAAAGTATCGTATATAATAAATAAGATATATCAGAGTACAAGATTATTCTTCATTCTTCATGATTAAATCTACTATATCTATTAAATATCCACAAAAATATAATATAAAAAATTATAATTGTTGCAATACCTATTTGTAAAGCAAGAATAAATAATATATATATAAGTAGATAAATAAGTTATGTAAAAATAAGAAACTACTAGAAATATATACGTACATATGTAATTTGAAAAAATATCATAAATATAATGTTTCTTAACAAAATCAAATAATATTTATTATATATATATATATATATAATTATTATATATTTAAATATAATCCTAGACTTAATTATTTTCTTAAGAATAAGAAAACCTTGAATCTGAAATATATGTCTAATCATAAATAATAGACAGATAAAAAAATCTGATAGAAATTAAATATAAAAAAGAGATAACATTAATTAAATAATTTGATTAAAATATATCTAATTAATATATATATTTAAAATAATAGTCATAAAAATAAACTTTTACGATTGGCACTATTTGCACCGTTTGCTACATGCTAAAATATTCAATTTCATGCTTGTAAGTAGGCAAAAAAATGAGTAAAATAGTCGTGACGTTGATATACAGAATGTATGAACGAAAAAAGAAAGAAAGAATGCGTAATGCAAGAAAGAATATTATACATTTCAAGAAAGATATACGTTCTCCGCTTTGTATAGTTGTAAAAACTGGTAGAGACTATGAGCCTATAACTTGCCGCTAAATGAAAGAAGAAGACGTCGCCGTTGAATATTGAGAATTTCTCTGAGAGGAACAAGGCTAAAGAGAATGGTTGTATACGATACGCACTGCAACCACTAAAGAGTAGGGAGAGCAACAGGTGCCGAGGTAGTCAAGTCGCCCACGTGTCCTCAAATGCTGCTTTGTACATACTGGTCACTGAACATAGGATTTCTCTGTTAAGGAGAGGGGCAGTTAGTCTTGAAATATCCGTAGCACATTGAACGCTATAGTGGGGAGCGAGAAAAAGGTGGGGCTCTGGAGACCGCCACTGCTATTCGCGACTACCCATTCGGTAGCAAATACTACGCTAAACCATCGCAAGGTCAAGATCACTTGGTTAATCCTGTATTCAGTCAGTTGAGGGCCTTGCACCTTTTACTATCTTATAGGTATAGAATACATCGACGTACAGCACGAGTTAGACGCCAAAATTAACGAGAATATAGGCATTATAAAAAACACTGATGATCAACGTCATACGCGGGCATGGAAACTCGCGTGCTTATTCCAAAAGAATTTTCATTGGCACTTACGAGCGATCATCAATCGACTTGTAAAAGAATATCTTACAAGAATAAGTCAAGATCATTTCTAGCAGATATTAGGGTGTCCGTATGCTCAAATGTTTGTATACCTGCTGGAACACTTATTTATCCTTTCCAAGGCTCTATCAGATTTGACAAAATTGATCTTTATTCGTTATTGGATGACAATGATGTAAGTAAGATGGTCTAAATTAAATTATTATTGCCAGGAATAATGTCAATTTATGTCGATTTACAATAATGAAAATTTTATTATGAAAATTATTTATTTATTTCATTCTTCAATGATAAATTTTAATTTTAATAATTTAAAAGTTATAAAAGAATATATTTGAAGATGAAAAATACCGTGTTCTTTTAAATAAAATTTCAATTAATAAAAAAAATAAACTATTAATCAATATATTAAAATAATATATTTAATAATAATAATAAATAAATATAATAAATACAATAAAAATAAATATCTCGACATTTAAATATTTTATTTAAATTGTATAATTTCTTTACTATTTTTTATAAAGTAAGAGCATTTTAAATTATGAATTTTTATTACTTCGAATTGTTTATTGTGTTTTAATTGAATAACAGTTCAAAAAAGAAAATATTCATAACTGTCATACTTTATAATACTTATTATATTTCAAATTTTTTCTGATAAGTAGACTTGGCAAGTGTACATTCATATAATTTTTATGATTATGGCAAATGATGGTAGATCATCATTCGTTGATTTCGATATTATTATTATTAAATAGTGGAAGTATTGAATACACCTTCATTTTTTTCTGTATTCAATAATTAAATTTTCATAAATTTAAAGGAAATTTTATATATAAATATATAAATATTTTATATTACAGAAATTTATGAATATAACGTATATAAGAATGTATTTACTATGAGATTTCGATTAGAAATTTATTTATGCATTAAGTATTTATTACTTAGTAATTTTATTTGAATTAATTTGTAATTTAATATATATTAATCATTATTTTTGACGTATTAATATTCACTGAATCAATATACTTAATAATGATCGTATTATTCTAATGTTTAAAGAACCAATTCTTTATTTTTTATGAATATTGAAAATAAAGTGTTCACTTAAATAATAAATGAGTACATTAAAACAAAATTATTAATATAAACGAAATTAAAATTTAAAACTCACTTACTTTCATAACTTCACTCAAAAAATTTTATAACTTCAAATTTCTAATTACTTTAATTAAAACATTTACACTTTTCAAAATTTCTTAATTTATATTTCAATAAGAATTAATAATGAAGATAATTAATTCAAAATTATATTAAGATGTAAAAAGTATATATACATACATAGTTATTCTAAATTTATTTGATAGAACTTTTGAAATATTTTTATAATTTAAGTATTAAAAAAAAATTTACGTAACTTTTTAAAATAAAATTTTAAATAAAAATTATTTGCTTTTATTTATAATAGAAACTATATCAAAATATAAAATACATAATGAAAATAAAAAATTTTACATTATTGATAAAGATGTAAAATTGTTGGGAAATTAATATTTAAATATTTTCAAAATTAAAAATAAAATAAAAAAAATTTATGTAAAGACTAATATATTAATTTTTTTTAATTTAAATCTGTGTAAACGATATAATAAATAATAAATATTGAGTTTATTTTTTAAGTCTTAAAATTTTTTAAAACTGACTTATTTTATTTTTTTTAAATGTTTTGAAAAATAAAATTTCTTTGTTGATGTTTGAAGTATAATTTATCAATACAAAATTACGTCATAAAATTTTCCAACTTTTTTTTTAAATGTACAATTGCTTGTATAAATAAAGAAATTATAGTAAATAGTTAAATTATTCATAAAAAAATATTCTAAAATTAAAACAAATGTTTTATTTTAATGAAAACAAAAATGCATTCGCACTTCATGTATAAATACACTTTTTATTTACTTACATGTATGCAAATATACAGAGACTTATTTTGATTAAAACAGAATTATGCAAAATAAATTACTTATTCAATGATTATTGAAAACATCTATTATATTTATAAAATACATCATTTTTATAAATAAAAACTGTAAATATATTGGACATTATATTACTTTAAAATTATCTTTACGATGTAATAAAATAAGAACAAAATTCTCTTCTAATTTTAGTTTTTTATATTTAACGATTAATAACGTAATCCATTAATTTTTAAATTAAAATTATTTTATAATAAAAATTACCTAATAATGAAAAAATTATACATATCCATATAATTATTTTTTTAAGTACATATTTTGATCTAATTACATATATTTTTAAAATTTGTTTAACAATTTTTTAATATATTAAAAACTTATGCAATAAATTATTTAATTAAAACAATTATAAATAAAATATGAAATATCGAATATATTGATGAAAATGCGTTAAAATTTCATATAAATAATAACATTGAATATTGTATAAAAAGTATAGGAGTAACTTTCTGTCTTTTTTCTTGTGTCGTTAGGCACTATTCTCGTATTTAATTGGCTATTGATACATGCATTTTGAAGTTGTGTTTATAAGACATAATTGATAGCAAGAAAAAATTTTGGTTATGAAATAAAAATTTATTAATTTATCTTGCAAAAAATATCAAAATTCATGTATTAAAAGCATTATTTTTTGAAAGTCGTATTTCATTTTAAGTTTTCAAAAAATATTTTGAAGAATTCAAAAACAGCATTTTTGATAAAAGTGACTAAAAAAATTCAAATTTTAATTGAATTACAAAAATATAAATTAAAAAAATTATTCAATAATTCATGATGAACAATTAAGAAATTATTTCATAAATAAAATGTTGATAAGAAACTAGTTATATAATATATATATTATAAATGGGATTGTTGAAAAAACTCAGATATTAGGTGCTATATCAATTATTTATTGTACAGATATTATAAAACATTTTATATGTTTGAAATTCTCTGATATTATAAAACGAATAGTTTTCAATATTGATCTATCACCATTGATAAAATATATATGTACTTTAACAAATTTATGAATTCAGATCGTGGAGTATTATGTTTGAAACTAATTTATGGGTATCATGACAAAATATACACTTTTTGACCATTATATTCTACATTTGATATAATGAACAAGATGTTATTTATTATTAGCTTCTAAAATATCTTTTCATAGATTTAAAAAACAAAACAAAAATTAAAATAATGTGTAGTTGATTCTGTTTTATAAAAATCCCCTGTTCCAAATTGCAAAACCATTAAATTTTACTTATAAGGAGTAAAATAATTAATCTTATGTCACTATCTTACATTTCGAGCACCATTCTTTTATAAATATTCTAAAGGAGTATTCTTTAAATAAACTTACCTTATAAGTAATTATATAAACAAATAAAAAAAACTTAAAAAACAGAACTTTGTTCCCATATATATATATATATATAAATTACAAATATATGAATTATAGATTATACAAATTCTAAATGCGCATATAAATTAAAAATACAAATATTAATTTTAAGTGTAACAATGTTTTATGGTGTATTAATAATTAATTAAATATATATTTATTATTATTTCGAGTTAATAATTAAGTTCTTAGAAACATATTTTTAGATATTTTAATAATTTAAAAAAGATTTTATTTACTAATATTTTTTATTAAATTTAAATAAAATATTTAAATTATTATAGATTAGAAGAGAATATGGGTGCTATGATGAAGTATTATATACAAAATTTAATCACAACAAGCGACAATGTAATTGGATTAGATTTCTGCGTATTGTAAAAACGTATAATGATCAAGTCAATCTTGTCGGAACAAAAGTTAAAGGTAATATTTTTACTTATATATATTTCTCAAAATTTTTTTTGCGCTATTTATTAAAATCATTTCATAGAATAAAAATAGAATAAATTAGTAATTATAAGATACACTTATGCAATCATTTTTTTATTTATTTTAATATTTTTATTTTAAATATATATTGATAAATTTTATAAATTAATGATAATTGTTACATTAATTTATGTTTTCTTACAAAAAATGAAAAAAAAATTTTTTTTAATACTTCTTGAAATAACACTTAATTTTTTACTTGTTAATAATTGTCAAGTTTATTATTTTATCAAACTTTAAAATATAAAATATTTTACCTCAGATGCATAACGTTTCAATTATTGTTTGTCAATATTATTAACAATTACATATTATATACTGCAGAGTTAAATAATAATTCATGAATTAATTAATAAATATTAAATTTCATTTTAATTATGGATATAAATAATTATGATAATAAATATTTTTAATATTAGAATACTCATAAAATTTTTTATATTTAATCATGCACGTAGGTAGTTCGTTTAATTTAGTGCGATAGAAATATATTCGTCTTCAAAATAATTATATAATCTTCAAAATAATTATTTAAGAAATTAAAAAATATTTCTTCTGTCTTATGTTTTATTGATTATAATTAATTATTTGTACAACAAAAAAATAACAAAATAATAAAAAGTAAATAATTTAATAACTATATATGCATATATCGTATTTTAAAAAATACAATTATCTAAAACTATTTTTACATCATTTATTATATAAAATAGTTTGATAAACTATGATTATTCTTGGTAATTCAAATTTTTTTATATCGTAAAATTGTTGCATAAATATTATATATATTAGTTTTATTATTAATTTACAGTATAAACCTATAGTTTAGATACTTAATTATGGTTTTTATAAAGTCAATATAATAAATTATTATTATTATAATAAATTATTTTGTATCTTGAATATATATTATCATTAATTTTGTAATCAACGTCAAACCTTTACTCATTGTATTATAACTAAAAATATAATTATAATATTAACAGAAATTATATTATTAATGGAAAATTAATAAAAATAATAAAGTTATTCATAAAGTATTATATGAAAAATTTATATTAATGTATAATATATATATGATTTTATTTTTCGAGTAATACTAGAGTTTTTCAACATTTACGGAATTTAAAGTCGAATTCATTAGTATAAACTAACAATTTAGTTTGAATACATTTTGAATGATAACATAAGACAAAAATACGTTTATATCAATATGATTATAAAAAAATATTTGGAATACATCTTGTAATATTTATTTGATCAATTTTTATTTAATATTTAAAAATTTCATAAATATATTTTATGCCATATTGTATAAAAACTTAGGTAATAAACGCAAAATTATAAAATATAATATATTGTACTGATGTTACAATCAAAATGGAAACAAAATTTAAAAAATATAAAAGAATGATTAATACATTATTTTGTATAGAAATAATATCTATATTCTTTAAATTGCTCTATAAAATAGGTTAATATCTAAGATTTATATCTCAATTTCTATTAATTCATAATAATTATTTTAAAAAAATAAAAGTTTTATAATTAATTTCTTAATAGTTACAATAGTACGAATATTATTAATTATAATTTCTTATCTTTTATGATCTTTCTAAATAATTCAAACAGAGATCTAACGAATTAATAATTTAAATATTAATAATGAATTATCAAAGAATAAAAATGAAAAAACAATAAAATAATTTATTGAGCAAATATCCAAAATTATAGAAATGATAAAGCTACTTCATTTTGCCTGATAATTGCACAGGAATAATAAATCTAGCACACAGTTTATTAAGTTTAATCGACATTCTTGATTGCATTTTATTAGTACCTATTGACAAATAAAAAGTACTCATTCTTGCTGATATAATTATAAAAAAGGCTTCTTATTCAAGAAGCGATTTGTATTCAAATAGTAGAATACTATACCTGTGTAGTAAATAAGTATCAGAAAATAACTACGGAGGCACTGCGAATAAATCGTTGAGTCATCCAGTATGCACTGACCATAAGTTTTGTAAAAGAAGGGAGAGTACGTTGTACTACTCACGCCATATTATAGCATACTCTCTCACACTTCTTTTGCGTCTTGTCTTTGCATCTTAACTAATCCCTCAATTTTTTATTTTATTTATTTATAACGTGCATATAAGCAGATTCTTATCTTAATTGTAATAAGTTTTTATCTTCACGAAAATATGTAATCCTAACTATGATGGTTTAGATTATGTAAACTATACTCTTTTTCAAAGATATTCAACTGACTGTGATTTTCCTCTAATTAACAGAGTCATTAATGTAATCTACATAAGTATCGGCCATGTGTCTTCGACTTTTTAATTTTAGCTCTTCGTTGATTCTGTCTAGCAGATTACCAAGTATCTTTAGTTCATAATATCAGTCTAGTCTGTAATAGACGTATTATAGTACCAAATATTAACAAATAGGCAAATTATATACCTTATGGTCTCATTTAGTGATATTAGTTCAATGATTTTCTGTATTGCAGATATCTAAAGATTTTTTTTACTTTCTTCCAGTTTTTTTCAGTCAAGAAATGTTATTCTCTTTCCGGACTTCTCACGGCTTGTCTTTAAGGAAATTTATATCGTTTACTGTTTCTTATTAATTGGTAACTGTTTCATAATGTAAGTAAAGAGCGTGTGGACTTGTAGGTTTATCGAAATCACTTTATCGTATAATTTATTAGAATTTATTTATTTACTGATATTATTACTAGTTTACAATAACTGTACAATATTTTAGTTTGTCGACAAAATTTAGTTCAGAAAATATAAGTGTCACAGAAGTCTATCTATTATCGTGTCTGGTATGCGAATCTCAAGTGATTAGGTAAGTAAATAAAAATGGAAATGAAGTGAAGAATAAGAAGAAGTAGAAGTATTTTTTACTGGTGGCTCCTTTTTATATATTTCAAGGGTTCGAGTACGCTTATAAAAATTGTTTATTTAAAGTTCTAGATAAAAAACGCACTGCTTATCGAATATAATATTCAGCTGGTTTAGTCTTTTAAATGAAAAGTTTATAATTGCTTTGAAATTCAATATGAATGATGTTTTGTTTATTGATAATAAAGTTGAAGAAAATAATATTTAAATGCTTAGCTGCGGTAAGAGTTTTGGAATGGGTGCGAGAATGTATCGATATTGCAATGTTTTGACCGTCTCGAATGCTTTCGTGTATATTCGAAAAAGAATAGGCGTAGAAGATTTCTAACAGCGCGTGTAATGTTTAGCGTGTCTTTGATAGTGTAGAGGATGTTGACTAGGTAGAGGATATGATTTAAAAAAAATAAATTTTGTATTTTTAACAACACAATGATGTTTTTTTCTAAATAGGACATTTTTAAATTGTATAGTTCTGTCCAGAATAATTCTATTATAAATTTTTTCAATACAAAATATTAATTATGTCTTTAATAAATTTATATAAAACTTATACTTTATTTTTTTATATCTCTAGGTGAACCTATATTTGAAGTTGTAAAGAACGTACAACGAAATGCGGAACTTGTTGCATGGTTTCTTCCTACTCATGAAGAGAACTTTTTTTTTATATCAAGAGAAATGTGTTCAAGATCTGCAATTTATCGATGTACAATAGATTCTATTTTAGACGGTAAGTGTGTACACAATTTATAAACATGTATGTATTATCATAGATAAAGCCGGCTAATACTAACAATAAAAATAAAATAAAATTTTAATAACAATTTTTTTATTTAAATTAAATTATTTAATATGTTTTGATAATACCTATACAGCTTTTGTTTAAATATTTATAACATCCAATTAGAATAATATCGACTGATTTTTTATGAATATAATATAGACATATATTATAGATATTTTTATTCTATAAACATAAAAATTATATGTTAAAATTACTATATTTTAAAACAATTATTCTTTATTACCTGTTCGATAATTAACAGTTGATAGGCTTTTCCTCATGGTGGATAAGGAGATCCATGTAAACGATTACGTCGCGCGATATTAAGAAGGGTGGAGGGATAAGGTATAAAATATAAAAAAAAGTATGTTAAATTTGCTCAATTTTTTAATAAAAGTTTTAGGATTACAAACTTTCTGACACGATGCACGTATCGGGCAGAAAAGCTATCCGATAGCCTTGAGCCGCTATATTTATAACGTCGATTTGTTTTGTTTCATCGTTTAATATTCTTCTAAACTAATCCTAATATAAACTATATAAGCGTCGCTCCTATGTAACTCGATATGATTACACACTTTTAAAACAAAAGTAAACTAACGTGCTTTTACAATTCAGACTAAACTAAATCGATATGCCTTTTTTTCAAAGAATAAACTAGAATAATACGCTCAAATTCTGTACGTGTTTATTAAAATTCGATCAAGTAAACTTTATATGCTTTTCTATGAACAATAAAAAATAATAAATATAAAATATAATGAACCCGCGTGATGTTTAGTTTCATATTAATTTTCTAAAATATGTAAACGAATTTCGTTTATATTAAGTGATAAATACGCATATTGGGCTTTGTTTGATATTATATATAAGAATCTCATATACTATTCATTTAGTATTGTTTATAAAAACGCTGTTATTATTCCACTTGTGATATAATTATTCACGAGTCCCTGAGCCTGAAAAACCTACGTTGAGCTTGACGGAGGAAAAAGGCCGTTACAAATCTACCACGTCAAGCGGAAAATATACTGTCCACACGTTGCTGTTTTCTATCGCCGAAATATTTTCTGATTAAAAATGCGTTCGACAACCACGTTACCGATTTTTCATCTCAGCTGATGTTCCTCTTATTTAGGATATGCCCGCCTGCTTCGTATATTTTTTCTTATCTTTCACACCTATTTAACCTTTTTATCTTTAAATGTTGTTAAATCAACTCTGAGGTTATCTAACATTTTTAATTTGTGATGACCTTCTATTTTGCTGCAATCTATATTTGTGGTCACACCAGACTATTGTGGAATAAAATGCCTTGTACATTGTATATTTGAGCCTGTCCTCAAGAGATATAAATTCTTGGCAATAGTCACTTATTACCAAATGTTTCACTTGGCAAGTCAACGTAGGATGTGTGATTCTTTATGACTTCGTTACAAATTTCATCTCCAAATAATTTGTAAGTACCCAGTTATACAGATGAATACTTCGTTATTTCTGAAATTTGAATATGTGTAAGCTTCTAAGGCTTTAGAGGTGGAGTTGTATGTTAATCTTCACATTATTATTCCTTGTAGATATCCAAAGCTTCTCTTCACGTTTTTCCAATTATCTTCTGGGCCAGATGCTGTTTTCTTACAAAAAAGTTGATTGCAAACGTAATATTTGGTTTTGTGCTGTTCACTAAGTATATCAAATTTCCTATGGTTTCTCGGGCGAATATCTTCTGATTTAACGGGTTTTTTATGTTGTTGGTACATCATTTAAAAGTTTTATTTGCCAATTTCGTACTTGCCTGGTTACCATTAGAGCATCATAAGATTTGCAGTCCTCCATTTTTTTAAAATAATCCAGATGTACTCTTCTTGAGACAAGTACATGGTATTATTTCTTTATTTGTTATTAATTCCCAGAAAACACTTAGGTTAGACTTAGGCGTTTAAATCTTTCATCTCAGACTTAACTGAGATGTTTTTATTATTGTGTTGAGGTACACTTCGTCGTAGTTTGAAAAAAGTATGTCATCTGCATAGAAGGAAAGTTTTGTTATTCAATATACTTTTATCCATGTGTAGAGACACGCGGGTAATTTGAGTTATTTACAAGATCTAACTTTTAGACTTTTTCAGTGAATCGCTTGTTTCACATTTTAGGACTCGCTTTGAGTCCATATAGTGCACATTCCAGTTTACACACGTAGATTTTGTTGCTATGCTGTAAATCTTACAATCCCTCTGGAATTTCTATAAATATGGTGTCCTCCAAGGTGCTTTCAAAAATGCAGTTTTCGAATCCATTTGACATATGTGAAGTTTGAATTTGTTGGCTATGGATATAAACGTTATTGCCAAAGGTAATCTAGACACGGGTTCAGAAGATTACTTCAGGTTGTAAGTTATTATGTCTTTGAAACTACGAACTACGAGGAGGACTTTGTTTGCCCAATCGAGCTCGTCTTTTTCTTGTAATCTCATAATTTATAATGTTGGATTTCAAGTTACTAACGTTCTTTTGTAGTGCCGGGACTATGTTCTAAACTTTATTTTGGGTTATTAAATTATATTCCTCATTGATAGCATCATTCCATTTATGTTCTTCCTTGCTTATTACTGCTATTGCGTATGTCGTTGAATCTTAATTGAGTATTGCCAACAAGCAATATCCAGATTCTTCTAATTTTTCTTCTTCGCCTTCTTTGTCTTTTACTATAAGAAGATTAGACTTAATCTTTGGAGTATTATTTTCATTATTGGTCTTACTTTTTATAACAGAGATATCCACCTTTCTTCTTTCAGTGACCTCTTCTTGTAGAGCTTGATTTTTGTTGGGTCTCATTCTTCTCTAAGTTTTTACTGTTTCTGTGACTCTTGGTTCTTGATTCTCTGTTAAGGCTTGTAGATCTTTGTACCTGGTATCACCAATATCACTTTATTTGCATTGGAAGCAAATTTGTATTTTATCGAGTGCGTTTTAGTATAAACTAAATCTTCTTAAATTTATCGAATGATTTCTTGCCTTTTTTTAAAATTCCTGTACAGTTATGTAGAGTTTCGTATCCAATACTTCCATGTGGTTAGTTATTATAGATGTGTATGGCAGCTTCTGTGGATACGCCTCATATGGTCTAAGGCAGTACAGAGTTCAGGAACAGAAATCTAGTTTTCGTTTGCAATGTTTAATTGAACCTTTCCAATAATCTGTTGTATTTTGAAGTATATTGTGGAGTTGAATCAAGTTTATTATTTCCTTTTTTTAGCAAATCTTGAAATTTCCCTCCCATATTTTCTGTGGCTTGGTCCGATCTGATGTAGTAGAACTGATTTTCATCCTTATCTATTAGGCCCCTTGTGATTATTAGGAATCTTTTTAATACGTCGGCTTCATCATTTTTATTTTTCATAATATAGATCCTTGCCCATCCAGAGTAGTAGTCTATGAAAGTTATTATGTACCCTACGTAAGTTGAGTATGAGCTTGGTATGATTGACCCATTATGTCCGTATATATAGTCTGTAGTGATCTCGTTGATTTTGCTCTGATTTATATAAAAGGTAATTTTCCCATTTTTGAGATTAAACATAGCTCACACTCTTTTACGTCGTCTTCAAATTTAACTCACTCCAATATTTGTAACCGCTTGCTCAATTTTTTAAAGTAGTTAAATAAAGCATGTTTCAGCCATACACGTTAGCATGCCATCAATAATCTCTTTGAAGTTTAACTTCATCTGGTTCTCTGTTTCATGCTCTTCTTCTTCTTCTTTTCCCTTTGAATCAGATGACAGTTAATTTGTATTATTAACAATGCTCCCATTACAGTAGTTAATACAGATCCTGTATATCTTGTTTTTATTGGATTATCCAACTGTATTTTAAGCCTTACAATCCAATTTCGTTTTTCATATGACTCCATCTAGTATTTTTTATTTGTTCTCTTATCATAGATCTCCAGATTGTCTATATTTAATTAATTCTCGTATCTTGGTCTTAATATAAAGTCAATTCACTTTCTCCATCGAATTTAATGTCGTCAAACTGCTTTTGTTTGTTGAGCATTAGTATTGGTCGGAACAGATTTAAAAATTTTCTAAAATTGTGTTTTTATTTCCGATGTAATGTGTGGCTTGGGAATCAGCAATGAATTCGATACATAATTTTGTGTGATTACATCTAAGTGTGTTAAATATTCTCTTATATTTTTGTTGATCTTTCTCTTTTGGATTGTTGCAGTATTATTTTCAAATTTAAAGGAGATGATTTGACCATCTGCTTTGAGTTTGAGATTCTCTAGGTTGATAGTTCCTTTTATTTGAGAGTGGTTGTCTCGATCCACCTGATTTAGTATAATACTCTGATCCTTTGTGAGTTTTTTTATAATGCTTAAATGGTAGCAGTACCGTTTATTTGTCCTTATAAGGGGCAATTAGTTGATCCGTGATTTTGCTGGTTACACCGATAATCGCAAAAGTTTATAGAAGAACATGCCTAGCACGCTTTTATTTCCTCGTTTTTTAGAATAATGATTTATCTTCCAGACATAATGCTTTTTTTCAATTGGTCGTAAGATATTTCAGGTGTCGCGTATGTGGAGTCATATAGTAATGCCGGGCAGGTAGATAGAAGTGTTTGATAAATGGCTACTCTTTTCTCTTCTGTAAAGGGATGCCTTATCACATGCCTCTTACTTTCTCACTATATTTTCAAATAATTTAAAGAAAGAACTTAATATTTGTCTTTTCTTGATCTGGATATTACTGAGTTGATTTTGGATCACTGTATGCGAAAAGTTTAATTTAACCCGTTTGGCCTCGGATAATTTTCTAATTATCTTTCTCTTTTCGTTTATGTTAAACAACTGATTATGGTATTCAAGTTCTATTCTTGTTGCCGATAGAAACTCGATTGTCAATTTTTCTCGCGACAGTCGAGCTGGGCAAATCCTATTGAGTCGCCGCAGCGGGGAGTAAACAATAGTCGTAGTCACGTGATAGTTAAATAACGATTAGACGGCGCCTTAAGTAAAATAAATAAGAAACTTTTCGCGAATTAGCCGCGCAACTAGTTCGATCGCGTACTAGATGTAAACATCATGTAAAAGGGAGAAGGGGGCAGTTATAAAAGAATGCGACGAGCACGGGCCCATCTTATTTAGCTTTCATTTTGATAGCAGATTGCAAGGTACTTCTCCTCCCTTATTTTGCTAATTATAAGTGCCAAAAAAAAACTTACAATACACATTAAATTTATTCTTTTACTGCGCCCTAATCGTTATCCTCACCGCGATTCGCGTTCTTAACAACAACAACAACAACAACAACAACAACAATAATAATAATAAATAAAGGTCGTTTCACTTATTAGGTGATCTAATCAAAGATTTAGACTGGTTTTATTTCCCAGTTTGTAGTTCATATGAAACTATACGTTCTCATACATTTTTTCTTGTGCTTAGTGGACTAAATTTACACTTGGAGAAGTAATGTTGGTTGCAGGTGTTTGAGTTTGCATTCGTACAGCATCAACAACCATACCTTACTCTCCTTTACTGGTGATACTGTTCTTATTTTCTTGAATTACCGTTTTTTTCAATTCAATGAGGTTCTTGTATCCACATATCAGTTTTTCTATAATGAGATGGATGGTCTATATTAATTTTTAAGCCGATTGTAATATTTGCATTGTATTTACATTGTAATATAAAATCAAATATTTTTCTGATTGCCAGTTATAGATCTATTCGTGTTAATCACAGATCTCTCCATTTTATCCAGAGATATATCCATTCTTTCTATGAATACTTTCCAGCAACGACCATCGAGGTTTTCGGAACCTCGGCGTTGTTAAAATTAAAAAAACTTTGTTGCCTTTGATATTTCGAGAATTCTCGGCATCATTGATGCTTGAAACAAAGCTTGAGCATGAGCTTGAGCACATCAAAACAAATAAATCACTTATGCGGTCGCTTAGAAAAAGTAGGGTAACTACGCAGTATAACGAATTAAGCCAAAGCACATGCTGCTATATTATGTATATTCTATTAAGTATTATTATATTCATAAATAATTTCAATTTTTAAAGTGCTACGATGATTCAGCTATAATTTACATCAAAGTTGAGAATAGACCAATGATCTTGCCTTTATTTTATTAGATTTAAACCTTTAGAAAAAAACTCTTATCCTTCGTCAGTTTTTCTTTTATTTCTTTTAAGTGAAATTGGGTTTAATGTGTGTGAATAAATATATGTAAACCATAAATTACAGTTTAACCCATAATTATGTATCAATTTTGTATTTTTTTTTATTTTTACTTTGCAGTAAATCATCATTATTATTTAAGAATGTTTTATCAATATCTTTCTGCAAATAAAAAATGTATTGTTTACATTTTTATTTTTGCTTGTAGAATTAATAAATTATAAAATAAAAAATTAAGAAGTCTCAATAGGAGCCAACCTTATCAACCACAATGTATATCCTTTAATATTCGATCACAAGGACAGTTTTAACGTTGTATTCTTTTGATCTGCGTTAAGAATATTTCAACCTCTTAATCCTAAATTTTTAATACAACATCACAAATTTTATTTTTCTTCTGATAAGCTTGTAGTTGTTTATCGTTGATACGAATGTGCCTATTCTCTTCTTAATCGTGAAGTTTTTTTTTCACGGAAAAAAATTTAACTTTTATTATAGAACTACTAAATATTAAATCGATTAAATTTTTATATTAATTATTCGTTTGTTTTAAAAATACTTTTAGTCATACTTTATTATATGAACGTAAAAAATTTATTTATACTTTTTCCATTATTAAAAAAGTTTCTGTAAAAAATTAAGTCAATCGATCTATTATAAAATAAATAGCTTAATAAGAATGAAAGTTAAACAATAAATGGTACTTCATACTATTGTTATTCTTTACACTATATTATTTAAAGAGTAAAAATTATATTTTAGATATATTTCAGATTTGATAAAAATATTTATCGAATATTATGAAAAATATAAAATCAATAAATGCATAACTGAGTTTATAAATAATTTTAAACAACAATAATTGTAATAGATTGAATTTATTAAAGTTCAATACAATAGCATAATAATCATAACAAGAAATTTTTTTGCAATTATTTAAAATTATGATTAAAAAAATTTTTGTTAAATCTTTATTTAAATTTATTTTTTAATGTCTATTTCATGTCAAATATAATAATTTATCGAATACTTATTGTTGAATGCATAAAGTATAATACAAGAAGATATTTATGGTTAAAGAGTAGTTGATAAATAGATTTGTAATAAATTTAAAAAATTAATTTTTAATAATGCTTAATATCATTAACACATTTTATGTGTTTAATAAATGACGTTGTATTTGAAACTATTTATTACATACAGTGAGTGAGAATTTAAATCCTTTAATATCACCATTTCAATAACTAAAAAAAAAATGTATGAAAGAATTAAACTTTCAAGGGATGTAGATAGTATTATTTACAATATTATTATATATTTAAAATTACTTAAAAATTTTCATAATACATTATGTACGTTTTTTAAAATATTTTTTTTTTCATATACATTATGTTTTTATCTTTTTTTATTTAAAAAAAAAAACTTATATACTTACATATATACTATAAACTTATATAGTAACTAAAAAGAGATAGTAATTTTTATGGCTTTATATATAGGTTAAAAAAATTATATTATAAAGAAAGAGTAAAATTGTATCAAAAGTAATATGCGCTCTAGCACACTACTACGATACAAAAGTTATATAACTAGAAATGTAAGAGAAGAACTAAGTAATTTCTATTTAAAATAAATTTAATAAAATAAATTTATTAATTATTAATATATTGATATTAATTGACAGGTATTAAACGTATCATATCTAGATACAAATATTTAATTGTAATTCAATCAATCAAAATTCAACATACCTATAAAAATATTTTATAAATTCTTTAATTCAATTTTAAATTTTATAAAGGTATAAATAAGAAGATTACTAATTTTTAATTAAAGAAATTAGCTAATGTAGTATACGTAAGTTTTTTATCTATTAAATAACACTTATATATTTAATTTTGGCACGTCAATTACTAAAAATATACATTTTGTATATATTAACTTAATTAAAAAAATTACTTATAAAAAATTTATCTTCTCTGTTTCCAACGTTCTATTTTCCTCTACTTGTGGATAAATGAAATGTGTCATTACTTGCATTTTAAACAATATATATATATAACATGTAAACTAGAAATAATTACAATTTTTTAAATTTTGATTAAAGAAATCAAAATTATTAAGTATGAGAATATATTTAATGTATATTTTGATAATAAAAAATGTGATACAGAAATAATGAAAAAATCTTTTATCATCCTATCACATATTTTGTTAATTTTTATGAATTAATATATAGTAATTCTTCAATTTGAATAATATTAGACAGCAGCATGATCTCTTAAGAAATAAATCTATTTTAATAGCCAAAAAATTAATTGAATTTGGAGAATTCTTTCTCCAATAATAAAAACAAGAAACACACACACACACATATGTATATATATGAGCCTCGAAGGAACCTGTTAAAGGAAAAGTTGTAAAGCAACGCTTGATCTTACTTATTCACTTCTGCTCCCTCCTATAATAATACACACATACATATTAAATGTGTTTCTTTAGAAACATCTAGTAGTCGTAACAGTGGTAGCAACAGGCCATTGTATTGTCCTTTATTCGCAATAAAGGTTTGAATTTTTAACTCAAGAACAGGCGGTCTACTTTGATCTCCAGGGTAAAATTCTTGTTCGAATTTGAATTTCAAATTTCTTCGAATGCCATTTATCCATGTTTTACTCTTTTGTGCTCTTAGTTTATTATTTTCATTATTTATGAATGCACAAGGTTATTTGTTCTAAAAAAATAGTTTATGTGATGTGTAAATATTTATATTATTAATAGTGTAAAAAATTATTTTTTTTTAAATATTAAATACTCATTAACATTAAAGTTCTTTTAAAAATTCTTGTGTGCGTATGCATTCGATTCACGTCACAAGATAAGAAAAACATGTAAACTTTAGTAAACAACAATTAATAAATTAATTATATAATAAAAACTATTATAGATTATTTTTTAACTAAATTGTTTTTATTTAACAAAAGTTTTTTATTAAATTTTTTTTTAAGAACTATGCCATTTTATCAAATTTTCTTTTTCTTTTTAAATGAATTAATATAATTACGTTCAAAACAAAAAATCAATGTTTTGTTCTAAATAAAAAAAGTGTGACTGAAAAGTCGATTTTTCAGTGTTTCTTATAAAATAGTGTTTGTTGTTTTTATTATTAAAGAAAACATTCTCCAAATTAAATCAATTTTTTTGCTATTAAAATAGATTTATTTCTTAAGAGATCATGCTGCTGTCTAATATTATTCAAATTGAAGAATTGCTATATATTAATTCATAAAAATTAACAAAATATGTGATAGGATGATAAAAGATTTTTTCATTATTTCTGTCAAATTTTTTTTATTATCAAAATATATATTAAATACATTCATTATACTTAATAATTTTCATTTCTTTAATCATAATAAATTATGATTGTAATTATTTCTAGTTTACATCATTAACCATAACTAAACTAAATATTATATGGACTAACTTGATATCTATTTAATTCATATTTTTCAAATAGTATAAATAAATTTATCATATAAAATTAATTTTAATTTTTATAGAAGACAAAATTCGGTCGATTTTCAAGATACAAAAGATTTTTGTAGTTAAAAGAAATAAGAAAAAGTGATTAGCTTTTTAAAAATTGTACAAATCTTAACTATGAAGAAATTAAAGCAATTTTTTAAAAACAAAATTTATGTACCTCGATATTCCAAGTACAAATTTTCTTTCTTTTTATGATAAAATGAAGAAAATTAAATGTAAAGATTCCAAAAAAGTTTCAGAGATTTAAAAACTTTTTTTTAATATAATTTTGGATTTAGTATATAAATTAATAAATAAAAAATTTAATTAATTTATAAAACTTTATTTGGTTTTTAAATAAATTTGGTTTAATATTTTTATAATTTTATTTCCTCTAATGTTACAGATTCACCACTAGATTTATCTATGGCATTACTTTCGCGAAATTCAAGACCGACTGAATCGTTCAGCCGGCGCAATTCTTATAGCGAGATTGACGCGTATGAGTCGACATCAGAAGAGTCATCTTCATCTGGTATATCTTTGACAGGAGATAACCTAGACTGTAGCATTTTAACATCGATTAAGAGAGGAGAGCGAGTTTTATTGCCTTGTGAAGTCTGCGGCAAGTCTTTTGATCGTCCCTCACTCCTCAAAAGACACATGAGAACACACACGGGTATATGTATGATATTTTCTTTTAGAAATAGAACTGGAAAACTAACTTATGTTAATAAACACAAGGTTTTCTATTCCTCTTTTTATACTCAATATGATTATTATTTATATAATTATATATTATTACTTCTCATCGATTTTTTCAAAGTATGATGGTAATGAGATTCAATGAATCAATAAAAAAATGTTTATTTAAACATTATATATGTACCAAATACTCTTTTAAAGATAAAATTTCCTATTCAAAAATTTTCTTGCACGTATTTAATACATAACTGTACGTGATTTAATAAATCGATTACAAATTACTCAAATTAAAAAATTATATATACTAAAAAATTAATTATATGATTTAAAATTATGTTGATTTTAGCCATAAGAATTTACTTCATATAAATTTTTAGTATTTCTGTCTGTAATATAAATTGATTATTTTATGATAATTTTTTGAGGTATCAACTTATATAATTGTTAATTCATTATAACAGGTAATCAATTTGAAACACACCAAATTTTTACGATTATCAAATTGAAAGTCTTAAATTTTATTAAAAAATGTACATATACCATAAAGATGTATAAATAGAAATGGACAAAAAATTAGTTTTTTATTCTATAAATAGTATTATTAATGCTCATATACAATCAATATTTAAAAAATAACTAGAAATTAGTCGATTTTATTTTAATTGCGCATATAATTTAGATATAAATAATGCATATCTGATTTATTTTTTTCCATGTTTGAATATTATAGGGGAAAAACCACATGTATGCATGGTGTGTAACAAAGGTTTCTCCACATCTAGTTCTCTGAATACACACAAACGTATTCACAGTGGCGAAAAACCTCATCAATGTCTCGTCTGTGGTAAAAAGTTTACTGCCTCTTCCAACCTTTATTACCATCGTATGACGCACGTAAAGGTTGTTACAATTTACATAATATTATTGAAAATTTTAATTTATTGAAGGCATAGAATCTTCATATATTTTACTTCTGAGCTATTAATATAATTTTCATTTAGAGATTTAATAAATTTCATTTAGTGGAATTAAACTATGAAATTTAATTAAATTTAATATTAACGAAAACATTTTTAATGTTAACGATAGATATTAATGCTGATTTAATTATTTAATTTTTTTAAATTATGTAAAATGTTAACATCATTTATATATGAATAACATCACAATGAATTATAAAAATAGAATTTTAATGTGAAGATAATATTTGACATTACAAATATTAATCAACTTTTTAATTTCATTTAAGATAAGCAAGTTATTATATACATATTATTTAAATACATTATTTTTCATATTTGCTAAATATACTTACTACACTACTATAGTTATTATTATATAAAATGTATTCTTATTTCGTTATTATACATTAATAATATTTGAAAATATTACTATTAAAACTTCGCCAAAAATTTTTAGCACAATTTTTCAAGTAATATATTATCATAAGTAAAGAACTCAATTACATATAAAAATTTGTATTTATATATTTATTTGAGTGAAAATCTCAACAAAATATTATATAATAAACTAATATCATTTTAAAAAATTAAAAAAAAAAGTTTTACATTTGATAATATTCTGAAAAGAATCAAGTTTTTAATTTTTAAAATTATTCTACATTATTATCAAAATTATATGAATTTTTTAAATATTGAACAATGATATTTGTCCAATTAAGCTTTGAACTATATATGCTGATCCGTCATTAGTTACTGTAATTACCCTTTTACTTGTCTGGAATGCAATCCAATTAGAGAGACAAAGAAAAACATACTTCATGTTTTTAAGGCTTTCACCAGTGAGTCTGTTCCATGCATGTCATATTTTATTTAGCTCCATATTCTATCAAGGATTTAAAAAATTTTAAAGTAGATATAATATATAATTCATTTTTTAAATTTATTTAAAAATAACTAAAATCTCTGTATTAGTTGTTTTATTCTAGTCATATATGTAATGAACACTATTTAAATTATATTTTTTTGGTAAGACTTGGAATATATAGAGCAATTAAATTTTAATTATAGGAGTTAATAAACATTAATTTAATAAATTTCAATAAATCAATGTAAATATATGATTTAAAAATTATTTATTAAAAAATTTTATAATCAAAGTATTTGCACACAGTTATACAAAAATTTAGTATTTACATAAATAACTAATAATATAATGAAAACAGGATTTTAAAAGAAAAGTATAAATAAAATAATTATTTTTAAAAAATAGATAACAAGTAATATAATTTTATTATAAGTAAAATTATGTTGTTATTAATTTGCAAAATTTTATTTAATATATTGTAAATATGATCTAAAATAAAGTATAAACATTTTTTGAGAAAAATATTTGCATTACAAATAGTACCTAAAACATTTTGAATCAAAATTGATTTGAATTCAATTAATTGGATTATGTATTAATTACATTATATTTATTCAAAAAATATAAAATTTATCTTATACAATAATATCGCGATATAATAAAATAAATAGTTTATGTACCGACCGCCAAGACATGACCGGCGTACGTTAAACAAACTAATCATCGCACATGCATAACCACAATTATTTAAGGTTTAATTGATTATATTTCATGGCCGTTAAGATTTTCCAAATAGCTCAAATATTGGAGGATATAAATGACAAAAAATAACTCGCGATTGTAGCAGCCAGCAGAAACTCACTAAGGGGTGCATACCCTTGCCCTAGCCGCGGAAGCGCCTCCACGGAGGAAGACCCCCCACCTGGGAGCAGAAGGAACGTCTTTACGCCACATTGCGTTACCGTGCTACTAAGTTGAAGCATAAAACCAATATTATTTTTATTTACCTATCCATCATATGTTTGGCAGAGCGGCTCCCAGAGGAGTCGACCTTGTCAGTTCAATATGTTAAAAATTATTACAGCATTTGTAGAACATCTTTTATCAATTTCTAATCATACTATATCCACAGGTTAATATCATAAAACACATTAAGAAAGTAAAGTATAAATATAATAAAACGTTAATTGTAGAGATATAACTACTACAAAGTATTGTCCGTAGTGTTATAGATTATAAGCAAATAATAGGAATTTGAAAGTTATACAATGTACAAAAGTTTAAAAATAAGTATATAGAAAGTAAAAATATAAACAGTTTATAAAATTAAATATTATTAAATATAAGACCTCTCGATTAGAATATAGATTCAGATGAAAATTGAAAAACTCGTATTGTATATCACACACAAAAAATGAAACGAAATTTAAAATTTTTAACAAGCACATAGATAAGACGGCAGTATCAGTCGGACGCATGCAAAGTATTTTTATTAATGAACTAACAACAAAAAGTGAAATTTAAAGTTAAGTTTACCACTAGATAGAAAATAAAAAAAAATTAAAATTATAATAAAAATATATTCCAAAATAAAATACAATTAATAAGATCAATAAGCTTGATAAGAAAAAAACAAACGCTAAGATTAAAAAATATGGTAGAAGGGAAAGAAAAATCGTACGTATAAATTAAAAAGAACTGACCAAAATATTGGTAAAGTTAAAAAATTATTTAGTTAAGAGTAGGAAATGGCAAATACATTTCCATTTCATAAAGAGAAAATAAGTAAATGAAAAAAATAGGTACCACAAAAATTGACAATAAAAAGACCGCTTCGTAATAAAAAAAGTTATCTAATTAAAAGCAAACAGAACGTAATAAAAAAGATGGAACAAGATTAAGAAAATAGAAGGAAAGATAGAGACAATTAAGTTGAGTAGAATAAAGTTATAAAGAAAAATAGAATAAAAAGAAATGGAAACAGTGAAATCAAAAGAAGATTGAAAAAGAAAAAATAATATAATAATTTTAGAATTAATCAGAATAAAAGAAATAACGTAGAAAGATTACAATAGTAGGTTAGGTAAGAGTTGCGAATGGATGTGAATATTAGGATGATATTTCAACAAAAAATGGCGATATAATTATGGTTATGTTTATGGTAAAGGTCTGCTTGCGGAAATACAAAGGAAAAAGACAAGTTCTTGACTATAAAAAAAAAATTAAAAACCATAAGAATTTTCATAAATGGTGAGTTAACTTAAAGAAAAGAAAATATAAGCGAAACCCTATAATAAAGTGTAAAAAGTTAGGATAAAGGGGAAAAATAATGATTATGGAAGAATGAAGTAAAAAATGAAGTGAAATATTGGTTCAGAAATCAGCTTAATCAGATAGGTCAGAAAAATTTGTACAAAGGTACGTGTAGATGCATGACTTCTTAGACATTACGAAAATTTAGAGTTATGAAATTAAAAGCAAAAGGATTCAGCACAATCTACAGAAATGCATGATATAAGTTAACAAAAGTTTGATAAATAATAATTTGGTTAAGAAACAAAAGAGAAAAAGTACGTGGCATATGTGTATTGAATACTGCTGTCGATGTACAACTGAAAAAAGTATTTTATTTAGTTAGTTTTCGATATTATAGTGGTACTTTACAGGGTAAATATCAAAGAAAATATTAAGAAATATATAGAAAACCAGGATAGCCGATTATCTAATTAAATTAATAAAAGAATTACATAGAATCTAAAAATTAAAGTACAGATAGAAAATTACATATTAAAAAAAATTACGATCTATGCAATAGCAAAGCAAGGATGTCTATAGAGCCATGAGTCAGCATAGGCTTAATAAAGACAGAATAAAAATAATCTAAAAAATAATTAATATAAATTTTTTCCTATTCGACACTTTTACATAATTTTTAATAATATTTTCATCGTTCTAATTTCATACATAATTTCCTTATTTATCTAAATTTATCAACATTAATCTATCTTCTTCTTTCTTCTTCTATCATTTTCTCCCACTAATCTATTTCTTCGCTTATATTTTCTTCTTGTTCCATCTCTTTCTCATCCTTTTTTTAATAATGTGTCAATATATTTCTTATTACCTTTTATTATTTTCCACTAATGCGCATTTTTATTGCCAGATATTGTGTACTCTAGTGTATACTTCGTGATTTCCATTTTTTTTTACATAATTTACACTTTCTTTTATCTTCATATTATATTTTACCAGCCAATATTATGCTAAAATTTTATTCTTTTTTAACGTTTCTGTTCATTTTTGTTTGCATCCATTCTTTCCATCTATTATTATCTATCTATCTATTCTTTCTATTATATCCTTTTCAGTTTTCTTTAGTATCTTCCTAAGTATACATTCAGGGCTGTTTCTATTCACTCTTATTATCCACTTATATATTTTGTTTTGATTTTTTAAATCTCGCCACACTTTTATATTCATGTTATGCATTCTATAATATGATTTTTTATTTCCATTTTTTTCATTGTTTTCCAAATCTCATCTTTCTTCAGGTTATCAACTGCGACTTTGATATTCTCAAAGCAGACAAAAATTTCGCCTTTTTGTGTGTATTCGCCATTTGTATTTCTACCTTTTTTTTTAATACTTGTGCTACGATTTTATACACCCTGTATCCAATAGTGATATTTCTCTATAATTACTATGCTCGTTTCTATCACCTTTTTTAAAAATGGTTACCACAATTGTACTTCTATACTGCTCTGGTATTTTATGCTGATTTACTATTTTATTTATTATACTTTTCATATATTTCATCAATACTTCTTCGACAGAGAGCTACATCTCATTAGTTATTCCATCTTCTCCTGGACTCTTTTTTTTCAATTTTTGATTATGGTTTTTATTTTTCTTTTACGTACTTCGTTTAATACGTTCTTGTTATCTTTTTTTTTATCTATCTTGTTGCTTTGTTTTACTCTTTGTTTTTTGTTCTTCATTTTTATATAGTTCCTCGAAATATATTTTACTCTTCTTTACTGATACCATTATTTATTTTTTTTCGCTTCTTTCCTTTATCGATCTGTTTCCAGAATAATTGTACCGCTATGTCTCTTTTTTTACTTCTATTCTTTTGTTGTTTTTTATTAACTTTCTATATTTTTTTTTTGCCTTCCCATAACTATTTCTATCTCCTTCATTATTAGTCCTTATATCTATCAATTACTTCCTTTTTATTTAGCCAACTTTTATAATTCCACCAAGATTCTTTTTTTATTTTGTTACTTTCCTCGATTTCACATTTATTCATATTTATATTATATCTATTTAATATTTAAGTTCTCTCCAGTTCGTTATCTTCCTTCCTTGGATTATATTTAACTGATAATTTTCTACTGTCTCATCAGAGCAATACTTTCATAAAATTTCATAAAATCTTACAGAAAGTGGTTAGTGATCTGACTCGGTCCTACTCTCAATATTTAACTTTTCGATTCTTCCTTCTTCTTCTTCATTTGTTCTAGTTTAATCTATAACTGAAGATGAAATGTCCATTCAAAATGTACATTTCATTCTTTTTTAACTATTTAATTACCTCTAAGCCATACGTATTTACTTCTTGTCTTAAGAGACTCTTTTCATCGTACTTTTCTCGTTGATTAATCTTCATTGTTCTAGAGTTGAAATCTCCTTCTAGTATAATTGCACCTTGTTTTCGGGACTTACTCCATTCTTCTATGTTACTCAAATTTTCTTTTCTCTTTTTTCTCATTAAGTCATTCCTACATTTAAGATTTTCCTTATAATCTTTAATGTTACCCAAATAGATTCAGCGTTAATCCTTTCCTATTTAATTATTTCTGTATGTTTTGATTTCCTTATCGCTAAACGTAATCCTCCTTTAGCTCTCTTTTTATTTTCTCTTTCAACATTGCTTAATAAGACATTATGATTTTTTTATTTTCAATCCTTTCTTTAGATCCAGATTTCTGATATCCTCAATATGCCCATATATTGTAAATATTTCTAACCCCTTTCGTCTATTGTATTTATGCTCGCAATCTTCCACATTTACATACTTAGATTTTTTAGCTTTTTTATGCGTTCTTGTTTCCTCCTTTCTTTGCTTATATGCGAAACCAACTTCTTTTATTTTCAATATATGTCCATACCTCATCATCTTCAATTACTTTATTTTCACGTATTTCCCTCCTACCTTAAATTTCCTCACCACAATTCTTCATATTTCGCTGTCATTATATGTCGTATTTTCGATGATGTACACTGTTTTCTATTTTCCAATTTCATTAATACTTCTTTCGCTTTAGGAATCTCTTCTTTTTCTTTACGGTCTCCTCAGGTGATACCCCACTATAGTCTCTCTCCCTTTTTACCTACTTATGATTTTTTTATACTTACTGTAACTTTTAATTCTTTTTATATACAGTCTTTATGCTTGCTTTCTTCATTCAACCTATCGTGATACAGATCTGTTATTATTAAATTTTTGTATTTCTTTTCTCTTTCTTTCTCATCCACTATCTATTTAATTTGTCACGTGTGTCACTCTTTTCACTCTTTTTCTTTTTTTTCAATAATGCTTATATTGTTTTGTTTTTTCGAAACTTTTCATTTTTTTATCATTTTCTATGTAAATAAATTCATTCTAAATATTTTTCTATTTCTTTTTTTGTGAAATCTTTTAATTTTTTTTTATATCTTCTATACTTTTTTTGAGCGTCTCTTTAAAATTTTCTATAAACTTAAAGTACTTTTGTATCACAATTTTTATTGAGCTTTTTTCTTCCTTTAGTTTGTCTGTTTTGGTTATGTCATCTGCTTTCTGAAAGATGCCTACTCTAGCTGATCTCATGTTTTACTCTTAAATTTTCTCTTCGACACTAATCGCTGTAGCTTCTACTTATTTGTATGATTGGATGCAGTCAAATGACTCCTGCTCTATCTGCTAGCCCAATTGAATATTATTACTAATCTTTCTCTCTTTACCAATTGTTCACCACGTGTAACGTTACTACTTTTTTTCATTTTCTACTTATTTTTTTACCTAATCCATCTCGTTTATTTTACTCTTTTTTAAATTTAAATGTTATTTTTTCCTTTTATTCTGTTACTGTTGCTTAAAGAATCGGTATCTATTATTCGCTATGCTCTATTTGATTTACTCACTGTAATTTTATTGTGTCACTTCGCTTTAAGCTTATGACCGGCAATTTTAGAAATATATTTAGAGCAAATATATTCATCTTTGATTAGAAAATATATAGGATCCGAGATGTTGATTAAAGTACACCAGAATAAATAATCATTTAGGATTCAAAGAGAGCAGGATAAAAAAAGAAGCGATGAAGAGAGGTATCATGAAGATAAAATAAAAGTAAAATTATAAATTTTTTAAGTATATAAAAATAAATTTGTTGGTCAAGCTAGACTGATATTTTTAAATATCACTAAGAAGATAGAAAATAACATTAAAAAATAAATACAGAGCCGGAAGAAAAATATTTTGAGAAACTTGAGAGGATTTATTTATACTAAGAAATTGGAATGAAGTAAAAAAATGAGAAAGATCAGCAGACTTTGTAACCAAAAGAAATCAAGATTTACAATACAGACAAAAGATAATAAACTTAGAAAAACAATAGATTTAATGGTCTGTTTCTGATATACTGATTATGTCAAGAATGTGATAAAAGAATATGTGTAAATGTAGTGTTCGAATGCGATGTGCTGGCGTCGACTGTTCTGCTAACATCGAGTTTTGTTATGTAGTTTGCAAATAAAAGAAATAGTGTAATATTTATACATAGTAGTCTATATCGCCTCCCACACCTAGAAAACTCATTTGCTATTCTCGAGGTTATCTTCATTCATATGGACTGGGCCCACGTGGCTCTGGTTAGTAGTTGAGCGGTGGAGATACGTATCCCCGCCTTCACAGGTTGTGAATGCTGAAGATACAAAGCTTCGTTACTTAGTAGTCGGGTAGTCGAATTGCAGTTGTCCCACGTGTTAGATACGTGAAGTTTTAAAGAAATAACGCGGAGTCTGATTTAATAGATTCAGGCGTATTTCAGAATTAATACTATAGCTTTAAAAAAGTAAAATTCCTTTATAAAAATAAAAAAGTACGTGAAAAAAATTATATATTCTAATAAGATGACAAATGATAAACGAACCAGGAGTAAATAAATATTGAATACCAAAGAAAAGAAAATTTGTAGATCGTGAAATATTTTTCTAGATAATAATAACTACAAGAGCATAAAATAAAATCTTAAAAGAATGAATTGACGTTAGTTGTTTACATTACACGGTTTAAAAAAAAAAAACATAAAAATAAAATACATGAAAGATACTTATACATATGACTTAATAAACTGATAAATTATAACCATGATAAATTTTTTGTTTGCGTAAAAGTTGATATAATGGAAATGGTATTGATGCCTGAAATGGTTCTTTAATTATCATCTATTGCAATCCTTGAAATCTGATTTTTCTTGAGAAGGCTTATAAATGAAAATATTTGTGGAAATATCAATAAATAATTCTAAAAATAAATTAAATCGAAGTAGTAATTGTTTTACTATAAAATAATCTATTTCAAATTGAGAAATGAGGAAAATTCAACATTTCTTCTACAACATTCTGCATAAAATTACTTTGTGTACCTATATTTAAGTTTATTATTTATGTGTACGTTATTTTCCGTATATAATTATTATAAATAATATGTAAAAATATAAAAATAGAACACTTAAATTAATGATAATTAAACATGATTGATACATTTTTAACGGCAATTTAAATAAGTTAATATAAATATTTTTTTATAACATTTCATATATGAAACAATAAAAAATAATGTTTCTGATTATAACTTATAAATTATTTAAATTGTTACAATTAAAAGTTTAGTGATGAAGGGAAAAAGTAGTGATTTGAAAGCTAGAATGTTTTATGTATTTTTATTTAATTTCATTTTGCGGTTTAAATGGGCACTGTAATTCTTACAATACTCAATTAGCAAATTATTTTATCGTAACATTTAATAATAAATTCTTTCATCTAAGTATAAATCGAATATATAATGATTTGATTTTTGGTAAAATTTCAATATAAATATATTTGCTTTTTTTAATATATATTGGTAAACTGTTTCTCTATAAAGATTATTAAATATACTAACCAAAATTCAATATCCCTTAAATTAAAATTAGGAAATTTTTGTTCGATGCACTAGAATGAATAAGATGAATCACATAATATCCAATATAGTGCGTATAATAACCTCCATGATTTATCCAACAGCATACAAAATAAGTGCTTACGTATACGTGTTTAGAATAATACTGCTCCGGCAAGCATATTGAACGAAGCAACACTAGATTATGATGCAGATTCATGTGGCTCTCCGCCTATTGACATTATTTTATACAATACTCTAAATATATATAGATGTAAATAGACGTGTAGCCTCTATACGATCTTATAAAATAGAAAAAATTTAACAGAAGGATATTAATAAAGAGTTACAAAAACCAGTGTTATATTATGTGATAGATAACGTATCAAGTCGATATGATAGTCTCTTAAGTTTGAAAAGTCATTAAATAGAGAAATGTTAGTATATTTGGAGAAAATAGTTGTTTCTAAGAATATACTAAGTATCTCGATATTTATATTTCAAAAATACTTAAAAATATATTTTATAAATTTATATTTATTGTACTTGTTAGAACTTATTTAATAATAAAAAGTTAAAGATTAGAAATATTGTAAAATACTGATTACAAATAGAGTATCCTTTTCTGAAAATTTTTAAAGAGAATTAAAAGATAATAAATATAAAAAAAGAAAAATGCATTAAAATATAAATCATTCAAATAAAAGTAAATTGAGATAAAAATTAAATTTTTAATTCTAAAACTAATTCTTTATTTAAAAATTTGTATTACTTTTTATATAGTGTAATGAATAAGAAAAGCCAACATTATTCGAAGATGCATTTACTATTTTTTTAAAGACGTATTAAATTTGTAAACTTTATAACATTTAAATTTAAATACAAATGTAATGATATTTTTAATTTTCTTAAAAATTTTAAATATGAAAAAAATAAAAAATACCAGTAGTACATATAATAATTAAGATATTCAAAAAATAAATGAAATAGATAAATAGTCAATCAATTATTATGAGTAGTTTAAAAAAAATGATTAGCAGGTATAGTATTTTAATTCTTGCTTGCATTTATTGTTTACAGGAAAAACCTCACAAGTGCTCTCAATGTTCAAAGTCATTTCCAACTCCTGGTGATCTCAAAAGTCACATGTATGTGCATAATGGACAATGGCCATTTAGGTGTAGTGTCTGCAGTCGTGGTTTCAGCAAACCTACCAATCTAAAGAATCATATGTTGCTACACCTTGGACGTTGCTCCAGAAACAAGTTGATCAAATCCACTACTTAAGCAAGAAGGAGATCTATCCCTTTATTTTCTTTCTAGTACTTTCATAATATCTTGTCTGTTCTACCAAACCAATTATTTTATTGTGCATGTAATCATATCAACACACACACACACAATTAAATTTGGAAAAGTTGAAAATAAATGATATTTCTAAATGATTTAACATTACTTGAATAAATAAATAAATAAATAAATAAATAAATATATCTATATATATATATATATATATCAACTTTATTACTTTAATCATCACTATCGTCATCACCAACAATTAATATTATTATTATAATTTAAATTTCATTGTAGAATTGTCACTTAATACAGTAAGGTTCGAATTTTGTAATATTATAACGAGTTATATAAGAATAAAATTTACCATCATTTATAATATTAATATAAAATTATATTATTTACTACTCTACAATTTATTAAATATAGAACAGTCAACTTTTTTATATTCACTTATAATTTATCAAAAAATGTTTCGCAGAAAATTTTTATAAGTAAAACTATACCTTAGTAATATAAAATAGTTCACAACTTATTTAATTTTATCATTTGTTTGTGCATCTAATTTAAAAGTATGTTAGATATAAAGAAGAAATTACCATTATAATTAATAAAATAAATTAACAGATTATTTTTTTGTATTTTTCTTAAACATAATTTTAAACAGATCGATATTTGAGATGCTATATCGTATTTTCTATTCATAATATTTCTTTTCTGATGTACTAAGAAATTATCTAATATTTATCACATTATTCTTACTAAATCGCAGATCCACCACTGCTTAAACCAGCTTTGGAATTAGCAGGTATTTGTTTTAAAAAACAATCATCTAAGAATTGAGCCATTGATAAGTACAGATGCTCTTTCACTCCAACTAAGCTGTGATTAATATCAGGGTATACCTGAAAAATCATTTTTAAATTAAATCATTAATTTTCTTTTTCTTTTTTGAAGAAATATAAAAATGCTTTCTATTATTAGACTAATAATCGATTTAAATGTTTTCATAATTAAAATTACATATTCGTGTATTAGAAGTGACACTTTTATTTTAGTATATTTATAGTATATTATTAGTATTATTGTAGTATATTTATTTAATATTTTTGAATTTTATTTTTAAAAAATTGAAATTTTTTGTAATCTAGTATATAAATATTACCTTGAGTGATATAGAGACTTATTTTACTTTTTGTGTATATTAAATCACATAAATTAACAATTCTTTACAATGTAACTATAAAAAAGCCAAATTTACATTATTTTGTTGTTGCAAATATTTATAACTTAATATAATATTTTTAAAGGTAAATAAAACTTGTATATCGAAATGTCAAAATAATAATAAATTGTTATTTCCTTCCTAGTTTATCAAAATTATTACTGATAATAACAAATAAGATACTTATTTATATGTAATAAGATTTGAAAAATTGATAGAGCTTGAGGGGAATGTACCGTAGATATCAGTGAAAAAGAATAGGGAGTAATGAATAAGTGGGT
The DNA here is from genome assembly GCA_018907185.1 of Platyscapa corneri. NCBI lineage: Eukaryota > Metazoa > Arthropoda > Insecta > Hymenoptera > Agaonidae > Platyscapa > Platyscapa corneri. The sequence goes on from JACCHW010000090.1 coordinate 274,379, forward strand.
AAGGAATAAGGAAAATAAATAATTAATAAAAAATAGTGAAGTGAAAAAAGGTAATTGCTAAAGAAGTAAAATGAAATAAAAAAGAAAATAGTTCGTAGAAACAGAAGTTCAAAAATGAAGGTAAATAGCGAAGTGATTAATAAACGTAGAACGGTTTGGCGCGAACAGAAAACAGGAAAGATAGGCAAGATTAGAAGGAGACTGACCAGAGAGAATAACGGTAACGCGGTAGGATGAAAGCGCGAAATGAAAAAAATAATCGAAATTTAAGAAAAGAAAAAAAGAAAATAATTAATAAAAATACTGACATTCGACTATCCATAAATAAATGTAAGAAGAAAAAATAAAAAAAAGAAAATAAAGAAACAGAAACTAACAAATGTAAGAAAACATTTATAAATGAATCTTTAAAGGTTCTGAGAAAAAAACTGAAAATAGTTTTGCAGAATTAGAAAAAATAGTAAGAGAAGAAGAAAATTAAATAATTCACCGAAGAACTGTAAAGTGAAAGACGAAGTGAAAAAAAAATAAAAACGATATGAAAATTGTTTATATATATACATATATATATATATATATTATATAAGCTAATTTTAGTATTAACCTACAAGAATAATCATTCACAAGGAAGTAAGGAATGAGGAGATGATGATAAAGAAAAAAAGAGTGATTTAAAAAATTACAAGAAAGAGTTAATATAAAGTATTGGAAGAATATGAAAAGAAAACTGTAAGATGCAATAACTGAAAAAGCCGTGTAATAAGAAATAGAAAAAGTAAGAAACGATGGGATCAGGAGCGTTGAAAAAATAAAAAATGGAAAAAAAGTATATATGATAAGTAGCAAAAAAACAAAGATATAGAGATAAAAATCAGAGAAAGAATGTAGAACAGACCAGAAAAAACTTTCTGAAGTTTAGATGATATATAATAGTAACATTGATATTTTCTTGATATTGGAAGTTTTGTAGATGTAGTTCGAAATTTTTGTAAGTTTTATCGTGTTCTTGTACGTATTCATACCAGGATTCATTGAGTCTGAATTAAAAACTTATTAGACAATGAAGACTTTGTCAAAGTATTGAAATAATTACATAGGTACTCGCTCCGTGTTCAAATCTATCAGCATTTTAATTAATTGCATGTTTATTTTTTATTTTCACCATTTTAATTATTTTTATAGATGGTATCGAATAAGCAAAAAAACAAAAAGACAACGATGTGTGTAATGATTTTGTGATCATGACATTGAAATTATGGTTAAATTCTATCAATTCAATTGTTTTACGATCAACATTATCATACGCATTTGTCACTCTGTTTTCATAATTTTACCAGCTAAAAATAGTTCGCTTACCACTGTTTATTATAGGTGACTTAAATTTGAAAAGAAAACTGAAAGACTTTGGTGTGAGTGTAATTTATGTGTATATATAATACATGCAGTCGGTTTTTACCAATTTAAGAGTAATTAGAGATTATTTGAAGAGAAAAGGAAACACAGATAAATTCAAAATAATGAAATTTAGAAAAGCAGGAGATAGGAAGAAAAAATAGATTTTTTATGAAAATTTTTTTAAGAAAATGTAATAAAAATATTCAATAAGTTTAGTGACTTAAGTATATATTTAAAGAAGATAATAGGATAGTTTATACACAAAATTAATAACTTACAGAGCAAATATGGTTTTAGGAAAAGTCTAGAGTATCGCAGAAAAATTGTTTAAGGAAGATTTTCGAATTAAAATGAAAGTATTTGATGCTTTAGTAGAAAATGTGCTTCTATAAGTACAGAAATTTAGGAATGGAAAGTTTATGAAAAAATAGAAAAGATATAAAAGAGATTCATAAAATGGAGTTTTACGTTAGACAGAAATGCACCTGAAAGCAACACAATAGAGATTAAAGCTGTAAAAACAGCAATTAGATTGAAACAAAATAATAAATAGTGAAGGCATGGCAATGATAAAAAAGTGTATAAAACTAAGGATAGAATCAGAAAGAATGTAAAAAAAAAATAGATTAAAAGACAAAAAGAAACAGAAAAAACATAAAAAAAATACATTTCTGTTATGGTGTACGATAGTGATGTTGTATGTATAGTGAGAAATTTGAAAATTTTGATATGTGATGGGATAAGATAGAAAAAATAAAAGTAGGTTGGTAGATGCAATTATGGATAAATTATTTAGATAAATCCAAATGTACGGAGGAATGTGAGCATATCATAATAAAAAGTATTTAAAAAAGAATATATGTATGTAAAGAAAAAGGGAGAAAGAAGACAACTTGGAATGGAAATGATAGCAAAAGTTAGATAGGTAATGAGACAACAGGGAATAAATACTAAGTATCAATAATAAGTATCAATTAGATGCATTATCGAAAAGTGCAGTGAAATAGAATTCAAAACAAGCTGATTGAGAAATAGTATAAAAAGGGATGTACAAAATACACTGGAAGAGAGAAAGGGAAAAACAAGAAGATATATAAATAAGAAGTGAAAGTTACATGTGAAAATCAAACTTATTTGAACATAAAGTGAACATAAAGCCATAGTGCACACATTTCATATAATGTTAAGTGTAAATATTTTATACATAGTAAAACTTTATTTATTTATACGGAAATTGTTGTCAAAGTGTTCATTAAAATTAAAAGTGATATGCATAGTTTATAAAATGATAATAGATATGTAAAATGATTATATGAAAAACAAATGTATATAATGAATATTGCGATATATCATAGCAATGTACTATATTGTTTAATAAACAAACTAATTATAAATAAGTAATGAAATAGAAAAATATACCTGTTGTCGGAATAAAATGCCTTTTTTAGCCAAATGATGAGCAAGTGTCATAGACTGTTGAAAATGTACGTTATCATCAGCAGTACTATGCACCAAATAAAACATTTTATTGCGTAAATGCTCTACTTTATTACAGATATCAGCCGCAGCATATCCTTGGTAATTCGATGTGACATTTGGTGAACCCATATATTTTTCTGCATAAGCTGAGTCTATAATAAAAAAAAACTTTTTGACAACAAAAACTATTATCGTAATACGTGTTTATTTTAAAACTAAACTAAAATAGGATAAAGTTTTTAATCAAATACGCCTAAATTTTATTTAAACTAAATTATGTACAATTTAATTAATAAAAATTTTTTGATTAATTTACTATCATTAAATTTTAATTTTGATCAATAACAGTTAGCTTTGAATATTCTTATATATTCTTTGTATGATTTATAATTTAAATAGATATATGTTTTTAATTTATTTAATTCATATTTTAATTTTCTTATTATTTTATTCATTTGTATTAATATTAAAAAAATATTAAAATTTTTTTTTAATGTTTAATTTATAAATATTTCGTATAAATAACAAAATGTTTTTATTATTTTAGCTAATAATAAATATATTGCCAAGACAATTTAAAAAAAATAATAAAATTTAAATAATAAATATAGTGAATAAAAAGTAAATATTTTATAACAAAAGTTAAGATATTTTATATACATAAATTTTATAAAAACATTATTAATGAGATTATCTTTATTGTCGATTTGAAAAAAAATTGAAATTTTAAAAGTTCTACATTTTAGAAATTCTAAAAACAATTTTATTTAATAAGCTTAACTTCTACTTTATAATATACAATTTTTTTTTAATTTTATATTTATATAAATAAATATTATCCTATATTTAATTACCAACAATATTATGTTAATTGATTTAAAAATTAAATTGATGACCAAATTTATTGACTACTACTACTATGATAATTGCTGGTAGTGTATCTAGTAAATCTTATTCGGATATTTTACATTATTATATTGAATAACATAAATCAAAACATTGTATTAAAATAATTGATATTTATTTATATGTACCATAAAGTTTCCAAGTTACGATTGGTGCTACACTGATTCCACAGTGAAAGACGTCCTGATTTGGATGAGCGAGTGCATGAGCAGCAACAAATCCACCATAACTCCACCCCCAAACAGCTACACGTTGTTTATCGACAAAGTGAAGTGAATCTCGTAAATACCTATTTATTTTTTAAAAAATTATAACATAATATTTATAGTGAAAATTAATTTTTTATATATAAGCAAATTAAATTGTGAATAAACAGGAGCATAGATAATATTTGATTAGATTGAAGAGAGAATTGTTTATTTTAATTTGAAAAAGATGAAATAAAGACAGTAAAACACATTCAATTGAAGTCTGAAACATCTGTGATAGACTTTGCAATTGTAAAGATGCACAGCATATAATAGAAATCTTGAAAGTAGTGGGAAGGATAGAATCTGATTACTAACCAATAGTTATTGAAGTAATGGAAAGATTAAACACAAAGAAGAAGTGGGAAAAATGCGAACTTTATGATCGGAAAAAGCAATAAAAAGATATAGGAATAAAATAAAAGATATAAATGGGTTGAATTGAAACAGAAAATAAAAATTATGACTAAAATAAAGGAACATATGGGTAAAGTAATAAAAGAGAAACATGATAGGATGAAAATTATTGGGAGAGCAAGAGAAAAACTATCAAAGTCTATAAAAAATGGCAGGATCAAAACAAAAAATAGTATAGAAAAAAGTACAGCGAATTATTAAAAACAAAAAGAAAAAACAGAAAAGTAAATAAAGGAAGCTACAAGAGACAATACAAGAAAATTTTTTTAAAAAATATTGAATAGAGAAAGAAAAGGAGAAAAATATATTTCGGAGACGAGTGGTAGTTTTATTTCAGAAAAATATATTATTAAAAACATATTATAATTTTAAAAACCTAGAAAATAAAGAGAATGAAAGGAAAATTCAGAACATGACTTGGAAGATGAAAAAAAAAATAATTGAAGAGATTGAAATGGAAGAAGTACATCTAATAATAAACAAAAAAAAATGGAAAAAACCTCGGGAATAGATGGAGTCACGGATGAAATGCGAAAGGACAGACGTACAGAGCTTGTACAATGAATAATTAAAGTAATGAATAGTTTGATAAAAATAGAAAGAAGAATGAAGAAAGTAAGAAAGACAAATGTTTATAAAGAAAGAACCTTAATATATATTAGTTATGAAGTATATGCAAAGATTTTACATAACAGACTAGAGGATTAAATAGAAAAAACAAAATGGTTTCAATGAATTAGGTTTCCGAAGAAAAAGAGATACAACTAAAGTGGTATACTTGTTGAAATCAGTAATAAACGCACAATTGAAAAAAAGAAAAGGGAAAAGTATTCTTATATTTTGGTGATTTAAGGACAAAATTTGATGGTATTAAAAGATAATAAATCTGAAAATACACGAAGAATGCAGACAAAGAAGTATTTAAATTGACTGTGAAAAACATATTTATGAAGAAACAAATATGAAAATTAAAATTAACAAAGATATAATCAGGAAAATGAAAACATAAAGAGAAGAATACAAGAAGAAGTATAGCACTTGTTCTGTGACCTCAACTTTTTTCAACATAGGGATAGTAGATTTAGAGAAATATTTAAGTAGGGGAAGGTTAAGAAGCTCAGTAATAAAAATAGGGACGGTAAAAATTTGTCTTCAATGTGCGCAGATGATATAATAGTAATAAAAAAAGTAAGAATGAATTAAGAGAAATATTAAGAATATTTATATATTATTTGAACAAAAAAGATTAGATTTAAATATAGAAAATACTAAAATAATGAAATTCAAACAAAAGGTGGTAGATAAAAAAAATAAAAATTTTATGGAGGGAAAAAGAAATAGACACAAACATTCAGTTTACATATTTAGGGTATAAATTGAAAGAAAATAATAAAGATGAAAAAATTTAAAAGATGCATAAAAGATTTATAAAATGAAGTCTCAAATTGGATAGAAAGACACCTGATTGCGTTATGATGATCGAAACAAAAAGAAACAGAATAAAGATAAAAGTTGCTAGGAGAGGATTAAGAATTATAATAATATAATAAATAGTGAAAATATAGAAATCATAAAAAATGTGTAAAATTAAAGATAAAAGAAGAAAAAGAAGAAGAAAAGAAAACAGCATACAAAGACCAAAATAATTTAGCAAACGGTACGTAGCAAAAAGAATAAATCTTTAGCATGGCATTTATTGATCTAGTTTTCACTAGAACGAAGGATTATAGAACGGAAAAAAGATATGACAGGAAATAGGGGAGATAAAAATATCCAATAACAACAATTATGAGGGAAAAATCTAAAAAAATCATATACTATAAAAACAGAAGAAAATATATGTATATTATGTAACGAAGAGAAAAAAAATTAATGAGACATATTATGGAAGTATATAGTAGAATAGAATATAAGACAAGCATATGGAAAAATAATATGAAAGGGAATTAATAGAGTGAATATAGTTTATTGTAAAAAATGCAATAGAAGAGAGGGAGAGAAAAATACAAGTAGATAGTTGAATATTAAATGGAAATTGGTTGTGCACATCAAATTATATTTGAATATTAAATGAAAAATCGTATGTGAAACACGAAAAATGTAATGTTATCCATAAATATTTTGTATTCAACGATGCTTTATTTATTTATAGTGAAAATATTATATATATTAATGTGTTTTATATATATTAATACAAATATATATTAATATGTTTTATATATATATTAATACAAATATGTTAATATATATACTTATCAAGTTTAAATATTCAATATCTTTTCTAATAATTTTAATACATATTGTGTTTTAACAGCTTCGAAAATGTGAAGTATTTATACGGTTGAATCAATTAATTGTCTATATAATTTCATTGCAATATGTGAAACGTCTAAGAAAAGAGGGAAAATATGTGAGATCTTTTTAACTTATATAAATTTTACATTTTAAAGTAAAGATTTTCAGAAAATGAATTTTTCAATCAATTTTGATTTAACAAAAATATATATTAAACTCGAAGAGAACAATTAAAAAAATAATTAATTAAATATCACATTTATGGTCAGAAAAATATATCCCTGTACTTGATAAATTATTTTGGTATTTAGGTTTGTATTTCATTGTAAAAGAGCGATAATCAGTAAAGATACTAGAAAACATTTTTTTCAAACTTTTTTTTACAAACTTCCTTTTTATGTGATGTTTAAATTATTGTACATAAAAATCAGTTATTATTTTTAATCTGAACTTAAAATTTGGTAGTAATGCAGAATACCTTTATCTCAGAAACTTTAATTAATTTTGTGTATGATAAAAAAGAGGATATAAGTATTTTTTATGAAAAAGATCTATAATATTTTATTTTTAATGACGAATAGATCGTTTTCTTAATAAATAGAGACCCAGTCATGGATTATATAGAATACAATGAAGTTAAATAATATCACAGAACCTGAACAGGAAAATTATTTTTTATCTATTAAAAGAGTTCTTGACACGCAAAACTTACAAAGAGAATTTACAACATAAAACCATATTAAAATTTAAATAAATAATAAAATAATAAATGCAATATAGAAAATAAATTGAAATAAAAGTTAGAATTTATAATGTATTGACTTACAAAATTTAAATTGTTTGTTTGTATATGAAATGAATGCTATAATTTTGTTAACATGTTATTTTTATAGTTTTTCTAATTTACAATTTTTTTAATTTTTTAATAAATTTAAACAAGACTAAAATTTAAAAAACTATAACAATATATAAGAATTAATATTACATACAATAAGTACTTATTATTAACAATTTTACACATATCTTTCTCATAAACTCAACATGGAATATATTCTATATGAGTTACAGATATTTATATTATTCAGTAGGATTATGCAAATATGATAAGAGATAAAAGAAAAAAAGGATTTTATTATGTGCCCTATTAAATTAATTCTTAGGGATATATATTTTATAATTAATATTTATGTTAAATTACTCTTTATTAAATAATCTTAATAGACTATTAAACTGAAATATGAAATTCCTTAATGTGAATTTAATTCTTTCGAAAAAATTTTATATAATTATGTTTTATACTTTAATTTTATATTTTTTATACAATTTTTGTCGTATTTAAGAAATTGATCAAAGTAAAATTATAAAAATTACGAAAATAAAGCTGAATTGACTTACTCGGTGACTTCTAGTTGATCAGCCACTTCTACGGTACCAAGCCGTTTGTAAACTTCATTTAATAATTGATAACCTTGACCTCCAGTACCTCGACCATCAATTTGTGCGACGATCATATTTTTTCTACTAGACAAATATGTATTCCAATCGACTTTAAATATGTCAGTGACTGATTGTGTACCGGGTGCTCCATACCTGTAATAGAAGATTTAATATCGTCAATATAGTTTCTTAAAAACTTCGGTATACTTTAACAATATAGTATTTATTATATTATTTTATATACTAACTTACATTTATCCATACAATTAAATTACACGATTTAAAAAATACCAGTTAAAAGTAAGTCATTCTACTTTTTTATACATTAACGCACAGCTCATATTTATATTATTTGATTATTTTATTGTTTTAAAAATGATTTATAAATTATTTACATATACATATTTATAAATGTCTGTTAGTAAACTGTAAATCGTTTTTATTAAAATTGCTTCTCACTTTATAATTTTTAAAAAACTTAATTTAATTTAAAAATGACTGAGTATCATGTGTTTTATTAAAACATTTACAAGTTTCAACGCAAAATATAGCTACATATTATTGAATTATTAAATTTTGTCTACATAGTTATACCTACACTTGGACGATCAGAGGGTAACGAGTGATTTCTTCCTCGCGCAATCCTGGAGGCAGGTAGAGTTTAACTTGAGCATGATATCCACCACTTATTTGCACAGGAAAGATTTTTATCTGTGGAAGTGCCACAGTTGCTATTTTTTCCTGCAAATCAATACTATTGCTATCAATATACTCTTAATGTAATTAAAAATAAATCTATTCCTAAAAAAATCGAATTATATAGAGAAATTGAATCATAATAATATAAAAATATCAAATAAATAAAATATAATATGATATAATATAAAATAATATAATAATAATAATAAAAACAGAGGAAGAAAAGATAGGTAGATTATTAATAAAGAGAAAGAATCATGAGGCATATTACGAAAGTGCAATGGAACATCAGGTAAGCAAACTTTTTTTAAAAAAAAGAAACATATTGTACATATTTTAGACTTTATAAACAAACTTTTCAATATTTTTTTCCAAATGATGACACATAAGCCTTTAATAATATATCTTTTTTCAATTTAATAACGGGAATAAATTTGTGACCATTATTATTAAATCAAACCTAAAAAATTTTTAAAAAAGCAGGTGATATTTTAAAGATATTATTTTACTCCTATATATAATTTTTCTTTCCAGTCTCTTTAATTATAAGTAAATATATATGTATTACATAGAATATATTTACCTATATTTTTTTTTAACAAACATAATTATGCAATCAGAAGTGTTCTTATCTGAATTAAATATTCATATTACGTATTTTCATTATGCCTTTTCTATTTCTTGATAGTTCCTTTTGTTTCTATGCTGTACCTATGTTTTATAGTTTAGTTTATTTCTTCTATTGAATAATAATGATTTTAATTATAATACACATAGATTAGTTTTATTTCCTACTTTGAAATTGACTTAATTCTAATTACATAATATTTGTTTTATTACACATACATTTATTTTATTTCCTTAATCTAAACACTTCCTTTTTTTAATCACTCTTCACCTTATCATATTATTTCCATCTTATCCTCTGTTTAATTAATTATCTTCTTTTTCTTAATTTTCTTTTGTTTCTTCTTTCTCTCAAACCTAGACTTCCTTGGCCACTTCTCTTTTTCTTTTCTTTTTTGTACTCTCTCTTCTCGAATGAGTTTTGTATGATCTGTGTATATCGTTCCTTTTTCTTTTCAATTATCAACGTAATTACTCGATTTTTCACCTGTAATATTGCTTTTCTCCCAAATATTTTTCTTTATTTGATTTATTTTCCATTCTAAATCTTTTCAAAATCTTCATGTTATTTTTTTTGTGGCCCTTTTTCATGTACACATTCATCCTGTTTTACATTTTCGATCACGATGTTTCTAATTTCAGAAGTATACTTTTACCTCTATAACTCACTTATCCACTTCTATTGCTGATGCCACTTTCTTATCTTCGGTATCTTCTCTCATATTTTTCCACCAAATATCTTTCAATATCTATTAGATTGTCGATGCTTTGCCAAAAGCCTAGTACTCTCCTATCATATTTCTCTTTGTCCGTGCTACTTATGCTTGTAATGCTTTCTCATCCCTCCAATACTCTACTTTTCACGTATTCTTTTATGATTTCCTGTTCTTCATCGCTTAATATTTCAAAATTTGACTACTCTCTTTTTTGCTTTTCTTTCCATTCTATCACTTTACGTTTTCATTCGTAATATGGTACGTGTTGTTTCTCTTTAAATTCAGTATATATATATATATTTGTATCATCTTTATTTTATATTCTTATTCTTTATTTTATCTTCACATTCTTTCTAGTTCCAGATTTCGTCTACATACAGTAAACCGTTTTCTACCACACCCTCGAATGAGTTCATTTTTATCTTGAAAGTTTTGGTAAACTATCTTTCCGAAATACTCCATTCCTAACACAAGGTTTGCCCCTTGGGTCACAAATTGAATGTGTTCTTCACCCTTATTATTTTCCTTATAATCACATTCTAGATACGTAATTGCTTTATCACCGATCTAACTTTGTTCCATTTAATATTTATATTTCTACCTCTACCTCCAGCTCCTTTAAATCTTAATATCTTTGATTTGTCCACATTTAATTCTCACTTTTTCCTAAAAATTTTATGAATAAATACATCAGTTCTCTTATCTTTTAGCAGACGCTCTGGATCCTTTTAAAATTTTTTTCAGGTTTATGATGCCTATATTGAATGCTTTAGAGCTTAATGGACATCCCTGAGTCATTCAACTTTTAGGTTGATTTCTCCATTAATTAATTTTCTTATCTTGATCTTCCTGTTCGTTTCTTTATATACTTCTTTTGTACTATCAGGTATTTTTTTATCCTAGTCTTCACCATATACCTCGATATCTCACTTTTGTGGATAAAGCACAAGTCGGCGAAAAACACCTACACTTTTTCTTTCTTCTTAGTATAGCTTGTTAATTGCCATCTTTAAGACGTATATCCTGTTTTTTAATTCATAAATTCTTATAGATCTTCTATATTGAGAAATTAGCGTAATCCTATCAATACCAGTACTTCTTCCATCCCTTTAATTGAAAATTTGGGCAACTAAATTACTTCCAATCTCTCAACATTTTCTTATTCTTATCAAATTTCTGAAAATCTTAGCCAACCATTTCACTATCGTAATGTCTCCAAAATCTTATAACATGTGTACTTTCTGCTTTCCCAGCCAATTTTCTCTTTGCTTTCTCTTCGGCTTCCCCCACCTTTCAAACCCTCCTTCGGTTCTCTTCTCCAAGGTGTTCCAATTTAATTTAATTAATAATTTTTTTAACTACTTTGCGATTTAATAATTCCTATATTAAATTTCCTATTATTGTCTTCTTCCTCTACTCCCTTAATAATTATAAACTGTTAACTCTCTTCAATCTCTTGCCATCTTTCATAGGGAAAAATAGGGGGTCTAAAGCTAATCAGGAGGGGGGGGGGAGGGAAAAGGAGGGTTATTGTCACATTCTTTTTCTCTAAATGATACTTTACTACGCATGGTTTTTTTCGTATCAATTCACTCCATCATGTCTCATAACATTAATTTTCACTTTTCACTTTCTTTTGCTTTTACTTAGTATTTCCCTTATTTTTTCTTTAACATTCCTTTATTCTCGCTTTCTTTTCTGCTTTTATTTTTTAAACTTTTTCCAACACTTTTTTCTAGTTGAAAATTATTCACAACACACTGCCCTCAAACTTAGCTCCTATGTCACTGGCAAGTCCTAAAAATGTCTCTCCTATATTCTGTATAATAACAGTGTTTCTATTAAACGGTCAAATATTTTCATTTTCATTCTATTTTCTTTATAATATATGCTTTTTCAACCTTAAATTTTGTATGTTTTTTGTCTTTATTATTCCTTTTAATTTTGTATAATTTCGTATCTAAATTATTTATTATTTCTAATTTATTAATTTTTATATCTTTTTCATATAAAATCTATAATTTCTTCTTTCCTTCTGCTTTTCTAAATTTCATTATTTTTGTTTTCTATATTTATTTCTGTTTCTTTCCTTTATGAATAATTTTTACATTTTTTCTCGTGTTTTTTTTAGCTTCTTTGTTAATAGTTGTGATGCCAAATGTACACTATTTCTATTTGCGTGTTTGTCTTGCATGGTGACGCTTGGGTAATATCATGTTAGAATCTATCCGTTGTTTTCAAGTTTACTATTATAATTTGAATAAATAAAAGTATTATTTATAATATTCAAATAAAGCATTTAATGAAATTAATAGTGATCCTGTTTATTAAACAAATCACTTGTACTCATTGCATCATTCTTAATAAAGTTAGAGCAATATTTCCAACAGGTATAATTATCGTAGACATCTTTATTGAATTCCTTTTTCTGCTTATTTATTTTACCTATTACCATATTATCTTTTTTTACTTTTTAAATTTATCTATATATTTCTCTTGCAATTAATTAAATACTTTTTTATATCTAATTTTCTCGTGAAATTATATATTTTTCTTTTTTTTTTTTAATAAAAATTTTGATTATTTATACACGCGAAAGTTTTTTCCTTTTATGCTTAGCTATCATCTATTACACTCTTGTAGTATATTAATCAAGTCAACCGTGTCTCTTTTTCTTCTAAAATTGAATGAAATATTAGTGTATTTTTTGACTATAATAATTCGACTATATTTAATTGTATTCCTTTTTCTTTTAAAATATAAAAATTGATACTACTAAACCACTACTCCTTTATTTTTGAATTTTCGCTATTTTTATTAGTTTGTAAATAATTTTTTATGCCTTATTTTAATATTTCTCATAAATTTAATATTTATTCCTTTATATATATTCGTATGAATTATTTTTTAGCGACTAACATTAGTTTTGGTTTTCCTATTTTTTCTGTCCCAACTTTCTGTTAATCTTATTATATCATATTTCAATAAGGTCTCTTACACTTGTATTTCTTCCATTTTCTTCTTCTACTACAATTTTTCTTCTTACCGTCACGTTTATCCTTAACAAATTTAGTTTCTTTTTTAACTTATGTATCTATCCATTTTCTTTGAAATCAATTCTCTTTTCTCTTGCTACATATCCTCTTTATACTGCTTCTTATTACTACTTTTTCACTCATTTCAAACTTCTCTAAATTTTTTGATTATTAACCTTTTATTAAATTTCTTTAAATGTTTCTCTTTAGTTTTGAAAAGGAAATAAAGTAATAAATATTTATTTTTATTTTTGTTTGTATTTTGTTAGTAAAATTTTTATTTTATTTTCTTTTCTTTCTCATTCATTCTTTATTAGTTTTCCATTTTTTCTTCATATTTTTATCTCAATATTCATATTTGTTTTAATTCACTTTTCAAGTTCTCTTTACCCAAGTTTGCGTTTTTTCTTATCACTTTCTTGCTCAAATTGTTTTATATTTTTTCTCTATTATAAATTTTTTTGTTTTCTTTTCCTCTTTCTTTCTTTCCCTTTTCTTGGTATCGTACATTAAAATTCTTCTACATTATTATTTGGTTCTTTTTATTTTAATTTTTATTCTAATTTATTTTTGCTTGTTCATTTGTTCTACGGATTTTGTTTTTGATTTATTTATGTCTTCAATTTTTTATATTACTTATTTATATATGTTATTTCTTATATTTCCATTTACATACGTTTTTTTAAATGTTCTTTCATTCTTACATTTCTTATTTATCTTAATCGCCTTCTTTACTCTTCTTTTATTTTTCTCTTGACTTAAAGATAATTCTTGTTTTTACTCTTCACCCTCAGATTTCATTTTTTGTTTTATAATTCTTCATATCATTCATTTTAGATTTGTTACTACGACTAGTTTCTATATTATTTTATATTATATTGTTATTTCATTTTTCTTTATGTTCTATTTGGTTTAATTTAATGTAATTAACTTATGTTAAATTTTACTTTTTCTATTAGTTGACGAACGTACAATTTTTTCCCCACCCCCCACCCACCACACCCCCCCCCACAAAAACAACACGTGGTGGGGTTGGTTGGATGTTGGGGTGGGGTGGTGGGGGGTGGGTGGTGGGTGTTTGGGTGTTTTTTCCATTCAATTTTCAAGACTGTACTAAACGCTACCATATATTTTTACACTGTTACATGATTTTTAGTCTAATTTATTCACTTATTTTCTTTAACACTTTAAAGCCAATTTATTAACATTAGTCAAGTAGTCTGAATTAATTATAAATCATCTAATTTTAAATATTTTCTATGTATACTATGATTCAACATTCGATATATTTTGTGTTGTGGCTTTTTCTCAGAATAAATTATATAATATGATGTAATATAATGTAATAAGAATTCTATTTTTCATGAACTCAGGATCACTACTTATTACTGATATAATAAATAATTTATTTAACAATAAGTTTTTTTAATTTCTTTAATAAATCATATTTCTTATGAAGAGTGTATATTGATGATAATATATTTTAAATGTCCATTACTTTAATATTATTTATTTAAGAATATTAAAGCTATTTATAATTACCTATGAAATGAAAATTATTTATAAATAATGTAAACGTGATGAGTCGCTCTTAATCGTACAATATAATTTAATAATCGCTTTTAAATTACAAAGTTTTATATTACAACAGTAATTGACATTTTTTTTTAAGTAACGGTATCATTCAATAAAAATATTGTTTTTTTTTTTTTAATTTAATTATGGTAACTTCTTAAATGTAAAATTAATTAAAATGTTATGTTTAATTAATTATATAAGTTTCATATTATTGATCTATAAATTATGACGTGCATTAATCGACCTCGTTGATCGTTACGTAGTATACAGGCGTCCCAATGCATTCGTGTGTTCGGTCTAGGTCTAGCAGTACTTTAGACGATGCGTCCTACCCACGTGAACGCTTGACAGTAACGGAAGAGCTTCACACTTCACTTTAACAACGCCGGGGGTACGGAGGAGATTCGCTTCATTATGATGGGGGTACTTAATGTACTCCGGTGAGAAGAGCAAGGTTAAGATGTACAAAGGTGTTTCAATGGTCCTTCCAGGAAGACTCAAACACCCCCCCCCCTACACTGCATTTCGAACCTCCTTAGAGATCATTTATCAAACAAATACGATGCTAAGCGTACACAGAATACTATTATTACATATACAGAACTAGTTATTAGTTTTTTTTTTTATTTCATCTTTTTTGCTCCAACTTCTACCTCTCTCAGGACTCGGTCGCCGTTGTTAAGGCTCTGTAGAATTCAATTCAAATATGGTCGACTCAGACTTGAATTCATCCCCTTTCCCCTCGCATCTCACACCACTACCTATCATGGAAAAGCAAACTTTTGCAACGCACAAATATGTGTCCGTCAATTAATATAAATTATTCTTGGAGTACAATATTTGATCGAGGGAAATGGTGTTGTAAGCTTAATTTTAAAGAACTATAAGTACTTTATGTACTGTTATTTATATTATTTATTTAATACTTCTATATCAAGTCTGAAAACCTTCAGTGGAATAATACACTTTATATATTCTGCAACATACTACAGACATTCTGTACACAATAATAGACTATGTAAGACAAATACCAACATGATCTTGCCCGGACTACATTACTCTACACGCAAATACAAATAACTTTATATTTATGTGTGGCGTCATAGCTGTGAACAGAAGGTGAGGGAGCATACTATACAACTGTTAATGCCGAAGACGCGCACACTCCCACTCATAATTATAAATAATTAATTAAATCTATGAATAACGTTCGCTACAGTGAGTATATTATGTTAAATATTTTTTTCTATTAAAATATTGTAATGTACATGTTCGATCAGCAGATTCCAACAAACAATTACAAATACAACCACCATAATACAATAATGTTTATCATATTAAATAACGTAATATGTGTGTCTACTTATTTACGAATGACTTACTTTATACATGTAACTCATCACATTCTTGTCAAATTAATTCTTCTTAATTAATCTGACATACTGTACTAAGCGATATAAAACCACACCTGTTACACATAATTGCTCTTATTCCGATTCTCAAATTTCACTAATTAAAATCGAATTCAGACGACTTATTTACAATCTTGAATTATAAAACTTTATTCCAAAAAACTTAAAATTATATTTAGAAATACGAGTATTACAAATCTGTGAATAAATAAAATTAATTTTTTATATAAAAAGTATTAAAATTGAATTCAAATACCAAAATCATTTTCTAACATATATTACAATATTTAAAAATTACTTTAAAATATTATAATAATAAAGAATAAATAAAATATAAAATATTTGCTAAAAGTGCTATATTATCAAATTTGATGGTAACGCGATGAAGAATATTTTTATAATTTTTAGATTAATATATAATTTTTATAGAAAAAATATTATAATACTGCTTTAAAATCTATTGTAACGACATATTAATAAACCATTTATTTATTATCATTTAAAAAATAATATAGAAAATTAACAAAATTATTATAATAATTGATAGATTAATGTTCTTTATATAGCTAAAAATGTAAAAAAAGGTTTAAAAGATTTTCTATAACTAAATAGTTAATAGTAATAAAATATAGATATTTAATAACAACATTTGTTTAAAAAGATGTATACCTTGAGAAGTGTGTTATTTTGTAGCAGAGTAAGAAAACGAGGCAATGGCATTTCAGTCTTGTAAAGAGAAACTGTTGGAATACCTGGACCAAGACATTCTAGTACAAAATATTGAAAACTCGGCGAAAAAATAGCATTATGATATTGACAAGACTCTGATATTTCTGAAAATAATTTAATAAAGATTAAAAAAGTAATTTCTGATACATATTAAATAATTACTTACATAGAAATCTATATTATAGTAATAAGTAATAATGTTTTTTACAAGGATTTTATAAAATATTTGTTTTAATTTAAATACTATTTTTTACTATTTAATAAATTACACACCTGCAATATTATTTTTAATATTAATTACAGAAAAATTTAATAATATTTGTTGATTAATAAAATAATTAATACATTTATGTTTGGAACAACGAGATAGCGCTTTTGACAAATTAATTTTTTTATTTTACAATTTATAAGTTTTATATTTTATTTATATAAAATAATTTATGAATTATAAAAATCTTAAATTGTTAGTGTTTCATATATTGATAAGCAATTAGAAAATATGTTAAGATATATTAGTAATATTGAAGAATCTTTCTAAGCGTTATTTATCAAAATAAATGATAAACCATATCGTAAATATTACATCATAAACATAGTCATTTGGATTGGCAAAAATGCACAATTTGATAAAAAGTAAGATACATTCTTAGGAATAATACAAACATACAATGCTAAGAAATTAAAAAAAAAAAATTTATAAGAGGAGACGGATAGAAATATTAGAAAGAATACTATAAATATAAAAGTCGTAAAATGTGGCGGACTCGGCGTTATTATAAAGAAAAAAAAGAAAAAAGTGATGTTACAGGTATAGATAGAAGCAATGCAAGAGAAAAAATTTTAGTGGCGGGAAAAATAAAAAGTGATATCGGCAAGTCCAAGAAACGTTTGCATTGGATTGATACAATTACAAAATAGATTTAGATTGAGCAAATTTAAAAGTAGTAAAAGTAAACAGCGAAGGAGATACATTTTAATAAATAAAAATTGATAGGTTTAATGAAATATAATTAATGAAAGTTAAAGGATGGATAATGGACAACTTCCTTGAAACCAGATGCGAACAACAATAAGAAAATTGAGCAAAAAGGTTAAAAATTCCAACGGGAAAAGGACTTTTTTTAATTAGGTGAAAAAAAAGGAACAGAGAAAAACAAACGTGTAATGTCAAAAAACAGGTGAAGAAAAAATGAGAAATCAAAGGGTAAGTCTGAATAAATATACAAGAAGTTGTGTAAAAAATAAACAAAATATCGTGGTTAGTAGCAACGAATACGAAAGAACAAGTAAGAAATGTAAATGAAAGTAAAAGAAAATTGGAAGAAGTGAGCAATGTCAAATAAAAAATACTAGATAAGTATGATAAAATTGAAAATCGTATAATGTGAAAAGAGAGTTCAAGTGAGACAAAAAGTAAATATAAAGATAGATGGTGAAAGTGAAGAAAGTCTAAAAAAAGAAGAGCAGAAAGTGCAATACGAATAAAGTAATATTAAAGAGCTTTGGTAATGAGAATTGATCAAACGGGAAACCAGAATAACAGTTGACGGTAAAATTAGACATAAAGAGAACATTAAAGATGGGAGAAATAAATGGAAGATGCAATGAGAGGATAGATGTACAGAATTGAATACATTAAAAAATTTATAGAAAGAAAATCATTCTGGAGGAATCTAGTAATATGAGTTTAAAAGGAGATAATGTTTAAGAAGTAAGTAAGTAAGAGAAAAGTGTATTTGGATATAAAAAGAGTATAAAAGTAGTATATTATAAGTATAAAAGAATGAAAAAAGAAGGATTTCATGTTAAAGGAAATAGTAGAATAACATTTAGTAAAAGCGTCAAAGTAGATAGAATGAAAATAAGATTATTGCAATAAACAATTAACTAAAGATAAAAACAGATGAAGTATTAACTTATTTTGATAATATGTAATCATATTTGGTAAAATAAGAAAAGAGAAAATTTAGAATTTTATGGAAAAAGCAAGCATAATAATATACTCAATCAATTGTACAAGAAAAATCTATAATGAAGCAAGATTAAAGTTACATTAGATGATTAGATAATTGGAAAAATAAAAACAAAAATAGTGTAAGACAGGATTAATTAATAATATCTAATATAGAGATGTCATATTTGTAGGAAAAAAATTAACAAGTTCTGACATCTCAGGGATCGATAAAAAAAATAGTAAGCTTAATAAAGATAGGACAGAAATAAAACATTGAAAGTTTATTAGAAAGAAAAAGATGGAAATAGATAGCCAATTTACGAGACGAGAGCTTACTTAGAGTTAAAAAAATATAGAGTATTGTAGAAAAGTGGTTCAAGAATGAAACTAAGAATATTTGAGGGATTAGTAGAAAACGCGTTATTATATGGAAATAAAACATGAGGATTGTAGTAAGAAAGTAGAAAAGATAGAGAAAATATATTAATACAAACAAAAACATTTTTGAATACTTAATTATGCAAGAATCCAAGAAGAACAGATTATAAATAAAGGCGGTAAAAAAACATTTGAAAGCATACTACTATATTACAAGGATAATTTTAATTCTAAGAAATCCGTAATCAATTCAATTAATAATTCAATATGGAAATTTTGTAAGTAAAAACAGAGTTTTTTGAGAAAACTACGAATAAAAAAGAATAAAATTCTGATATATCATTGATTTATATAATTAAAGTTCACAATAGAGAGAAAAATAATAGAAAGAAGAACAATTAAAAATAAAAGCATTGAAGATAGGGCAATAAAAACAATTGTTTATGAGTAATCTGGAAAAATCCAAATAATATCCATATGCAGAAGATGTTAACTCATAATTATAGAAACTTTTAAGGAAATATATAACATTTTATAAAAAGGAAAATAAAGGAAAGAATAAAGATTTGAAACAGATTTAGGATAACTAACGAAACAATAAAAAATAAGCATTAGATGATCGAAGAAGAAAATTCGCGTAATTAATCGTTCGTAAATATAATAATAGTAGTAATAATAATATAATAATAATAATATAATAATAATAATTATAATATAATATAATAACGACAATAATAACTTATATAAAAAATATGTTGCTTCTACTAATTTATATAATTTTCAGATTACAGTAATAAGATAATTTATTCTATTTAAAAAATATTTTATCTACTCATTTATTTATTTTATCAATTTTTTTTAATTATTACATAAAATAAAAAATAAAAATAGTGTAAAGTCTGAGTGATAAAACTTAGTTTTTTCTTACACAAATTAAGGCTCTTTAAAAATACACACAACCTTTTTTATTGAACTAATGTAATCTTGAAGAAACTTGCTTGACACGTCTCGTAACACCAAATAAAAATTTAAAGAGAGACACACTGAACCTATGAAGAATTGGTAAAGTATAGAATTTTACATTCTCATCAGAAAAGTACGCGTTGCAAGGACCATAAAACTTTGAATGAACTATTTAGAAAATCTAATTTTAATAGTATATAAGTGAAAAATTCGTTGATTTACATTTATATTTTATATAATATCATTATTATACGTGAATCCAAAGAAGTATTATTATCATATCATATCATAATATATCATATTAAGAGACGATATATATGATAATATTCTTTTTAGCATAAAAATACGCACCTGTTGAGAAAACCGAAAATTTAAATCCATGAGTAATTTTAGAGGTTGCCACATTAATTTCAAAATATTTAAACTTTAATCTAATTTATATAGAAAATGTTAACCAAAACAAGTTCTTAGTTTAAGTAAGTTTTCCTTAATTATATACAAGGGAAAAACAAATATTTTTTACGAAATAATAAATTTTTCTCGAACGTAGTCTTATGAGTATAAGACTTTCACCCGCAAAATTAGTTACAGAACACATCGTAAATTTTTTATATTAATTTACTTAGTTTAAATTGTAGTTTTTAGATTCTAAATCTTGGAATAAATAAATATAATTTACAAATAAATCTTTTAATGAACCTTGAGGACGCTTTGAATACTTATTAAATGCAGCAATCTTTAAATATGGTAACAGCATTACTAACCGCTACCTGCAACACCAACCCAGATCGTTCTATCCAACCAAAGACAGCGCACCGATAAAAAAGTTAAATAAATATTAACTCTAAATTTTGAACTAATTTATAAAAAATAAATAACAAGTTATATTAAAAAAGGAAATTTAATTAAGTAAAGAAAATTAGTTTAGCTAGACATTGTATTTAATATTAAATTTTATTTCACAGTTTAATTATATTGATTATATTGATATGATTCTGTATTAAACGATATAGTATTAATATTAAAATGTTAGATATTATTAAAATTTTTATAAAATTTTATTAATTATTATTAATAGCATAGTATGGCAATGAGGAATTGAATACACGTACGTGTATTTTATAAGAATAATAAATTTATATATATGAATAATGTAGTTTTCTTTTTTCTATTACGTTTATAATATTATTTTATTAGATATGATATAAAAACTTTCGAAATTAATTATTAATTTTTTATAGATTATAATTTATTAATTTAAAATATACAATTAAATTTTTTAAAATTATTTATTAAGATAACGAGTCAAACTTGCGTTTTAAAATGGTTTTTTTATAATTATATTAAATTTTATTAATATTGTTTCAGTCTTAATATTTCTGTATAATAATAACAATATAATTAATGAAAGCTTAAACCACCAAATTTGTTATTCTATATTACACCGAAGATATTTTATAATTTAGACTACAGCTTTATTATTTAATTGAATAAAGCATGTATATTTTTTTTCTTTATTTAACAATTTAAATTATCTTGTAGACTCAATAATAATATTTACACTTTCAAACTATAAAAATATATGTACATAGATCCTTCCAAACGGACAAGATAAAGAATCGTCTACTGTATTTAGTAAAAAGCTCAACCTTACTATCCATATTTAATATTTTGAAAAATTTGATATATATATTAGATTATTTGATATATTATATTATTATATAATTGATTGATATATTATTATATAATTTATAATGAGAATCAAAGATAGAGATCTTTAATCTTTGTTGAAAAGCCTTTAAAAAGATAAAGACAAAATGAATAGAAGCACAATAAATGAGAAAAGTTCTTAAGGAGCAAAATTTAGAGAAATAAAAGATTTTGCGAGACAACAAGATGAGTGTTTGTTGTTTATTGTATTCGTAGCTACGGAATTATCGATTTTGCATTTTTGAGGGACGTGAAGTAAAATATATGGAAAATTTATTGCTGAAATATGCCAATAAATTTCTAAATGGACAGAGATTCAGAGTAACCGACGGATTTAAGAGTTCTGATTAAACAGCATCACCCGGATTTCGTAATATGAACTAGTAATAAAACAAGGAGCTAATCTAGTATAACATCTGATATCTTGCTAAAAAATAATCGCTTATCTTGATTTGTAACTTTTTATATTATTATGAAAATATTGACTGTAATGGCATTAGTCGAATTAAAATATTGATTTTTCACTATGTTACTTGCGTATGCGACCTGATTACTCAACATATGTTATTTCATGCCATCTTTTCTCTATTCCGCAAATTCTCTAACACGATATCTCTATGTTGATTAATTTTAATGATGCTAATGCGGAAAACTATCATTAGCAATTGAGGACTTTTCGTGTTGTTTTTTATAGTTAAGAATTCTTGTCATTTGCCAATTAATAACAATTGTATTAAGATGATATTATTTAACAATAAATAACCTTATTTTTCGAAAAAATTATTGTCGATTATTAATCTATACGATTTAAAACAATTTTTCAGATTTTTTATATTTAATAATTTGGACAGGATTATACATATATACATACATATATTTCATAAACAAAAGCAAAAAATTTTAATTTAATAAAAAATATACATGTGAATCATAGTATATTAATTAAATAAAATGGAAGAAAACGGTAAAATTAATATTATAAACTTGAAACAGTAACGATGGTTAATATATCGAGATTTTTAATTTATGAACTGTAGATACAGTTCAAAATCTTGACTATTTGTAGCGTATTAAACACTAAGTCTGCTAAAAACGAGTTAAACTTCTAAAATTATTGTTAATAATTATGATTACGAGAATAATGAATTTAAAATACACCTAATACAAAAAACATTGAAAATTTATAAATTTTTTACAATTTACAATGTATTATTTTTGTATGTATAAATTTATGATTAATTTTTAATATCACAGATAATTTATTAAACACAAAAAATTGACTCGTCATAATCAAATCAAATATATAAGATCGAAAATGACCACAGAACAGAGTAGAAAAGAAATGAAAAAAAAATGAAGGAGAGGAAAATAGATGCTTATAAAGAAAGAATAAAAGGCGCGAGGGAAAAAGATTGAGAAAATATAGTGGTTAAGTCTTTGATTTAGAAGAATACAGCTTAAGAAAAAAAGGAGACAAGTGAATAAGAGAGAATTATAATTTGAAAGTTAAAATAAGAAAATGATGCCTAAAGAGAAGAGGAAAGAAGAAAATGGTTACAATAGAGTAGAAAAAAGAGAACCAAATAGAACTGTAAGTATGGAAAATAATATTAAAGGATAATTTAGTATAAATAGAAAGGGCTATTTTTAAAGATGTAATAGAGGATGGTATAATATTGAAATATGAAACAAAAACACCAAGGGGCAAAAATTAGGAATAAGATGAGAGAAGATAAAAAGGATTTAAAGTCCAAAAAGTGAGGTGATTTTGTATAAAAGAAAAAGAGAAAATTAAAAGTCAAAGGCAGAGGAGAGGGACAAGAAAAGCATGCTCAGACAGAACAAAGAACAGGGGGAACGTCGATAGCGAGGAAGAAAAGTTCATGGAAGAAATAGAGAAATAGTAAGTAGAGGGTAAAATGATTGAATAAAATATTCGATTAAATTAAGTAATAGTACCGAAAAATACATTATATTTGGAAAAAAATATGGCTTTCTGTAACGTAGCTATATTACCGAGAATAGAGAGTCAACGATGAAAATAATATTGGTGGAAAAGTCGATAGAGGAAAAGAAAATAAAACAGATAAAAGAAAAGTTATATGAGTACGAGATATTAATAAGGTAAAAAGAGTAATTAAAGACATAGAGTAAGAAAAAGAAGCAAAAAATAGCACAGGAAGAAGTGTTATTATTGATAAAAAATATGAAAATATAGAGAGTAGAGAAGAAATAAAGTTAGAGACATAATAATTTATAAGAGTAAATGAATAAAAAAATATTATATTAGGATAGTTTATATACAGGAGAAAATAAGAGACAATTAAGATACATTTAAAAACCGCATAGGAAAATGAGGGGGAGAAAGTCTTAATTTTTAAAAGATTTTGATGTCAGAATAGAGCAAGAAAGGAATCAACAAAAAAGGAAAGTACGTTCAAGATGAGACGGTAAACTAGGAGAAAGAGAGGAATCAATTACATTAATTAAGGAAATAGTGTCAGTTATTCTGTATGAAAATAATAAACTAGAGATTCATGTACTGTAACAGAAAAGTATCAGTAATTGATTATGTAATAAAAAATCAAGAAATTGAGAGAAAGATAAAAATTTGGAGTTAGTAAGAAAGATGGAAAATAACAAAAAATTAAGGGTAAAATTGCGCGAGGAAATAGTAAAAGTATAATAATATATGATCTTCTTTATAAATTACTAACGTAGTGAACGAACAAAATCATGAAAGAGATGTCTGAATCACATTCGAAAATTGCGAAATGGATCTCAAGAATGCTTCTTTATATAGTTTTATGCCCAATGTGAATCTCGAAAAGGTAAGTAGTGAGCAGTTTCAAATTAAAACATAAATTAAGTAAAAATAATATGTATTTTCAAATATAAACTTGCACTTCTTATTTTTTACTTCTAAACATTTCCTGAAATTCATACTGTATAATTGAATTATCGAACTTTTGTAATATTTGTTTTTTATAATTATTTTTGTATTCAATTTATTAATGCCGATTATAATTTTATTAATTATGTTTAATGTTTTGTTATGACTATATTAAACTATTAAATATCAATATAAGTATTAAATAAATCATTTTGTATTTATTTTTTCATCCTTATAGTCTCTTTTTTCTTCCCTTTTCTTTGTTTTAATTGTTTGATTAATAACGAATACTCACTAAGCAGCTTAGTTTTGTCGCTGTTCTTCGTCCTTATATCGTAAGTCTTTGAATTTGTTGAAGCTTCCGGATTGTATTTTTCCTCACCAACAAGTTTGTCAATGTGATTATTATACTCAGTACGCTCAAAACTAGCTGTTCTCGCACCCGAGTTTTCGGCCAGAGCATAACGACTTTCAACATTTGAGGAAGCACTACAACTTAGACATATTGCTGAGTGCAGAGATTTACCGACTTGTGGTATCTGAGAGCTCACACGATATAAATGACGCTGAGAAGGATGTGACGCCGGTATTCCCATGAAGTATCTGTTTTATGATACCAAAATATATGAAAATTTAATATAAGAAAATATTAAAAAGTTTTGTGTAATTTTATTATATTTTTATTTTTGTAAAAATAAACAAATATAATATCAAAATTTTCAAATTTGTTTTAATAAGCTCGCAAATTAGTAATTAAAAATAAAAAATATGCAATGGCTAACCAGTTTTATAATAATTAAATATTCAAAGACAAAATTATGTAAATCCAATTCAAGTGACAGAAAAATTAATATAAACATAATAGTCAATAAATATTATATAATTATTATTATATTATAATATTTATAATAATAATAATAAATTAAATTTAATAAAAACACCAATAATTGTTACAATTATTGCAATTATAGAATAATCTTTAGAAATAATTACAAAACTATAAAATAATTGTTCTAAAAATTATTTATGTTCTAGTATTTAATTTTAATTTTTAATTTAAATAAAATGAAACCAAAACATTAAAAATTATAAAATTATTTTAAAAAGTATAAAGTAAGAATAGGAGAAACCTAGTTGTTCTAAATAAAATTCTAAATAATGTCTACTAATAGAATTGAGAATGTAGAATAGAAAAATAGAAATATAAATTGAAGTTTAAGAGTTTATGTTAAGCAATCATTGATAATTTATCATTTTTATATAGAAAATATTATCCAGATATAGAATATTTTCAATATATTTTATTTTAAATAATAAAGAAAACTATTTTTTTTTATAGTATATACAAAATTTATACTATAAAGAAATATATAATTATAATATTTAAATATGGAAATTACTCAAAAAATTATCTTTTTGTATAATATAATACGTTTTATATAAATTTGTACTTAAAAACATAAATAATGATAGAGTGCAATTAATTGAGTACTAATGTGTAAAAACGAATAGTAAAAACTATTTTAAATAATATACTTTTTTTATTTCACACAAGTTAATAAAGAAATTTAATTAAAAATTAATTAGCAAATTTTATTATATTACTTGTAAGAAAGAAGTATATTAATACGAAATCTTAAAACTAAAGATTCTTTTTTTTAAACATACATTAAATACAAATTAATTTCTAATAAAATTGGCAATGTAATATAATAGAAATTTAATCAACTTTATAATATAAAAATTTAATTTTTATAACTTTGAATATCAAAAATATATTGTTAAAATATTGAATTATTATTTCTTTAAAAAAAGAATATTTATGAAAATATTTATAACTAATAATTAGCTAATTTCAAAATTATAGTCTTAAAATACTAAATTATTATTTCTTAAAATCAAGCATTTTGTGTGTGATGTGTGAAAATATACACTTCGGTGTGCAAAATTGTACAGCATATTCTCTTTTCCCCTACAAAACTTAGACTCTATGCACACTGACCAATTTGATGGTTTATATGCAGCATTATTATTACAGCAATGATAGTATAAGATTGTTTGAATACAGGTTCACAAGTTATTGTAACTAAATTGTTTATCTAAAATTATTAAAGAGCATTTCTAATAATAATTTTCATATTAAGAGATGTTCATAATAAATTGTAATAAAGAATGTCTACCATGTCAAAGAGAATAAACAGATATTAGAATTATTTATTCTTGACAAGTATCCCCTGAATAATACACTTCCAAAATTATAAAATCTTATTTAAAATAAAAACATTTTCTTTTTTTAATTCTTAGAAAATCCACTAATTAATTGTAATACAGTTTTAGTTAAATAAAATATTGAATATATATTGAATTTTTTATTTTTTTTTTAATAATTTTAATGCTTACATAGTATAATTTACTTGATCCCAAGCAAGTATCTTTGTAACTTCTAACTTTCCATGAGTTAGGGGTACCATTTGTTCTCTTAAAACATTAACCCATACTATATGCTTATAGAAACCTGCAGGACCATCTTTTACAGGAACTATAGCTATGTAACTAGTACCATTTGTTGAAAAAAAAGGAGGCTCTGGTGGAGTATCGACCCATCCACGATCCTCACCGACAATTCTTTGAATTTCCTACAACATAATATATCCATATATTTACAATTAATATAATATTTACACTCAATTTTTGTAACATATAACAATAGTTTTTGAAATAATATATATCAAGTTAATTTTAAATTAAAAATGAAAAAAATATAGTTAAATTATTCTTACATTTAAATTCTCACATATAAACAATTATATACATAACACTTAAATATAAAAAGTAACTGTTTTATATTGGTTAATTACAGAAATTAAATAATAATCAATATTCCTAATACTTGAAATGAATAATTGTTATATCAATGAAATTTCATTTAACCAATTACTTATTAGTTTAAAAAATTTTTTATAAAAGTAAAATTCTACGACAGTGTGAAATAGAATAGAATTTTTATATGCAAACTTGTAAATATAATCAATCAATTTGAAAATACTAATAAATTGTTTTTGTAAAAAACTTTTATGTCTATTTCCTTTTAAATTAATATAAAAAATTTTACAATTCTTGTTTATAATAAAGATGAATGTAAATAAATAACTTGTTTAACAAGTTATTTGTAATAAAAGCAGATAGTACGTACGTAAAAACATGTGAAAATGTAATAAAATATGACAATCATAATGTGGTAAAATATACAATATATTATTAATCTGTCATTATAGAGGATATTTACAAATAAAAGTATACCTCTTAAGTAATAAAAAAATTATTTATTACTTACTTGACATTTCCACAATGGACTTTTACAAATGGTTACAACAGAAATATTTTGCAGGCGATTCATCCAGGTTATACAAATTTCTGTTGATGAGATCCAAGAGGCAGTAGTAAAATAGTGTTCCCTATAAAATATAAATTACATTTAATACTTATAATAATTTTAAGTATTTGAATTATTATATAAGATAAAATGTTGAGAATATTTATACTTTAATATTAAAATACTCAATATTTAAAAATATTATCTTTGTTTATGAAAAAAACTCAGTATTTACTTAAAAAAAATTGAATATATGATTACTTTTTTCAAGCCATATATATATGTATATATAAATTTTTTTAAACAAAATGATTATTAATTGAATGATCAGATCAGAACTTTTTACATTAAAAAATGTAGTTGATTTATGTAAAAAATCTATTAATAAATATTAAAATTAAAATTGTGACAAATTTATATTATGCCTATTTTATAAAAAGTATAAAAATATTTGTAGTAACAATTATAGAAATTTTTAAATAATTTTAAATATTTTTTTATTATTTTATTGCTCACAAATAAACGAAAACACGTACCTAAGTATTCTATCAAATATAACACATTGTGCAATATATTATACAAGAAAAAATTGATCATACACATTTCATGTAAAGTATGTTGTCGTAAATTCAGTAATAAAAAAAGTTAAAGAAACTCTAGTATTATTATATTCCAATACATTATATATTGGAAATGGAATAAGTAATCTTACACATGCTCGATGATTGGTGGAGGTTTAACTACTTTCGTATGAATATTTTTTGGATCAGCTAAATCAGCTACATATAATGTTACCAGTGGATTAGGAGTATCTGGCTAAAAAATTATACAATATTATTAATCATTATTATATCATTTTGAATCTAGTTTTGATTAAAAAGTTTTATTCATATTATTATAATTTTAAAATGATAATGAAATTGAACTAAATTTACAATTTACATAATATCTACACATATTTTAATAAACTGAGCCATTTAAAATATACTTTATTTTCTTTTTATTTGAAACAATACTAAGGTGCAATTAATAATTATCTTATTAAAGCTTACTATATTATAAACATATACTAAATATTGCATTTTTAAATAGTATAACTTTAAATTAAAACTGAAAATGACAGGATATAAAAATGAATAAAAAATAAGATGGAACTTGTCCAAATCTGAAAAGTAATTCTTTACTTTAAAAAATTGGTTTTTTAAATAAACATGTGTAGTCAATTACTGAACAATTAATAAACTCAAGATATTTAAATGTAAATAACAACTTTGTAAAGTTATATTTTTGAAATATTATATTTCATTTTTAAATAGTAATTATTTAAATTTATAATTGCAATTTGTATAAATATTAAAAAAATTATACAATGATGTGATTAATATTATTTAACATTTTCAGAATAAATTTGTCATTGATTTTATTCTTTTCATAAGTTTAATAAATAACTTATATACTAAATAAACAAACTATATGTTTCTTGTTTATAAATTTAATAAAAAATTAATATTATGATGGAGAAGTAATTAAATGCATTAAAAGTATAATAAATGAGATAGTAAATCGACATAATATACCAGAGAAATGGAGAAGCGAAATTCTAGTACTCAATTATAAAAAAAGGTGATAGACATGTGCCTAGTAATTATAGAGAAATATCACTATTGGATACAGGGTATAAAATCGTAGCAGAAGTATTAAAAAAGAAGGTAGAAATACAAATGGCGAATACATACAAAAATAGAAATAAATTCACACGAAAAGGTGAAATTTTTGTCTACTTTGCGGATATCAAAGTCGCAATTGATAACCTGAAGAAAGGTAAGATATAACGGGAATATACAAGGAGTCGAAGATGAAATTAAAAACAGAAGAAAAGATAGTAACGAAAATTAAAAAATCAAGCGGTGTTAGAGGGGTTGACCCATGAGTACATTGTTATTCAACATTGCTATGCAAGACCTAAAAACAACATTAAAATTCAAGACTTCAGGGATCAAAATTGGAAAGAAAAAAATAAGATCCATCGCATATACTGACAATACAGTATTACTAATGAAAAGTGAGGTAAAACCGAACGAACTTCTGAGAATATCTAGAGACTTTTTAGCAAAGAAAGGTCTTGATTTCAATGTTTAAAAAACAGAAATAATGAGATATGGAAATCCCAGAAATAGAAGAAAAAGGATATAATTTAAACGAAAAGATGAAAAATATAAACGATTAAAATGTTCATCTACCTGGAATACGCAATTAAAGAAAATAATAAAGAGGAAGGACAGATTGAACATTTAACAAAGATAGCAAATCGGAAAAGTATGAAGTCTCGTAGAGAAATAGTCCAGTGAAGACCTTGACATGAAAACAATATTATTCGATGGTCTCATAAAACGCGTAGTATTATATGGTGCGGAAATTTGAGGATTGGGAAAATATGGCGAGATTAAAAAAAAATCAAAAGAAACCATATAAGTGGATAATAAGAGTGGATAGAAACACCCTTGAATGCGTACTTAGAGATGAAGATACTAAGGAAAACTGAAATGGATATTTGAGGGTGTTTAAAGATCACATTTAAAGATGGGATGAAACGGAGAGTAGTAGAAAAAATGGATGCAAACAAAAATGGACAGAAACGTTAAAAAAGAATAAAACTTTGGCCTAATATTAGCTGGTCAAATATAATATGAAGATAAAAGGAAGGGATACATACCTGGAAAGAAATAGAAAAGATATTACTCCGGACAATGACTGCAGAGATAAAACAGCAAGCTGAAAATGTTGAGACACGGAAAGAAGCAAAAAAATCATTAAAATGGGGATTACAGAAAGAAAAAGTATGTGCGAAAAAAAAGTGGAAGAAAGTAGCAGAACCAGTGTAAAATTCGCAATATTTAGAATGGGAAATGAATCGAGGAATAATAGTTATTGGGTTGAGGAAGATAAAAGAAAGTGTAATTATGTAAAAAAAAATGAAAATCACGATGTATCCACTAGAGTACGCAATATCTGGCAATAAAAATGTACACTAGTGGAAAATAATAAAAGGTAATAAGAAATATATTGACACATTATTAAAAAAAGGATGAAAAAGAGAGGGAACAAGAAGAAAATATAAGTACAGAAAAAATAGATTAGTGACAGGAAAATAATAGAAGAAGAAAGAAGATAGAATAATGTTGATAAACTTAGATAAATAAGGAAATAATGTATAAAATTAAAACCATGAAAATACTATTAAAAAATGTGTAAAATAAAAAAATCGAATAGGAAAAAACATTATACTAATTGTATAGAAAAAATTTTAATAAGAAATCGGTTGTAAAAAAATTAATTTATATTTGTTCATAATATAAAATAAAAAATAAATAAAAAATAAATATCATTATTAATAAAATAGAAGAAATTTTGAAATTAATTGAATTAATAATTATTTTAGAAAGATTTATATTTTAGATTACCTTTGGATATCGCAGCGATCGAATATCTGGATATAGTTCTTTGTTGATATCTCCATACCAGGAAGTACGCATTTCTCTAACCAGTGAATCATTAAAACTCGCGTATAGAAGGACATGGGAATCTTTCGGCATCCAAACAGCCTCTTTACCATGTAAAATCTCTTCTATGTAAGGTAAATAAAATTTAGTTTGTAAAAGAATTTTCTTTAAAATTTTTTGTCTACAATTGTTTTATTTGAACGATTTCATATAACAAAATTTTATCGATTACAGAAAGTTAATTTACTTCTTGGATGTGAATAATTATTTTAAAGTTGAATTTCATAGTTATTTTCATTTGATTTCATTTTCATATATTATAAAATTTTTAACATAAAAATTATATAAAAGATATTTATAGATAAGTTATATAATACATAATATATTAATTAGAAATAACATATATTAATAGATAATATTATTTCAAAACTATAATTATATAAATATAAAATAATAAATTGTTATAAATTTCGTAAATTATATAAACGGCTACTACAGTCATAAATTAAAAAAAATTTATTTTTCCAAAATAATATATTCTTAGTTTTTGGTATGAAAATATATTTCCGCTCTTTTTTAAAAGATGTTAGTATTACAATATATTTGATTAAATAATAGTTGTGTATTTTAAACGTGCTTATGTAAGTACTAAAGTTCAGGAAATGATATTTATTCCAAGTGAATTCTTGGTAAAAATATCAAAATTATTGCAAAACGCATATTTTCCAGATTTATTTAATTAATTGAATTCGGATAAAAATTTTGCTAAAACACATTATTTGAACATATGTATTTACGTCAAAAATACTTCGTCGAATATAACTTGATAAAAAATTTTCAGAGATCTAAAAAAATAGTGAATTTGATGTAAATAACAAACAACACGAGAGGAATTAAAAAAAATTAAAGAACATCAAATTCGAAGTACCCAATAAAAAAGTACCCAAGAAAAACACTTGAGAAATTATTTCATGAACTAAATAATGATAAGTTAATAATTAATAAACTTACATAAATTAGAATTAGTAGAAAAACTTAATGAATTTAGTATCATATTAAAGATATTAAAAAGTGTTATTTCCTGTCAAATGCATCTTTGACAATAAAAACGAAATTTTCTACATTCGATTATCATTGGCACTGATAAGTCATTTCATTACAACTATAAAAAATACAGATTCTACAGATTAAATCAAATAAACTCTTTATAAATTTTTTAAATATGCAATTTTTGAAGATTCTATATAGGATGAAAAAACTATTTATTATGAGTTTCTTAAATAATCGCATATTTTCAATAAGAATTTTACTACTGCAGCAAATGTAACATAAAAGTTGAAAAAAAACATCAAAACTAATTGAACAATAAACAATAGATAACTCTCATGTTCTACAAATTTTACTCAGAAGAAGTGAAATGCAAAATGGAAAATTTTATCTAACCCCTGTTACTTTTTATTACATATTAGCAAAATAGAATATTTGATAAATATAAAAGAAACATTGTACACACTTTACATAAAACTGTTTGAACTGTTATTACTTAAACTTTAAAATTATACAAAAAATAGTGATATAACAGTCAGAGCATTCAAATGAAAGAAGAAAAATTATCCGTGTTGCATGCAACTATTACATATATGAACTACTGCGCATATGACCGAGTTATATATCTCATTTCAAAATTAAATCTAAATTATTGTAACAAGAAGTATTAGAATATTTTTAATTACTATGGAAGATTAATGCATTCGAAAAAGTTACATGACTATTTAACCAATGCAAAACATACTATAATATGTTTTAAGAATATTTGTCATCAACTGATATTTCTTATAACTTATATGAAAATAAGTTGTATTTTTTAAGTTGCGAAGTCTTAGTTTAAAGAAATAAAATAAAGTAGAAAATTACTTAAAAATTTCCTATGAAACTAATAGAATGCTATCTAAAAAATATACCTAAAAACAGAATAAGGTTTTCTTTGATCCTTAGATTTATTAATTAATATTAATAATAAATAATAATTAATATTAATAATAAATAATAATTAATAATAATAATAAATAATTAATAATTAATAATAATAATTAATATTAATAATAAATAATTAATATTAATAATAATAATAATAATATATTAATAATAATAATATATTAATATTAATAATAATAATTAATATTTGAATTATAGATTTACTTTTATAGCTGATGTTTGTTTTGAATACATATCTTAATTATCTGACAAATAAAATAGAAATGCAACACTTGCAAGCACAAATTACATTCATAAATACACACACACACACACACACACTACATATATTTATTTTACTTCCTAGTAGTTATAAAAAAAAATTAAAAGTCTGTACGCACATATGTAAAATGAATTTAATTTTTCTTCTTTATTCTCTGCATTTATGTTTACGTGTACTTATTTCATTGCTTGTTTTTAAATTTACTAAAATTTAGAATATTTTGTTACTTTGTTTATTTTTATAAATATATTATTTATGTATATAATGTAATATAACATATATATATATATAATTACATTGCCCTTATTTATACTTTGTAGAATTATTTATTTTACTTCTTTTGCATATTTTAAATTTCAATTTTATATCCATATTTATTTCTGCTAATCTTTTATTATTTATTTTACTTTCAATTTATTTTCTTTGAATATTTTTTTCTTCTCTTTCTTTTTCATTTTTAACATTACACACTGATATTAATAGCTTTTGTTCACCAAATGTTTATCTAAAACGCATTAACCAATCTTCTTTGGATATACTTTCATCTGTCTTAATTTTTTTCACAAAATACCTTTGCTATCTCATCATTCTTTTTTCCTTAAATTGTCTCACGTTTCTCTTAATTTTTTACGAGCTGTTTAAGTATTCTTTTTGTATTTTTTTTTGCTTCTTCAATGCTTCTCATCTACTTCTTTTTACTTATTCCTTATATTTTACTTTTTTTCAATTATCGATTGTTTTATTCTTCTCTTAAACTCTTCTTATAATTTACTTATAAGAAAAAAACTTTATAATTTCCATTTTTTTTTGTACCATTCTATATTTTTTGCTGCCCAAAATATGTTTTTTCTTTTTACATATTTTTCCTATATCTAAACTTTCATATTAACATTATATTGTATAAATTTTGTTCTTTCTTCCATTGTCTTTCAATTATTTCATCAATTGTTCATTACCACATAATTACTTTAAAAATATATACTTATCTTCCATACATTATACTAATTTCATTTGTTATACTAATTCTTACATATTATTTTTCACATTGTTTTATTTATTTTCTTATACTCACTCTATTTTTATTTACCCATTTCCCTTTTTTGCAATTCCTGAATCATAATTTTCATTAAAATTATTCATTTTTCTTTATTCTTCTCACGCATTAAATCTCAAATTTCTCCATGATAATTATTAAAAAAACTTGCAGAGACAACAAAATCTCTCGTTTGTTATTTCGCGAAACATCACCTATTTCAATTGTAGAAACTTCATCAATACAAAGTTTAATATTATATTATTATTATTATTATTATTATGTTATTATTATTATTATTAGTATTATTATTATGAATAATTATATATACACTTTTCTACATTGCTTATATCTAAGTTACATTAATTTTTTTTTCTTTACACCGTATGTTGTCTTCTTCCGTTGTTTTCTTTCCTCTTGTTTCTTAAATATATATATATATATTTACTCGTAGATTAAAATAATTAAGATTTAGTGTATTAAGAGTTTCTCTTTCCAAAAAACTATAGCAAGTTTCGTCATAAAAGTTACTGTATCAAGATTTAAATTTTCGATCTAGTATATTATAATAATACACATAAACAAATTTAAACTTTTAAATAATGTTTTACATAATGACTTAAATCTAGTCTTACATAAATATTTACACTTGACTCAAGGATAGTTTCGTAATAAATCAGATAGTTCGCTCATTATTGTTTAACTGAGTCTATTTTGCTATTACTTGTTCTTTTACTGTTGTTGTTAGATGCTCTTTTATTTTTCTCATATTTATTCTACGTTATTTATTTATTTAGATTTATTTATTCTTTACATCTTTCTATTTTCTAAACAATTATATATTTTTACTCGATAACACTTTCTTATAATGTTCTTTCTTTCCTCTTTCAAAGTCTTCTTTCAATGTTTTGTGCCTATTTCTATACTCTTACACTCTTCAAAATATGCTTCATTGTCTCTAAAGCGTTGTACAAAGTATACTTTTTTCTTCTTCGAGAACCATGTCTTTTTCTATTGTTTCATTTCCTATGCTAAATATTGCTATAATTTAATGTTTTTTTCTTCTCTATTCTTCTTACATATTTGTAGATGATAATTATATCCTTTAAGATTTCTAATAAAACTGTTTGCCTTCACAGATAATCTTAGTTTTTCCAGATTGACTAATCCTTTTATCCCAAGGAAAGAAAGACCCTTGCAACTATTTGTCCTAGTGTCTGTACAAGCAGGTATTCAAAAGTACCCTAGCCATACCAAAAATTCCAGTCTTTCTCTCTATATTTTTCATGTTTTATATCCTTTTTAGATGATGTAATCTAATCTCTTTTTAACTTATAGATTCATTCTTTTAATAAATGTATATTACTGTTGTCTCTTGTAATCATGTATCACTGTTCTTTTTGCATTGTGTTTCTTCTTATATCCAGTATGAATATGTATTTTGAGTTGTTTCTACAATTATTTAAGATTTTTTACTTTAACATGCTTGATAAATTGTTTAGGTTTTATTTTAACGTTTCACTGAAACATCTTTTTATGATACTCTACACCTTTCTTATAAAATTATATTAGCTCTTCTTGCTAACAGCTTTACTTAATCTATTTTTTTCAAATCCATATCCTAACTACCCGAGTGTGCGTATCATTTTAAACTTTTTTACTAACAAAGGAACATTTTTTCTTACATTTACCTTCCTAAAGCATATGGATTCTGTTTTATATATGTATAATTCAAACTTTTCTTTTCTAGAGAAATTTTTAAAATACTTAAAAATTCTCTAATTGTTTCTCAGTTTTAGATAGAATTACCGTATCATCGCTATAAGAGATCAATCTTTCTCTTTACAATTTTGATTCTTAAGGTTCTTTAGAATTCTTTAGAATCTCGTTCAAGATCCACTAATCCTGTGTTGAATAGTTTGAAACTTAGAAAGTATCCTTGCATAATATCCGCTCTTCTATTCACGACAAATATATATACTAATTTATTTTGTATCTTTGTGTTAATACTGGTATCTTATAATTATCTGATACATCTGATTATACATTTGCATATATCTACCATTTTGATTTTTACATTTTGCTTGTCTATATATCTTGTAGAATACTGTAATAACATCTGCAAGGGCGGTAAGTAAATACACTTCTCTTTATGTTTTTTTATCGTATTATTCAAATAATAAGTGGTATCTACTGTCTCTCTTTTTTTACACCAAATTAAGTTTTAAAATATTTTTCCGTCCCATGAATTTATCTATTTTACAACTTTTTTATTTCTGAGTAAATTTTGTACTTTCCTCTATCGGTATAATATCTCTATAGTTCTTTGTATATATACATTGTATATATTCTTTCTGAAATTCAGTATAACAATACTATTTTACAAGCTTCCGGTATATTTTCACTTTTCAGAATTTTGTTTAGAACTTTATCAGTCCTTAAGTACAAATTTTTTATATATCATTAGTTATATTATCTTCTCTGAAAAAATTACAAATTTACCTTGTACGCGTTTCCTCTTTTTCTTACTGATTATAGTCTTACGTACAGAGAATAATAGTATAATTCAGATCGACCTATGATACTCATATCATCTATAAACTTATCTAATTCCTGTACTAGATTTGCAAGTATATGTGAAACTGACGTCATCTTTCCCCTTGTTACTATTTTGCAAAAACAGCTTTCTGTTTTCTATTTAGTCCTGCAACTCTTCTTCTTCTTTATTTTTCACTTTATCTTTAAACTTTCCCACATATTCCTATTAAAATTCTCACAAATTGGTAGTAGTGAAAGTAGTATTTATTAAACAATATTTACATTGTTATTCCATTTTACATAATTATTTTGTACATTTGTTTATATGTCTTACATTTTATCTCTTGCGCATCTATTTTTTAAAATTTTTGTATATATATTTATTTGATTTACATTGTTTTTTAAATAATCTATATATAATTTATTCGCAAATTTCATCGTTTATTCACTTAATTTTTTAATTTTTAACTGAAGCTTATATTATATTAATATTGCTTTTACATATTACATATAAAAGTAACTTACATATTATTTATGTACCTCTTCAGTTTTTATCTTTTACCTGTTTTGAATTTGTTATCTTCATTTTTCTTTCATCTTGTCTACTCTCGGTGGGTTTTTATGTATTTTATCTTTGTCTATTATATAATATTAATAATATAAATATATTATTGAAATTTTACTTATTAAATATTAATATATTAACATTTGTCAAATTTTACTATTTATACCAATATTTTATTATATCCATACATAATTTGCTTAAGATGTGTGGTTGCTTTATATTAATATTCTTTTCTTGTATAAATTAAATAAAAAATTATATTTCTCCTACTATAAATTTTGAAATTTTTGGCTATTTTATTATAAAATAAAATCTTAACGAAGTGTAAAAAACTTTAAACTAACGTAATCTATTGTAATACTTGGGATAAATAACAACCAATAAATATATAAAATCTTTGGTTATAACCTTCTTTTAATCCAAAAGAATTCCACGTCATAGCTGCTGTACTTTACTACTGCCGTAATTTACCATAACTGCTACCGTATTTTACTACTAGACAATATACATATAAAACATTGGATCAAAATTTAAAAAATAACAATAAAAATAAAAAGTTTTTAATAATTTTACAAGGATTTTTACTTACTTCTCTCTGCATAAATTTATCTAATTTTTCTAAATTACATTTTGATTTCTATACCTATTACCGTACAACACCTATTTTAGACTTGTCTCTCTGGCTCTTTTATCTTGCCGGTATCTTCTCTAAAAATATCCTTTATGTTTCCATTAAATAAATTTCCGCTTTTCCAGTACTCTATGCCTACGATTTAATATTTCCTTTTAAAATCGCATCTCTCTTCCTCCAATTAGATCAATTAGAACCATTTTTATCCTTTTATTTCTGACTTCACAGCTCTTTTTGAATCCTCCTGATTGCATCTCTACCAAACTATTCATTCTTTTTTCTTTGTAGGTTCAAGTTTGTTTTTCTCCTGTTATTTATTATCTGAGAGCCACCAGCTAATTTTTATCTTAATTATTTATAACTTGACCATTATCACTCTTCTATTATGTTTTTCTTTATACGATGTCATTGTTTACGTAAACCCTTGTGTTTCATTCATTTTTCTTTTAATTTCCACTTTCTTTTTTATTTAAATCCCTATCTTCCATTTGTCTCCTAGTTTACGTGTTCCAAGTCTTCTCAAATGCATTTTATTTTCCCTCTTTATTATTTTCTATTATTATTTTTTTAACTATTTTATCCCTATTTCTACTTTGTTTAAGGGCTTTTTTGAGTACTTCTCGTCAGTTTGTTATTACTGATATAACTTCTTATGACTCCTGTACCATATGCCTATATTAGTAAGAAAGATATTTTTCTTTTCTTTCATTTCTCCCTCTGGTTATTTTAGATTTAGTTATAACCTTATTAAAATAAAAATTTGATTTAATTGAATATGGTTTGAGTTAGTTGAAATTATATATATATAGTAGAAATTTTAAATGCACTTTAGATTATAGATAGATAGATAGATAGATGTTTTTATTAAACAATATTATACATTGTTATATTTGCTTAACTTTTTTCCATAATGTTAATTTATTTACAGTTATTTACTTTATTTTGTATATTGTGTCTTGATTTCTTTGTAATATCCTGTATATTAAGTTTATTTATAGTGTGTTCGTGGATGTGTTGCCTTTAATTCCTTTCTTGTTTTTTTTACATGCTTATTGATATTTAGTTATCTCTTTTTTTTTGTTATTATTATTCCTTCTCAATGGCAATCCTATATATATTCCTGTTTTTCCTTTCCTTTTGAATTTTTTTAAGTTTATCTATGTTATGTTTTTCTCCTTTTAGTATTTTTTGCCACTGTATCTCCTTGTTTCCTGTTATTTCACAATCTTCTAGAACATACTTAATTGTTTCCTGATATTTATTGCATAGTCTACATTTTTGTCTTCTTCTTTCAACCAGTGAAAGTTATTCCTTGATTCATTTCCCAAACGGAATCTGGCGAGAGTTTTCGCTCCTATTTTTCTTTTCTCGTGCTGTTTTTTTTCGTATATACTTTTCCTATCTAATAAACCCTCTAGAATGATAAGCTTATTATTCTCTTTGGTATAATCTGATTTTTCCATTTTTGTTAACCATTGTTGTTGTTGTTCTATGAGAATAATTTCTGCTTCTTTCCAAATATTCTCGTAATTTTCTGTTTTTATCATCCAATATCTATCCGACCATCTGATGCTATTCCAGAATTCTATCCTTTTTTCGCCAAGCGAATTTGTCCATCTCCAAATTTTATCTTTCTTTAGCTTGGATTCTCTTCCATCTTTTAAGGCTGCTTTCAGGCATTCTTTCATTATTTCGTTTTCTTTATTCGTTCTTATTTTTCTTTCAAAGTTAATCGGTCTTTTAGCTACCTTGATGTTCAGATTATTTCTTTTACTGTCTACCATCAATATGGCGTCTGGGATGTTTCTATCAACTCCTAGAGTCCATTTCAAGAATTTTTTTGAATTTTTTCAAGTTCACCATATTCCTTCCATCCCCATATTTCCGCCCCATATAGAGCTAAACCATCCATTAATCCATCAAATAATTTTAATTTCATTTTTAAGTCCTCCTTGAACCATTTTTCTCCTAGGTGTCATATTTTACCCATTTTAGTATTTGCTTTTTTTTTAAGTATTTTATATGCTCGTAGTCTTTACCATTTTGTTTAAATATATAGCCTAGGTAACTGGGTGTTTTGACAGATTCAATAAATCTATGGGCTTTCCTATTCTCATAATTTTTGTTTTATAAACATTCATATTTAGTCCTTTTCCTTCCAGGTTTCTTTTAAATAGCCGTAGAAGTTCCTTAAATTCTAGTTCTGTTTTTGCTAATATTACTACGTATTCTGCATATGAAATTGATCTCATTTTTTAGATC
The DNA here is from genome assembly GCA_018907185.1 of Platyscapa corneri. Classification (NCBI taxonomy): domain Eukaryota; kingdom Metazoa; phylum Arthropoda; class Insecta; order Hymenoptera; family Agaonidae; genus Platyscapa; species Platyscapa corneri. Next base: position 315,409 of record JACCHW010000090.1, read on the forward strand.
CTATTTTTATACCCGATGTTCTGGCTTTTTTCAGCGAGCTTTCTATATCTGCCATGGCTATGTTAAATAATAAAGGGCTCAAGGGAAAACCTTGATTTACACCTTTATTTGTGTTCAACTCTATGATATTTTCGTTGTCTACCTTTATCTTCATTCTTGAACCACAGTATGATTCTTTTACCAAATTTATTAGATATTTTTCAATCTTCATGTCTTCCATGGCTTTGCATATCGCCTCTCTTTTTATATTGTCGAAGGCCACTTTCATGTCAGCAAAACATAGAAAAATTTTACCTTTTTCCTTTTTTATTTAGATGTCAATCGCTGATCTTAATAGGTAAATTGCTTTCATCGTGCCTCTCCTTTTTCTGAAACCCATTTGAATTTCGTCGAGTTTTGAATTTTGTTCAAGATGTTTTTCAATTCTTTTTTTTTACAACTTCAGCTAATATTTTATAACCGGTATCCAGTAACGATATCTCTCTGTAGTTATTTGGCACGCTTATGTCTCCTTTTTTGTATATGAAGATTACATTCGCGTTCTTCCATTCCTCTGGAATTTTTTGTAGTTTTAATATTTCATTTAAAATAGAAGTATTGTTTATATGTTTAAAATAGAAGTATTTGTTTATTACTACTTCACCCCCATATATCCACATTCATTTGTAATTTCGTCTTCTCCTGGAGATTTTTTTTCATTTTGAGATAATATTATGGATTTCCAGCTCTTTTATTTTATCAATTACTTTATCTGACATTACTGATTTTTTCTTTTGCTCTTTTTCAATTTGTTTAAACGGTACCTTGTCTGCTTCCTCGTAAAGTTTTTTGAAGTGAACTTTCCATTCTTCAGATCTTATGTTATTAAAATTTTTTCTTTTTTTATTAACTTTCAAAATGCCTGACCTGTTTTATCTTTCACTGCATGATCGATTTTGTTTTCAATTTTTTTTCTTGTCTTCTTAATTATCAATTTTCTATGTTTTTTTCTTTCAGATCTAAATTTTAATTTATCGGTTTCTTTGTTAGAGCTTTTTCATTTTTTGAATTTATCTTATAATTTTTTTTGCTTTCCCATGTTTCCTCATCCCACCATGACTCTTTTTTGTTGTGAATTATTTTTTCTTCTTTTTTTTATACTGTCTAGCATCCTTATTTTGAGTTTCTTCCAGTTTTTTATTTCTTTACCTAGTTCTAATTTTTTTTATATTCTACTATCGATTTTTCCGACCATTCTGTAACTTATACCGTTCTTTTCTTTGTGATATATTCTTCAATATCTCCATATAGTCATATTAGAAGGGGTTAGTGATCCGAGTCAATTCTATCTTCTATGACTATCTTTTTTATATTCTCTTCACCTTCTTCATTTGATATGATATAATCTATCACTGAAGAGCCTTTCGGTTCATTATACGTGTATTCTTTTGCCTACCCCCTCTTCCTTCCGTTGATGATGTATAGGCCATTTTCATTTAACCATTCAATTTTTCTATTTCTTGTTTATTTAAACATTTATCCAAGAAGACTCTCTCTTGTAGACCCATAACGTTAATTGCTCCTCCTAGATCTCCAGTCCTTGCGTTGAAATCTCCTCCTAATATGATTGCACTGTTTATATTGCTCTGTAGCCATTCTTCAAAAACTTTTAAATTTTCCGTTCTCTTTTCTTTCATAAGTTAGTCCGACGTTTATTATTTTCTTTTTGATTTTTATTGTAGTATTCGAGAATTCAGAGTTCTTGTTTTCCCAGTGCAATATTTTTATTTCTTTTGTTTTTCTGATGACCAGACAAAGGCCTCCTTTTGCTCTTCCTTTTTTTTTTCTTTTTTTGCACTGTTTATTAGTAAATTGTAATTTTTCAATTTATTTTCTAAATTTCCCTTTAAATTTTTCTTCTGTCAAATTCCTATTATATCATACATCTGTATGTATTCCCAGCCTTTTTCTTCGAGTTTATTAATACCCGCTATATTCCAGAACATTATACTAATATTGTTTTTGTTTATGTCTTTTTTATTATTTTTTTTTTTAGTTCCGTTATTTTTATTTTTTTTTTTTTAAACCATTTATCTTTTTTTTTCACTGTAAGTTAGTACTTCTTCGTCGCTTATGACTTTATTATCTTTGACCCATCATTTCTCTCCATTACGTCTTAATTCGTTGCATTTTTTTAACACTATTCTTCTAGTTTCTCTTTCCGTGTACGTGGAGTCATTTGTGATGTAAATGTTTTTGTTTTTTTCTTTATTATTTAGCACTTTTTTTATTTTTAAGATGTTCACTTTATCATTTATGTTTTCACAGGTTATACCCCACCATTTTCTATCACCTTTTTCTTCTCTTCGTGATTTTTTTATGTTTACTGTAACTTTCAATTCTTTTTCTATCCAATCTATGACCTTTTCTTCTTCGTTTATCTTTCCATTATCTAGTCCCGTTATTATTAAATTATTCGTTTTTCTTTCCCTTTCTTTCTCTTCTATTATTTTTTATCTCTATTACTGGCTCTATTTTTTTCTATTTTTCTTTCTAATTCTTTGATTTTTTTTTTCATTTTTCTCTGATTCTATTTTAAACTTTGCTTTCATATCCTCTTTTATTTCTCTTAATGTGGCCACGATTTTTTCTTCCAGATCCTTCATCATTTCTTTGTTTTTTTCCATCACCTCATTGGATAATTTATTTACTTTTTCAGCTATTCCATCAAAGGCTCCTAAATCTTCTTTTTTTTTAGAGCTTGTAATTCTTGTTGATGTTCTGCTGCTCATGTTTACAATTTACTCCTCTCTCTCTTTTCTCTGTTTATACCTGTTACTTTATTGTCGTTTTACTTCTGTTTATCCGACCGTATACTACAACCTTAATGGTACTGTGTGTTTGTTTACTTTATTTACTTTGCTGTCTGTCTTTTATAGTACACAGCACCACTTGTTTATCACGAGGTAATCACTATCACAATTTCATCATTTGTACTTAACCTATTTTGATTTCTTTTTCTTTTTCTTTATATTCTACTTGTTATTAATTATAATCAGTATTTTTCTTAATTCCTTGAGCGTTCTCTATCTATGTTTATTTATTGTCACTTTATATACTTTTTATTTACACCGAAATATGTTTTTTTTTTAATAATTTATCGGACTTTACTTGTTTTGCTGTGTCTCTCTCGAAGTCTAAGACCGGACTCCCACTTTAGATTATATAATTTCAACTTATTTTAATTTTTGATTAGAGACAGTTGAATCAATTTAATTTAATCAAAATAAATGTATTTTTTTATCTATTTTATTTTATTTATTTTAAATATTTTATTAGTACCTTACGTTATAAATTAGTTTTTTTTATTATTTTGTATTTTATTTTGAAATTCTACTGAAGTTTTTTACTCTTTTGTTGCAGTTTAATCCTTGTTATTACTGTGACTCCAATACCCAAGCTTTTTACTGATATTACTGCATTACATGTCGATCCAATTAAACATGTTTTATTTCTGAACATAACTTTACGTTCTATCTCTTTACGCTAACTTTTTAGATTACCTCTAACCTTGTTTTCACTATTTATACTTGAGAAAATATAAAAAATAAACTATACACGACTTTTTTCCGTTGTATTTTTACTAATATTTGCTCTTTGCTTCACTTTCAAATTTAACATTTTTATAAATAGTTAATTAATGTAAGATGACTAAATTATAATGAATTACATGAAAATTTGAAAAGCCATCCTTGAAAATACCTTGGAAAAACCGAGGTCATGTTAAATTGTAAATATTGAAAATAGTCAGACCTATAAAATGTATCACTATCAACATAGTTATGAATTAGGATATGTTAGGTAAATTTTTTTTTAATGATATGAATGTAAGAATATAGTTATATGAAATGAAGGATTATATGCAAATTCAATTAGATTCTTAGGATATAATTATTTTTAAAGTTCCCAAAATAATAAAATTAAATAATTATTATCTAAATACGTTTTTCATACTTAATCGTAAAAATTACAATTAATTAACTCTACTAGTTATGGTATAAGTAATAATAAAGAAGGAGCACTTTTTATATTACAGCTTGACTTTGGAACTATTTGGTATATTTATTGCAATTTATGTGTGGTATACGATATTATAACCCTTGAAAATTAACATTGTAAATAATGAACTTTTTTTATCAATAGATTAAAGTTATGCACAATATAATTGATTTACTTAATTGATGAACAATGGTTTAATAATAATGGTTTAACTTTAACCTGAACTCATAGCGTCAAATCACTGTCTTAATAAGTAAAAAATTTTTTAATTAATTTTATAAATGAAGGTAATATTGTAAAAGTTAGAAAGAAAATAGTTTACAAAATATTGAAAACCTACCTTCGTAAAGCCAATCAGGCAAACCATTAAATAGAATACCCGGTACAGCTGAATTCGTAACACGATAGCCAAGACTACTAAATGGTTCTGTCATATAATAAATATCATAATCCTGGATTACGATTAGACTGTGTCCACGAGGAGTCCATTGTGCCAAAAGAAAATATGGATGATTGTCTTTTTCAAGATTTAGACTAAGTGAAATTGTTTCTCTATAAATTTTATGATCTCTTATAATTCATTCTCTTGTTTCCTTTAATTATCTTAATTAAATCAGTTTCGTCATACTTACCTCGTACTCAAATCGTAAACTGTATATTGCGCCAAGTATGAATAATGGAATAATTTTTTTATATTGTGTGTCAGTAATAGGTACTTATGATCAGCAGATAGAGAGAATTTTATCGGAGCAAGTCTTCTCTGTAATAATTAAAATTTTTTTGTACGTTATATAAAAAACTTTTTATTTAATTCGATTTTTTATTTTATTTAGATTAATTTAATTATAATATATACTTTATAATATTATTTTATTTATTTTTTTAAATATTATATTACAATTATTTTATATGTAAGATTTAAAATTTTTAAATTAGAAACCTGAATTTTATATTGTAGTCTGTAAATGAGTAAATTCCATTATGACGTTTGGGTTATTTTTAAATAATTATAGTTTCATGGGTAAATGATTATTTATTCCTAATTATACCATTATTATGTTATTATACATTTGCAATTGTTTTTATATAAATTAAAGAAAATAGTCAAAAACTTGCCTAGCAGTTCCGAATAAGAGTTGTGTAGGTAGTTACAAAAATTCAAACAAAATAAAAAAATTATCACTAAAGGGTATTGTGTTGATACTGCGTATTAACGATAGAAAAATAAAGGTAACCTTTTTTTTTAAACTTAAATATTTATTTTTGAAAATTTTAAACCCGTTTTTCTTAGTAAATATTTTTAAATTGGTTACATAATTACGTAGAGAAAAATTATTTAATGAATTCAAAACTTTGTAAATTACATACAATTTTTACATTAACTTTCAATGAAATATTATAACTTTTCAATTGAATGTATAACATGTAATAAAAAAATCAACATTTAAAAAATATCCTTCACTTTTCTTTGAATATTCTAAAAATTAATGTTCTAAAGTAAAAAAAGTTCTGATTAAGATTAATAATAATTAATAGTTAAAAAATTAATATAATATGTAGATTTAAAAAAAGCATACGTTGTTATAAGCTTATATACCTGAATGTTAAAAAAAAATGTATAATATAATATATTAATATAATATATTATAATATAATAATACAATAATATAAACCCTATATACTTTATAATTTTAATATAAAAATTAGATTGATACTTCTGTTATAATTGTTTGTTATTGCTTAAAATTAGATGACAATCTTATTATTCGTATAAACTATTTATTAAGTTTTGAGCACGTTGTATATTTTTAATGTTTAACTTTTATTAAAATAGTTTTAAATTTTATATAAATAATTATTTTTATAATTATTAAATTAATTGAAAGTTTAAGATAAAAGATTGGTATTTTTGGAGTTAAATTAAAATTTATAAATTGTGATTTCTTAAATGTTGTTTATTTGGAAAACAGATTATTTAACAAAAAATGTATTATAAACTCATATAAAAATATGGATATAATAAATATAGAAAAAAAAATTGATAAACATATTTTTAATAAGTTTTAAGTAGTTTCAATATAAAATTGAATAAAAAACTACTTTCTTGGATGTTTATTGAAAAATTATATTATCTATAAAGTATATAGAAAATCTTTCTAATTTATCTAAACTATCAATTATTTATTTATTAAAAAAATTACTTCTCTTTTTTTGATTGATAAAAGAAGAAAAATATTATCATTCATATCATTTAAAGCTAGCAAATAAAACTGATGAAAAAAAATTTATAAAGTATAAATAATATAAATAAATATAAGATTAAAATATGCTTACGAAGGTTTCATTCGGCATTAAGCTCCATGAGGTAATATTAGAATCAGATACATCAAGAAGAGAGATACCGCCCCAAACATCTTGGTAACATATACATTGGTTACTCACCCAAGATCCATTAAAAAGCAGTGGAGATAGTTCTCTGTATAATACCTTCAACATACCATCAATCATATTAAAATTTATATATTATTTAAAGGTATATTTTATTAAATAACTTATTAAAAACTCATGAATTACGTAGCGTAAATTACGTACTAATTTTTAAAAATTGCTGTACAGGTGATAATTTACAAAACAATAACGAAAGGTTCAATATACTGCTCAAAAAAAAAACAGTTAGTAAAAAAATATTATAAATATTTATAGTACTTTATTGACAAATAAAATATAGAATTACGACATAAAAATTTTAAACAAAAATAATTTTAATTTTTTTCAATTATTGCGTTGGAACAAATCTACGCCGTATTATATTTTGAAAACAATCATTAACAAATATTACAAAAGATGAATTAGCATTAAATCTAGAAATATATGTACAAGATTTTATTAAGAATGTTAACAATATGGTGTAGAAATTCCAATAATTTAATATCTGAAACAATATTTCTTACTATTGTATGAATAGTTTATTTAATTACTTATTTTTGTTCCATAAATAATATTTATTAAATATTTTATTAAAATAATTATTTTAAAAAAATATATATATACTTTGTATAACATAATATTGAAAAAAGCTGTTTTGCAGAATAAATAAATTATTTTTCTTTTGCATTTATTTTTCAATAATCAAGCATTTTCATTCTATAATGTCTAGCAAATTAAGTTTCCTTTATATTACATTTTTAATATGTGTTGATAATAATCCATAAAAAGATTTTCCTTTTTTTCATAGTGTTATCCCAAGCAAGTTTGAAATTATTGCCTTTTAATGTATTAGAAAGGCATTAATTCTTTAATGTTTTTTAATAATAATAGAATTATTTTGTCTTCTCTAAATAGTATTAGAACACTATTTAACAGAAATAAAACTTTGCATATTATAAAAAAATGCTGCTTGAATTTTAAAAAATATTTTAAAATTTAATTAGAATTTTATGCACAGCTTATAAAATAAAACATTTAAATTGTTTAAACTTATTTTAAATAATCTATAAAATAAAAAAAAATTTTAATCAATAATACAATTTATATCTATGAAATTATAATAAATTTGTACTAATACATTAAATATTTGTAAAAAATTTTACGCAATAAATATTTAAACTGTAAACTGACGTTTATATTTAAAATATTATAGTTATAGTCAGTTATTATTAGTCTATTATTACTTACCTCAGAAAGTTTTATACGAGAACCTCTTATTCGAGGTCCTTCATCTGGAGGTGTTAGAAGTACAACAGATGTAACGATGAGAGCAAGGACTGCGATAATGACAAGTAGAGCAATCAGTATTCCACGCCAATTCCTTTGATTTGAATTTGCCGAAACTAATTCCTATGACAGTATCGTACAACCTAAATAGTCTATTCAAAAATTTATTTATGAAATGTTTTCTTTTTATCAAAACAATATAATACAATATAATTTACACAGAAAAAAGTGAATAATTTAGCGAAAAATGTGTATTAAAAAAAATTTTACTTAATAACATCTTTAGTTAAAAATTAGTATATCTATAAAAATGATAGGTAATAAAATGAAATAAGAATTTTGTAAAAAATATAGATCTTGCTTTTTATAAAGCAAATTTATTGATTATATTGCCTAATGCTTTTATCTTAATTGTAAATTTAAAAATTATTTCAAAATTAATTCTGTATATTATAAGTTTTCTATTTAGATATAAACATGTATATACGTATTTTTAAATATTATTATAAAGAGATAATAAAATATAAATAAAGGATATATCAATCGCTTGTAGTTAAGAAAATTTAACAGCAGACAGACAAAGATATGTAGAAACGTTTATATCTAAATATACAAGATAAAAATACATTTTATATAAATTAATTTAAATTTTCATGGATTCAATTTTAATATAATAAATGTGATCATACAAAAAAAATTTGTAGTGTATATTACATATACGTATACAACTAGTTTTTATTGATAATTCATACAATATCTCTCTCAGTACATATTATTTTAACCACTGCATAATGATAAAATTGAAAAAAGAGAAATCGTTTTCTCACTTTACTGGTTGTTTTATTTTTTAATCTAAATTTTTAAGCACTTAATTCGTTGTATATAAATAGTATCAGTATATATTACCAGTGTAACAAAAAATTAGCAAATGGAAGCCTTATTATATATAATACTTTAACGTTATTTTAATTTATTCTTATTGTTAATCACAAGATAAGCTTTATTAACATATTTCATATAGTAAAAGCACAGCCAATAGATTATTTTTTACATGTAAGCAATCCTTGTAAAACTAATTTACCATACAATTTTGTAATTATAATTATTTAAACTAAATAATGTTATATAATTTATACATGGTTCATCTAGTCCATTTAATTAATGTTCTATTTTAACATTACATGGTTACTTGCATTCTTAATGAATAGCGGGAGTGAAGTATGCCCACTCTTATTTGATAAAATAAAGTTTTCCGCATATTAAGGATACCCAATTATATATATTCACTTTTATATATACTTTATATATACTTCTTTCGCTTGTTTTTACTTCTCTATTTATTTTTCATGTTAAAATACTGTAGATAACGTACGACTTAGAAGAAAAAATAATCAATAAAATTAATTTAAAAAAAAGAAGAATAATTATTTTATATTTAATTTTACGCAATGAAATATTATAATAAAAACCGTAATCGTAATTTTGAGTATATTATTATTATTTACACCATTTATTATTTGACATAAAAAAAAAATTTAGTTATGATTTTATATCTTAAAAAACATAATTAGATAAATTAACGAGATAAAATATATTAGTTATTAAAAATAATATACTAATTATTAAAAATAATATATTAATTATTAAAAATAACAGATACTATGTTATAGACAAAATCAAATTTACTTATTCATTAATATTGATTTAAAATTATAAAGAAAAATTTTTTTTTTAATTTATTTCATAATCAGTGATAACACTTGAGTAGTATTTTTTAAAGTAATTAATTTAGTTTTATAGAAGTATTCATTGTGTTGTTCGATTAATCGTAAATATTTTAACAGAAGCTTAATAAAATTTTGATATTTATTGTAAATATAGTAAGATATTATAATCAGAATTAATAAAGTAACATAAAATAAAGTAATTGTAATAAATTAATAATATTATAAAAAAATAAATAAAATGTTTTTTCAAATAATATAAAAAATAACAGATCTTAGTTTATTTATTTTTTAAGGGAGAGTTCATATCTAAATATGCACGTAAAATTACAAATAAATGAGTAAATATTACTTTTAAAATATAACACTTTTTATTAATATAAAAATCTTTAAAGATAAAAAATTTAAATCTTTAATTTTCTGAGATGACTGAAATTACGTTCATTAAATATTATTTTGATAATAATACATAAAATAATAATATAATACAAGAAATAATAGATATATTGATTAATGAATAATTAATTTCTTATTTTTTTTATAATTTTCATTAAATTCATTTTTTCATTTTTCTTTAAGCGTTATAATTAAATCATTTCAAGCATAAAGAAATAAATGGATAATTTTTAAGAATTTTTCAAACAAAAAATAATTTTATATACTTCGAGTTAAAAATCTCTATTATTTTAATAAAATAATTTATAGAAGTTTATATACGTACTAAATAACTTCACTATTATGTTGTCAACAAAAAATCAGAATCAATACAAAAAACTATAAATTTGTTGTAAACAGAAATATTAGTCCAGTACCAGCTATTTTGACCAACAAAAATTTTTATTGACTGGACATAATCAAAGTATCCTTTCAGATCCTAATATACAAAAAGAACATGGAATAGTTAATTAAATATATTACTACCTTTTTGTTGGCTTATTATTTACTGATAGATTCATTATTCTATTCCAGAATTAAAATTAAGTCACCTTAAATTTAAGTTTTAAAAATATTACTAAATGCATATTTATTCCGATCAAAGTTATTGATTAAATAGATAGAATATTTTATAATCCTAAAGATATGAAACAATCATCTACTGCTTCTGTGTATGATTAATCTAAGGCAAACATTTTTGAGTAAGCAATTATTTATTAAATAATAAATATGTTTAATATTTAAGAAGAAATCAATAATATTTAATATTATGAATTAATGTTTAATAAGGATATTTTAATATCTAATTTTTTAACTTACAACTAAATATTCATTTTCTCCCAATAATAAACAAAATATTTCGTCAGCTGTTTTAGTTAGTTATTCTATTGTACTATTTCGTATTAAATCTGTATATAGTAAGATCATAGACAACGATATTCTCCTTTAAAATTGTACTCAAATTTTTTTAATTTTTATTGTGAATACTCTTATTCTTAAGTATATGCATTACTAATAGAATTGATTTTCTAGACCTATATGTTTTTTAAACTTTACGGAAAGAATTGTGTGAATTATTATAATTAATTTAATTTTAAAATTAATTGTAATATCTTTAATAAATTTTATTTATATTAAAAAATTTATCTAATAAATTCTCGTATATAAACATAATTTACTTATCGTCTTATATGAGTGATAATTATATTTTGAATTAATTTTACTGATCTTTTACATATTATTCACATTACAGTGGATTACCACACAAATTAGTAACTTTTCAAAGTATATTTGTCTTATATTTTAGTATTATATTAACTGTGCTTTATATTGGTATCGATAATTTTTAGTTTACTCACAATATTAAGCTTAAATCGTAGATAATTATATTAAAAATACATAAAATATTTTATAGTTAGCAAAAATATTAAATTTTTTTGAATATTATTACTCACAATATAATTTATTATCAATATTAAATACAATTGTAGATAGTCTATCAAAGCTATTTTTATTATTTTTTATATTTGATTTGAAGAAGTATTTATACGCTTAATCATTCATTTTGATATTCATTAAAAATTTTTATCACTATTCGTTAAAAAGTATTTAATAGAATTTTATTGCATACAAATTTCGAATATTATAAATATAAAATTATAATTTTAATTATTTAGATAAAAGTTTCTATTATTATATCAGTTTTAAAATCTAAAATAAAGAATGCAATAATATAATTATCTGTATGACTTAAAAGCACAAAAATTATTTATTAAATAATCACAATTTAGTTTTCTTGGATATATAAATATATAACGTTGAAAAAAAACTATCATTTGGATAAATTCTTTTATGACGAACAGTAAGAAATCAATTGTTACACATAAATTCTGAAACTACATGCATATATTTATATAATATTAAAATAATAGTATTCTGTATATAATTAACCATAGAGCCATAAACTGATTAGGTACCAAAATGTAGAATCGTCTAAATTAATACATACCTTTGATCCGATCATAATGTAAATATTCTTTTAGAAGATCACAACGCCCGATACGAAAATAATTGATTGAAAACTATGTAGAGGAAAAACATACATAACCATTGTGAAAAACAAAATATTTTTCATAAATTTATATTCCTAAGAAAATTATAAATATTTACTTAATGAGAATGTCGAAAGATTTGTTCAAAGATGAGAATTGAACAAAAATATAGTCTTTCATGTTTATAATAATATTAATAATATTAATATTATAACTATTGTAATAAGACTAAAATACTAAGCATATGAATCAATATATGCCTGATATATACATACCGATAAATATATACCTGACAAAAATGACAAAAATCTCTTATAAAAGCTCCCGTAAGTTACCCTAGCATTAATATAATAGATAATCGCAACCTCCATAATTATAATTCATACGAGTGAATATTATATTATATACATAATACTTCATTATTCAATTAAACAATTTTGTATAAAAAATGTATAATATTAAATTTTTGTATAAGAATTTCACATTTTTTTACTCTCGCTACACCACTAATAAATAAGTAATATAAATAATTTCGTCATAAATATATATTTTTTAAAAATTTCGTATAAATTTAAATCTTAATTTATCGATTTTATGTTTTCTAAATCATTTTTATTTCGATATAATAAATTCTATTTTTATGGCAAATTTAAATTTTACTGTTTAATGTAATTTAAAATACTTTCTTAAAAACAATGAAAATTTAATTCTTCTTAGAAAAGTTAAATTTTATAATGGCTTAAAAATAAATTCAACATTCATTGTATTTAATACGAAATATATGAAAAATGTATATATACATATATAATTTTACTGTCATAGTTGTCTTTTTTTAATGAATTAATTAAATATTTAAGGAAATAAAGAAAAACGAGATCAACACCAAAAATATGAATATTGCAATACTAACTGTAGTAATTAATGACATTAATTGCATTTAATATTTACTTTAATAATACTGAAATGGATAAATTTAATCGTTGAAAAAGAAACAAAAAATCGTCAATTATAAAGTTTATAATATATTCATCATATTAAGTTTTAAACCTTTTTACCTTTGGTAATTTTTTGTTTGCTAGAAAACAATGTTAAATAATTGTTTTCAAACACTTTTTTACATCTTATTTTAAATTATAGTTACTGTATAATAATTTTACAAAATATTTTATAAAACATATAATACATTTTTTATTATAAAAATTTAACACAAATAAACTTGTTTGTTTTAATTACTCGAATTTTTCGCAACTAACTACTCATTATATTAGTAATGTATAAATAAAACAAATTTATGTATTAAAATATACACACATTAAATTATATACATAGCTTTATTATTAAAAATTATACTTAAAAACTAATTTATTAAATGCACATAAATAAATAATAAAGATCTAATATTTGAGACTTGTTCTTTCAAAATATTACATATTAACTGAATTATTACTGAATTAAATTTTACTTTTTTATGAATATTCATAATTATTCTAATAAAAATTTTAAATATGGATAAAAAGCTTTTTATATTGAGTATAGAATAAAATAAAATCTATTGTAAACAAATTCTTTTTTAATATTCTGACTGCTACTTATAAATGTGTACTACAGATAATTTAATTATTATTTAGTGATAAACTTATTGAATAGACACTGAATTTTTTAATAAAAATTAATTCAAAAATTATAACAATTATATAATAATAATTTTGTCTAACAATATAAAGTATAATATAACAATTATATTATAATAATCAATAATATCAATATATCATAAAACATTAGTGCAGTCAGATTATTGATCTTTGAGATCAAACATAATTATAATATATTCCAAATTTATCAATTAATATAACTATATCATTAAAAATCTAAATCTAAATAAAATTTAATGTGTGAATTTATCATCTCTAATCTATTAGTACAGAACTCAAAATGAACTAGAAAACTGTGAACATGTAAATTTGTAAATACATATTAGAATTAAAATAAAATATTAGTTAAAAGAAAATTATTATATTTGTTAATCAAATAATAATTACACAATATTAAGTTAGCGGGTAAAACAAAAATTGCTTTTTTTCACATTTGAGTTAGATCTAATTCTATATGTAAAAATAAACAAATTAATTTTCTATTTTATAAGTTAATAAATATACATTAAGATAATAAAAATCAGTAACTAGTTTTAAAACAGATTGTTCTAATGGTTAAAAGTCACATAAAGAAGCTTGACATATAAAACTATCATTAATGTATTAAATCAAATGGCAACTGTATTAATTAAAGTATAATATTGAAATTATCAATTAATTACTAAATCTACATTATATTTGGAAATTTTGTTGAAGCTGCGATAAAAAATATATTTTTCTCCTAATAACAAAAAATTAAAAAAATTATTGAAATTCTGTACAATTATCATATGAAATAAATTTTGAAAGCAATTATATATAATTAAATAATTATAAATAGTAAAATGGCCAGTTAATCGAAAAAATATAAGGCAAGATATAATCTTAAATAAGAATTTCTATGTAAGGATAGAGGAATAGGGTGATGGATAAATAAAAAATAAAAAATAGAAGAAAATCGAAGATGAAAAAATAAATAAATAAGGGGAAGAGTTGATACAATGGATAGAACAAAAAGGTTCATTCATATTTAATTAAATAAAAATAGATGATAACATCAAGTTTATTTACATTATACAAGTTCGTTTAAAAAGATGTATCTGCAGTACATCATGCAATAATAAATTCCAAAGCAGGTAGTCAAATAAAAAAAAAGAAGTGACGAGCAAAGTTTAATCTGATTACCTACCAATTAAAAGAAATTTAGTTAAAAAATTAAATGACAATCGAAGAATCGAAAATGAAAAGAACAGAATGAACACAACAAATAATGCAAAGTTGAAGCAAAAAATTTAAGAATTAGATAACATAAAAACTTTAGGTAAAAATAAATAAAGTAAGCCAATAAATAGAGATATATTATGGCATTAAAACTACTGGAGAGAAAAAATTGGATTAAAAGGTACATGCAGTGGAAAACTCAAAATAGAGGAAAACATAAAAATAAATACATTGCACCAAAAACAAACAAAAAATAAAAAAAAAAATTGAAAAAATAAGAAGAGAAGAAGAATTAATGAAGAATAAATCGACAACGCCTTCTCAAAACTAATCGATAAAGGATAAAAAAACAAGAGAAAAAATAGATAAAATTATAAAAAGAAGAGTGATGTTCATACTTTACGGATATGCACGTTGATAAAATAGTAAGATAGCAACTACAGGAGAAAAATTATAAGAATAAACCAAAAATCAAGAAGAATGAATAGAAAAGATGACAAGGGAAGAAGTACAAAAAATAATAAAAATTAAATTAAATTAAAAAAAAAAAATTACGAATAAAATGAAGAATTATGGAGAAAAAATAAAAGTGCAAGATATGACAGGTTGCACTTACTAGATGTATAAGAGTTATTAATGAACTAATATAAACAGATTAAATAGGAAAAAAATAAGAAACTAACATTTAATTATGTTTTAGAATAAAATAAAGTCAGTAGATTCAATTAACAAACTAAACACTGTACTAGATGTTTAGCTAAAGTAAAAAAATAAAGGAAAATTCGCAAAGATATTGAGTAAGTTTTCCCATTTTTTTACATGAGTATTTGGATGTGAATATAAACTAGACTTTGAAAAAATAGCTCATTCGAACAAATGTACCTGACATACGTTTCTATGCGCGTACGCTTCATGTATAATTATTAATAACAAGATCTAGAGTTATGATTAGACTAATGTCATGATTTTTTTATAGTATTATAATATAAAAGTAATTAGCATATAAATATCGTATTAAAATTTTCTCGTATTTTATATTTAATCCTTATTATATATTTCAAAGCTTATAATAATTATAAGTGATTCTTGTGTACATTTATTAATAAATGAATTGTGATTAATTTTCTTTTTCACTTTAAGGCTGTATTTTTCTTGTATTCTATGTCTATATATGCAATCAATATATCTACTCGTATTTTATTTTCTCACCATTTATACGTCTTGCTTACTATTATAACATCTCTCGCCACTCATGCATATTATTTAAATTTGCAATCTAAATACACAGCTTTTCATTTTCTCTTGCACTATCTTTATTAGTACGTTTATATATTATGTTGTAATGATAATAATAAATTAATTTTAATATGAAATAAAATTAATAATTTTATTTTACATACTCTGCATATTTAATTTGTAAATATTATAATTTTTATGGTTTATACTTTATCAAGGATTAAAAAATCAAAATAATGTTTATGATTAAATGTGATGTTATGTTTGTATACAAACTATTTTTACTTAATTATATATATAATAATAGAACTCTATTTATTAATAATTTATTATTAAGGTAATAATAAGTATTTAACAATTACGTTTAAAGCATCAAATAAATTAACTATTATACAATTAATGCAATTTAAAGTAAAATAGACATTTATATAAAAATATAATATTTTAAAAATAGTGTATACACTCATAGATTAAAATACTTTCACCGTATAAAAAAACTTATTATTTGAGTATATCAAGTATGATTTTACTTTACGTTATTTTCAAAGACTTTGTCTTTTACATTCCAATTTGATTGACGATTTCTAGTTCATTTTTTGTTATTTTGTTGTTATATAGCAATAAAAATATGTTAATATATGAAATATAAAATTGTTTATGAAAAACTGTAATGAGTTAGAAAAAGTAGAATTGAAATATATAAAATGGATAATAGACGAATAACTTGATTATAATAAAAATAACTTTGAATTTATAATCATACTGTAAATCAAAAGAAAAAAATAAATAAAAAGGTAATGAAAAGAGCAATTAGATTTGAGATCAAATAAATACAACGGAAATTTAAAAAGAATAGTTACTCAATGCCTTTATTTAGGGTTATTATTATTCTTTTAGTTTACTACTTCTAATAAGTCAAAAAAATATTTTAATTGAAAATTTCTTGATATACATATAGTAAAAAACTATAAAAGGAAACAGAAAAAAGAAAATATAAATGATAAAAAGTATTATTATATAAACTTACACAATCTGTGTATAAATACTGAGATTCGAAAGATGATCGAAATTTATTTTTAGCTTTTACATTTTTAATAAATGTTATTTACATTAAATAATATTGTATTACAATGTTAGAATTTAATATAATTATCTTAAAATGATAAATAAAAAAAATCAAAAATAATCAAAATAAATAAATTTATTATTGAATGAAAATTATAATAACAAGAAATACTTGTATTTATTATTCAAATATCTAGTTTTTATATCCAACGTTAATGTATGTGTGTTTGCTTTATTCGATTCAAATCACAATTATAAAAATCATTGACAAATTAGCTATAACGACTAACACTTTTTTTGTATGAAAAATACAGATTATCTTATATGTTTCATAAGTATTCTATTATAAAACACATTTCGACCGATTTTATAAAAATATTTTTTATTTAAATGTATTTTATAAAATTATACTTCACTGTTTTCTTTGATTAAATGATGTTTTAAGCGATTTAGTCGTAATTCTTTAATTATAAAAATTATATCAAAACAATTTCAATAATAATAAATTTTGATTATTTAATAATTGTAATTATAAAGTTTGCGATTAAAAAAATTCAATATTTATTTATGTGACTATTAATTTATTATCAAAATATATATAAAATTTTGCGCCTTAAAAAAATATTATTAAACTGTTACTATACGTAATTATAAAAAACTTTGCGATTTGTATTGTTAGTGTATTATATTGTTATTGTTATTATATTTGATAGAAATATGTACAAATTAAAGAGTTTCACAGATTAAATAATAAAAGAGTTTATAAAAGAGACTATTTTATTTATTTCTAAAAAATTTTTAAAACAAGATAATTATAAAATGGTAAAAAAATAGTAAAAAAGCTAAAAATGTGTGAAAAATAAGTTAAAAATTTTTTTGTATAAAATTTAAGCTAATCATGATTATAATTTTCTTATTGGCTACAGTTGCTTAAATCAATAGAGAAAATGGAGGGGAGTGAAAAATACTTTGTTGGATGGTTTGTCGCTTCCAAATATAAGAGAACACTGAAAGTCATACGCGTAGCTAATACTAGTTGATACAATTAGCTTCGAAACTTATGCTCAATAATTTTTACAAGATTAATAGATATGTCACCAGTTTTCTAAAACTTTAGCGTTGTAAAATTACTGTTTATTTACATTTATTTTCCATCTAGCGTATTTATGGTTTAGTTTTTTGCAAGAATCCAATATTCAAATAAAATTGTAAAAATACATTCTTCAAATTTCGGTTAAAGTTAAATAAAAATTAACTTTTATTCAAATGCAGATCTTCGAAGTAATATTCTATTTTTATTAACTGACTTTGTTACATCCGTATTATCTCACACATACTAATAATAATAATACTTTTTATTATGAAATAATCATGTAAAATTATATAATATTAGTTATAATTATTAAATTTTTCAGTTTTTAAAAAACTCAGGGGTAATTTTATCTGAATGAGTCTTAATGATATACAAATTTTTTTATGTAAAAAAAAAATTGTTTGAACAATCTGCATCCTTAAAATGTTAACAAATCAACTAGAAGTTCTCGCGATAATTTCTAAACCATTCAATCTATAATTATTATGTTTTAATATAAAATAATAAATTTACTACAAAGAAAAAATTTGCAACTAGTAAATTAATAGGAAATGTTTGTCGCTAAATTTAAATTAGTTATATATATATCGGATTAGATTAAAAAAACTTTATCATATTGTATTATTGAATGCAAGGAAATTATTGGATGATTTAAGAGATAAAGAAGAGATAAATAATTTGTCCATGATCTACAAAGAACCGATTACCTCATCGTCGTAAATGTTATCGTGATCTGCCATTGGTATAATGTGAAATTAATTTCTACTAGATCTAACTTGTTTCTACGCAACCGTCCTTGCCGTGCCAATTACTAGTTTGCAATCGCAATCAGCGTTGTTGAAGAGATAATACTTATCTAGCTTAGAGCTGTGAGGTTTAGTTACTAAGAGAGCAAGTAGATTTGTAAAAGTGTTTGATGCTGTGTTAAATTGCGGAGTCTGCGCTCTTTGGTAGCTGCGCCAAACCAATTTCTGACAGATTCGAACAAATAATGAAGTTTATATTTTGTAGACGAGTAACTAACGGCGTTTTTAAACAGAGAGCACAACTGAACAGATTTGACACAAACGCTTGTTGAAATGAATTTTACCTGTCTCTCTCTCTCTCTGTCTCTCTCTCTCCTTGTTCTTGATTAAGTTAAAGATGTAACTGTAAATATTAAAATACAATACATAATATTTATTCTAAATAAAAAAAAGTTAAAATTCACTTTAAAAAGCATCGTTTGCGAAAAGTTTTTTTATACTTCATAATTTGAGATGAAAATTTCACTGGCATACATGATTTGCTAGTACATATTCATGGTGATAATCTTCATCCAATGCAACCTACGAAGAATGGTTTTCAAAATTAAAAAAGAGTAATGTTAATTTATCTGGCATGGATTATCAGGTATATCCAAAAACTTTAAACACATTTAACTTAAACTTTGACTCGATGAAGATTCTCAACAAACGATTGATAAGTTATCCCATGAATAAACCCATAAATAAAAATTATTACTTATATTATTTTTGTTACATTGCATTTCAGGTACTTTAGATTAATACATTATTTTATACCTTTCTTCTTTTTAGTTGGATTTGTTTTTTCGGTTCTGTTTTATTGTTGTTACCTGATTTATTACTTTAATTTGATGTTCGTCAAAATGTCTTATTTATTTGTTTTCAATCGTTAATGTTTTTCTTATTTTGTTTATTTTTTTTTCATTTACTATTTTCTTTTTTTTCATGTTTTTTTTTCAATATATGTAGGATCATCTAATATTCTTTCAGAAACTTGTTTTTCTTTTTTCGTATGTTTCATTATTTTTTCTTTTTATCTTCTTCATCAGTTCCTACATTATTCATCCTCTCTTTTCACCATCTTAAATTCTAATCTATCTTATTTTATTTTCAATAATATTAGATAGTCTGTTGTATTTTTTTTTATACATAGTGCTTATTTTTCATTTTTTTTTTTTTTTTTTTTCTTTTGATGCTAATAATGCATACAACAGAATTCTTCCTATATAATAGTTGTGATTTTGTTTTTTTTATTTCTAGTCTAGCATTTTGATACTTATAAGAGAACATTTTTATCTCAACTCTTTCCATTTTATACTCTACTATAAATTTATCATTATCTAATCGATTCTTATCTTCATTTCTTTCTTTCAATATCGTTCTATTAAGTGTATTTCTATACTATTTATAATTTGCATAATAATACTTACTTTTCTCTATAATTTCTATATTTCTGTTTTATCCGTTTTTCAAAACAATTTTTGAAGTCTTTTAGCGAAATATTTAAACCTTTTCTCTGCTCTCTCTCTCTCTCTCTCTCTCTCTCTCTCTCTCTCTCTTCATTCTCTCTTTTCCTTTCTGAATTCAAATTGTGTTTCACAGTAAATATTATTTGTATATGTTCTAAATTTCTTCTGAGTGCTTTTATATAAAGGTACTATATAATCTGTTTACACCATTTAAAGATACTTTCATTCGAGTAATCTGTTCACCATTTTTTTAATTAACACTTCAACATTTTTGTGCATATTTCCAAGTCAGCGTTTATCGTCTTCTAGAATATTTTTCTATTTCACGTTTTAAATTATATATATTTTATTAAAAGTTTTTTAATTTTCTTTGTCTTCATTTTTTTTATATTATTATATACTCAAATTCTGTAAATTACATTCGTGCAAATTTCTCTCACTCTCTCTTTCTCATAAAAGTTTTCAACTCTTCTATTATTTTAATAATTTCTTTCTAATAATGTTTTTGTCCCCATTATTGACATTATTTCTACTCTTGCTCTTCCTTCTTGTATTTTTTAAACAATAACATTTATCACCTTTTAATTTTTAATTTTTTTTTTATTATTATTCTTATTTTTTCTTCTAACTCTTCTCTTTCATATCTTAATTAATTTTACAACTTAATAGTTTTTAAAGAGCCTTATATTTTTATTACTTATTTTCTGTAGTTCTGCTACATTTTAGAACATTATACTTTAATTTTTGCATCTTTCTTCTCTCTCCTTTTTTTTCTTTGTATTCAACTATTATTTTTTCTTCAAAACCACTTTTGAGCTTTGTTGTTCCAAGACATATTTTCTTTTCCGTATTATTATTCTATTATAATTTAGCACTTTCTTGCAGTTCCCTGTTTTATCTTTCGTCATATGTAACTTCACTATTTACACATTATTTTGTACTTATAATTTTTGAGTATTCTATATATATTAAAAGAACAGCATATGCTTAATCTCAACTCATTGTACTGCATAGTTATCTCACATTTCTAAATAACCGCACAATGAGTTTTGTTTTTATAATAATCATTATGCGTGTCGTCCGTTTTCAGCACGTTAGTTGCTTCTACGCAGCCTAGGTATTTACCAGTATAGAAATTTAGAGTGTAATTAACTATTATATTTTATATCTAATTCAGTGTTAATAGTGATTACTTGTATAATATAAAATATATTATTTTATAAAACACACATACACACACACATTTGAATTGTTTATGGTTAAATCACACACATCCACAAGAACATCACTTCATTCACAAACACTACCTATGCTCTGCTCTTAGTAATCTAACAATATGTATGTGTGTATTTCCTCCCTTTTTTATTATCGAGACATTTAAAATTCTTCGCTCATTTTTTCTTTAATTCTTGTCTATATTTATTACTTACTTATTTTATTAAGTGACCTTTTTTCTGATCCTATCTTTTTGTTTTTTTTGTTTCTTTCCTTTGTTTATCTGCAATCATTTATTCAATTTCGATTTCTACCCCTACATCTTTTTTTACTCTCTCTTTTCTTTTCAGTTTTATTTAAAATTTTTTCAGCTTTTTTAGTTATTGGACTGAATTTTTTCCCCTTCGTATTTTATTTTCCTTATTTTTTTAATTTTTACTAAATGTTTATTAAGATTTTCTTTAATCTCGCTATTTTCTTCTAATTGATAAACTATTTTACTTATCAAAGTGTTAAATTTATTTTTCATTAGTTCTTTTTACATTAAAACCTTTTTTCTTCCATTCCCTTTATATTTTTACCAATTTTATCAAATCTAATGTAAGTCGGCAGAACTCAAAAGATTTTTATACTTTTATATGCAATTGCTCTTACATGAAACTGCTTACAATGAATAGCACTGCGATAAACAATGCAACATTCACGACCTCAAAACCTACTCCTGTACATTCATCGAAATTCATCATATTTCTTTTTTCCTTGACCAATAGAATATTTATTTTACAAACGCATTTTGAAAAAGCACAACCTACAAACGCACATCTGATTGATTCATCAATATCCATCATATTCTTGACCAACATAATATTATCAAAACACATCTGTTCTAAAAAAGCTAATGTTAAACTCTTTTCCAAATTTTTATTCACCGCCGATACTAAAAGTAACTATTTTCTCAGAATTTGTGTTTAATATAATAAAAATACCGCCTAGTCTTGCGAAAATCAAATATAATAATTCTAAACATGTTCTCTAGAAAGTCGTTATATTTTATATAACTACTAAATATTGTTTCCAGAATTATATTTGGATAGTTTAACATTATTCGTACTCTGCTTAAGTCATCGAATCCCGATAAAAAGGCATATAAATCATGAGTCTTACATAAAATTGGGTCCAAGCCTTTACCAATTCCATATGCGTTCAATGATTCATTATTCTAACCACCTGCATAAGTTTATTTTTTCATGGAAAGGTGATCAAACGTAAGTCTTTTCACTTTTTCTGAACTTACTCTTTAAAATAAGTTTAGTAATTAATACGCCTTTTCTGAAAAAGCCTTGGAAAAAATAAAATTAGTCTGGAAGATGAATATTGTTTACTGCTGTCCTAAAGTAGAGAAGACTCTCTTCTTGTTCTCAAACTATAGACCTATTAGTTTTATTAACTTCTTTAACAAAATTGCTAAAATAATCTTTGTTTAATGAACTTTTTTATTCCTTAATTTGAACCTGGTTTCTAAAAACATCAATTTATACCGGCATCTTAATCAAGCTTATTTTTTATTTAAAATACGTTTTTAATCGTATTTGTCACAATAAGCCTTTATAAAAAGTTATTTGTCTTAATTTTTCAACAATTTTCAAACTAGATATCTAATATCCAAAATTTTATTGCCGATCAATTAATGCTGTTTCTCATTTTTTTAAGTGACATCTTAACTCAAGATAACTTGATGGTTATCTAATAAGTCGATGATTTGACCTTACTTCTTGTCTCTTTAACTAATCCAATACACATCGTGCCGGATTAAAAAGTATTCACTCTTATATCCTCACTTCATAAATGGAAGATACACTTGAATTAAAGTGTATCTAAACCATCTTTTTTTAACAAAAAAACCTCAATTATTTTCCTATCAAAATTGGTATACAATCAATTACTTTAAAACGTAAGGTTAAATATCTACGATTAAAATTTGATAAAAAAAATCTCCAGTAATCATAATACAAAACTGCAACCAAAAATAAAGTTAATTCATCTTTTCTTTAGCTTTTCTTAAAAAAAAAAACATTCTTATGAGAGTAAAGTTAAATTATATGTCTAACATATAAATTTTATGCAATAATAGTATTTTTTATTTTGATTATAACATTAAATCAAATTTTATTCTATACTAATAAATCGAGTTGTTAACATTACTAAAAATTTTCTTTAAAAATTGTTTTTAATCTACTAATTAAATTTATAGCTATAATGATATTAATGATTTTACAATATACTTTTATATACTCTTTTAATTTATATAAAAATTTTGTCTAAATTGAAAAATAGATAATTTATAAAAATAGCTGAAAACTACGATACGAATGATTCATTTCAAATTTTAGATTCTTTAAAATGATAATATTTTTAATTACTTCATTATGACTATTAAAATCAGGACAATATATTTATGTACTGTTTTCAATATAATAATAAAATATTGTTTCATGGGAAAATTATCAACAAGTTTTTGAAATATACTTTTTTCTCTTGAGAAATCTTAATATTTAATTGAAATGAATTAAGAGGAAAAGCGATGACAAATATTAATTTGTACAAATTGTATTTCTTAATTTTGTAATTTATCATATTAATTACATATAATTGTGTTAATTCTTGACAGATCTCAGAAAGACAATAATTTTTTAGTTTACACAGGTACATAAGATGTAATCCACTATTCTAATAATTTAGCTACAAAAGTAGTTGCCAACTTAAACCTAGAGATTACATTATTACAATGCATGTTATTCGTAATATACGAATAAGTCTTTTTACTAAATAAGTAATTATGCATATATTTATCGTTTCTAGAAAAAAAATTGTTTTCAATATTTTTCATATAAATTCTTATTATAATAAATGGATTTTTATCTCCTCATGCTTAATTGGTAATATTTTTTATTTCATAACTCGTGTTTTATATTTAAGAAAATCATACTTTTAGTACGCATTTTAACAATATTATTGCATGAAGTTCGCATTCTCTTTTTTATTAACTATTATTTATTAAGCACAAAAGTAAAAATGGCAGCGATATACAGAATTATCTTTTGGTATTTTTTGATATTGGCATCGTGATTCACAGACTTAACTTAAAAAACATAAGAGAGCATGAATATTTAAAGTTAAGGTAAAAAAAAAATAGAAGTTTTTGACTGTTTTCTTATTCCATAGAAAAATTGTATCAAATGAAATTACTTTTTTTAACCGGGTCTTCTCATTTACAAATTAATTTATCTTCTATATTGTTGTATTCAATATTAATAAATAATCTTACACAAAGAATATCGTTCTCGCTTGCTATCTAAATTAATGACTATTTCAGACTATTATAAGTTATTATATCTGCAACTCTATCAAATCATTTGTCATATTTACCAAAAATGTTGCATTTTTATAAATGTTTATATTGATCTATGCATATTAACATTATGTGACATTTCTTACGATAAGGCAGTAAGCAAATCTCTAATTATCAAATATTTTGAATTAAGGTCATTAAAATTATTTAACAATGGAACAATGAGAAAGAACTTTAGGTATATTTTAATTTAAGTTAATATTATGTTTTTCAAATATTTCAAAATTTAACTATACTTTTTCTATAATTCTTCCAGGAAAAACACTAGGATTAATGAAATGTTAATTTAATTCATCGTTTGATACAAATATTATAAAATTATTTTAGAAGCCCTTATCTTTCAATTGGTTTTGTAATTCTAATAACATACTCTTTGTGCTAATAAAGAAATTATTGTAAAGTATCAATTGTATTAAATCGGAATATATATTTTTACATATTACACAAAATTTACCCTTCCATAAACACTATGAAAAATAAATATCTTAAGCAATTACCTGTTTCACATGATAAATTATACGAAAATTCGGTACGTAATTCTTTCGTAACAAAACAAACAATAATAATGTATATATGTTTTAATTTTGATGAATACAAAATTTTCTCTTTAAATTAAAAGGCCCTCCATAATCTATTATGTATTTAAAAAAACAACTTGATGTTAATCTGCTTGACAGTGAATCTATAAGATAAAAAGGTTCAATAAAATAAGCTTTAAAATTCTTTATTTATTTATTTATTTATTTTATATATATATATATATATATATATGTTATTTATAAGCTATAAGCTATAAGCTATATATATATAATATATATATATATATATAGCAAATTTAATGTTGAATTATATCAAACATAATATGCACTAATATTTTTTCAGCAGCTTTATTAAGCTAAGATCCATTATAAAAATGATAAGACATTTATTAACAAGAAATGAGCACATTTTTAATGTATGTTCTACTTTTGGAAATCTAATAATCTTTAAAAATACCATGGCCTGACCCAAAATAATTTTTTTAAAGTTTTTTTTCTTATCTTTTAAATACAGATCACACTAACATCAACATTCACCTTCTTGAAATTTCAATTTCATGTGCTCTAACAAACATCTAATTTTATTTAATTTTTATTATCATTATTAATTCATATTTTTCCAGAATTAATTTTATCCCTTGTTAAATTATTATATAATTGTTGTTTTAACCATTATTGTTATTAACCATTCTTACACTTATTAAAAAATTAATTACAATATGCTATACGATATATGAATTATGTACACATATAAATAAAAATTTGAAAAAAATTTATTTATATTAATATTCTTCACTAATGTTCTATGAATCTGTTGCTTAAATCATGTTTATACTATTGTAATTATTAGATACTCTTCAATGTTTTTTTTCATAATGCAAAATAAATTTCACAATACAAATTATACGAGTTCTAAACTAATGATTTATTAAGTAGGAAATTATAAAATGATTATAGTAGTCATTTTAAATTTTAAATTCATTATTTATTATTAATTAGAGGATATTTTTAGCCTTTAAAAAAATTATTCTATGTATTAGATATTATTATTCATAACTATTAATAATTATAATAATTATAATTCTTAACTATAATAATGATATTAATTATATATATATACATAATTATTATAGGCATCTAAGTAATTAAATATATTTAATAAAAAATATTTTTTCCAGTAAAAACTCAATACCAATGATATAATTCTATTAATGTATTTAGTACCACTATATTTTGTATTCTAAAAAATAATAATTACAGTTAACTTTTGAATTAAGCATTCTTACTAATATATGGAATGTAGTTATTTTTTAAAATGTAAATATTATGTACATTTTTTAGATAAATAATATTGCTTATTTAATTTAGTTGGAATATATTTATAAAATATTTTTTTTTTTATTCTTAAGAAATAATATTTTTTTTTTAATTTTCAATGTATGAAGATTTTTATAGCGAATATTCTTCATATGAGATATTATAGAACACATACCTGGAATACATAACATTACTAAATATATTCGAAGAAATGTAGGAAAATGGAAAGCAAAGTTCCACGAATTAGGTAAATTTATTGTAAATTTTCTAGTTTCTTCAAAATAAAGAATATTTCGAAGCACAATTATTCCTTCAAACACAAATCCTACTGGATACAGAGGAATCCAGATAGTATACCTTAACCAAGTTAAAACAGATATTTTTTTATTAAGAAGATAAGTTATGTAGTATAGATATCTAATAACTTCAACTATAGTCCATATTAAAATGACGTAGAATACCACTGGTTTTGTTTGCATTCTTGGTTCAGATTCAATCATACAAAATAATATAAATGTACGACCACTCACTTGTAAGGAAGTGATAATAATGTTGCTCTTGGTATAGCCGAACAATGGATACATAACTTCCAAAAATTGAAGAATTTGTAAAAATTTCATTGGATTACTAACCATTTCATAAGTATCTTTTATTGACTCTAAAAGATAAATTGTAATGAAAAAAATTAGATAATTCTTATTAAAATAAATCCTAATTACTAAAAACTTTGTTTTTATTTTATTTATGAATATTCCAATCCAGACTAAAGATCTTTATTTTCAATAAAGATTATAATATATCAATACTTTATTATTTGAGATTTCATTATACAAAAAATTTATATATTAAATTAACAAATTTAATTTAATTTTTTTTCTTATAATGTAAAAATATTTATGAAATATTTTACTTTTAATAAATGTTCAAATATATATATTTTTTTATAAATATTATATGCAGATTCAAAAATAAAATTTGATGTAACTTAAAATAAAAATATTTATTTAAAATCAAGTTTAAATATAATAATAAATACAATAAAAATTAAAAATTACAAGTGAATATTTTAAATTTAATAAATGATAAATTTATGAAATAATACATGAAATTAAAAATTCATAATAGTTATTTACAAAAGTATAATAAAATTATTATTTTATATTTTGGTAAATCAATATACGAACCTGTACCATCATGGTAATATCTTATTCCAATAATAAACAAAATGTACATAAATCCAGTAGATTGAAATAAGTTGTAAAATATAAGATAATTTTTTTTAAGGTCTTCTACAAAGAATTTTTACTTTTAATGAAATTTATTTTAAATAAAATTAAATATATTTCTTACTTGACTAACCTTTTCTATAACCAAATTCTTCTTTATAAAATTGGTCGTACATGTTTGCATAATCTTGAAAAATATTTTGTGTAGCTTCTTTAATATTACCTATATCATTATATTTCCAGTTATCAAAGTCTATTTTTAACTAGATTGGTTTTTGAGTAAGACTAGTTAACTGTATCCATCAAATTTTTAGTTTTTCTTTAATATAATTTATTCGTCTATTTACTATGATATAATTACTTTTTTTTAACTAAGAAAAAGTTATTATACATCTTATTATGAATATTGGTAATAAAAATTTTAAATTCGGGTTAATTGCTGAATGAAAATCTAAATTAAATCCATAATTATTTAGTTCTCTTACATCATGCCCATGAGAAAAAAATTTTAACTTTTTATCTTCAAGAGAAATAAAACATAATACTAAAAAATTATTATTTACCTTCACATTAGTTAAATCTCCTTTAAGGTTTATTTTACATTCAACTTGAGCTCAATAAGCAAAGGCTATGAGTAAATCTAACTAAAATTTTGAAAATAAAGGTATATTTTATTTAAAATATTTTTTATATGATTAAAACTATAGTTAATTAGTTTGATTAATTATTTGATTTTTTTAATAAAATTGATAAGTCCAAAAAATTTTTGATATTTGTAAGAGATCCAGGACATCATTACTTCAAAAGTATACATAAAAGTCCGTATGTCAAAAGGAAAAATTATAAATACGATTTTAAATTTCTAAAATTCTTCTTTAAAATGTTAAATATAAGCAAAAGTTTTGGATTATGAAATTTGTAAAACAAAAATCTATTTTTTTTATAAAAAATAATAAAAATAAAAAACAAATATAATATTTTTATGTTGCTCTTTCTGCGCATGTGTGGCAATTGCCATTTTATGAACTTAATTAAAGCTAAGATATGTAAATATGTAACTACCATTTAACTTTAATTAAAATTTTTGTTGAGGAGAGTATTAATTTGTGACCAACAAATTTGAAAAATATATATGTTTTTATTAATTTCTTTGAAATAGTATCTTATTATAAATATTAAATTTCAAAAACACGTAATTAAAAAGGTAAATATTTATGTTTACATTTATATATTATTGTAACGATCCCCTTCGTTACTGTCGCCCCTATTCACTTATTATCGGCCTATGTCCACTTGTCTATCTATCTCCCGAATATCTTAAAACTTTACTTACATTCACTTATCAACACCTGCCTATCTCCCGAATATTTTAAGACTGTACCTATGCCACAATATTTATCTATCTCACGACTAAAATTTTGGCTTTGCCTACGATATTTTTATCTATCTCACGACTATTTTAAGACTGTACCTATGCCACGATACTTTTCTATCTCACGACTAATTTTTAGACTTTGCCTACGATATTTACCTATCTCACGATTAATTTGTAAGACGGCAGAACGCGCTTATCTTCCTTCGACTAAGGGCTTTGAACAAGATTGGCCACCCTATCTACTGTTTTCCTTCCCTATCTACTCTCTTTAAAAGGCCCACTGCAGGAGGAAAGAGCACTCACTCTCAGATTCATACTCATACTCATTCTTGCAGTCACTCTCATTCTTACTCCAATTCTATTTTCCGAGTCGAGTCACCGTCGCTATAACTAAGTCGAAACAAACTCTGTAAAGTGAAGTGAAAATAAAACAAGTGTCGTGCAAGGAAGTTGTGGTAGTTATTAAATCCTGAATCCTTCACATTATTTATAATTTCATTCTTAGTTAAAACTTGCATATCACTCTCAGATGCTTTCAAAATCATTATTCTTATCCATTATACAAATAAATTAACTCAACTGTTTTTGCGGTCCACGCTTATTTCCTTTCCTTTACAGTTCTATATCTGCTTTCATCCGCCTTTAAATATTCCCTGTTGATCATCTTAATACCTTAATATTTAATATTGTACATATTTGTACTTACAAGAATTTACATCACAACATACATGCATACAAATAGATGTTAAAAATCTTCGTGTCAAAGTATACAGAGTTAAATAATGTGACCAAATTGTAAAATGAACAATTTACTCATAAGCAACGTACAAATTGTAGATATCAATATATAAATTTTTCACAATTATGATTTGCATAAACTTGATTTTGCAAATATATATTCTTATTACCATTTATTACAGTGTAATATTTTCATTAATTCATAATTAGTTTTAATGGATAATTTTTAGTGAATAATTTTTTAATATTAAATTAACTTAACATCAATTTTCTGATAGCTGCTTTGTGTTCTATACTAGTGTAGACATTTAAAATTTAGTATTGTTGCCGATAACGTCGACAGGATCAAGGAGTTCAAAGTGTTTTATGAATTAGATTGAATTTTTTCTTCTGATAAGTTAAGTTTTTATTACGTGACTCTTATATTGTTATATTTTTGTCGTCGAAAATTGTGTATTTTAATGTAAAAATATAAGGAAAAGTTTCAAAGAACTCTTTTCGTCCCTCTCTTAATATTATATACATTTCCTACAAACCACGGTCATTTATTTTTTGCAAGAGAGATACCGAGTGAAAGTATATGTGTAATATAGTGTATAAGAGAACGATAGTGTAATTTTAAAGTTAGAGAGGTAGACAGAGAAACATAGAGAGAGATAGAGAGAAGATAGAGAGAGAGAGAGGGAGTAGCATTAAGCTACGTTAGTTGTTTTGGAACTAGTGAAGTAACTACAATAGTGGAAGAGACGTGGTTAACTTCTATTATGCTCGGTACTTACACTTCTATGTATCGAGTGCGAATTGTTTTCAAAATAAACATCTGTCCATCTAAACAGAAGTTACCAAAGTGAAGTTAAGTGGTGACACGGTGAATACAAAAAGTTGTGTAGTTGTACAGTAAGATTTGTAAAATCTTGCATTTATTCCTTTTCTTCTATGACAGATTTTAATTTCTAAACCATATATTTTAGTTTATTTTGTAAATAAAATATACGTAGCTGTAAGCTTCCTAGAAAATTCGTAGATAATCATCATAAAGAATCTATCTTATGTATATTTAAAAACAATAATATTTTAGGAATTAAAACGGTACTAATTAATCTTTATAGTCGATTATTTAGAAAAGACTCAAGGATCAATTAGCTGTTTTTTTCTTATAAAAAACATCGATCCAGATCTTATCTATATTAAAATCAATAGCCAAGATTATCATAGTCAGCATGATTCTTTTTGGAATTACTAAAAGGTATTTCTGTATCCTACTGTTAAAAGTACCATTAATTGTTGTCATGAAAAAGTGTGATATCAGTGCGATTGGTATTGAAAAAGAAGTGACAACCAGTATTACAAAACTAATTGAAGAGTTTAACTTGCTTTAGACTCTAATGCAAAAAATATAAGCTTTTTATACTCAACGTTCAATTTATTTTCCTTATCCTTGTAAAATGACAGATCTTATGTTTTTAGTAGAAAACTTCTTTCATGGAAAATTAAAGTCTTCAAAAAAGAACCTTTTTTAATGCAAGTAAAATATTTCTTGGATGTTTTCATCGTGACATATTTAGTTTTACTAGACTACATTGGATATATATTAACCTATTACAGCAATAAATTTTGCTCCAATGACTCAATGTTAGAAACCTTTCTTTTTAGTCTTTTAAACAGTTCCTTAATCGCAAAACTGAGTTATGTTGTATGTTAAATTATCAGTTGTTCCCGAGTTTCTCTAAAAGCTTTAGTGCTAACCTGGAGAAACCATTGAGTAATCTGTTCCATCTGCTGTTAATATCCAACAGATACACAGGGATCTCTTTCATATAAATTTTTCAAATACCCTCAATACATGAAAATCCATCAATAATAGAACATAAAGGAATAGGTCTTGTTTAATTGATAAATAAAAATATGCAAGACACAATGAGCATATTGCAATAAAAAAATTAAACAAAATATAAATAAAAAATCAGTTGTCTCATACAATCACCTAGAAAAACACATAAAGATTCAACTGCAATCTTTAAAAGACATTAATATTCAATTGACAAAATGATGAGACATTATAAATAACAAGTGAACAAAAGTTTTAAGTAAAAAATGCAGAATTAATTTTTCTTTAAATTATTTACGATCACAAAGAAAGAGACAGAGACACATAGATGTAAAGAGAATTGGCCAACGTCCTTTAATTAAAAAAAGAACTATTATTGTTCAATTATTGTTTTTTCTTCAAATGATGGGGCAATAGATAAAAGGATTATTTCAGTGGATGATCTATGGAGCGGGTAAACGATGACCGAATATAAAAATATATACCCAGTACACAGCTTTTTTAATGACGAGATGGTATTTATATATTTATAACAAGGAATAAAAGCGAACAATCTAAAAATATATGAAATAACTAGACGATAAACACAAAAAAAGGAAAGTAATATTTAAAAGCACTAACAATATACAATAAGCTTATTTGTATTTTTGTTTTCGTACACAAGAAGTTTTTCGAAGTTTTAGCTCTAACGAACTCGAGATAATCCGCTATTGCGGGCGGATTAGCTGAGGTTCGGATGCGGAAAGTCTAAACTTCCATGCCTTTTCACTTCGACTCGTCCAACTTTCCCTGAATATTCCTTTATTTATATTGCTCTACCCTATTTCTCTTACCTTGTTCTAGTATTATAATATCTTTCCGTAACATATGATTTTTTTTCTTCTTACTTTCGTACATTATATTCTCTGAGTCAATATTTTTCCATTTTGCATGTATACCACCTTAATACTAAATTATTTTTTATTTATGAAAACTACTTTTTGACCACATAAACTGACGGAGGCCTCGCTCCCGCGAGCTCGGGGCAGGTCCCGCGTCAAGGCGCCGAGGGGGGAAATATTCCCTCGCCTCGGGTCTCCTTCGGTTCGCAGGAGGGTGAACGCTCGCCGGCGTCTCTTCCGGGGCTCTCCTGAGTCGCCCGGCGGATGGAGAGGCTGGTGTGATTGGAGGCCGGCGTTGATGCCGTCGTCGTCGGCTGGAGGCGACGCGATGGCCCGGTCGGCGCAGCGAGCAGGTCGGCCGAGTGCGGAGCACCTGTCGGACAGGTGGGCGCACTTGTAGGCAGGTGCGGCACACTTGTCGGGGCAGGTGTGCGAGGTGCTCGGGTGGCCTCGTGCTGGTTCCGCTGAAGCCGCTGGTCGCGGAGTCCTCGGAGGGGCGCTCGCAGAGCTGGATGTTCGCCCTGAGAAGGGCGGTTTGTAGCGGTGCCGGAGTCGTTGGCGACTTCAGAGATCTCGCGAATTCGGCGTGAATCTCTGGGTGCGCGCAACGTCGGTACTCGCCCTGAGAAGGGCGGATTGAGGTGCCGGAAGCGGAGGAGTCCACGACGTGGGCGGAGTAGGTTTCCGTCGCGTAGATATCCTCCGGTTCTCACGAAGGTCTCCAAATTTCTCCCCCTTGCTGGCCAGGGCCCTCCGCTTAAATAGCCCTTCCCGAGCGGGAAGTCGAGCGTGCAGGTTGGCACTCGTCCGGCGCGTTCGAGCCTGCACGTCGAACGCGTCGAAACGCGCGACTTGGGCCTTCCCCGCGGCCGTCTGTTACACCGACATAATCCGGGCCCATACCGGCGCCCGTCGCCTAGACGCGTTTACGACCCCTATCACCCGTCGGGCGACAAAGTCGTAAACCGCCCGACCCGGATTTCCGATTGTCGGCCGGGTATTCGTTCACTCATACCCGTTTATGGCCTCCCGGTGGTCGGTCGCGGCGGCGCGCCGCACATTCGGCACGGGCCGCGGCCCCGCCCGGTTGCCCTGGCGCGCGTCAAAACAACTAAAAAGTTTTGCATGTATCCATACACATATGGATGGTTCAAAGGTAACCGGTCACATGAGCTTAAAGAGAGGCGCAGATAAGCGTCATGCTGAGTAGGTATACCGAAGGGAATATCTCCACAAAAAGGAAATTATCTTGACAAGCAAAAATTACCCGTATAGAACGGAAATAGCATGAATTATATACAAAACTGTTAATTTTCTATTTTCGCGTATTGAGAAGACTGGTAGAGGGTGAATGAAGATTGAACTGGTTTACTTTTTATTAATTTATTTATTGCTTCACACTTTGCGATATCGAGTTTATAGTGTTTGCGCAATGGAAAAGAGGCAAACAAAAGGTACGTACCGGTACCGAACTCTGAAATCTAATCTAATTCTCATCGTAATCTACTAAAATTCTAGTTTGCATCTGAATCTGTTCTTTTCGCCCATGCTCGGGTTTTTATACCTTTTGTACTTTTGCCCCTCCTCTCTTTTGTCAATATTTTGCGGTAAGTTGAAACGTTTCGACTCGAACAAGTTATCGCAGTTCTTTCCGTTTTTATTTGATTGTTTACCTAACACTTGTCCATAGTATACAAAACCCTCTGCGTGCTATGACAGAGGGAAAAAGCCTTGATATTCTAAACTATAATAAGTCGTATATTGTCTATCCTAAAATGTCTTTAAATAAGATAAAGAGTTCTCTCTCCTTCTTTCTCTCTCTTTTCCATGCTCTTTGCTACCTTTTGCTGTCCACAGAAAGAGTGTGCTCTTCTTCTGTCCAGATACTTGGGAATTATTCAACTTCCTGCAGACACCATTGAATTGCACCACGGAATTGGTCAGACTACCGTTTCATTAATATTGCGTGCCCATCACCATATATCGCTTGAATGGCTGCGAATGCTATCATAGCATCCGTATTTGTTTTTGTCGTATACATTCTCGGATTTGAGACCATTTGATCTCACTGAGTTCGCCGTTATTAGACTAAATTTCTAGTAGGAACACCTATCACAGAAACAGCTTGAGTTCCTAGAGCTTCACCACAATGAAGCTCAGTGGCGTGCGGATTCTTGCAGCCAAAGGAGCCAGAGAGACCTGGAGGTGGAGGTGGAGAGGCAAGACATTAGTCACTTGCTGTATCGTAGTATGGATTGTGTAGGAAAGAGAGATTATTCAGATTTCACAAAAATGGTACCAGAGGCATTATCTCTTGGTACCATTTCAACTAACAATCAATTACCGATATATCATTTTCCAAGTTGACGTATCGATAGCCTTGCCACGGTAATCCACTAAACGAATACATGGCAACGACAATCAGATCGTGCGCAATAATTGAAAACTCTTTTGTCACTGTTATAATAGCCATCTTAGAGAGAACACGTGTTTTTTCTAATATCTTTTCTAAACCTTGTAATTTTCAATATAATACTTCAATCTTGTTGAATCTCATTCATTCTACATATCATCAGTATATCAATCATCAGTAAATGAATAATTCATTGACAAAACGCTTAATGTATAAATTTTGAAGTAGTGGATTGCAACCCACTAACTTATTAAGAACTCTCATACTCAAGGAGTCGGTGGCTTTACGACCCACTGGCTTTAAATCTCATCTAGTCCATAGATTTACGCCCGGCTGGCTACACTCATTAACATATTAAAATCAGTTAATTAAAACCTGTCTGAGAATTGCCTAATCCATAAAATTAAAACAAAAACCACTTTTTATTTAATTATGAAAAAACTTATTACTATTCGCACTTAACACTAACTTCCTAAAATGATAACGTACTTATAATTAAGAAGTTATATTAGAAAATTTATAATGTAATTACTTATCACTATTTTAATAAATAAAACTTATAATAAATATTGAGCTTATCATTGTATATGTGTATGTGTGTGTATGTGTGTGTAATATCTATTTTTTGTGATTGAATGTTGATAACTAAGTTAAATAGATCTAATTATTAATATTTTTATTATGAATTTTTATTATGAGTGAGCACTATGAATTAACTAATAAGTAAAAGCTTTTTAAAATGAGAAATAATATTGAGCAAAAACTATTGAGTGAACTCTTTGAGCAAAACTATATAGCTTTCGTAAAGCTTTACAGCTTGAACAAAAACTAAACTGAAGTTTACCAAAGGAAATAGGCTGTGAGCATTTTAATATTGAGATCGATTTCATTATCTAAACGATGATAGACGATCGATGAACCAATAATAGAACATTCTATCTTTCTTGACAAATGACATAAGTTATTATTCAAATGAATAACGTAAAGTTGTCTAGACAGCGCTCGGCGGGAAATGTCGATCGCGCTAATTAGACAGTGAGTTTGATTTATGTGCTCGAGTGGCGCCCTCTTTTTCGCCACGTGACGAGTCGTCATTATCGACAATTTATTGATTATGGATTACCATGAGTTGGCGCCAGAGGTAACTAAATCGTGCAATCTCTAACAAAACCTTATTGCCTTAGACACACTGTTATATTATACACCAGTGAATTTACACACCACTGATAAAAACACACTATATCATATAATAATATAAACTACACTTATTAGATTATCTCATCAAATTACATTAGAACACATCAATAGTCACAATTACTTTTTACAACTTCACTGATTTGTTTATTTAACAATCGGCTATAATATCTTTTCACATAATTTAAGTTTTAGTTACATTTTATACAGAGATAGAATAGAAAGTTGTAAGGGAGCTTTGTGAACTATGGACCAGTGACGTAGTTACAATAGAAGGGATATATCTAGGCTATACACTTACATTTCCTTGTGCCGAGCATGACAATTTTTCTCACACAGTTATGTTTTTTTTCTCTGAACATTCCAGACGTTGTGTCAGATTTTCCCGAAACCGTTTTTTTTTAAAACTCTTTTATCTATCGTTGCGATTCTCTCTCTGTTTATTGACATCTTATATTGATACACGATACGATCGTGTCATAAATATTCTTTTTTGAATACGATTATGGTGTTTAAGTCTATAATTGTTGCAAAATATTTTTTATTTTACATGATATAGCTTACTAACGGAATCGGCTTTATAATCTTTGATAAACAAAACGATCGCGCCATTAACAAACACATATAAATTATATTATAATTTAGAGAAAAATATTTCGAAACGAGTGCAGATACTACTCGGAATTTCGAAGTTTGAAGTTATGGATACGCAAAAGCTAGCCATCCCCGCCGCTTTTACGTGTGGCACCTTTGGCGAGACAAGACCTGACGGTTATAATGGGACTAGGTCACCTCTGAGAATCTGTAAGAAGTAAGAGACCGGCACCGAGCTCGTGGGCACAGGCTCTTATTTTCTTATTTTCTTATACGTTCTCTGCACTTCTATTCTACTATTTTCTATATATTCTCTCTCTGCTGATACACAAAATCTCTTATATATCGCTGTCCATTTTAATTTGCATACCCTCTATACTTTTGCATCTAACTCTTCCATAGCTTTTTACTTTCGCTCTAATGTTTTACGTAATTGGCATTCACGTCTACTGTTTAATACCTTTTTAACTCCTTTACTGTTTCTAGTTGTATCTTTTACTACAGTGTTTTTAATATAAAGTTGTTCTTTCTTTGTTTATAATCTTTTCTACTACAATCTATTCTATTTATTAGACGAGAATAATTATAAAAAAAATTGAATACTTTGGGTATTCAATTACTAGTAATCGAGGTAGAAGTGTTTTAGAAAACGTTTTGGTAAAATGCAAAACTATGAATTAATAGATAGGAAAAGTCTATTATTTCACCAAGAGCATTGAAGACTGTATAGTTGTAATTTGTAGTAGTCTACTAATAAGGATTATTGTATCTGTGGTCATATCATAATAGTTAATTTAAAAAGCCTTAAAAAAACCTTATATGTACCATTTAACAATATTATTCTTAAACAAAGCCTTAGTAATAAGGTTTCCGATATAAACTTGTGAAAATAAAGAAAAGTTTTTTATATTTCATATCAAGTCATTAATTTTCTCTATACATCCATCTAAATTTTTTATTCTTTCTCAGAAATTTTTTTCATAGATGATAAGTATATCAATATTAATCATCATTCAAAGTAGAAATAATTACTAAAACAAATCAAGGTCAAGTAAGGGAGTGTAACGATATTTTTAAAATGCTTGTCTCCATAGATAGGTTAAAATAGAGAATTCATGTGATCTACAGAAAATACACATTGGTATATTATATTGACTAAACAAATAAAATGAAAAAATAAAAGAATAAAAAGAAGGAACAATATTGAACACGCTATAAAAAAATATAATTTGAGTTATACAATACAAATATGTTTATAAACTATTAATTTAAGTATATATTGCTCATGAATAAAATAAATAATATTCTACTAACTAATTCTTTAAATAGATTCTTTACATCGTCATTGATTTAATTATTTATATAAATTTCATAACATTTAAGTAAAATTATCTTTTGTTTTGTTTGCAATTTTCTAGCTATATATTTTGTTTTTAATTCAAATTAACTATAATTCAGTAATAAACATGAATTTTACAAAATGATATAATATTTTTTTCATTGTTTAATTTGTACCATTGTATTACTGTACATTTATTATAATATAATTTATTTGCTATAAGAATTATAAAAAGGTTTTTTTAGTAAAATTTAATAAAATTTTAAATTAAAAATTTATATAATAAATTTTATAGTAATTAAGTAATTTATATAATATAATTTTTTTTATTAAAATCATTTAATTACAGTTTATTAAAATATTTTACTTGGTAAAATTTATTTAGATTAAATTATGTATAATAATTTTATTTTATAATAATTTGTCAATGAATTGTCCAATCTATTTGAAAAATATGAATTCTGATATTTTTTATTGTTAAATTGATTAGTTGTTTAAAAATTAAAATAATTAAGAATAATATTTAATTACATTATTAATATTAAAAATTCAATACTATTATCGTTGAATGTTCTAAAAATTAGATTGCTTCAAGAAAAGTAATCAATTATCTAAAAATAAATTTATTCATACAATAGTATACAATAGTTCTAAATACAACACAGTATATTCAGTCTTCAATGGGAATTAGGCAAATGAAATAAAAAGATCATTTTAATACACATAAAGTTATTTAAAGATTAAGTAATTATATTCAATATATATATATATATATATATATATCCATTAAAATATATATATATCTATCATTTATTAGTATATTAATTTCATAGTTCATTTTATAAAAATTTAATTATGATTATTCAATTATAAGAAAAAGGACGAACTATATTGTTTATAAATAAAAAAATAAGGGTTTAAGAAAAAAACATTGACATATATATATATATATATATATATATATATGTAAACATGTTAATAATATGATAGTTATATATTTTAGATTTTAATTAATTTATAAATTTAATATTTTAATTTGATTATGTTTTTGCTATAAAACACAAAATTTTAAAATAATACATCTTCAATTTTATTAGGTAAAAAATAATTTTCTTAAAATATAACTTTTTATATAATCTATTAGTTATAAACATTTTTTGAAGTTAAAACAAAAAAATATTTTATAAAAAAATATTCATATTTGTCTAATAATTATTGTTGTTTCACAGTCAACATTAATGGAGAATAAGTTATTAATTGTTAATAATATGTTTTTATTTATTCATTATTCATATTGTAATTAAATATTTATATAATAAATTCATAAAATTCATTTAAAAACAAAATTTTTAATATGTACATTTTGTTTTGTTTAGTGATAGTAATTATTAATAAAAATTATTTTTTATCATAATGGTTATACTAATAAAAAAACATGTTTAATGTGATAGTGATTACGAAAAATTAAGAGATGTAAAATATAATGTAATTTAGATACTTTTAAATATTTATTTATACATAGATGTATGTAACTTCAAAAGAAGCACAATTATGCAGAAGTACAAAATGCTTAAATAGCAATGCATTTTTGCTTATTGAGAGAATACAGAGCAAATTTCAACAAAACCGAAGTTTAAGATGTTTATTATCCTGCTCACACTCGGTAATTCTCGGCACTAATCGACATGTACAGACTTTTGTCGACCTCGCTAGAATGACGTAACATCATGGCGGTTAAATATCGTAAATTTTTTTGTTACATGAAATACGATATTTAAAAACGTAAAAAATTTTCATACCATCTTTAAATTTAACATTTAACTATTATTGAAAAGAATAAAGTAAAAGAGAGAAAAAAGAGAGATAAATAAAATATAGGGGAATAGACTCGATAGAAATACGCGGCCAAATCATTACAGACGACAGCAGCAGCAGCAGCAGCGCGCTTAACTAGAGATAGATTGATTGAAACGGGCCCGGCTTGGAGAAACTCATGCACGTTTCTATTACTGGTTGCTACTTTCAATAAATATAAAACTTTTAACGTGCCAACTTTGTACCTAGTCACCTATTAAATATTTTCATCAGTAGGAGAGGTTGCGTAAAAAATAAAATCTTAATAAATCTTTTTTATGAAACATCATATGCATCGACAGAAAAAAATACAATTATGTCTTTACTAAGTGTTACAGGTAAGATTTTTATTATTAATTATATCTATTTTTTAGTGTCAATTAATTTGTTTGATGATTCACGTTTTTAACCTACTGCTCGTATCGATTGTAATATGATAGTTATGAAAAATATTGTAGGGTATCCCATTGAAATTTCATTACATTCTGGTTGTTTAAAACTTAATGCTAAACTTTTTTACTGACAAAAAAAATTAGTTTAAATTAAATAATATTATGATGCCTAATTTGAATAATATATTATTAATATGAAATAAAAAATAAATTGTAAGCAAATTTGTATTTTGAATCATCAATAATTTTTTTATTTAAATTCAAGTTTAATCTATTATTAAAAAACTCTTTCAAGAAATTAGTTAAAAATCAGATAGAATTTTAATTGATATGATTTGTCTAATTTCAAATATAGAAAGAAATAATAATTTTATTATAATGCTCCTAGTATTTAATATTTAAAAATGTTAAAATATTAAAAATTATACTTATTATAATATAACAAATCCAAAAAATATTGCTAGGATTTTATGAAATATTTTAATTACTTTTAGTTACTTCATCTTGTTCACCTATTTAATCTATATATATATATGTATATAATGCATAAAACTTATAAATAAATGCATAAATTAATGGAATTTCATATGATTATAGTATTTGATAATGAAAACAATAATTTAATAAAATTGGTTTTATAATTTATAATATTCTTACAATATGTAATAATTATAAAATAATTTACGGTTAATTTTACCACAATTATAAATTATTATTATAAATTTATATATAGGACTACATACATATACAAAATATAATTATATTTAATTACACAATAAAATTATTTATAGATATCATTTATTATTTATTTAAATAATTAATATCTTTAATAGTTTGCTTTTGAAATAATTTTAATTTTTAATTTATTTCAATGTTTTCAAATTTTAATTATATCACTATAAAGTCAAAATAAAAAAGTAAAGATTATGTTTAAAACTATTTAGAATTTTAGTGATATGGTTATTTCAGATCACAAATTATGCAACTTAAATTAAAAGCTCTATTCAACAGATTTATTTACCTTGATATAAGTTGTATTTTTTAACAAAAACTATGTAAATTCAATAAAAATTACCAATATTTTTTTAAAATATATAAAAAATAAATAAAAAATGAGAATACTTTTTGAAAGATATAATCTTTATGGTATAGAAAGACAAGGTTAGAATTTATAACAAAAGGAAAATATAAAAATTCAATATTATGGAGTACATTTGACTTTACATACATAATAAATTCCATATTGATGTGTTATACCAAAACTTAGTATTATTATTATTTATTTAAGAACAATTTATACACTGTTGCTTACAATTTTGTATATATCTTAAAATAAATTATTTTAAGCAATATACTTATTTATAAAAAGAAATACAAATTTTTTTATTAATTTATTTATTTTTCTTTACTCTTCTTCACTTCTGTTTTCACCTTGTTTTTCTCTATAGCTTTTTTCTTTCTCTCTGGTTTAAGGAATCTTGTACAATATATTTATATTTTTCTTATCATCTTTCATGATATTCCCTACGTGATTGCTTTGGACCTTGTGACCTCTTCCATAATGTGTTCTCTTGTTTATTTTTGTTTGTTACACAATCTACATGCTCTTTATTCTTTTTTATACCAGTTTTGTTGTTTTTCGTTTCATTTCCTGTGCAAAATCATGCCAATAAATTGATTTCACGCTTTATTTTTCTCCTTTTTTTCATAGACTTATTTTGTTTCTTATCTACCTTCTTTATGATATGTTTGTTTTTTTTTACATACTTGAATTTCTAAATCCAAATTTGTTCTGTTTTTAATGTTTTTATTCCTTTCCATTTTATTCCTTCCATTTCTATTTTCTTATCCAAAAGTGGCTTAACCATTCTAGTTATCTTCCTCTTTCTTTTCTTGTCTTTTATTCACTTAAAAAAAATATTTTTTCTTTCTTTATTTTTATGCAATCATTGCAGATTTTAGCATATTCACTCCTTTTTGTTTTTTGTTTTATACACAATTGTTCTTTTAGTCACCTTTATTTCTAATCCATTTTTTTCTGTTTCTAGAATCAGAATGTGATCTGGTATATTTTTGCTAGATTCAATATTTATTTTATGTATTTTGTTTTTTAACAACTTTTCTGTCTCTTTTGTATTCTCATATGTCTACACTGTAATAACATATTTTCTACGAGTACATAAAATAATTTCTTCTTTATTTGAAAGTCTTCTTTGAATTACGTTTTGTTCTTCTTTTTGCTCAAACTTTATAAATTTTGTTATTTCTGAGTTCAGTTCTGAACTCTACCGTTCCAGGCAGTTTCTGTAAAATTTTAACAGTTCTTTTAATTCTATTTTGCTTTTTGCTTATATGACCGCATGGTTTGTGAATATTTTTTTTATAATAAGACTTATGGATATCTTTAGAACTGCTCCTTCAGCTTCATCATTGATATACTAAAATGTGTAGAGCTCAATAGGCATTTTTGCTCTATTCCATTCTTCTTTGGCAATTGAACGATTATTTTTTTCTCTATCTTTGTTTTAACTTTCAGCCTTTGTATAATTCTTTAGTGCAACCAATGAAGCACTTCTATATTTCTGATTTTCTATGTCCCTCTAAATCTCCTCTATCTATTTTACAGTATGCCACTTTATATCCGTAAAGCAAACGAATATTTCTTCTTTTTCTTATATTAGCTCTTTTCAGTATATAGATTATATTTAATGTATTTTTATCTTCTAAATCCGATTTATGTTTCGTCATAACTTCTTTTTTTATGACTCGTATATATTTTGTATCTCGTGTACAACAACATTTTTCTCCTATAGTTTTTCTGCATCTTTCTTATCTCTTTTTTCGTATATGGGCATGACTATCCACTTCACTCTTCTGTTATTTCTTCTCTTATAATTTCATTTATTATTTTGGCGATTCCCACCATTGTTTTTCCTCCGAATCTATATCTTATTTCGTTATTTTATCCTCTTCTGAGTTCTTTTTTAGCTTCATTTTTCAATTATAATTGATTCCTTTCCCCCTCTATATATATATATATATATATATATATATATTATATCGATCAATTAAACAGTGAAGACAATGATCGTATCACCGAATTAACATTCGTTTATAATACAGTATTCATAGTTCTGTGAAGATAAATCAGGTGATAAGTAATTATTGAAAAATCTTACTTTATTCCAGAGATTTCCCCAAAGAACCAATTATGGGTAAAATATCGTTAAAAAAATAAGAAGTATGTCAAAATTAATGTACTCGATAAATGATTAAGATTTGGATACAAGCTAAATATCAAGCTTTTATTTATTCTTTTAGTATTTGAATATTTTTATATATTTAAAAACATTATTTCTTTATACATAAACATTTAAGTTTTATCTCATGAATTTTCTTTCAATAATATTAAAAGTTAAATTAAATTAGCAATTTTTTCCATCAATCAATAAGTATTCGTAGTTGCAATACGATAAAAAAATTTTATTTCCTAATTTTTATATTTTTGATTTATTTTTATTTTTTGTGCCCATTACATCTTATTATTTAAATAATAAGTACTATGATTTCATAATTTTTTGCATTATACGAAATTATTTTCAATTTTTCTCGTTTGATTTATATTTAAATGTATTAATATAATTTTAATTCTTAAAATTGCTTTATTAACATGATGGAAGATTTTTTAAAATATTGAAATTAATATTGTAAACTTTTTGTAAATTTTATGTAAATTTAAAATTTAATTATTTGTATTAAATTAATTTTTTCAAATTTTTAAAACATACTCCTATTTTTAAGTTCGTAAATAAATTAATAATACGTAAATATCCTTAAATTTTTATAATTCTTAACCTAATTTGACTTTAAATAATTATTAAAACTAAAATAATTTTTAT
This sequence comes from Platyscapa corneri, assembly GCA_018907185.1. NCBI lineage: Eukaryota > Metazoa > Arthropoda > Insecta > Hymenoptera > Agaonidae > Platyscapa > Platyscapa corneri. Next base: position 360,084 of record JACCHW010000090.1, read on the forward strand.
ATTGATTTAAGTTTTTAAAAAGAAAAAATGAAATTAAAAATAATAATATATATATATTAAAATATTTTTATATAAGACTATGTAATATTTATTATTTTTATAATACCATTATGATAATTTACTAAGTATTGTATTGAAAAATCTAACATATTTTTATTCTATGTTATAGTAAAAAAAGCGAGATACGCAGGACTGCAAGGTATGTATATAATGTAAATTAACTAAAATAATTATTATTAAAAATAAATATAATAAAGCTGCTTTTACAAATAGAATATCATTCATACTATTCGAATATATCTGAAGTGTATTATGCATTCATTTCTTATTGTGAAAAAGGAACAATTTTTTATTTGTATTAGTCACCTAACTGCTACAATTTAGGTAAAAGTAAAAAATTTCAATTAAGGAAAAAAATCACTTTATTTTCATGATATTTTATTCTACAAACCAGATATTAGTAGAAAAAAATATGGTTTTCTAATTTTGTCTGTCCGTTACGTACAATTTATTCTATAAATTTCTAAAATCTAAAATAAATTTTATATATACGCATTTTACTTAATATTATTTACTTTCATACTATATTTATATATCATATTTTTTCTTGAATCTTCTTCATTCCTTCTTTTATTTTGTTCAGTAACCTATTTGTCACTCTATTTTCTTCTTCTTACCTTGTTCTAATGCCTCTTATACAATATGTTTATACCTTTTTTTATCACCTTTCAACATTATCTTACTTAATTGCTTTGAATTTTTGTATGTTTTTTTATATTAATCACTGTTACTCTATTAAAGTTTATTGTCCAATCTAAGTCTCGCTAATAATTTAATTTCGTGTTTTATTTTTTCTCCTTTTTTTATTATTATAATTTCTTAAATATTTTTCTTAATATTTTTGCTTAACTTTATTTGTATACTTTGACGTTTGCAGTTTATTAATCGAAATTTGTTGTTATAGTTTTATGCATTTATTTCTTCTCATTTTATTTGTCTGTCTTTTAATTTTCTCTCCAGAAGTTGTTTGACTATTCAATATTATGTCAGAATTAATTTTTTTATGATGCAATTTTTATTCTTATTTTCACTGTTTATTATTTTGCTTTAAAACTTGTATGCTTTGAAGGGTCCCGTCTTGACTTGCGACAAGCCGGAACACGTAAAAATAAATCCAGCTGCAAATATTTTTCCTATCCACTTATTAAAAATCAGTACTGCATCTCATTTTTTCACTCTCATATTTCTCTCCTTATTACTAAATGTACTATTTTGACCATCTTCTTTATTACTATCTTGCTTTCATACTCTCTCATCTCTGATATTTCGTTCTCTCTTTATTTTGCTCTTCTCTTGAACTTTTCCTTAATTTTATTCTATTTATCATCTCTTTCACTTCTTTCTCTTAGTTTTTCTCTTTTTTGGTTCTTTATTTATTTTTTTTTTGTTACTCATGCTCTACTTCTCTCATTTTTCTTTCCTCATATATTCCTTATAGTGCCTCAATCATTTCCCTTTTTTATGCAGCTGCATATCCTATCTATTGTTTCTATCATTATTTGAACCATTCTTTTTAAGATTTTATATATTTGTTTTAATATTTGCTTGTAATTCTTTTTCTCTTATGTCTCTTTCTTTATCCAATTCTGTACTCAGCTCCTTAGGCTGCTTGTATTTTTCACACTTTTGTTCCAGCACTCTTGATCCTAGCTTGCATATCTATTCTATTCATTCGCTACCTTCCAAAATATTTTTGTTATTCATTTTTCTTTTATAGGGTCTGTTATCTCCGTTCTCCTAAATATCTTCCTTTACCATTTTTGTACATCCCCGTTCCACTTTTCATCTCTACCTTGTATTTTATTTATGAATTTGAAATATATATCTTAAAAACCATTTTCTCAATTTTTCACTATATATTAATAACTTGTCTTCTGTTTTTTTCCTAGTACAGCTTCATTCCTTTTAGTTTATGTTTATTCCTTATAATACTTTCCACTTCGTGTATGCCTATTTGTTGAGAGTGCACCGAGTATTTCAGCGTAAGCCATTATACTGTGTATTTGTCACGCTCTTCTCTCAAGTACAGTGTGCAATTCATTTATTGTTTTACTAAATCCCGTGCTGCATACAAGTATCTTGCATTAAGAGAATATTACAATTGTACAATTTAGTTATTAAAGTATTATATTTTACTTTAAACTTTATTAACAAGCTTATTATTTATACATAAACCACTCCCTGCACCACCGTTCTACACTTTTCTATAATCCTTATTTTACTCCTATATAAATTTCATACTCATCCTTATACTCTATAAGTTTCTTAAATTTAATTCTGTTACAAGCTCTTTGTTTCGAAACTAATTCATGTTTGTAATTCACCGTTCATTCCCTAGTTACTTCTGCTCTTTTTAATATTATTTTTTTTTCTTGCATTACTTAGTTAATTATTTTTGTTAAACCATTTGAATATTTTTCTACAAACTTTTACATTTCATTTGCGGTGTTATCTTCTGGAGTTTTTTCATATCTTTCACCTGTTATTTATTGCAGTTCTTTTACTTCTATACTCTTTCTGACTCCTTTTCTCACTCACTTTTCCTTCTCTATTTTTTCATCTCTAACCTTTTTTTCATCGTATACATTTTTTTCAATCACCTTGTTTGAGAGCTATCTAATGTGAATTATTTAGTGATGAAGGATGAATGAGCACACATACAAATAACTTTGATAAGTGATAAATTATTTTTAACAATGAACTTGAAACATTTACATCTAATGCACTTAATAATTTCTTAGTAGCTAATGCAATTATTATTTTGTTATTAATTACAATTAAAAAACGCACTTATTATAACTTAACTACCAACAATATAATTATAATTATGAGTAAAAATATATACAATAGTTCAAACAAAAACTTATGTTAAATGAGATTATATTCACTAGTCGATTGAGTAAAATACACAATGTATTTTATCGCAAATGTAAAGAGTAAGTGCTATGTGTATGTGTGTGATATTGTTTTTATTGTTTCTATTTTAAATATTACTGATTATTTAACGATGTATTGATGTACAAGTTTTTATGAGTGAAGCCAATGTTGATATAGTAATAACTGATAAGCTTCATCAATAATTAATAAAAGGAAACAACAATTCTAATGCGACCAATAATGAGTGATGATAATAAGCGCTTAGATAAAATTATCTAACTGAACTTGGTCATCAATGAGCAATGAACATAATCGCGCCATAATGATCGATCTAATGCCTAATTAGTGATAGGTGATCGATGAGCCAATCAATCATACGTCGCGTCATACTCATCATCAAATAAAGTGATTGATGACCAATTCAAATGAGTGACGGAAAGTTTTCGAGAATGCTTGCGGGGAGTCAATCCTCCCAGGTGGAGCAGTGCCCTCTTTATCGTCACGTGATAATCCATCATTATCGATAATCAATAATTGATCATCGATAACCAGGTGACGCCAGAGGTGCCAAATTGAGTCATTCTTAAACACGCACCCTTTCCTATTTTTCTAAACGGATTCATCCCACAATAATTCATTTTTTAAATCCAGTTTTGTTCTTTCTCTCTCATTTCTTCAATATACTTATTTAAACCCGTACTTCTGTTGTTGTTTATTTAATCAATTCTTTTATTATAATTTTTTATATTTTTTCTGATCATATCATTATTAATTTTAACCATTATTCCTTTTTCGCTTAATTTAAGATTATTACTTTATATAATTTTTTCTTTAAAAATATTTTTTTTTATAACTAAAATTATTTTCCTTTTTTATTATTTCTTTTTTGGTCATCAATTTAATTTTTCTGTAATTTTTTATGATTATATTCTCTATTTTTGGCTTTACTTTTATGTTATGGCTCACAATTCCTTATTATCTCTATAAAAATGTCTTTATTAACCTATTATGTTGCTTTTTCTCTATTCATTTTATTTCATTCTTCTTCTATTTCTCTTGTCTATCTATCTCCTTAGCCTCTTTTAAGCCTGTATTCGCCTATTTTATCCAGTCTTATTCTTTATTTCTTCCTTCTCTTTTTATTATTTTTTTATTTATTTAATCTATTATTACTTTTATAAATTCTCTTCTTCAATAAGAACTCTTCTTTTTTTTATAGCCTTCATAAAGTTTTATCTGCTTCATTTTTTATCATATTCATTTTTCTTATTTTATCAAGCTTTTTATTTTGTATATCTCATGAAGAAATATAAGGTCCTTTCTGCTTCGAAGCGGGTAGCATCGCGCAAGAAATAGAATGTTAAAAAATATTTAGTAGACGGCGCTAAAAAAATATACAAAAATACAAACACAAATGTTAAAATTAATAGATACAATTGGGAAGTTTAAATCGAATTACGGTGTAAGGATGCCCATTGAGCTCAACTCTATCTTATATTGAGCGTTTTAAAGGAGGAACTTAAAAGATCAACAGGCTCAGATATAAAAATTGGTAAGGTAAAGATAAGATTGATGACATATGCGGACGAAATAGTAATCTTAGCAAGAGAGTGAAGTGAAGCTAAGAAAATTACTCAAAATATTCAGAGATACTTTAGCGAGAAAAGGTTTGTAGTTGAACACGGATCAGACTAAAATAATCAATTTTAAAAGAGTAGATAGGAATAAGAAAAATATAGATACTTTTATGGAATAATAAAAAAATTGAAATAGTTAAACAGTTTTCATATCTTAGATACATGTTTAAAGAAAACAATAATGACGACTTACATAAAAAATTATTAGCAAAGAGAGTTAACATATTATTAGACAAATATGAGTATGGACAAGTAATGAAAAAATTGAATGTATTAGAAAAAAGTTTAAAAAATGAAGTCTAAGTCCTGATAGGAATATACCAGATAGCGTTTTGATATTAAAAACCAAAAGAAACAGGATTTAGATAAAAGCAGCAAAAAATGTTATTAGCTTTGAAAATAATATTATAAACATCGAGGGGATGGAAACAACCAAAAAATATGTAAAAACAAAAATAGAAGAAGGGAGGTTATTATACAACAGTAGAGTGAAAGGCAGAAAAGAAAAAAATTATGTTGCATAATATGCTTTCGGAATGGCTTAGGATAGTCTTGAAGTAAGTAAAAGGAGAAATGTGAAAATGGTGATACGTTATAGCGTGAGGTAAGAAATCTAAAAATAGGATAACAGATGCAATAGTCGTATGGAAAAATTAAAATATACTAAGGAATTTAGACAATAATATTAAAAATAAGTAATATTAAAAAGCATAAAAGGAATATTTATACGAAAATAGAGGAGTAAGAAAGGTTTGTATGACAATTTTAACAAAATTAAAGATCTAAAATGAAATCAGAGGAAACAAATACTAGATGTTAGAAGAAGAAAAAGTATATAGACCACGTATAGCAAAAGTATAATATAAAAAAGTATAAGAAATAACTAACTCTAGGGGACAAGTTCACTTTCCCTTTTTCCTCCTTGCTTAACATTCCGTTAATGTACTTATTAATACTATTTCTTTATTTACACTCTATTTTTATTTTTATTTGCAATAAATCTAACATATCTATTTTATTTGACGTTACCTATTATATCATTGTTAAGGGTGACATAATTTTCTTCCAATATGCTTATACTGAACCACTTAACATTACATTTTATCTTCTTAAAATTTACTTGAGCTGCAACTAACTTTCAATATTTTTATCATTATAACTCTACATATATAATTCCGATGTATATTTTTATCCTTTTCTAACTCGGAAATGTAAATAAAATTATTATTTACATTTCAAAAACGGCTCCGAGTATATTCCAGAATGATAGAGCTATTGTAAAATAGCTAAATATATGTATATAATGAAAGTATTTTTAAACAATAAAAAATATGTATACAAATAAATTATAATAAAAAAGTGATAGTGAATTTTTAAAATTAAAAAGTAATTGGATAAGAATAACTTGGACTTCCTGTTTGCGGTATTCTAATATTTTTTAAAGTAAAAAGATAAATAAAAAAGAATACTAAGTTTTTGTATATATTAATTAAATCTATCCAATAAAATAATAAAATATTACATATATACAATTTACACTATATTTAGATGTACAATTTTCTCTTATTTTTTTCATTTTTCTCTCCGTTTATAATCTCTATTTCTATTGCCTTTCTATAAATATTAATCATTTTTGTATCGATAAAAGTCAAAGTCTTTAATATTATTGTAATTCAAAAAAGTGGATTTTTAAAAAGAATATTTTTTTAATAAATAAAAAATGCTACTAATATAATATTTAAATGAAAATAAATACAAAAACGACATAATTTACTTTTTTATTGATTTAAAATATATAAATCAAAATTAATAGTTATTTTAAATATTTCTAATAGAATGTTAAGATATAAGAATAAGTTTCTGTTTTTTTAAAGTTTGATTATAATTAAAGTCTACTATTAAAAGCGATAACTTTTACTAATCTTTCAAGTTGCAATTGGATTCAATTTTACATGGCCGGCTCCTCATGAAGCCAATGCCAGGGATAGGATTGATAGGTAAAGAAAAAAAATGATGGTTTATGTTATGACATGATGGTACGATACCGCAGCGTGGCGTAGAGATGTTCTTACTACTCCCGGGATGAAGGCCTTTGCTCGTGGAAGCGCTTCCGCGGGTACGCCAGGGGCATCCATCGAGCCTCGAACTTAAGTTGCTGGTGAACTTCTGCTACTGTCGCGTGTGTCTTTTTTCAAATTTATAATCTTCGACATTCGATCTATTGGAAAATCTCAAGCCCGTTTAAGATTTCACCGAAAAGTCAACGGCCATTGAAATGTAATCCGATCGATAAAACCGTAAATAGTTGTAGTCATGCGCGTGAAATGATTATTGTTAATTTAACGTGTGTCAGTCAGTCGTTGACGGCTGGAACACGAAAAATTTCATTAATTTTTTCTAGCTATTTTCCAATATTTTTATAAATTGTGAACCTTTTTAAAAATATTTGCATGAGTTTAAAAAGATCGCAATTCAAAAAATCGATTTTGAGGGAGTAAAGCATGGGAGGTAACACTCAGTTTATATATAATAGATTATATCGTGTATAAATAGATACATAAATTAATATTTTATAGGTTTCACAGTCGTTTTTTCGATACCAGTTGCTATTATTTTAATTTTTGGTTAAAACAAATTTTATATTTAATAACAATTTACAGTTACGGTTTCAAATTTTAGAATCTATTAATTATCAATCGTTTTTTTAGCACATCACATTATCATCATATTATGAAGCACTATAGGCATTGATATTTATGAGTAAATAATATATTATATAAAAATTGTTATCCAAGAAGAAGTATACAAGAACTTTCTATTGACGTTATTGTTTTTAATTAAGTTTGAAAAATTTGACAGGAATATTAAATCTCTTTTTTTCTTTGAATAAATGTCATATACTAATTTTAAAATATATATATTTACAACTTTAAATTATAGGTTTTAATATTGTCCAAAACACGAGAATAGTACTCTCCTGACATAATAAATATTGAAAATTTATTCCCATACCCAAATATAAAAAAATGAACTGATTTGCATTAAATTAAACTATAGTTTAATACATTTGAGTCAAATATAATTTATGCTTTTTACGAAATTGATTCTAAGTAAATATTGAATATAGTATTAAAAATACAATTTATTAGAAATTTTATTTTACAGCTCAACAATTTAATACCTACGTAACCTTAAAATTACAAAATGTTAAATCAACAACTGTCACTGTAAAAGGCGCTAACCCTTGTTGGGAACAAGATTTTCTTTTGTAAGTATTTTTATTCATTATTCTCTTTTTAATATATATTTTATTTCAATAACGGTAGAATGTATTAAATTATATCCATTATTTAAATAAAACTTAAAAATATTTTTAATAGTTATAAAGTATTATAAATATATCATTTTAATGTTTAAAGTTAAAGTTTTTTCAGAAAAGTGTCGACAAAAATTATTTAAACCAAAATTATAAACTACTTTATAGTATAATTTTATAAGAATTAACCTATTAACTATGTGAATATTTCAAAAGATGATATTACATAACTATTATTCGGTGATAAGTGTTGAAATAGTTCCCAATTTATTGAGGAGTTTGGTGCGGTTCCAGGTGTTTTATGATAAATTTAGCTACTATAATGCTATATAAATGGTTTACTTATTATTTTCGCTATATTTTACTTTTATGAACTGCAAATACTTTCAATAAACAATAAGATTATAGACTATAATAGACGGTATATAACAGATAATATATATGTAGGATCAGGTGAAGGAAGGATAGGATAAGAATCGGTTAAATAGCAATCACACAAATTATACGCTTGCTTATTACTACACACAATTTATTAGTGCCCTAATAATCCACGTTATTAGTAGTATCCACGTTAAGCTACGCATGCTTGAGTCAGGGAAGCCTCTCCTAGACTGATGGGTCCCCCCGGGGTCAGCCAGCAGGGGGCGTCCCTTCGTACACCGCCGCATATCACACCGCTTAGTACGCACGTATACCTACACTCATACTCTCACTCTCTCTCTCTCTCTCATTCCCACATATAACGCACTGTATACTACAGAATGACGTAACACATAGATAATCTGTACGTACGTGTGGCATCAACCTTGAATCAGCAAAGGGGGCAGCTTGCCATGCAATGTATACTTCAAAGCTTCGCAAGCTCCCACCTAAAACAAAATAATTTTTAAATTCGTCATAGAAATTAATATTTTATTCAGCTTTTCTACATATTTTATTCGAAGTAACTTAATATAAAAAATACTTTTTAAAAGTTGTTTTAAGAATGAAACCAAGCATTTTAAGCAATTATTATAAGTCTATATAAATATGGGATATCCAAATTTTGTAATAAGAGGCAATATCTTGCAAGTAATATAAATATATGATTTTTAAATTATTTGTTAGGAAGGATTGGCTGCAATAGCGATAGTTCTACACTTGTTAGATAAATTTCAAAAAATGATGTAAGATATCTAGGTACAAAAGAGCTTCAGTTTTTTATGATAACATTTATAATTAAAAAATTATTTTAATAATAGATAATTACTACAATATGAATACAGGCTTAGGTAATTAACTATTATAAAGTAGAAGAAAGAATATTCTATACTATTAGAGCAAATGAAAATACTTCATATGATACATTACAAACGTAGGGTGAAAATCTGGTTACTAAATTAAGTACACTCAGTGGAATCAAGTAAATAAAGTATCTATGTACCCCTGAAAAAATAATCTCTATTACATTACATGCATGCAAACGGCAAAAAGTATTTTATGGAAAATTGAGAAGAGCTTAGCTCTTTTTTTCGTTTTGTAATATCAGTAATGCAGGAGAGGATTCTCAGTAGTGAGCTAACATGAAGCAAGGTGATACAAAATAAACTTAACGATAATAAACATTAAATAACTGTTGAATAGTTGTCAGCATTAAAATATGTAGAAAAATTCTTAATTTTGTGTATATTATTTTTAATATATGATATACATTATAAGAATGTAATATGTAGTACGTGATACACAATATAAGAAATGTTAGTTAGTTAGCTTATTAAATAATACATTATATTGTTATAATACATCACAAGATAAAATTCATTTATATATTTATATATATATATATATAAATTTTCATTACATATTAGCGTTAATATTTAATAGCATTTTACATACTACAAATATAGTTTTTGTACTTTTTCACTTAAAATTTAATCACTTTTTACTTATTATTAGGATTTGATAAGAATTTTTTATCTTTTAATATAAATTTGCTCGTTATAATACTGAATCTCACAAAATGAATTAAAAGAAATTAACTACAAAAGAAATTGATAAATCAGACAGGATAATAAAGACGAAAGCGGAATGTTATAATTAAAAAAATAAAAAACTTAGTAAAACAGCACAAAAATTGTGGTTAGGTGATCACAAGGGAAAAGGGAGAAAAATTCTGCATGAAACTTTTTCAGGAAAAAGGTAAGATTTAAATAAGTAAAAAATGTCAAAAAAGAGAAAGTTAGAAGAAGACGCGGTAGAAAATCCGAAATCTAAGAATGCTAGAAAGAAAATCTTACCACAAGACACTCAAACAAAAAAATGCCCGAAAAAAAGAAAATGGAGACAATAGTTGAAAAAAGTTGAAGTAAGAGATAAGAAAAATGAAGGAGGCATTGAATGAGAAAGTAAAAAGCTATAAAGATGAACTAGAGCCAGTGAAAGCAAAATTTAAACTTGTGAGGAATAGAGAATTGGATAAAATAAGAAAAATGAATTAAAATGAAAATAAATGTTAAATTAGTCAAGGGAATGAGGGTGAGCAAAAGTAAAATTATAAAAAAGGAAAATAGTAGAATAGTAAAAGAAATAAAAGGGTGGTTAGGTAGACGCGTCGTAAATCTTTGAGAATAAAGCGATCGAGAGAAAAAAGTTAAACATTTATAATTAAAAATAAGTGTAAGAAGTCTAGCGGTAATTTGATGTTCGATTTTTGTAACCTAAGTAATTATATTGTCGAAAATAGTGCTATTTTACATTAAATAATTTTAAAGATATATTACAAGGGAGAGAAAAAATATCTCACGTATAACGTTTACGAGGGAATTTCTTTAACTTAAATAGAAACAAATGTAATAAATAACCATCACAGACTTCTACTTTTAAATTAAATTTAAATCGATAAATTGTATATAAAATCAAACCAGTTGTAGAAATAATATAAAGTAATGATTTAATGTAAAAATTATATAGATAACTTGTTTTTGGAAAAATTAAATACCATAAAAGATAATTTTAATATCAAAGCTATTAATAAAATAAAGAAAAAATAGGAAAATCTATTGAAGATTGTGAGATATTAAAAAAATTTTGAAAAGTTAAAAGGAATAGAAATATACGTGGATGATAGGACAGTTAGCGGCGTAGTATGTGTCGAACACATTCGAGGGAATAGCAATAAATGGGATTAGCAATGAACACACCTAGAAGCGCAGGCAGGCGACGGCTGACCCGAGCAGCCGCGTTAAAACAATGAAAGCTAGATATTGCAATCGACTTATCAGTAAACTAATTAGAACAGGCGAATCGGACCTACGTCCAAAGAATTAAGACTATATATGCTTTTTCTCTCCTACTTGGCACTCAGGAGGGTTTGTTATGTCCAGGGACGAGCAATTTTGAATATCTGGAAATTTGTAAGGAGAAAAAGGGCTATAAAAGATGCACAATATGCGGCTGCAGATAGATTTTCGTTTAAGTTGCGTATTAGATTTCGGCTTTCGCGGCAGTCTTAGAACCGCAGTACAACGGCGGTCCTTTTCTTCCAAACAATGGCTTGTGAGTACAAAAAAAACATGTTATAAACGCGAAATTATTTGTATTCATTCAACCCCCATTTTCTTGATCTTGTCATTCCCTCGACGCTATCCTCAACACTGATCATATCCAATTTTTAAGTTAAATTTAAATATGTGAAAACTAAGATGTTAAAAAATGTATAAAAGAATATTTTAATGTATTATAACAATTATATATTGTTCAATAAATACATCTATGTATCTATCCATGTAGAGTAACTAAGGAAATATCGGAAAAAATTAAAAAGCTAGAAGAGCAAATATGATAATAAAAAAAAAAACAATAGCAGTACAGGAAAACAAAGTGTCAAATAAGAATAGTGACAAAGATACCGTAAGTGAACAAAAAAAATAAAGAAAAAAGGAATGGAATTAAATGTTTAAAGAATTGTAGAGAAAAAAAGAATAATATCACTATTATAGGATTAGATGAAGTGAAAAAGTATATGGAAGAAGTTATAATTAAATGGTTAAGACATAAAGTGGAAATAACGGTGAAAATTAAAAAAAAGTATGGTTTGCAGGTAGAGCAGATTATAGGTGGTGGAGTACAGAAGTGGAAAATAAAGAATCAAAGAACAAAATTGTATTGAAAAAAGTTTATCCCAATGGCTCCAATTACTATGTAAACCATGGTGAGATTTACAAGGAGAGAGAGAGGTAAGAATAATGGTAACATTGAAATGCAGAGAGTTGAGAGAAAATGGAAGAAAATAATACTGTCTAGAGGAAAAATGATTGTAGATGAGAATATGTAGATATATAGTAAAAAGAAAAGGGAATAATGGTTTAATAAATAAAAAAGAACAAAGAAAGAGGCACACTTTGCTCAGTAAAGAGTTTAAGAATCTGATAAAGGGAAGATAAAATCTAATAAAATCATTAAATAGATTAAATAATAGTTCAATTAATTTTTTAAAAAGTTAAAGCCAGAACATATACGAATCAAAGGAAAAAAGAATTACAAAAGAGAATGAGGTTGTGGATAGGTCGGACCAATGTGGTTGTGGCTGTCTTAAGTGTGACCAAACAGATCAGCCCATCCTTGCCCGGGTGTAATTCCATCACCCGAGTTAACGGCCATTTACGTCGTCGTGGAGAGAGTTTCCTGATGAAGTTTTACATAAAGCGTTGAATACTACTCTCAACTTTAAGCATGCACTGTCCATTTTTTTCACACCATGGTGAGACAGACAGAATGAATGATGATCGAGAGCATTTACAGGAACCTTCTTCATGTGATTAAGATCCTCATATTCTGTCATGAATGTCCTGTATTGGGAGTTGTAGTTTTCATCCTTTAACAACTTCTCGAGTAAATTCTGCAAACATCTTTGCACTATGTTGAGTGAATTTCCCAGTTTACTACTAAAAACCTTCAATTAAATCCTGACGGTATATTTCCCTGAAAAGTCGCGTGTATGAGTTGAGTTGAAGTGTTCTAAACACTCCAACTCGTCCGGTGAATATTGCTTTAAATTATCTGACGCAACTTCTTCCTGTTCCCAGAACCTCTTGAGTAACGATTCCAAGGGAAATTCATGCTGCTGCTGATACGCATGGTGTACAGCAGTCGATGACTGCACTTGATTTTCGACTGGACCCAATATGATCCAGCCAAAAATTGTTCTCTGTACGATAGGCATGTTTGGAAAGCCTTTGATAATGTTTTGCTCAATTATCTGCCCATACACATCAGCTCCCAATATGACGTCCACTCCTCTTGGTGTTAGAAACTCAGGATCGACCAATTCTAAATTCTTGATGTGAGGCCAATCCTGAGATGATGATGAGAATTAATTCGATTGAATGTATTCGATGATGAAGTAAGATTCATCAATATATATATTTTTATATAACATGCAAAGAAATAAATAATATCGAATTAACATAAGTTAAAATTTTTAATCTAAGCTGTAATTGACGTTATAAAGTTCTATTAAAAATAAAGAAACATTTTAAAAATAAATTTAGAAGTGCAATCTTCTGTTAGATTTAAAATTTTACGTAGTGTTGAACGATATGATGTACTGTGCCATAATTTCAGCATACTTATATAATATATAATACAATTTTTATATTAATTTATGAATAAAAAAAATCTAATTAAGAAAAGTAAATATCTGCAGAAAATTATTTTATTTTAAAAATGAAAATGATAAATTTATTTTGTAATCATAAAAATTAAGAAATAAAATTAATGTTATTTTGGGTAGATAACAATTATTATATCTTAATCGAATGATTCTATTGATCTTCAAATATTATAATTAACAACTAATATGAAAATCGAAGAATAAAAATTCTTTGATGCATATGTATATGTAATTCAACAACAGTAATGTAGGGAAAAGAAGCTCCGCCTAGACAGAGGATTCGGGGTTCAGATCTATAAGCAGAAACATCAAGACTTTGAGAATAATTAAAAAAGATAATATCATAATATTGCAATAAACTAAAGATAAAGAATAACCTCCTCTTTCTACTAATCTAAGATCTAGAAAGAATTACCACCATTCACTTTAAAGAGCTTTTAGAGCCTTTGCTAAAATACGTATTTTAAAATATATTATACGAACAATTATTTTTATAAATTAAATTTTAGAAAACTAATATGAATATAAATGTAATGCTTTTTCAGTACAATAATTTATATATGGATAAATATTATATATTGATTATTGATCTACATTTATTACACTGAAATTAAAATTGATATCACCGTTATCTGCAATTCATAAATGAGGTTACGGAGGAGAGCATACTTTCTATATATAATATTGAGACTTCTAAGAGTTTGATAAGAAACACGTTTTCGTTGGTCGCGTTGGACAAGTTCACAAGTTACCTTGTAATCTATCTTTATTTTATTATCCTTTTATTTTCATTATTTCAGTGTATTTTTTCATTATTGCCATCTGCTTAAATCTTTAATTCTCATTTTTTTATCTAATAATTTGTACTCGCCAAACTTACTGACCGTTTCAAAAACATATTCATCGTAGAATACCAGGTTGTCTTCATTAACTATTGTTATCTAATGTTTATTCATGTAGTCTAATCTGCATTAGTCTCCCACTTCTTTTTTAATAAACCATTTTTACATGGGAATAAATCACAAGTCCTTTTAATTAATTTTCATATTTTTATCATAAGTAAATCCCTACTATAAGAGACCTTGATCAAGTTCTGATTTAAATCGGCACAGTAAATAAATTAGTTAATTTATATTATATTTTTGTATTATATATTTATATTTAAAGAACATCATAGTCTAAAGTCGAATTGAAGACAACATATATACGCAAACGCAGATACTCCTATGTAATTATATAAATATTAGTATTTGTTTTCCTACCAAAATAGATAGACAATACATAGATGATTTTATTTTTAATATTTTTATATTTTCTCAACTTTACTTTAGTTAAATATTTAATTATGTATATATTTAATTTAAAAACAATAAATGTAATATTCATTTAAAAATTTATGTACACATGATAAGCAGCATGACTATTATAGAATTACATGTAGAATTTATTAATAATATTATTTAATTATGGTAATAAATGACTAATTAAATAATTATTAGAACCTAATAATTAAATCTTTTATTTGTAATTCTTAAGCAAATACAAAAAATATTAGCTTATATTAATGCATCTATATTTATTCGTAGTAAAATAATGTGAAAGCTCATAAGGTTCACTTACTGATGTATTAAGGAAGTATAATGAAAGTCAATGGTTTTTTAAAAAATTAAATTTTTTTTTTAAAACAATTTTAATTGTATACACCATATATAATATTATTAATTATATAATTAGAAGGTGAATACAAAATTTATCGATACTTAAAAAAATTCTATAATTTTTTATTTTCCGAGAATTTTACCATTCAATTGTGAATGATCCTAACCAGTTTCATTTATAATTTAATATTATTACGTTTAAATATTATAGAGAAGTTAGTATTTCATATTGATTAACATTACTAATTGTTATATCGATAAATAATAAGCGTAAAATATACTCTTTAATAAATCAACACAAAATAAATAAAAACAAATTTAGAATTTAATTTTTAAATATAAAATTTATCTTTATCAGATACTTGATAAAGATACACATATAAAAATTACACAAATAAATAAATACATATATCTCTAATTTTTAGCGAGACGAATGATGTCAGTGTTGGACTGCTTGTGGAGGTTTGGTATAAAGGCATGCTGTGGGATCGTGCTTTAGGTTATCGCTATATTCCATTACTCGAAATATCATATTCAAACGAGGTAACAAAAATAATTCTAATCATTTATATAAAAAGAATATACCTTAATATATTCGCAATAATTCTATTATATATTAAATATTTTGCGTAAGAATAGCAACTACATCTATAAAAAAAGATATTTTTTAATAATACATTTAACTTAGCCGAAACTAGCTAATAATTTTTTTAATAAAAAATTATTTATTATGATATATAAAATTATAAAATATCTTTAAGCAAAATATTTTAATCTACTTGTAGATAAAATAAATAAAATTGAAAATATTTTATTTCATTAATATTGTATTAAATATTAATTTTTTCAAAGAATTCTTAAAATTTTTACGCGAGTTCAAGAGTTTTCTTCTTATTACTTTGGGCTTTAAAATAAAAAATAGAAATATATGTTTAATGTACATATAGGAATACAACATGAACAGCTAACTTGCATCCATCGTGGTTTACTACTCTGTGTTAAACCCTTCCTCTTTTTTCCTCTTTTTCTTTCGCTATTTCTTTTAGATAGGGATGCAATCACATTCAAGCTCTCATATCTCTCTTTATCTTGAGCATACTAACATGTTTTATGTATGCTTTCTTATTCTCGTATATTATATGATACTCTAGAATTCTTTTATTTTTCATGCACTTGGATCAAATAAAAATATAAAAAATAAAACAGAGGATATGTAGCTTTCCTGGGTCTCGGATGCAAAATTAAGTCTCTAAAGCAGATTTAGTATGTTTTGGAAGTTGATTTCTTTAAAATCAAGTAAAAAAAAAATTCAAAAACCTATGTGTGAATTATGTTAGACCGACACCGAGTCGATAATACAGTAGCGCAACTAGCAAGAACATAATGATTTTCGAAAATGAAATAAAATTATAATTTTATAAATACAACTCGGCATAAAAGAAGAAAAAGACCGAAAAGAAAGAATTAACCATAGTTCACTGATAATAAAAAAGAAGGGGATAAAAAACATTTTTTCTTGTGGTCTGCTAACTTATACATTTCATTAGCTTATTATGTATTTTGTATTTCAAATAAAATAATAAGTTTATAGGTATCTGCTGACTAAATGGTAAAGAAATATTTTTTTGATATTGAAATAATATTAAAATGAATAAATTGAAAAATGTTGTTAAATTAAATACAATTTTTACAAAAAAAAAACAAAATTTGAATTACAAAATAATATTTTATTTATTCATACCATTTAAGAACACCAAACTGAAAGGCTTCCCTTCTCTTATTAAACATAACAAAGACGAGGTTTCAAATAAATATTTACTCTTGTATTGAAAGATATTTATTTTATTTGATATATGGTTGTTCGAGATTGCATGATTTTGGTACCTCTAACGCCACCTGGTACAATCGATAATCAATAATTGATTATCGATAATGGCCGCTCACCACATGGCGAAAAAGAGGGCGCTATCTATCTCGAGCGCATCGACCGCGCATCAACACCAATAAGCGCGATCGACCACCCGCGATGTAAACGCAGACGTATTTACGTTGTATATTTAAAGTACAATGTATTCACGCTATTCGACAATGAGTAAGGTGCGTCGCATTATAGGTTAATCAATCGCTTATCAGTGATTAGACATTATAATAGATAATATTGCGCGCCTTCTCGTGTCGTATATAACTATATTCAATTAACCGTAGTACGTTCACACGTGCACTTCATGAGTTAAAATTCTTTTTGAAACATTCATCATCAATTTGTTAGAAACATTCATTGCGTGATTCTTTCTGTATAAATAATTATCAAAGTGCATCAACATAACATACCTATCGTGCATTAACACACATTCATAATAACACATAATTGTTTGTACACAAAATTGTACAAATAAACGCACATTTAGGATCATTCAACCATAGTATTATCCAAATTCTATTTAGTATAAATTTAGTATAAGTGTTAGTGTTTAAGTATATATTGCGTTATAGTTATAAGTAATTATAGTTTAATTATATTGCAATATTTGCGCTAGTATTATAAGTTAGTATAATTTTTACTATAGTTCTTAAATGCATTTTTAGTTTTAATTATTCGTAAGTGTTATAATTCTAAGATAGTTTATAAGTACGTATAGTTTTAATTATATAAATATACATAATTTTTTTAAAGTTTATTCATTTAAGTGTGTTTAATTCATTTACCACTTTAGCCCTTAATAACCCTTGATCACAAGGGATTCGGAATCACAGTAAACATTCAAATAATAGTTTTAAAAGCTCTTCCAAGAGGAAAAAGCCTATGATATTTCCCATACATTTTGTTTTTTCGTACATACCTGAAACTATATTTTGGTGATGAAAAAGACTCGATTTTTCTTGCTTTGTATATCTTTCGTTTTGATGTTTCCTTGGTTTGTTGCTTGAATTTCTTAAAAAAACTCTATGACTATTCATTTTTACTTTTTTAAATAGTGTTAAGGGATGTTTTCCTATAGACAAAAAGTTTACATAGCGTAAGATCTTTTTTATTTTACTCTTCAATTTACACTATGCGCATGTTACATTAAGTTCGTCTAATTATTTATAAAAATTAATAAAAACAGTGCAGTAAGAAATGCGGGTAAATTCTGTCTGTTCATCTGAATATAGATAATAGACATTACAAGCGATCCGAAATTAGTAAACATTCAAACATTTTGACGGAGGCCTTGCTCCCGCGAGCTCGGGGGGCAGGTCCCGCGTCAAGGCGCCGAGGGGGAAATATTCCCTCGCCTCGGGTCTCCTTTGGTTTGTAGGAGGGTGAGCGCTCGCCGGCGCTTCTTCCGGGCCTCTCCTGAGTCGTCCGGCGGATGGAGGGGCTGGTGTAATTGGAGGCCGGACCCGATGCCGTCGCCGTCGGCTGGAGGCGACGCGATGATCCGGTCGGCGCAGCGAGCAGGTCGGCCAAGTGCGGAGCACTTGTCGGACAGGTGCGGCGCACTTGTCGGCAGGTGCGGCACACTTGCCGGGGCAGGTGTGCGACGTGTTCAGGGGGGGCTTCGCGCCGGTCCAGCTGAAGCCGCTGGTCGCGGAGTCCCCGCAGAGGCGCTCGCAGAGCTGGATGTTCGCCCTGAGAAGGGCGGTTTGTGGCGGCACCGAAGCCGTTGGTGACTTCGGAGATCCCGTGACTTCGGCGTGGATCTCTGGGTGCGCGCAACGTCGGCACTCGCCCTGAGAAGGGCGGATTGGGGTGCAGGAAGCGGAGAAGTCTACGGCGTAGGCTGAGTAGGCTTCCGTAGCGTCGTGCAGAGTTCCTCCGGCTCTTCCGTATTCTCTCTCTGTTCCTTTTCGGCCAGGTCCCTCCGCTTTATATAGGCCTTCCCGAGCGGGAAGTCGAGCGTGCAGGTCGGCACTCGTCCGGCGCGTTCGAGCCTGCACGCCGAACGCGTCGAAACGCGCGGCTTGGGCCTTCCCCGCGGCCGTCTGCCGCATCGTCATAATCCGGGGCCTCACCGGCGCCCGTCGCCTAGATGCGTTTACGACCCCTTTCACCCGCCGGGCGACAAAGTCGTAAACCGCCCGACCCGGATTTCCGATTGTCGGCCGGGTATTCGTTTACTCATACCCGTTTATGGCCTCCCGGTGGTCGGTCGCGGCGACGCGCCGCACATTCGGCACGGCCGCGGCCCCGCCCGGTTGCCCTGGCGCGCGTCAATTTAGTAAAATATTTTTATTCAATTTGTAATTTTTATTATTTTCACTTCTGTTTACTGAACTCATCTACATAATAATATTAAGTATTAATGTATTATATTCAATTATGTATTTGTACATTGAATGTATAATTGTGTAAAAAATTAAATCTTCTGCAACAAAAATCTTTTTTGGACACATTCGAGAAAATAAAAAGATATAATAGTAGCTATAATAAAATTATGCAGAAAGAGAGTATAGTCATATAATGAAAATTATATTAATTAAATATAAAAAATGAAAAAAATAATTTGAAAATTAAGACACATGCGAAAATAGACAATATCATAATCTTTTGATATATTAAATAACGTGTTAATGATAATAAGAAAGGATAAAAAGAAATGATCATGAAAACTGAAAGATCCTGAATTTAATCGATAATTTTAATTTTTACAATTTAATGTAGAATATTTAAATCCTGATAGTTAATTATATAATATTAATTCATTGAATAAATAAGTAAATATTTAATTTAAAATCTATATTAATAGTTATTAGACTATAAATTAAAAAATCATTTATAAGTTTTGGTTGAATGTTGGAAATAAATATGGCTAAATTTATCTTGAACAATAATTAAATTAATCTTAGGCAAAAATAGCTTATCAGTTAAGTACGACAAAATTGATTATTAAAAAAAAAAACCGATCAAAGTTGTTTCTCATTAGAAATATCTTAATAATGCCGGAATTAAAAAATTGTTTAAATAAAAGGATCTTCAAAATAAACAAATAAAATACTATAAGTCTTTACTCGTAGTCTCGAGATATTAATATTCTTTGAATCATTACATCGACTACAGTATTTCTTTTTAAATTAGTAATTTAATTAACAAAATTTTTAATATAGTAAAATAGAAAATAAAACTTGTATAAACGAATGTTTTTTTAGTCAGTTTTAAATCACTAAAACTTATATAATTACAAATATAGTGTCGGATAAATTGAATATCTTGATAGTTTTATTTACTTTTACTTTTGTGTAGGTTTTTTATGATTAATTCCAGATCTATTAGTTACACATATTGTACAAATGTTTGTTTTTCCCAGTTTTATTAGAATTTATAACATTCACATAATTGCAACAAGTAATTTTTCTTTAAATTTGAATTGCTTTATGTACATTGTTATTAAATGGGATTAATGATGCGGATATATACATATATAATTTATACACAAATAAAACCACAAAACAGAGTTTACAGTATTAGTTTGAATATAACAGGTACGTGACACTTATATAGTGAAAATAACTTAATGTGAAATAGAATATAGATATAAGTAAGATAGTTGACAGTCGAATTTAAGTGGTTTTGTTTACTTGGTTTGGCTTGGGGTATATACTCAGTACAATTAGGTGTGATTAATCATTGATGCTGTACTCTCTTCACTCTTCTCACTATTATCAGAGTCATGCGTTCGTATCTCGATTATACGCTTTACAACATACGTAATAGGACATAAATAAATTTTCAACATATCTTCAATCACGTGCTTTCCACGTTTCGATGGCTAAAGTTATATTTTTAATTTCATTAAACAATATTATTTCTCCTTTGATTGCATATTTTACACAATTTACAGCATACAAATTTTTTTTAGGAATCAAAAAATAAGTTCTAACTTAATTGTAACGAGTCAGCAGACAGTTTATCAATTACTATTATTATTACTATAAATTATATACAGTCAATTATAACCTTTAGTATATGAATTTTGAAAAAAAATTTGTACTAATTAGAGACAATTCTAAATAAAATTTAAAAAATGTATTAATATTTTTGTATTTTTATTTTATTTTATATTTAATTTTTAGATTGGATCCGGACAATGGGTAAGCTTAGATTCAGAACTAGAAATGAAAGATGGTGAAGTAGTTGGTACGAAAATTCCTACTGGTCATACTCTTCTTATAGATTGTCGTTTTGAGTTACCATTTGGTAAGTTAGTTTGCATTCATAATAGTTACTTTTGTATACATTTTTATTATAAATTTTATATAATATTAATATCTTCAATTAAAAAACATTTGATATTATGATATTATGGATTATCTTAAATTAAATTTATATTAGATAATTAATTATCTGAATAATATATTTAATAATTATTTGCATAAAATTTTTACGAGAATCTAAAAGTATTATAATATAATTTTACAATTATATGACAACAGAATTAAAAAATATACATGCATGCGCGCGCGCGCACACACACATACACTTATATGATTACGCACAGCTGAAATAAATACTCATTAAACATTTATTCTTTTTTCATAAGAATATATAATATTGTTATAAAATTTGTATTTTATTTTATATATCATAAACTATTAAAAAATCAGAAATTTGCAGTGATGAATATTATCCAAAAAATAAAAATTTTCAAATTTGAAATGATAAAAGAACTAAAGATTTTTTCAAAGTAAAAATTTACAATGATAAATTACATATTGACAATTCAACAATAAAAACAAATAGTTCAAAACACATTGAAAACAAAAATAATATAAATGACTACCTTATGCACACAAACAATTTATATATTGATAACTATGAAAAAAAGATACCTTGTATAATTTATAATGATAGTGATGAAGATAGTAACATAGAAGTTGGGCAAATTATGAATACTTCTAGACAAATAATACATGTACAAAATGTTGAAAAAAATATAAATATCCATGATACTAATTGTATTCGGTTGAAATTTAATTTTAAATTTATATTAGAAAAAAGAATAATATTTATAATAATTGGAATAAAGCTAGAATAATTAAAAAAAATAAAGAAAATTACTTTAAAATTTTGAAATTTGTTAAAGACAAAATGATTTTATAATTTTATATTTTATAACATAACTAATACAACCTGTCGCTCAACTGAAAGATTTATTACAATACCCTGTAAATTAAAAAGAATTCTAGTTATACCATTTGCAAAATTAAAAACATACTTTTGCATTAATAGCAAAAATATAGAAAAACTATTTAATACACAAGTAAAGAAAAGTAATATACTTCATATTTCTGGAAACAATGATGATTCTATACACCCGGTATATTTTCAAAGAAAAAAATTAATAAAAATAGTAATGTAATAGAAATAAATATAAAAAGAACTATTCTATCTAAAGATTTATTGTCTCTTTCACAGTATAATTCTACTTATATATAATATTTGTATAATTCGTGTTACAAAAAAAAAATTAATTAATGATTTTGAACATTTACCAACAGATAGAAATTTTTTATATAACAAAGATTCAAATGCTTTAGATTTTGTACTGTATAAATCTGTACATAAAATTTGATAAATATTTCTGTGGAAAATAAAAAGCTTTTTATTAAACTTTTCGGTAATAAAAATCCAGAGCCTTAAGATAAAGATATTATACCCAAATTTTTTTATTTTTATAATCTAAAGTATACAGAGCAATAGTATGTAATAGTAAATCCTATAGCTCCGAATCTAGTTAATATAAATACTTTAAGTGTCTTTACAGTGAGTAATAAAATATATATATGGAAAATTAGTAGGGATAATTTTAAATATTGATCTATGATTTAGATAATTAATAATTAATTATAGAATGTACAATAATTGTATTTTATGTATTATATATTTATCATAAACTATTGAAGAAAATAAAAATAATAATAAAATATTAAAATGTATCATTTATTAATAATAAATTTAATTTATAATATATAATTTAGGAGATTTTACGTTATTTATAAGAGTTGTTTTTGAAACTCAATATCTTGATGAAGAAATATTATTTTTGCAAGTTACATTTGATAACAATAATAAGTACAAAGTTTGCATTGTCAATCAAAATCAAATAAATATAATGTATAAGAATTTATTTTAATAATAACTTAATTTATACATTTAATTTGATAATTAAAAATTAGTTTCTTTAAATTATTTGCCATTACTATGTTTTACCATATTGATATTTTATTATCAGCATCTGTTACACTACTAAGAAATTTTTTTAATTAAAAAAAAAAGATTAATTTAATTGAAAAAGAGCCAATAAATATGAGTCAAAAAACACCAATCTAAACATTATTTTAATATTACTTTATACCATTTTAAAAAAGATATTTAATAATTAATAACCAATCTTACATTAAAATTTTGAATTAAATTGAAATATTTTTTATTATCTCAAATAACGTTAAATTTATTTAACAAATTTATTTCATTTTATTAATTAATTTCTTAAGGGTTTACGCTAAAATTTGCCCTGAGCTATATTATTACATTTATATGCCTGTAATAGAAAAGAAATTCTGGTAATTAATATGGGTATGTCGGTTGAGTGCGAGATAGTATGCGTGTGTATTTACTAATGGTAGATGCACATTAGCGAGTGAAAGAGAGTGAGAGCGCATCAGCATGCATGCCCAATGAGTGGCAGAGATGATCGGTGGTGCGAGCGAAGGAATGCCCCCCCCCCCAGCAGACAAATCCCCGGGGAGCCCCACAGTCTAGAAGATGCCTGTATGACTTACGTATGTAACATCTTACTCCAACAAACCTTTATAACTGATAAGTAAAATTAACATAATTATATTCTTATTACTACATTAACATTTGATTTCTATAACCATTTTCCCTCAATGGATTCCGCATTAATATTGTAATGTACCTACATACATACATACATACCATTTATGAACATTCTACACTGTCTCAAATAACACGACAGCATTATATAATCTACACACTTATCGTTGCTACGCATTCAAATATCATGTTTTCAATTTTTATATTTCTCACGAATTATTGAATTTCGTAATAATAACAAACTCTTTTTATAAAAATTTACAAATTTATAAAAGGTAATTATCAGCTAAATATTATATTTTATACACGTTACGTTTTATATAAAACACTAAGTAAGCAATTTTTATGAAAACATCCGAACTCTTGAATTATAATATAAACGACAAATGGGACACTCGTTACTTATTCTTCAATCTTACACACTCATTCTAAATCTTAATATTATTTACTTACTTACTTGATATAATCAAAGAAAATTCAAGTTACTGTAAAATCTTAGTTATTAAATAATTTCTAAAATTAAGAAATTAATAAAAGAAATTATGGTTAAAATAATAAAAGAAATTATATCGGATGGTAAAATAAAAATAGTTGTAAATGGATTACATTGATGGATACGGAATACAAACTTTATGAAGATATAACTAAAAACATATTAGTAGAATATATGAAAACAAATAAAATATAAAAAAAGATATGGCACCCAGTTTCAATTCAGAAGAAAAAGAAGTAGAGTTGATCCAATTTATGTGCTAAAAGTAGCAATAGATGTATAGTTAAAAAAATATGAAAATAGGAAAAAATTTGTTTAATTTTTAGACATTAAAACGGCTCACGATAAGATACAAAGAGAAAAGATTCCAAAACTATGAAAAAATAGAAACGAACGAGTAATTAATTGACTGTAGGAAGGAAATATATAAAGGTCTCATAGAAATAAAAATAGGTGAAATTAAATTAGAGAGAGAAGGACTGATGCAAGACTGTTCGATAAACCAAACGTTATTTAATATAATATTAGCAGCCCAAGGATAGGAATCGAAGACATTTCGAAGCTCATTACATCTTTGTTTTTCTTGCACTTTAAAGTGCATAATTTTAAAACATTTTGGATAAATAAGTTAATTAGGATATTGTTCAAATAAATATTTTTATATAAATGAATTTAAAGGGCAATTTCTTAATTTTAAATTTATTATTGGAATATTATACAATGAAATATATTTTGTTAACTATGCGAATCGCGGTAAAGGAAAGGATTTGGGTGCAGTGAAAAACTTGAACAAAATATTTTAATAATTCTTTAAGATGTTTATTTCTGAAGTACTCATAATTTTGAAAATAAGGGAGGAGAGGTAAGCTACCCGGTTTAGTGATTCATGATGAACTAAAAATGAAATCTAAGTGAACTTCAGTATCCGTTGCTTCGAGTTTATATGTCTTCTTCTTTTCCCATTTTACATATAAATATTTGACCAGTAGCGATTTAAGAATCAAAACCATTTTGCGCGGCTAAAAACGTAGAAATTTACATCATACTTGTTTATCTATAAAGCTGCTATTCAATTTTTATTAGTAGTTGCGTGATTGCGGCTATTATCTTTTCGTGCTACGGCGTTTCGCGGAATTTTTAGACTTTTAATTTGTTTTCCAACATGGAATACGAGTGAACTAAACATAAAATGCAATTTAATACATCCCATCGACTAAACTGCTATTAGACAATACGAGGATTAAGTAATAATAACAAACTCTTAATTTATAAAAGGTAATTATCAGCTAAATATTATATTTGATACACGTTACGTTTTATATAAAACACTAAAAATATTTCAAATATTTTACTAGTGCAGCAGTTCTAATAATTAAGTATAAATTAAAAAATTTTATTCTTTCGTTCAAAGTATTTTTCTCAACTGAAAAAAATAAAGTTCAACATAATTTGAGAAAAAAAAAGATATTTTTTATATTATATCATAATTTTTATATACTATATATAATAATTATATAATAATGAATGCATGGATAATAGATGTAATGGATGTGTCTATACTGACATAGTCGTCTTCTCTAGACGATACTACGAAGAAGAGGAAGAATACAGGAGATAAAAGAAACAGCAAGATTTCTTCAGAGATTACTTCTTGCGACACGATACATCTAGAGCGTAAAATAGGCTATTATACATTAATCATATTATTAGTTATACATTAAATTATATCTGAATTTAGTAATATTTAGTAAGATTAGTTTTAAAATTTTAAGTATATAACTTAAGACTGCTTTAAATTTATTAGAGCAAAAAAATTTTAATATAATAATAATATTATTGGTAATTTATATTTTAATTAACAATACTTTTTTTTAAATATTAAATATATTGCAGGTTTAATTAAAAATTATCTGGTGCTCATGTCGGGGGTAAGGCGAGTTAATGGGACATAATTGAAAACCGCACAAAGTAATAATGTGTAGGGGAGATAGATCTACAAAAATGGAGTACGGACGGCTCCGCACTATCCCGGCGTCCCCACCTCTAACGACGGAGCCTTGACGTAGATGTACCTCTATTATATGCACCTCTTAGGTTGTGCTTCCTTCCCCGGCCTTATCCTTCCCTATTACCGCGAGCTCTTATCGTATATATCCGCCCCCAGGACCCTCCCGATTGCGGAAGAGACTAAATAACTTAAGAAATCTTTCATTTCTTTTTAGGCGCTGGGGAGAAATAAACCCCTGGGCCCTCACCTTTGAATAAAAAAGTAAAATATCCTGGGAATGCGGGGGGGTTTTTATATTTTTCATTGATTCATAATTCTTCGTTATTACCAAACTGTAATAGACGATAAATTTATTAAATATTTTTTGTAGGGGGGGGAATTTAAATACAAAAGTAAAATCAGTGCATTTATTTTGAATGTAGAGAGGGCGGGGGAAAAGGGGATTTTATCGGAAAATACATTTGTCTCTTATAATTCATTAAGCAGAGTACTGGGACTTAAGAACGTATAAATAATATTTTATATAGAACCAATTAATATTTATTTTAAAAATATTAAAGCACTATTTGTAGAAAAATTGATTTTTTTTTTAATTCTAGAATATATCTCTTCATGTTATTGTTATATTATAATAAAAACATTTAAATAGTCTCATAACATTTATTACTAAAATTTATCTTTATATATATATGATTATATTTTCTTACTAATAAATCAATTTATTACTTTTAATTGCAAGATACAGAAAATACAGAAGCAATAGATTTACAGCGGAAACTAGAAATATTAAATAATTCAATGGATCACGAAACAAGAGTTGAGCAGACACGACGTCAAATGATATATAATATTGGTCATTGTAAGTTATTTATTCACTTTGATTTCTGGCATTTAAACTTTTTATTGATTAAATGATATATTATTTAATGTACTTATCAATCTCAATCATTTTTATCAATCAAAATTAATACAAAATAAATATGACAAATTGACCAAAATTTTTATAACAAATTTTAGTTAATTAAGTTTTATATTCAATTTTATCAAGACTTATGTATTTATTTACAAAAATTATTTAATCTTATAAATGTCGGATATGCAGTTATCAAATTGGAAAAGGAGGAATGGGTATCTTATCCCTCCTCTCAGAAATCGAGAGATAAAAGGAAAAAAAAATATTTTCAAACTCGGATTTTCGGGCGAAACCGTGGTGTGGAATTCTCTGAGACGCGTTTCGAGAGGAGTTTTTTTCCCGCCCGGTGTTTTTTGGCAACCTTATCTCGGCTTCTTTCGATTTCTTTTTCTAACTCGATTTGGGATCTTTTATTTAGCTCAGCTTCTCGATCTCTTAACGAAGGACTATAAGCTGGCCAACACGGCAAGGTCAGGTTCCGTATGAACAAATAGCTGACATGCGTCCGATGACAAATACATGTCCGGAATCACTCGTACAGGCCTAAACGCGTTTACCACTGTGTTTTACACTAAATAATCAATTCTAGTATAATTAACTAGTTATTTTGTATTAAAATTAATAAATCCAATAACTCGATTAAAAATTAGTTATCTTTTTAATTACTTGATTTATTTATTTCATCAGTAAAATATTAATCAAAATTTCTATCCAAATAAACTTTCACTGAAAGTTAATATTTCAGAAAGAAAATATTTTCTAATGATTTTTTTTTTTATAAATTTTGCAATTTTTTATTCACTATATTTTAATGAAATCATTTTTTGTATTGACTATGATTTTATAAAATATATTAAAAATAAATAAATATTAAAAACATGTAGTATTGTTTTTTTCATTATCGACATTTTTAAAGGAATAAATAATTCAGAAAGTGTTAATAAAAAAAAATAATTAGTGTATTAATACAATTATAATTATATTATATTATAACAACAATTAGTGTATCAAACATATTGAGTGTATTAATAGCCACTTATATTAATAAAAAAAATTTAACTGAACTCAATAGCTGGTTACTCAGAAGATTCAGATTATACATCTGATTTAAATTATCCTGTTGGTGGCCAAGGAGCCAACAGTTCAGCATCACAATTTCGCACAGCTGCAAATCAATTGGCAACACCACAATGCTCTTTAGAGACTTCTAGAGAGAATAGTTACGAACGAGATGACCAACAGGTTAGTTGTACATTTGATTCTGTGTTAAAAAATAAACGAGACTTTTTTCTTATTGATCTAAGGTACCGACAACTTTAGGGGGTCGACTAACTACTGCAAATTTCACCTGTTACTTGAGTAGAGGGCATAGTCCTCGGTATGATGAACCTTATCCCGAGGAATGTCTTCCTCAAAGATATTCGAATTATTCAAATGTAGAGGCTTCCGAACCACTATTTTACAACAGTAGACCGAAAAATTACAAAGAATGCAGGTATGCATATTATTATCTTATTTAACAGATTATTATAATATATTTATAAATTTTTATTGTGAAAGACAATGAAAAACTTAGTAATATTACAAATAAACAGTATAAATTTATTTAAGAACAGTTTTAGCCTTGCAGAAGCACTCTAAATTAATGAAAACTCTTTATAACTGTTGAGAGAACAGCATGTGCTTCGGCGTA
Source organism: Platyscapa corneri (assembly GCA_018907185.1). Classification (NCBI taxonomy): domain Eukaryota; kingdom Metazoa; phylum Arthropoda; class Insecta; order Hymenoptera; family Agaonidae; genus Platyscapa; species Platyscapa corneri. The sequence continues at coordinate 389,207 of JACCHW010000090.1, forward strand.
AGCTGTTGCATTGTGTACTAGTCACGTACTCTTTATTAGTGAACGTACAAATAGCATTATTAAATTAGAAATTCTTTTAGGTAATACTACGCAGGTAGCCCATTTTTACTACCTTTTCTCAATTAGTTGCATTTAAATGCGACTTTTTGCTAGCAGGCATTATTGTTCAGCTTTATGTAGTATAATTCTGGACCTTCCTATAATTAACATGAACGTTGAAAATCATCATCTTGACTATCATTTAGAAATATAAACAATGTCTACTAATTATTTGACATTAATTAGTAAATAAATCTAGTTACTAAATAAGTTGGCATAGAAATTTAGTATTTTTTTCTACTTTTAGTAATTTTGTTGTTGTTGGAATGGTGATAGTAGACCATGGGTGGTGTTTGTGGACGAGTGAAACAGGTAATAATACAAGTACCTATTTATTTTCAAATGATATATTTAATATTATATAACTGAACAATCATGTCTCTGAATATTATTATAATAAAATTCTTAAGTAACTTAAGTAACGCTGTCTTGTGCAATAGTACAGAATATTCACAATTGTATTTACTTAAGAATTTTATTATAATAATATTCAGAGACATGATTGTTCAGTTATATAATATTAAATATATCATTTGAAAATAAATAGGTACTTGTATTATTACCTGTTTCACTCGTCCACAAACACCACCCATGGTCTACTATCACCATTCCAACAACAACAAAATTACTAAAAGTAGAAAAAAATACTAAATTTCTATGCCAACTTATTTAGTAACTAGATTTATTTACTAATTAATGTCAAATAATTAGTAGACATTGTTTATATTTCTAAATGATAGTCAAGATGATGATTTTCAACGTTCATGTTAATTATAGGAAGGTCCAGAATTATACTACATAAAGCTGAACAATAATGCCTGCTAGCAAAAAGTCGCATTTTCTAGGCTAAATTTTAATCTACTTTGTCAGTGGGTGTACTTATGAATAAGGATCCCTGAAACAAATAAATTCTAAAAAAGATGTACATGTGTAAATTTTTACGAGTAAAGCTGATCCATATGCACAAGATAGTTTGCTGCAAACGGTTAAGTTAAAAGCATATAATTAAATCCACTAACAAATATTTACGACTGCATCTATGAGAATTTTAGTAATATACAGGTCTGACGTTATCAATAAATCGCAATTTTCCTGAACTTATAAAACTGAATATTCACATAATACAGACACTAATCTTTTCTCTTTTGACCTTAAATGCACCTATTTTATGTTTCTGAGTGCGCATTATTTTACAGATAATACTGTGTTTCAATGAAACAAAACAAAAATATATATTGTATTTAATTCATACGTTTTTTATATTAATTAAATATACATACTAATTTGTAATATTTGGTATCAAACAATAATTTTTTTAATTGTAAAAAATTGGAAATATGAATTAATATAAATTATTATATATATTAAATATTAAATAAATAAAATAAGTACGGGTTCACTAAACAAAAGAAAAATTTATTTTTAACAATTAATAAAAATTTGTGTTAAATTAATAAATAAATCGAATGGTTTTGACTTTAATTTCTAATATAAATTTGAATAATAAATCTACTATCAATTCATGATATTAAAATTAGTTATTTAAGTATTCACAAGATCAATATTTTTTATTCTAAGTATTGTTTTTTAAAATTTAAAAGGGTATAGATAAATACAACTTAACTTAAAAATTTAATACATGTTTTATATATATATATAATTAATGAAGATGAGATTTTATAAAAAACACTATAAATAACTCATTTTTGCTACGCAATATATAAGAAATTTTTTTTAGGTGGTATATACAAATTTACGCTTGTACAAAATATGCTTAATATATAATTATAAGTATAACGCTTATAAAAAGATATAAAGATAATATAATAGATCTCACACGGTAGATAAATTTTTGTTAATGAATTAAAAATAGTTTTCTATATTTAAAAAAAATGGTATACTTCAACATGATAAAATACCAATTAGGAAAAACGAAAGAGAAATTAAGAACAAAGATTAATGAAGCTCGTTGAATTTATGAAAAATTATAAAATTATATTATAAATGCTTGATTAAATAAAGGAACAAATCTAATATCACGTTATTCGTGGTTATGACGATCAGTTATTTCAGAATAAAAAAATACTAGAAAGTTTATTATTTTTTTTTTACAAAATGTTGAAAACTAAAAACTCATAATGCATATTTAAAAAAAATTGTCTATTTAAACAATCTTATTTCAAGTGTAATAAATTAAAAGAACAATATTTAAAAATATATGAAATAAATAAGATTAAGATCATATATCTGAAAATTTTAAGAACAGAATTTAATCAATAAATATAATTCATATGATCCTAATTCATAAACAAAAATTTCAAACTATATACATACGATGAACAAAACAATATATAAGTATTAATAACTTCATAGTACGATGTATAAAAACCTAAAATAATAATCAATTTACATAAATACTATAATATAGAATGTTCAAATAAAACTGCATATAAGTTGTCAAATAAGTATTACAATTTTGTTTAAATTGTTTATTTGACTATTTAAACAAATGCTAATTATAAATCAAAAGATACAAGTATATGAAAAAAAAGTTCTTTCAAATTTTTTTTACAAAAATTAAGTCAAATCTTTCTCAATTATTTTAATTATGCAAAACTTATATGAATGGCTATGGCATACTAAGTTACTAAGGCTTCCTCTTTGAACGTAAAAAAAAAAATGTTGAGAGAACAGTATGTGCTTCTCTATAAGCCGTTGCATTGGGTAGTTGTAACTTTCATTTTGCACGCATAATAACTTTATTGTTCTATATACGTGTCAATGTGCGTGCCGCATGTTTTCGGCAGTTTTCCAGGTCTTACTACTCGGTTAGTTCTTTTGGCTACGTGGCTAGTTGTCCACTATGCAGTTAGTCAGTTGATTTTACGCAGCATAGCTATATACATCTACAGTATTTATAATTATATATATTTAATCACGACTAAAAAGTAACGACTGGAATTCAAATATATCATATAATGCAGATATCATTTATTTAAATCATCTTCATATACGTGCCCTAAGCCACTTATAGAATAAACTATGCTTTGCTGTATCAAAATTAGCAATAATGTAACCTCTTGTTAATTTTTTTTGTAAACAAATATTTAAATTAAATCTAAAATATTAATTATTAGATAAACTTGTAAAATATTAGGAAAATTTGAAATCTGCAGTAATCTAATTCTTCAAACACAGTGCTATTTTAAATTAATTCTTTATAATATTTGTGCTTGAATAAGATACTTCAAGTAAACTTTAAAAAAAAAATTAAGACATTAATAGATAATTTCATAAACTAGTAACAAAACAAAATTAATAAAATAAAATGTGGGAACATGTAAAATGATTATGGATTGTTCTTAGTTAATATAGTTTAATAATATAATCAATTAAATAATAATATAATTATACACTAAAGTATTGTAACAGTTTATCTCTTCTATAATAATTGTTTTTTTTAACTTTATAAATTATTGTAAATAATAAATAATACTAATGTTTTCTAGGGAGGCCTCCACTACACTGACAGGCCTGCAACGGTTAGCTTAAATGAAATAAATCTCTCCTGAATATAACGTCGTTCGTCATTTAACAAGATAAACATACATATAACATATACATTCGCTTCCATACTGATACTCTCATTCCCACATTTGGCCATTCCTGACATATCACACGACCTCGTGTGATGTCAGTAAAATCATCTTCCTCTACATCTTCTCTATAACCGGTTCAAGGCTTTATATAATCTGCCCTCGTGCTGGTGATCGATGGATCTTCACTTTTGCCAATTCTCTTAACATCATAACGGTCATGTTTCTTTGCTTTTTGTAAAATTTGCCATAATATAATTTTTATATTGATTCTTTTCTTTCAATTTATCACTGACTTTTTAAAAATTTTCTTTGATCTTGTTTATTGTATAATTTTTTAAAAATATTTACATGTATTTCTAATAAATAGAATACAATTAAAATTTTGTTTTGTTTTTATTCGTACAATCTTCTATAAACGTTAAAATACTAAAAAAGATGTGTATTCATGTTTGTTCCATTATTTTATTATTCAAATTGGTGTATTAAATTAAGTTTTGATCTTCATGAACGTCTGTTTTTCTTCTATAATTGACTTGAATAATCTAACAAAAATAATTAAATTAAAAATAACAATATATACAACGATTTGTATTGCAGTGATTGTAATTATGAAGTTTATTCTAAAAAACTAATTTGTACTAACACTATTTAATAAAGAAAAATTTTTTAGTTATGTTGAGGTAGAATAATTAAATAATTAACACAATTATTTATAGATCAACTATTTACGCTTTATTTTATACTATAATACTATATTACTATGAATAATATATATACGCTGAGCAGCGCGTGCAATGGAATCGTTTGCACAAAACCAATTGTCTCTTCTCTCTCCTTCCTCTATCTTGATGTCGTTAAATGTATTTTGTACATTCTACTCAGATCCTTTTCATTATTCTTAAGGAATTATTCCCAGTTCCATGATTTTATTCTTAAAACCTTGCATTCTTCGAATATATGTTTTAATGTCTTCTTTTTTCCACATAATCTGCAATTTTTTTCTTCTTTTAACCATGCTTTGTTTGCGTAGTTCTCGTTACCCATTCTGAATGCTGCTAAAATTTTTACTCCTGCTCTAATTTTTTCCCTTTCTCTTTTATCATATATACAAAACCCTTTTTTTCATATTCTCTAAAATAATATTTTTTATTTACTTTGTGTAATTCGATCCTTCTATGTGACTAATCCACCTTGTTGTTCTTGAACCGATTCGTATGTTCATTACTTCTTCTATTAGTTGTTCTCTGTTCTTCGATTTTTTTCAAAATTTCAACCATATCGCCGATAATTTTTTATCTTTTTTATTTATTGTTTTGCAGTTCTCCATTATTCTTCCTTCTTCAATCCTATATTTTATACATTTCTTTACTGTTATGTTTCTTTCTCCGTTCAGGATTTTGTTTTTGTATTTCATTGCTCTCTTTGCCACCCTGGACTTGATTTTACATCTATTTTTTCTATCATTATTATGCTGTCTAGGGAGTTTTTGTTAAGTCCCAAGCACCACTTAATGTATTTTTTTTTTTTATTTCTATTTCTTTCAATCTTTCCCACCCCTATATCTCTGCTCTGTATAGCAATACGTTTTTATCATGGTATCAAAAATTTTCATTTTAAATTTAAAATCGTCCTTGAAGTAATTTTCTCCTATGCTCCGTAACTGACCTATCAATAAGTTTGCTTTTTTCGCTAAACTTTTTTATGTATCCTCGTTATTTTTAGATATAGTGTATCCCAGGTAAGAGTATTGTTTTATTGTTTCTATTTTCTTATTATCCCATATAAATATTTCTTTATTTCCACTTATTGTGTTCTTTGCTTTCTTAAATTTTATAATTTTTGTCTTTTGTACATTTATATTTTGACCTTTTCTGTTTAGAAATTCTTTAAATAATCTTACTAGTTCTCTCAGTTCTATTCCACTCTTACCTAGTATCGCTATATCACCTGCATATAGTATACTTCTGATTTTGATTTTTCCTTTGACCTTCTTGATTTCTGTAGATAGTCCTCTAAGTCCGACATGCTTATATCGAATAGAGTCGGGTTCAGAAGATAGCCCTGTGTCACTCCTTTTCTTGATCTTATATTCTCTATAAACTCTTTTATTTTAATTTTATTATATGTACTTTCATATATTTTTTGTAACAATCAATTAAATATTTTTTAACTTTTTTTGTTCCATCATTTTACATATTGCTTTTCTTCAATCGAGTAAAATTCTGTTATAAATTAACAAAAAATTGTAATATTTTGCAATTACTAAAATTAGTAACTGATTTATTTTAGTATTAATATTTTTTTATTTCAACACTAGTTGATTTATTAATTTAATATATAAATAAAGAAGAAAAAACTCAATTTTAAATTTAAGTATTATAAAGAAAAATAAAAATTATGCATGTATCTTTCATTACAAATAATGTTAATAAATTTTTTTAATTAAATATTAATTAAAATCTTTTTATAAATTATAGCTTATATGTACATGAATTCGGCTTTCATTAAAGAAGTAGAAAATCAATGAAAGATTAAAACGAAGCACCATTTTTCATTTATTTTATATACTTTTATAAAATAAAGTAAATTTTTAATTTAATAGAGTAACATGCTAAGGTGAACAAACGCAGGAGAAATCGTCAAACACTAAAAGTGTGTGACAGTATTGTGCAAGGCACTGAAAACTCAAAACTGATAGCTAAGGTATACTTATACATAGGTACGCGGTGATGGATAAATAGAAACATAAATTGAGAAAAGTATAGCATTTTTTGGGTAGATATAAATATAGTAGAGTAAAAAAAAATTAAAGGCAACTGTAAGTTTAATATAACGCAGATTTAATAAGGAGATTTCGACCGTACGATTCCAATGAAATTCATAATAGTACTGAAATAATAAAAAAAGTCTTATCTATTTTTTAGAGAGAAAATAAAAAGAGTAAAAAAGAAAACATAAAAAATGAAGATGCTTTCTTACTACTTATGGCTATTCCGAAAAGAGAATTCTGCGTCATATCTTTATACATAGTCTATCATTTGATACATTAATAATATCGAGTCATATTTGTAAAAATTCGGGAAAATCTCACTAATAAAAATAAAGTCTTAAAATTTATAATACTAAATTTATAAATTAGAGAGTCTATTATTTTAGTAAAAAGTTTTTTGACTAGTACTTTTTGTATAATTTTATTTATTTTTATTTAAAGCTTACTTGAAAAAGAAAAAAATTTATAGTTTTAAATAAATAAAACTGATCTTAAACGTATTCAAAGGTTTACTTATATTTTATTTAACAAATTATTTATGCAATTATGCGTTAAAACCATTTCTTATCATTTTATAGATATAATTAAATATAAAGATTTATAAAGGCATTTTATAATACATTTAGTTTTTTTTTTTTTTTTTTTGTATATTCTAATTAATTGAAAACGTAGGACATTTTATTTTAATCTTATTATAATGCTCTTGTTACGATTGAATAATTGGTGCTATTTGTATTGGATAGAATGCGAAGCTCATTCTGCAATTAGAAACGACATGTACCCAAGGTATTTTCCTTTTAAATAGTGTTACTGTAACAAGTTTTGCAAGTCGACATTATACATTGAAATAATCTGGAAGTTCTTATACTTATATTTTATTCAAAGAAAAATATTCTTTTTATTCACTAATATTAAATTAATCAAGCATTAGAATATTATATTATATATATTTAAATTAATTTAAGTGAAAGTTAGCCAAAATTGTAAATACGAATCTTAATTTATACAGTCAAAAACTATTTGTTAATTGAGCTACTGTGAGCATCTGAAATTATGTCCATTGTTTAGAAAATTTGTATTAGTTAAAAAATCAGAATTCAGAACGCCATGTTAAAAACACCGATGATAAACTTAAATGTGTTTGAAAGTGATGAAAATTTGAAAATTATTTGTTTATAAGATACATTTTTATAATAATTTTTATCAACAATTTTGACAGTGAGTTTTAAGAAAGATTTATTTAATGTTTAATTAATATTTAAATAAAAATTCTGTTTTTAATAATATACTCATCTGTATCACACTAATTAAATTCCAAAATGTTAGTTTGTCGTTTTTTGCAAAGGATTCTCTCCTTATATCTGTCTTTATTCTAGAGATTTTTTGCTTTATTTATAAATATTTAGGCCATAATTTATTTCATTACTTATATAAAAAAAATTTTAATATATATATGTATTTACTAAGATACAAAAGTTCGATTATTTAGTTTTTTTTTTAAACTGCACTATACAATAATGTCTTCGTATTCAATTTCCAAATACATTTAGAATAATTAATCACCGAAACCTATCTAATAAAATTATTTTAGAATAAAATTATATAAGAAATAGTAGATAGATTTTAGTCAGATGATAGGTTTGGAGATATAACAAAAGATAGATTTAGATATGTTATTTATAATCTTTAATTTTTATAAGAAACTTTGTTTATATCTATAGTTCATTTATTACACATCATTCCTTCAAATAGCAAGTTCTCTAGTCACTCTTCTTGTATTTTGTATTTTCTCAAAGTCTCTAGTTTTTCTCTCTAATATAGAATGGCTCTTTTCCCTTAATATTTCTAATGTTATCTTAATGCAATTAAAGCGTACGTTTCATAGTGCGTGTAACTGAAGTTGTCCCAATACATGGGCTTGATTTAATCCTCTACAAAAATTTTTTAATAAATAGAAATACTTTTTATTTGCATTACAATATTTTCACAGTTAAAATATATAATATCATGTAAAGTATCCTATTATTGAAACACTTCGATAGTTACATTTACTTTCATTTTATTTAAGATTCAATTATTATATCAATTTCCATATCTTGCAGTTCTCTTTTTAAATTTTTAGTATTCATACTTTATAGTAAGTAGTTATGTAATATTATTAATTTTTTACAAATAGTTTATAAGTATAGAAACTTTGAAAAAAAATTTGTTATACAAAACATATTTATTTTTAGATCATATCTCTCTTGAATAGTATAATTGTAATAGTAGAAAAAATAATTAGACCTAAAAACTTTGTGAAAATTTCTTAATAATATAATGTACATTATTGTATTGTAAACTTTCACATCTGGAAATTATTTAAGAATTATATGCTACGATTATAATTTTTATTTGAAAATAAACATTATTATTAGTATTATTCTTATTATCATTATTATTCAGAATCAACATTATTTCAAAATTGATATTATTTAAATTACTTTATTATAAATTAATAACATGAATAACTTCCATTAAATAATATCAAGTTATTATATTGTTACAATAACTTTGAGAATCATAGTTGATTACAATTAAAAGATAAAATAATGAATTTCCTTTTATTATATGTGTATACTTTACTTTTTTATCTCATCCAGAATTTTTAATTCGTATTTTAAATGTTGAAAGTGTATATAATCAATTTTAAAGCTTTGTAAATCTATACATCTGTTTATTATAAAATTGAGCATTGTAGTTTAATGTCTATTATTGTTATCAATGTAAATTACTCTAAAAAATTATTAAAATAAGTAATATCATAAATAATCACTTGTAATTTACAAGTTTACTAGAATCTTTTAATTCATATTTTTTTTTACTTTTAGTCATGATGGTTGGTATAGTGATAATTACAATTATCAAGGAATGAAAATCAATGATGCTAGATTACATAGTGAAGCAATATATTCACCTAGTACAACTATTAAGTCAATTCGAAAAAGAGGTGGGTACAGATCATATTGGTTTATATTAATTTACATACATATATTATATAAAAAAAGATAATTTATTTTAACGTAATTACCATAGTTTATACATAATTGTTTACGTTAGAAAAATATTTAAAGATCACTTGTTTAAGCATAAACTGAAAATGTTACGAGATCAAGTTAGTAGTATAAAAAACTAATACGGAAATTATGAATAAAATTATGCATTACTGAATGTTATACTGAGATAATAAATTTAATTACAATATTTAAGATATATTACTTTATATTAGAAAATATATTAGACATTATATATGTAAGAAAAACACTCTGCGTGAATATATCGTTAAAATATTTAATATTATGAGGAAAACAGGTTAAGTAGGTAAAGCAATATTTGTTTTTGTGATACAAATAAACATGACGGAGAAATTATTTGAAAGATATTCGACTATCGGTCAAATCGTTGATCGAGTACTATTAAATTTGTTCAAGTATTACCAACTATAACGGCTTTGAAAATAAGAATTCAGTTTTTACCAGAGCTTTCTTTAAGGATTGTTACTACTTACTAAGTTTACTACAGGGAAAGGAATATATCTGAGAATTGTTAGATAAATTTTGTTATAGATTCAAATTGTCTCCTAAATAATAGAATAACATTGAAGAATACGTATACGATTTCTTTCGATGGGAAGGAGTGCAGGAATTTCTAGAAAAACGAAAACTGATTATGGTAAAGCTAATCAACGTTTCGAACTATTTGAAATGTTATAGGTTAAGATAGACAACTGTGAGATAGTTGAAAGAGATGACATCAATAGTTCTTTGAGTTATCAGAAGTAGGATTCTTTGGAACGAAAATGTTAGAAATGACCAAAGCTGATTAAATAAAAAGGCGTATTAAATAAAAAAAGGTGAAAGAAGACACTTCTACATTATGATGAAAGTAAAGAGAAGTTTAAAAAAAAATTATCAATGGAGACAGCGAAAGGGCTTCCATGTTACGAATTGAATATTTTAAAGATAAAAAAATTCAACAAAAGAATAAATTTTTTATTGTGCGGAAATAAACTGAGTATACAGAAAAAAGCGTCATGGAAAACCTGAAGCTTAATTTCTATAGATTGTTTGGCGTAGTAATTTTTTTTGGATGGTTTTTTTATCAAGGTCTACTTTAAACGAGGATAGGAATGCTCCTATACCTGTCAAGATTGATTGTACCTTCATTGTGATGTGCCCAGCAGCAAAATATATTTTAAAGAAGCAGGTGACCTGCTCTCGAGGAACAAGTAAAATAAAGAGGATTTATTAACAATTATGCTGGAATTTTATATGAAGATATGTAAGATTTCATATTTAGAGAAAAATCTATGATTGAATTATTTCTGAATGAATTCATTAATCAATTTAATCCTTGTGGAAGATTATAATAATGGTAACAGTAAATTGATTGCTTAGATTTTAAAAAAATATCTGGAGATAGTGCGAAAAGAAGAAATAACTGGTAGAAAGAGGAATCATGAGTATAAGGATTCGATATAACTTGAGTATTTCAACGTAATTGGTTAGTTATGATACTATAAAAGAAAGAAGTTGATGCAGTCTTTAAAAGCCAATTAGTACCACCAGGCATAGTAGAAGTTACTGTTGGGTTCAAATGAATTACTAGTAGATTGCACGATTTAGATTCACTTGGTGACTATAAATAACACAATAGGATTTGAGTATACTTTGTATTTATCGAGATATTTCACAGATGTAAATTTTGATCATAATAACGTAGGTTCATGAGAGATTACAGTAATTTTTTATGTATGCAAATTTTTGACAGTAATGCATTGAAAAATAAGAAATAACTTTTACCTTGAACAGTCGTATAACATATATTTATGGTAAAATATAACGAATATATTTTACCGTGTTTTTTAGTTAAATAAGTTTGTATGAAAATAATAAATCTTATTAAAAAGTAATCTTATTTTAAAAAAGGTTTTTTTAAGAGCATTGAAAACCAATTAATATTTTTATTACAAATTGAAGCTTTATAATAAAATTTAACTATGATTACTATTTATTATTTTCATTTTTCTTAATTTCTAGAAATCTTATTTTATACATATTTTATAAATTTACAAATTTAAATGTTTTGATTTAATTACAATTTGATTAATTACAATTTTACAATATTACATTAATATATTTTTTATAAATTCTTGTATGTATAAATTTTTATGTTAATATCTGTTTTTTCTTTTTTCCTAATATTGCCTTTATATATTGTATTTCTTTTTCTTTCTTCATTCTTTATCTACTCAGTGAATTTTGTATAATATATTCAAATCTTTCTTTTCTTTTTTATTATTTTCTCCTAATTATTCATCTTGGTCCGTGCGTTACCCTCTACAATATGTTTGATTGTTTTCATTCTCTTTTTTCACTTTTATTTTCATGTATACAGTTGTTTTGCTCTTTCTAAAACATTTGTTTATTTCTTTTATTTATTATTTTATTTTATTTATTTATTTAATCTTTTAACTTATTTAATTTTTTCTTAATTTCGGAAATTCTAAGTTTCAGCATTTGTTTCTCCTTCGCTTTTTGCCAATATTATCATATCATCAACATATTTTAATGATCTTATTCTTTTTTGCTCTATCTTCATTATAGAGCTTTTTAATATTTTTATTTCTTCTTAAAACCTTCTATTAAACAATTAAATAACGTTGAACTCATTGGGTTATATTTTCAACTCTTCTATTTCTATTTTTATTTCCGCAATTATCTCTCACAATCAATCTCACAATCTATTTTGATTTACATTGAATTCTTATAAATTTTAATCATGTACTTAATTAAAAATTTTTGTATCCATGCTTTTTCTATGCTCATCCAAATTTCTTCTTTCTATTCTGAAGAAAATTACCTTATGTCAAAAGCATCCAAATATTTTCTAGTTCTTTTTTTTAGCAAATTATCAACCGTCTTCTATAATCCGTAAATTACGTCAATTATGTCTCTTTTCGTAAATTTGATGTTTAATTAAATTTCTAATTTACTTTCATACGTTCTTACAGACTGTTTTTTTTTATATAATTTTAATGTAAATTTTAAATTCCAAATTTATTAGTGTAATCTCTCTATTACTCTTCAATATTAATTTTAAATATTATTTCGTTACTTTCGAATTTCATTTGTAATATGGTTTTTTGGCCTTTTTTCAATTTCATGTTACTTATTTCACTCTTTTTTCCGTATACTCTTATCTTATTTCTTGCATTTGACATTTTCTTTTTGTGTTTCTGTCGTTCTTTTTTATTTTCTTATTACTTGATTTTCCATTTTTTTCTTTTATTAATTAATTACAAAAGACTTTACCAATTTATCCTTTCTTGATTTTTCTATTTTCTCTTCTTTTTAGTCTGTTTTAAGTATTTCTCTATATTTATTTTCTAGTTATCTATCTCTTAATTTTTTTTTAAATTTTTCTACTGTTTGTATGATATTATCACTTTGTTTTAGCTTTTTCAAGATTTTTGATTCAACCATTAATCACTTTTTTCTCTTTTCGATGCAGTTTGTTTTATCTAGTGGCTTCTTTCGTTTTGGTAATTTCATTCTATATTTCATTATGCTATCGTTTTTATTTTATTTTATTCTTAGCATTCCTTCTATATTTTTTCAAAAAAAATTTATATTAATTATTAATGATCAGATTCCATCCTGCTCACCACCTCTATATTTATTTTTTCATTATTATTCTAAATTTACTGAATTAAAAATAATTAAAATGTAGAAAAAATTAAAAATTAGCAAATTACAAGTTAAAAAAGTGTGAAAGAAATTAAATAACTAGTGAACACTTTATTTTATAACAGGTTTTTTATTTTTTCTTTGTATCAGTTTATTTTCTCTTGTAATCAAACTGTGTCCATTTTATACCTATTACATTTTCTTCCTAATTTTCATTTAAACTAATCGTAATTTGTTAATTTTACTTATCACTTCCTTTTATTTTTACTCTTCTTTTAACTTACCCAGGTTTCTTTAGGCTTTTTACTTCTTATCCTCTTTTTTCAGTTTTTTCTGCTGTAGCTTCTTATTGTTTTATAATTCGTTCTATGATTTTATTTATTTCTTTAATTTTTTTCTGCAACCTACTGTTATTTTTTTGTTTGTTCTTTTGTTTTCCTTAATCTTGTCAACTTTATTTTAACTGATCGGTGATTCCATTCATTATTATATAGTGCAACACAAATATTCTTAGTTTACCGATCTATTTGAACTCGATTTTTTCTCCGTCACTTTTCTGTTCAAAATGATTAAATTTTTTTCCTTAATCTTGTTTTTTATCATATTTCTTTTTTTCATAAATTTCTTATTCATTTTTTTACCTTTCGATTTTCTTTCATCTTTCTTCTTTCGTGTATCCATTCCCTTCTTTTCAAGTTCTTATATTGAAATCATACTCGTTAAGATTATACTCGACCCTCAAATTCTCGATGATAAATACTCTTTTTTCGCTAGTAATTTCTAATATTCTGATATTTTTTATTATTTAACGTAAGATCATTTATTTTAATTAAAACAATTTTTTTATTTTATTATAATTATAAGATATATATATCGATACTATGATTATATTCATTATTAATTGTTATTATTAAAAAGTATAAACTGTGTTTAAATGTTTTATTTATTTATATTTTTGCTATTTTACCAAAACGAAATTTATTTGATATCCTGTTATATTTATGTAGGCGATACGGGATGAATACTTTGTATAAATAATTTACTGTTACAAAATATGCGAACTTTTTTTTAAAAAATTTACAAAAATGCATATTATTTATTATTTGTATAGTTATATTTAATTATTTTTATTATAAAATTAACAACCATTAAGTTTTTAAATAATAATAAATTTGATCGAAGGTCCAAGAAGGAAACCATCTCTGGAAAAACAGAAGACTTTGTACGATGAACACGTACATTTTGATGATTATAGCAATGGTGATCATGTTGGGAAAATGAACGCAGCATACTTTGATTGCAATAATGACCAGAGTGACAATAAATATTACGACAATATTAAAAAGTACGATTATCTTGATGAACGGTGAGATCATTTGACCGAAAAATATTCATAGTTCTTAATTTAAGTTTTATGATTTCAATGAAATACAATACTTTAAAGCTATAGATTTTTGTATCATTTACTGTTAATTATATTTATTTAATAAATTTAAAAACAACCTTAAGAAATTGACAATTATATGAACATATTTTTTTCAGATTGTACTGTATTAATTTTTTTTAATAATACGTATAATACAGTATTCCATACTCGTAAATAACACTTAGCTTTTTGCTGAAAATGTATAACAATTTACTACATTATTTGCTATTTAATTAGAAACTCAAAAAATTTTAACGATAAATTTAAAAAACTTTATGCTATTTTTATCTTCAAGTTTTTGTGAATTTTATGAAAAAATGTGAATTTCATAGCTATTGGTTGTTAATTAAATAATAAGCATTATAGATGAAACAATATAATTTTCAAAAAAAAGCTCAGTGTGTAATAAACTTAATACTATAATTTTTATTAATATTTTATTTATTTTGTAAATTATTTTGATTGATTTTATTATTAGTTTCTTTATTTTAATTTTTATAAACTGTGTAAAAAGTAAATTATTTTTATTTAGCATTATTAATTAAAAATAATAAATGAAGATAGTATACTAATAAATTATTGCATTAAAATTTCATTTGTATAAGTTTCAAAAACTTTGAATAATAAGTATAATACTTTTAGAACCTGTTGGTACAAATTTAATATCAGAATTTAAAAATAGAAAGTACATGTTTTCACATTAAAAAAAGTAATAAATAACTAATGTGTTACAATATATTTAATCTATATATTCATGTATTATTTGTACATAATCTATTTATTTATGAATTAATAATATACATGATTTTAATTATATAACAGCTCGAAATTTATTAATACAATAATAAAATGAACTTTGTATATAATATTTTTTTAAATAAACTCAATAACATTAATATTATAAATACTAAATGGAATGTTTAAGAAATAAAAAATATCATTTTTATATTTTGTATTGACTTACTAATTTGAAAATCTAAAAATTGTATAGTCATCAATTAATCTTAAATTCAATTTTTCATCAATTATTAAATGTTGTTATGATAAATAAATTATAATATAAATAAAAAAAATTTATGAATTAAAAAAAAAATTAATTACACAGGTATGGTGAAGATGATGAGGATAGACAGTGGGATAGTGGAGGAAAATGGTATTCTAATACTTGCAATGAAAGTAAACGTAACAGAAAAAGTCTTCTTCAAAGACCAGTTTCTAATACCGACATTCATCAACTTAATTATCAACCAATAGTTATGAGACAACGCAGCTCCGAGTCTGAAGAACTTGATTACAAGTACGTTTACCTAAAATTATATTTGAAAATAAAAAACAAATAATAAAAGAAAGTATCAATTAAAAAAAATTTTTCAATAAATAAAAAAATATTAAGGGAATTAATAGCATTGATAAAGAAAAATACTAGAAAAATATTCATTTAAGTTTTAGTAATTAAAATTATTTTAATTCTGAATGTTTTTCCTTTTATAAATGTTTCATTTATGTAATTAGTATTATGTTGTATTATAATTAATAATAATATATAAAATATGAATCTTAAATTGTACACAAAAAGAGAAATTATTTTTTGTCGAACATAGAACGCTATAAAAAATATTTTCAATGTGTTAACTTACTTGTTACAATATAAAAGTTTTTATTCAATTTTTATTGTTTAATTTATAGTTTATGAAATATTTATTTTTCTGACCTTGTGTGGGTCCACGTGTATATGTGTGTGTATATATAATGCATTTATATAATTATGTTTTTAATTATTAAAATAAGTATTAAAAATCGTTTTCAAAAATTGCTTTATTAAAACAAAAATTTTTAAGCCTAGTCTTATATAAAATTAAATATAAATTGAAAGTAATAATTTTTAAACTATTATAAAATTATTAGAATTTATTAATTTAATTATTATGTTTTTTGTTTTTAAATATTCATAAAAATTTGTATTAATTAAAAAAAGAAAAAGATAAAAACTTTTTTATTTTTTTACAACTGTAATTACATATAAAATTTTAATAAAAAATTAAATTATAAATTTAAGTATATTTAAATAAAAAAATTAATATTTAAAAATATTCATAGTAAATTTTATGAAAACAATTTTAAATAATTTATTGGCATGTACTATAAATAATTTTATTAATCATTAAATAAAAAATGTTTAAATAATAGTATAGCAGTAAATTTTAATAACTGAATTTATGCAATATCATATAACAAATTAGTTAAAAAAATATGAAATATTTTAATATTTTTATTTCTGACTAAGCTATAATTCTTTCTAATTATAAGCAAGTAGTATTAAAACGGAATATTTAACTTGAAAAAAGTACCTAAATTAATTGGTTTTCTTAAATAAAAACAATTTTAACCTTAATAAAATTTAAAATTTTAAAATGTTAATAAAATAATTTATATCAAAAAAATATAAATTATGATCATAGAGTGAAATTTAAATACAATTTTGAGCATTGATTATCATTATCTGAAATATATATTTTAAAGAAACAATATTTTTTTTAATTGATTTAGCAAGTATGTAATATTATATATTTTATAGTCTATTCATTAAAATAAAGATTTGATTTTAATTATTATGATTTTTACCTAGTTAATTACATATTATGAATTTTTAGATTTTTATTAGTTAAAATTTTAATTATGTATTTATTATATTTTTTTCTATAATTGGTAATATAAATATAAATATAAGAAAATAAATACAGAAAATCATTGTTGAAAAAATTGTTACATAAAATTTCGTATTATATTCAGAATGGTAATTTTTTATTAATACATTTTAGTTAATTTTATTAACACAAATATTAATTGTTTTTTTTTGTTAGTATTAGCAAACGTAAAAAAAGATTTCTTCATTCTCAACAATATCCCTTACGCGAGGAAGGAACAAGAAAAAAACTGCCACCGATTCCCGCAAAATCAAGCAATGTTATTGTTGCACGAAAAAATGCCTCACTTCCATCTATTCCAGGAAAACAACTGCCATTTTCAAAGATTCCTTTAGAAGAAAGTTATTGTATGAAGTCAAGTTATAATGAAGATTACAATTATGCTTATCATAGTGAAGATAACTTACAGGGTATTTATGATGGTTATAATGAAACAAAGCAGAGCTTTACACAGATGCATATCATTGAAAATGTTTCCAATAATCAAGATACAATGAATTACGTATCACGATTAAATAATACTGATCATAATCAAACTTTAATAGAATCACAAATTCAGAATACTAATAAATCAATTAAAAAAAATTCACAGAACACTCATATAGATTATCAACAGTCATGTCTTCTTCCAATTAATGATGATTGTCAGCATACTTATGAAGAATCTTATCCAAATACTACATATGTAAAAGTCGATGAAACGCTACCTATTCTCCAGAATGAAAAAACTCAAGAAATGATAATGCAAAATACCTTTCAGAGTTTAACATATGATAAAAGTAATGTTCAACAACTTTCACAAACAATCATCAAACAACGACAGCATATAAATAATGAATGTAAAGATGAATATATAAATCATTCCTTTGAAGATATCTATAACAAATATTCAGAACAATCATTTCAAAATAATAAATATCCTGTAAAATATCAAGACCAATCATTACAGAAAATAAAATATAAAAAATCATATCTAAATCAGTCATCGTGTCATAATATATATGACGAAAAATATTCAAGTGAATTATTAAAAGACAACCAATACACAAGTTATAGTGAACAAGTTATGTCAGATTTATATGATCAATCAATCATTACAGATGGAACCAATATTTGTAATAAATATAAAAAAAAAAAAAATTTAGATAATAAATATAATAATGTAGTTATTACTACTCCTCAAGAACTATGCAAAAATAAATCTAAGCAGACATCTATTTCTGTCCCTGTTTCCCAAGATATCTGTGAAAATTTTTACGAAACACAAGTATATTATGATGAAAATGCATCAAATAGCATAGAAAATAATACAAATACATGTACAAATATTTTAGAAAATAAATATAAAGAGTACTACTATCCCTATGATAATTCATATGAAAATTCTTGTCAATATTCATTGGAAAATTCATATAAGGAAAGTACATGTGATGATATGGAACAAATAAAAACTAGATTACCGAATTTGACTATTACAACAGCTCGAGAAAAACTGAAGTTTAATGGTTATAATTCTTTTGATTCGAAAGATTTGAATCATCAATTAAATAACAGTTCAGAATTTTTAAATATTGATTCATCAAGAATACAAGCACTAAATAAATGTGACACAATTACATTCCCTCAACAAAATACGGATTCACTAGAGTATAATAATGATAAATTCAAAGACTCTCATGAAACTGTACTTAGCTCTGTTAATATTATTCAACCCAAGAAAACCTTCAATGAATATTCAATGGCAGAAGAATCAGATTTTCCATATATGACTATTACTAACTCGTCCAATTTTTTGACTAATTATGTAACTAATGATTCAAATACATACGAAAATAGATCAATTAATTGTAAACATCTTATACGAACTGACTCTTATCGAAAACAAGATAAGGAAAATGAATATTCAGAGATATTACCAAAAGAATGTCAAAAAAAAGATTCAGAATTTTCACACACAAGTTATCAGAGTCATATCAATCAACATTCAATTGAATTGTCACAAAAACAAAATTTTATAGAAGAAGATTCATACGCTTCTGATTGTTTTGTAGGAGAAATTTATAGTAGAAACGAATTATCTTCCCCAATAGACGAAAATTCGTATATCTCAGTCGTTCATGATACACATTCTAATCCATTACTGAGAACAGAATCTTATAAATCTAAAGACCATAGAGTAAATACATATGGAAAAAATTTCATTATACCTCAGCCTATTTCTAGAGCTGAAAGCTATCAGCGTGGACACTTTAAAGATCAGAAATTAATTGATGAAACTGACAATAATCACGGAATTGTTTTCAATGGAAAGTACAAAATTACAAAAGAAAATCTTGAAAGGTAAATCAATTAATTATTCTAATATATAAAATAAAATAATTATTTTTATTCGTTTAATGCAAACAGCGTATTTTAATAAGGCAGTAAGGAGATGATTTTAGTTGTAGTCAATATACCAAGCTTAATAATTATAATTTAATTTATTTTATTTTTATATATTCAGTTTATTTTACATACGTTCTTTAAAAATATTTTACAATTTTTTTTTAAAGTATAAGATAAAAACAAGATATTAATTATTACAATATTGATGTTCAATATTGGGAGTTTTATTTAATATAATATATTCAAATTTGTCTTCAGATTTAACGTGTAAATTATATATATATATATTATTTATTTAAAATTTTATTTCAAAATTTTATTATTATTGTAATATTAATCTTAAAACCTTCTAACTAAAAATTTAAAATTAATTTTATAATTAACTTTTAAAACGCTGGAGTATAAAATTAATCTAATTATTAATGTAGATATGATAAAGGAGAAGAACCAACGATAAAGGAAATCAGAGATGACTCATTAATAGACGCATATTTATCTACTAGCTCCAAAGGTAATTATCCAAACATTATTAAATATTTGATAAAATGAAGGGAAACGAAATATTAATATTTAAATGTTTGATAACAGGAAGTATTCATAAACAAACTTCTTTGGATGAAAGTGTGCAAATGGATACACCACCAAGGACACCACAGGAACCATCAGCTGATGAGGAACTGCACGACACATCAAACTCGTCACCATTACCAGTGCCAACAAACGAGAGAGTTAAGATGACACCAAAGCAGAGATGGCACGTAGCATTTAATAAGATCGTGATGCAACTAAACGTAAGTCATGTATTTTAGTTTTATTATATAAAAGTATTATATATTCATTGAAATAATATAAAATGTAAACGAAGTATTATGTAAAATAAATATCAGAGATAAAAACTTATAAAAAGATTTGACGCATGTTTTTAAAGTTCACACACCCAAGTTATTAATTATGAAATAAAAACTATTTGGTTTCCTCATATTTAAAAGTTATAAACAACCCTAGATATTGAAATTATATTTTCTCAAAAATATGTTGAATATTACTAATTCGCTTTTAACAAAATTTATTTGAATTAGTAGTAATATTTCAATAGCAATATTTGAATTATAAATATCAACTACAAGTTTTAAATTATTAATTAAAATTATTGCTTTTTTCCATTTTTGTACCTAATACTTCATAATTTTTTCTTCTAAAATTAAGTGATATTTCGAATATAAAAAGTTACTATGCCCGCGTGTGTGTATGTGTGATTTTGCAGTACTTACTTATTTGTTCTTTCCAACCTTTCATGCATCAATCAATTTAAAAATAATAAATTCTGAGAAAATCTCACGCTATCATTTGATTGTATATTTTCTTAGAATTTTCCTAGAACATTAGTTTCTCATTCGCAAGGTATATAAAATATAAGTAATATTACTTATTAAACGTGCAACTTTCAACGGATTTGAAAAATAATATATAATCTTGTAAATCAGTTTTGGAAAATTTATTTTCTCTATTTCTGTTCAATTTTTATAATTAAAGATTGTTAAAAATTTAATAGAGATTGAAAAACGTACGAAAATTACACATTAATAGTATCATAGCAGTAAATACATTTACTATTCAAATGGTTATAAAAATATGTGCTTATAATTTTTTTTCAAGTTATATATAAATAGTCGTTAGAATGGGATTTTAAACTATTCGATTGATATTATTTTATACTATACTTTGTACCAAAAAAAAAATTATGTATGAATTAATCGCAATTTGATAAAGTTAATTTAAAATTGTCAAAGAAATTTTAGTATTTCATTAGAAAAGCGTTCTAGGAATTGAAAAAAGTCTCGAAGTTAATATTTTAATAACAATATATTAATTATAAAAAACCTTAAATAATGACAATCGCGATAATTGGATATAGCCTCGAATAAAGAGGGTATAGATAATATAGAAATGCAATTAATGTGCGATCGAGCAAGGACCGTATTGGCTAACAAATTATTAAAATTAACAAAATTTGGTTATAAAGATTTTTTTGGATGACAGAAAGGATTGGAAAAAGAACCGTAAGTAAAAATCTGTGTAAGATTAGGATGTATTTGTAAAAAATGTGTACTTAAGATTAGAATAATTATAATTTGTTATGAGAATTTATCTAGAAAAAAAGTCGTCTAGTCAATAAAGGGAGGTGGCAAAGAAAAATATCTGTTTATCAAATCTGTCTGTTTTTAAAAATTATATACGTCAAATATACAAAAATTAAAAATTAATAATTGTTTTATAAAATTTATGCATAACATAAATTTTATAGAATAAATAATTTTTATAATTACGGTCAATATACTTTTTCAAGATATCTCTAGCACTGAAAAAATATTAGGATGGTACTGTAATAACTTTTTTTTAATTTTAAAAATAGCTAGTGAACTTTCTTCCAAGTTCAGATACACATTTGAAATTAAGTTTCACATACAGTAGAAAAAAAATTTTAATATTTGAACTTCGAGTACAAGAATTTTCTCCCAATAAAGTGCAGTAATCTTTGGGAAACCTAACAAAATTCGTTATTACTCTGTAATCGCGAATAATAAAATGTATTAAAAAATACAAGCAAATGAAAAATTCTAATTTTTTAGCGCCATTCAAAATTAAGATATTGTAATAATAAAAAAATAGTACATCTACATTTTTCAGATAATCTATGGTAAATACGGATAAAAATAACATAGATGCTGATATACTTATAGTTTCAAGTAAAATCTAAAACAAAAACTCTGTAGAGTTTAATGTAATCTTTAAAATTTTATAATAAAAACATTATATCAGTCTACTTTTATTATAATTTTTCTTGCTTTCTTTCACGTGTGTGATTACGTAGATCAATACTCATTTATGTATAATTAAAATTGTTATTTTATTATTAATTCAAATTTTTCTTATTCATTCAGAGTCTGTAATCGGCTTATCATTATTGTGTTGTCTCGTTTTTATATAAGATAAAATTGAGCTTAAGGATCAGGAAAAATTATTAGCACACCTTAAATAGATTATAATTAATTCTGTTATTACATTTTAGGATCAAGAGCTAAAACGAGGCCACCTTTTTCCGTGCGTACGCAACCATTGTGTTTCATTTGATCCGGTCATTCTAGTGACTTTGCATGCTTTTTTGTCGCCTACATTTTTACGCATAATATATACATTAGAAATCTCAACGAGAATTTGTCTTTATAATATTGTAATTAATATAGTTTTGGCATTATTTAATTTCAAAAATATATAATGTAAAAATATAAAAATAAAAAATAAATATATTTACTGCACATATTTTTAAAACTATATTACATAATAGTTTTCTAGCACATATTTTATCTTTTAAAATGTAATAAATATCAATTTATGCTGTAATTTTTCTCAAAATTTATTTTTAATTATTTCACTAAGTAATTTCTACTCAAAATATTTCTACTGAAAATATTTAAATTTGTTATTTATCAAATCAAGAATTATAAAAGAAAAACTATAGCATAAAATATATAATATTTTAAATTTTGTTTTGTTCGAGAAACAGTAAAATTTCCCGTTAAATAAAAAATAAGTGAACGTAGTGACCAAAAACTATATTAATGGATATTATACACTGTCAATAAGTAAAAATAATTGTACAGTATTGCTCAATAAATTTTCTAAGAACTTAAGTAGAAAGAAAATTTTAGCTATATGAATTCAGTGATGTTATTAATCATTATTATACATAGTAATGAATAGTGAAATGAAAAATTATTAGAAAAAACAGAAGAAATATTTTTAAAAAATAACTAGTTAGATGGAGAACTTAAGCGCTTATCACAAGGGTTGTACTAACACTTCCAGCACTTGTTTATAAATCTAGCGGTTCCTTCCACATAGTAAAATAGGGGCATATAAATGTTTTTTTTCTTTTAAGCCATTTGAGTTTCCACGATGAAGGTAACTTAAATCGTTGTGTTCTCTAAAACTTGTAATTCTAATAACTTATTGGAAGTTTATATGTATCCAGGAGAGAAATCAGATTATACGTTTAGATAGAGAGTTCATAATTAAAGAAAATTACTACAACATCGCGCTAATGCCAGCATCGAATTAATGGATTAAGGCTTCGAGTTGGAAAAGGGTGTGTTTATTGTGAGTAGATGATATTATTGGCCAGTACGCAGAAATAAGAGTTGAAAGTATAAGAGTCTCGAGCTACTTGACACATCCGTGAAAAGTCTGGGGATTGGTGGTACAAAAAAAATTTATGTTCAATATAATAGAAGTAATGGTGTATTATAAAGAAATTTATTACACTCTCAACTTATGAATGGAGTAGTTTCAATAGGATTTAGCAAAAAGTTTATCAGACTTTATATTTTTCTTTTAAAAGCTTATTTATTTCTTAGAGAAGAACTGATGAGTTCTTGTTCTCTAGAATTTTGATACAGAAATCTGATTTTCTAAAGAATAGAAAAATTAACCCGAGGGCGGAAATTCAAAACCAATATACGAATCACTTTGAATGAATTGACGTCGGAAATAAGCTGTTATGTGCTTGGATTTTCCAAAATTTTAGTCAAGCATCTTTTACTATGAAGGATAATGGAAGCAAGCGCTCCCACTATAATGAGGAGCATGTCGTAGAATCAGGATTTGTAGCAGGTTTAGATAACGTGAACGTACAAGAAGTGCTTGGGGCAATACAGAAGCGAATTCATCAGGGATCCTGGGATAAACCACGTGTAGAATAACTTTCCGCGCGACGTCACTTGTCAAATAGCAGAAGCGTGAACCGTCGTACCAGGGAAAATTTTTTCCAAAAGTTTCTGTAGTGAACAGGTAGAATACAAGGTATAGCAGGTATGAAATATTATTGCAAACATAATTTTAATTCCTTTATTTGTTAAAAAGAAAATAATAGAATAATATCTATTTATATAAATTGATATAACATTCATAAATGAGTCGAAAGAAAAAATAAAATATTATTTTTAATATTTTTATAACTCTGACTGAAATTTAAGAAATAAAAGATAAATTCTTAGATTAGTTTGCAACTATCCACGTCTTAAAACTATTAAAATTATTAACAAATTATAGAATTAAATAAATACTTAAATAAAATTATTAGAAGTTTGACTGAAAAAATATTTAATGCATGTGTCCTCGGATGTATTTTATATGATAATGTAACTTATAAATTATTAAAATATAATTTTTTAATTTATAAAGCTTGCTTTAGGAGAGTCATTAATGTAAGTTTAAACAATATTTAAAGATTAAAAACTAGTATTAAATTAACGTGAACAGTATATATAATTAGTGCAATATCAATCTTCCATTTATATTCATAATATCCTTTACACAAATGCATAATTTTATAATATTACTGTGAAAAAGTAATATTAAAATAAATTAAATACTTTAACAAAATAGTAATAAAAAATAATTGATTGAAGTAATTTATGCATTCATTATTCAAAATAAGTCAAAATTTAAAAACATAAAATAGTAATATAAAATATACAATATTGTTTATAATTAAAAATTCAAATTGAAAAAATTAAATAGATAAAAATAATGGATATCATACAAAGAAATATATACAAATAATACCGTTAATAATAAAAATTATACATGTGTTTAAAAAATGGCATTACCTAAATTTTAATGAATATTACAGATTGTTCTAATAAACATTCGTTAAAAATGGATTTTAATAGATTGTAATAAAGCCTAAGAATTTTTTATACAATGTTTTGTTGAACTTATATTTTTTATCAAAAATATAAATATAATTGAACAACAATCAATATGTTTTGTATTTCACTTAGGTTTTTCTACCATATTATTATTTCTTAATCTATTGTTGCCTGTATGATTTATGAAAAACGAAGTAAAAGCATAAAGTAAATTTCATCAATGATTGTTTTATAAATTATAAAATATAAAAATAGAACAATTTACTTTTGCACAGTATAATTTAAACATTCAAAATTTTTTTCATTTACATATAAAAATAATACTGAAGTACATACATTTTTCCTAATTTTAAATTAACGAACTATTAATTAATATAACTACACTATTTATAATATAAAAAATTAGCTGTGAAAGTAATATCATAAATGATACAAAGTTTTTCACTTTAGGAAAAATAATATACTAAAAACATAGTCAAGAAATTACATCCATTAAAGTTAAAATAGCTGGTTAATGTTTTCTTTATAGAAATTTTCATAACCAAGAAATATTATGTAAAGGCACAATCTAAGGTTGATAGGCACGTAGTATATTTAATAAAAGTGGTTATTTCGAATACGTTTTTAGAATTGTATTTTACTACAAATTAGTTTTATTAACATCAATTTGTGCTCACGCGGTTTATTAAATATCATTATTAATTGAAATTTTTTAATAATGTTGCAGGATTCACGAAAAGATTTAGCTAACGTAAACTTGGTTGTATCGGAAAATATAATTATTATATATTACTTAGAACGAAACTTTTTTAAATTAAATTTATTAATAAATTTACAAAAGTAAATGGTATAAAGTTAAAAACATTAAATCGAAATGAATCGATAATTAAAAATATTTTGTAATACTTATTTCCTTTTTCTGCATTTAAAGAATCTTTTAATATAAAATTAACGTTAATAATTACTTTTTTAATAAAATTAAGAAATAGACTAATTTAAAATATTAATAAATGAATTGTAAAAAGCGTTAGAAAAATGATTTATTTGAACTTTTTTTGTTCTTTTTGGTTGTAATACAACCTTCGAAAGACTAATCTATATAGGTCATTCATAATATACAGTAATCAAAAAGCCCGTATAAATTATTGCAGCAACGTCTGTTATCCCACACATAAAAAGCTGAATCATACACTTATCAGTGTTGATAACTTGCTTGCGGTGTGTGCCAGTTTCGGCTTCATTTACCTACGTTGCGCAATTTTTAAACGATTATTGACAATTAAGAAAATTAAAAAAGTTATTCAAATGTAATTTCATCCATACTTCCACGTAATAACACAAGTGTTCGATTATTGATCGAGTTTGATTAATCTAATTAGATGAAAAGGTTGTTTGAAAGAGTTAATAAAAATAAGAAAAATAAAGAAGTAAACAAGAGTAAAGAAGTATGAAATAAGTTTAACACTGCCTATCTGTGTAGGGGGTCGTATTAACTTAAGTGAAAAATCAACAAGGCGTCTTACTGGAAAGACTACACTACGATAGTTTTAGCGGTCTGAAACCTCTTATTCTCAAGAATTTTCTTTCATATTAGAAATTGATCGATCGTCGATTGAAGGAGATATATTACTTTGTTTCTTGTATCTCTAAAGTTAACAGTCTAAGTAAATAAAACAGTATTAGAAAATAAAGTATTATAAGCAATAATAAGAGTATAAAACAAATAATTACAGATTAGATAATTAAAATTACAAGAGAAATTATAATGTGGACAAAAGTGAAACAAAACTGTCAAGTATCATCACAGCAACATCTAATAACTTATTTCGTCTCACAATTCGTATTTTTTAATTGATTGAGACGACAATGCTTATTATTATTAGCCGATGTAATATAGAAATTATCATCTCAATGGATAAAAAACATCGTACGACACAATGGGCCTTACGATTTCCTCTCAAGCCTTGGGCTCTTTCTTGTCAAGAGCTCTAATTCATTAAAAATAATCTATATAATTCAAATAAAATACATATCCGTCGAGGTTCATCGCTTACTGAATTAGATAAATTGCAAGGGGGATTCGCAATAGCGGATATGGCGTGTTCAACGAAGAAAATATCTGAATCTTTACCCAATCAGCTGCTCAATCACTTTCCGAAATCAATTTTTATTTGTCAAGTAGTCTAGTACAAGGTAGCATCGGTGATCTCATGAATCTTGAAAATACGGCGGATCCAACTGGAATATAAGGACCATAAAGAATGAGACACTCGTTGCAACAACAGTTCCTTTGAGTACAGTTACATTTCGGCATAGTCCGTCATTTAAAGAATCTATTAATAGTACTTTTCAAAAAACGAATGAACCTAAAAGTAATTCATTCACTTGTGCACAGCGTACGCTTCGACTGAGTAAACTTATTAAAAAAACAACGCGAGACTAAGTGTGTTCAAGCTCTTGTTTTACTAAGGAAATTGTAAGTTATACTCGATATATTTTTAATTTATTCAAATTTTATACTATGGAAATGCTGTTTCTTACCAAAATTTTAAACTAATATTCTTTCTTTCAATGTATTTTATTATGATTTAGAGAAATTTAAGTTTTAATAAAATGCCTTCTTTTTTATGATATTAAAAGTGTTTTAATTGAATTGAAAATTTTAATCGAAATATTATATTGGTGCATTATTAAAATTTTTCACTATACAAAATTTACCTCATCTAACGTATTAACTAAAAAAAATTTTATAAAATTATTTGATATAATAAATTATTTCATATCTGCAATTATTAAATATTTAATTATTATTTTTATTATATATTTTTAATATAATAAGTGATACAATAATAATTTATGAATTGTAGTTTGTGAAATACTATTTGAAATTAAATTTACTAATTTATATAATCCGAAATATTGTTAACTTATGGAATACTATTATTTTCTAGGTGAGTAAATGTAATATGATACTAAATTTTGTATCGTTCAATCAACAAATTTTGGTAAGTGTTATTTATTTAGATTTGTATTAAATACGCTTTGCCTCTTATAAAATAATTTAGTTATAGTATAAGATTGTACTTATAGTGTACTGTAATTAATAAAACTATTAAATTAAAAATTTCGAATTAATACGTTGTTATTGAAATTATGACATATATAATACACAATAATTTAATAATTTAAAATTAATAAAAATTATATATGTGATATTGAATTATGAAAATCAATTTATAATAAAGACAGTTGATCAAGATGAAATACATGATAGCTAAGACGAAGGTAAGACTTCTATTTTTAAATTTGTATATAAATTTTAACTGTAAATTATAAGGTTTTATAAAATAATTTCATGTTGATTTCTCTTTGGAAAAGAATGACCAAAAAATCATATTTGTCGTACAATGTTTTTTTTTTATTATGAATTGTGTGGAATAGTTAAATATATTTCAAAATAAAAGAAAAAAAAAATATTTTTATTTTGTTAATTTATTAATAGGGCTTGACGAATTTTATATAATTCTATTAACATGTATTTATTGCTAACTACATTATAAAAATACTCAGTTTTTGCTAAACAAAAAATTTTCAAATTCACAATTTATTTTATATTTCTTTAACATACGTGAACTTTTATTTAAGTAATATATAAAGTAGTTTTGATTAGTACATATTTTATTCATATATGTGTGTTTATACATATAATAATATATTTTTTTACATTAATATATTTTATTGAATGGTATAATTTGTATTATATTTCGATATAGTGCCTTGTATTGACTAATATTTGCCTCTCATTTTTTTGTGTATTTTGGAATATTTGAAACGAATTTGTTAAAAGTATTATATCCAAAATATTAGGTATAATAGGGTATCATTTCATTATCATTTATTTACTGTTTAAATAGAATATATTCTATACATGTGTTTTGTTAATTTTTTTCTTATGTAACTAATTTTTTGAATGAATAATTCATGATATTTATCATTTATTTTTTAAAATACGTTTTATATAAGAAATAATAAAGTGAATGAAAAAAATTTTATATACTTTTATTGTTTATTCAGGACACCGAAATAATATCATAAAAGTATCACTAGTTTACATATTCAAGTAATTGGGATATTCAACTTTTCAAAAAATCTCAATTGAATTTAGGTTTTATATGTATTAAAACTTGTTAATTTTTGTTAAGCCTTTTATTTTTATACAATTTTTTGTCAGTATTATTATAAATTGGGTAATTTCAAAGTTTAATATTTTAATAATCATGATAAGTCAATAGTTTAAAAATTCTGATATATATTATTTTATAAAAATATGTAATTGAAATAATTAAGTTATAATAGAGCGAGGGCGGAGGAGGATATTTATATTATATTAATTCAGTAATTTTAATTCATACATAAAATAATATAGTATTGAAAAACTGGAAATTTTTGTTTAAGCTATTGTTCCATTATTCTATTAAATAATCTTATACGGGACATTATTTTTGAAAGAATTTTCATTTTTTATGGTTATTTAGGTGTAAGAAAAATAAATTTTGTGCATTATAATGAGTTTACGTTTATTTATTTATTAATTATATTCTATCATTCTAAAATTCTCCAATCCATTGCCGATAATGATCATTATTGGACCAATAAAAATTAAACCGAGTTTGTTAATATTAAACCGAATCGACCTTATCTTGTTTATATCGCTATGGTACCAAAGGTAATTTTTTATCATTATAAAATCATTTTATAGCATCTTCACACCTTGTAGAATAAATTATTTTAATTTGATCAAAAAAAAGTTTAATTTTTACCAAAAGTAAAAAATAACAGAGACCTCAATAAATATAAATTAAATTATTCCACATCAGAAATTCGTTGAAATTGTATTTTAAAACAAAATACATTACAAATAATAGAAGAAGTACACAAATGTTTTGTAAATCATGTTCATACTAATGAGTATAACGAATAGGTGTATAATTGGTGAATATTTTAGATACGTCAACAAAATAAATTGATAATATTATATTATATATTATATTACATAACTATGGTATACATTATCTTTTAACTAAAAATATATTACATCTTTGTTTACTATCGACGAAAATAATAAATTAACAAAAAGTAATCTTTCAAAGAAATCAAAGGTAATTTTTACATTCAATAAATAAAAGAAGATTTTTTAAATGTATAAAAAAAAAAATTATACGGTGAATATTATAAGAATTTTTTAAATATATTTAATTAATAATCAAGCTTTTTTGAAATTAGTTTTACATACAAGCTAAATTACAATATTAAGCAAATTTATGTTTCTGACATAAGTTTTTTTTCTCGTTTGTAAATATAAAAATAAACAAAATGAAAATAACTAGAAAAGCGTTTTTAGACGACATATAGTGTAAAATTGTTATTTAAAGTTATTAATTTAGATAAGTAATATAAAAAATGTTAAAGTTATAATTATAACTTATTTAGATATAATGATTAAAACTTATATAATATATTGTATAAGATAACAAAAATCAAGATGGTTGTATTATTTAATTAGAAATCATAAAAATTAGTAATAATAAATAAAATTATACTAAATAAATTGTTATATGGCATTGTAATAAAAGTTTATGGTAACTATGTGCCAACAATTATTTAATTTATTATAGATAAATTTCGATGATAATAACTTTTTAATAACATAATTTCTTAATTTTTAATATAATAGAAAATAATCATTA
The DNA here is from genome assembly GCA_018907185.1 of Platyscapa corneri. Taxonomy (NCBI): domain Eukaryota; kingdom Metazoa; phylum Arthropoda; class Insecta; order Hymenoptera; family Agaonidae; genus Platyscapa; species Platyscapa corneri. Next base: position 420,377 of record JACCHW010000090.1, read on the forward strand.
ACAAATCTATTTCATTTTAATAAATTCGGCGATGCACTTTTACTACTTACACATGCCAAAGTTAAATTTTTTCTTTATCTCGTAAAAACTATTTAATTAGCTAACATTAGATCTGTATAAATATATCATGATTAACAAAAATTTCATCTTAAATGTATTATAAAACTTATGGCACTGAAATGAAATTTATCAAAAATAAATTATAATAAAAATTGATTACGCTTAATATTGGTATATATATAATATATGTATTATTCTATGAAGTTTATGGTACTTTTTAAATATTATTACTAACTAAAAAAATTTAGATATTTTAAGTTCTTATTATATATTCAGTGTAGATAAATCGTGCTGTTAATAATTAATTGAACTAGTCAATATACTATCTTATCAAAAATTATTTAGTTTTTTTAAAAATTTGATATTTAAATCTTTATAATATTCTTATGAATTAATATAAACCTATGTTAATGATTTACACAATAAAGAACTGGTTATTAATATCATCAAATTTTTGTAATACTTTAATTATTTTATTAATAAATAGAAAATTAAGTATTATTATTAATTTTATTTTATTAACTTGTAGAGTCCATTCTTATAAAGGATATAATTACATTATATATTGTGAAACCAGTAATAAAATATTGTAATATACCATTAGTTTAAACTGTTACGATGCATTGTAATGTTTAATAAACATCAATTTTCTATCATAATTTAGATTAAAATAATGATTAATTGAACTTCGTTAATAATTCTATAAAAAAAAAGAAATAACAAGCAAATCTAAAAGTATCTCATAAGTTATTTTTTTCCTCATAAGATAAAAGTATATTTGTACAATTTTTGATAATAAAAATAAAAACCTTTTTCTTTTTGTAATTATAAAGTTTATAAAAATTTTCATCGAATTTGAAAGACTTATTGTGTACAAATTTGTAAAAATTATCTAATAATTAACGTAGATATCAATTAATCTTTTAACATTGTTTAAATAAGTACTTTTTAAGAATAGAAAAAAAGCACATTGGTATTGTTATTTTTTCACAATTTAGTAACAGTAATTTTGATATAAATACAACTTTCAATTTTTACTTTGAATGAAAATCAACTACATCTTGTAGAAATCCTTATAAAAAAATATACATTTTAATGAAAAAGTTACAATTAGTAAAATAACAAAGCTATTCGTAAACAAAGAATAAAAATAATATGAATTAGCACTAAGCAACAAATTAAGTTAGGTGTAAAAACGTATACAACACAAATATGGAAAAAGATCAATACTAGTCATGGAAAAGAGCAGCCGCATATTTGCGTGCGCATCAATGACACGTACACAACCAGTGAATAATTATGCACAAAAGTAGATACTGTAATAAAAATCACGGAATTATGAGTATTTATTTATAGAGTGGGGAAAACTTTGTATAGAAAATCAATAAGTAAAGGTCGGTGGCAACACCACACTACTGATGAAGTTAAATTACTACTTTGCTCTACTAAAAAAGTAATACGTTTATCACTTTTGAAAAAAAAAAATAATAAAAAATTTGTAAAAAATAATGTTTTATCGGTAAAGGTAACCGAAAACCCTTATATATCACGAAGAATCAATCAAAGGTATCCTAAACCTTTTATGGTTTTTACTTCTTTTTCTCGCCAAAAAAGTTAATAAAAATAAATCATAGCATACAAATATTTTAATATAAAAAAATGTTATCATGAACTAACATGTATATAAATCAAAGATGTATCAAATAATGAAAAAATCAGTAGACAAAAACAAGAACAATACTCAAACAGAGGACAGCAGAGACTTTAACATATCTCGATTCATTAAGCAAAAGAGGGCGCAGGCCTTCTGCGTGCGCAACTGGTCTTGATCTGGCAGGTGGAGCGACGACCGTCTGTCGAGGTAAAGATGAGGGGCATGTTAGTAGTCTCAGTGTATATTGCGTGCGCCGGTATTTGCGAAACTTGGAACTCAACATTCAAAGTTAGCCAGTTAGCCATTTATATATCCCAAGCATTTTTTAGTGTTATAGAGTATACGCATTGCTAGCTGTGCGTATGAAAAAGGACATGTCTACATTTTTTTCTTGTAACACTATAACGCTATTTAGAGTAAAGAATGGTGTGCCACGATGCTCAAAACGACATATTACTCAACGACATCTCAAGCTCTCTCGAAGGTGCCGCCATTAGTCAGTAGTTGCGAGCGTGCGAGATTTAAAAGCGCTTGCACGCTTGCACTAAATTCTTATCAGGTTGATTATTGAATATAATTGTAATGACAAAATCTGTAATCATATGATAAGATTTATGGATGTCAGGTACCTAGTCTTGAGAAAATATGAAGAAAGAAACATATCGATTAAATCGGCCTAAGATACAAAGGTCGTTAGCATATAGAAAAGGAAACGTGTTAAATTTTATTAATACTCAGCATTTAGTAATATATAATAATAATATAATAAATATAACATTGAAACTGACGAAAGTTGGATTAGTGTTATTTTTTATTTAAACATTTCAGAGCTTCTTAAATCGAAATTATATCTTAATAATACTGTTGGATTTCAGATTAATTCAATTATTATGTTATGAAGAATTTAAATTTTAACTTTAATAATCGAGTTTCGTCAATTATTATTTCTATTCGTTTAAATTACTAAGTTTAAGTTATGTACCATAAATATATTAATAATCATCATTATTACTGCTCTTACTATTATATTTATTATGAAAATTATCGAAATAAACATTTTTAATTACCAGTGGTAAAATTCAGAAAATATATTAGGTTTTAAGGTTATTTGCAACTTTTGTTCAGAAAAAAGTAATACTCCAGTAATATGGGTACAAATTTCGATCATAAATAAGATATTTATTCAAGACTTTTAAAATCAATAAAACAAAATTGTTCATTTATCAATTACATAAATGTAACAAAGCATCTGATGACACAGCTAACTCGAATCAATATTACAAGCTAATTTTATTTTGCAAGGTAAGCTAAAAATTGATACTTTTTTATTTAATAAATGACTTAAAACAATGTCGAGCAATTTCCATAAAAAAATTAATAAATTAATTATAAAAGTTTCGATAATATTGGTTTAATTTTTATATTTTACTTTTAATTTCATTTTTTATCAATTTCAATTAATAGACATTCATATTTTATTGAACTGTAGTACACGAATAGATTAATGCTTTTATTTTATAGTATTTTGTAATCCATTTATGAAAATTGCTCAACCACTTCAATAAAATATTTATGCAAAAAAGTAAAACAAATAAAGTACTTTATGTATTGAGAGAACAGTTAAAGTTTAAAGTTATAATTGAAATAAAAAGGAACAAACAAATATATGATTAAAACTTATTTTTATACAATTTAAAGCAAAGAGTACATACACTTTATGGAAATATGTTTATGACCATATTAACATATGGAAATATATTAATTAACTGTGTTACATCACTTAAGGCGATTAAAATATTCTATTCCTTCTATGTATAATTAATTTTTTAATATTATAATGTACAACTATAATTATAAGAATATACGTTACATTATGTATAATTTTTAGGTTAAATATTTATGTATCATATGAAAAAATACTTAAAATTAAAAACATTTATAAATAAGTATTGAATTGCAAAAGTTTATGCTTTGACAAAGATACATGTTTATATACATAAACATAATTAAAACTAAAATTTTTCTTTATTTAAAATATTAATAAAAAACTCAACACGTAATATATAATAGATTGATAATATTTATGTACATTTTTTAATTTCTTATAGGTTTATCTTGGAAACATATAAATTTAAAAAATAACATTTAATAGAAATAATATCCATATTGCTGGTAAAATATTGATTGAATTTATTAAAATCCATTTTTTAATCCGGTACTTATTAACATAGAGATAGTTCTTATTTTGATTCCATTCAAACGTATATCAATCGACAATTTACTCATAATAGAACAATTTATTTTATTTATGTAAACATTAAAATAAATATTTTTATGCCTGTTATCTCTCTCTCTCTCTCTCTCTCTCTCTCTCTCTCTCTCATTATAGCTACATGTAATAATTAATGGTTAATTTGTATTTTGACGCACAAAATTTATTTACATTTTTGTCGATTTTTAAAATTACATATTATCTGAAATAAATGGTTATAATAATAATAATAATAATAATAATAATGCAGTTATTATAGTTAGTAATACATAGTTATTATACAATCCTTTAAATTTTAATCATTTAAAATTATTTCATAGAAATCATTACTAGTCAAAAGTTTTATTAAAATGTTTTTGTTTTATAAATTCGTCTATAAGAAAAATCTATATTATTACAGAAAATAGTAATTATAATCTATAATGAGGAAAAACTTTTTAAAAATTAGAATTAATTCCGATGAAGATTTGAAAAAATGTATTCCTATCTAATATGTTTACTTTTTATAAAATATTTACCAATATTAATATTACTAAATCATAACTATTAAAAGTAGAACTATTAAGAAGTGAGGATATATTATTAACTAATGTTCTGTTTAATCAATTAGGGTATAATTATACCTACTATTCTTGTACCTTGAAAAAAAAATTCTTAATCAGTTAGCTAAAGTTTTTTCGTAATGAAACAGCATTGTTTGTTTAATAAATGAGCCATAATTCACAAATTATTATTTCCAATGTCTGTTGGTATTATTCTTTTTTAAAAAAAAAGTTATAATCTATCCATCCAGTCCTCATGTTCTTATGAGTAAATTTAACTGTAAAAATTCACTGTTTTGTTTGTCGGTTGGTTTTTGATGTATTAATGAATCGAAGTTTCTTCTTAGAATCCCAATTTCTAGAGTGATGACTTAGCGTTGACGATGGTGTCTGACCGACAGTTTAGATGGTAGTAATAAAAAAAATTCTATAGACATCTTTATATCGATTAAATCAATATCTCATAGTTTTCATAGCAGTAAAAAATACCCGAAGACCCATAGGTTATCAGAATAACCCATACACGGCTATGTCTTATACTTATACGTTTATATATAATATACGTCTTATAGCTGATCAATTAAAGATCATTAATTTTTTTTCATTGTATCTGGAAATCAAATTCATTTTATACAAATGCTGTTATGTGAATACTAACATATCAATCTAAAATTTTATATAGCATAGTTCGTAAAAGATAGTTATTTAAAAAATGACTGAAACATTGAAAATATAATGATTTTTTTATCTTCCCTTATCAAAATATTTTATAAAGACTTTTTATAAAAATTAGTTATTAAAAAATCATTTTTAAGCATAACAAGTTTTATATTTATTTAATAAAATAGCTTTAAATGCAATAAAAATTGTAATCAGTTTTTATTTTTATGCAAATTAAAAAAAATATAAAATTTTATAAAATTTTGTGCAAAACCATTAAAAAAATTTTTAATTATCTGTTCATTGATAAGTAATATGTAAAGTTAATAATATAAAATCAAACACTGTAACCTCATTGCTTTTATTTATTTTTAATATTTATATTATTCTTTTTATAATTTAATCATGTTATTCAATTGGTATTCAGTATCTACTAAATGTCACTAGTTGAATACCGCTAAATTAAAATTTCTTTTTGTTATTAACTTGGAAGAAAAGCACTATTATTATTTTTAGATTTTGATTGATTCTTTTTACTAGTTTATTCTATATATAATATGGAGGAATCATTAAAGATGTGATCAATATGTCTTTACTAGTAACTGCCCAGTATTTTGTCTTAAAATTTTATTTCATTATTGAATAAAAATATTTTCAGCATTTTGGAATGTAGTAACACGAGTCTATGAGCTTCTACTTTATAGTTTACGTATTTATCTTTCTTAATAGTACTTATTTCTTTTAGAGTAAATAGATTTCTTAGTAACAGCTGTTAGGAATTATTCGTATAATTTCTATCGACCAGAGGAAGAACTGTATTATATTTCTGACTGCCATCACATATCCGCATATATATCAGGTACCTTAAAAAATACTTCTTAATTTTACATTACTAACTCCATATTGCAGACTTGGGTGTTTCATTCAAACTTTGTTGTGCTTTTATAAATTATTAGATAGTAATAATAGAAGCGTGAAATACACTCGGGAATGTATTTTTACTCAAGATGTATAGGTAATTATGTAACTAGCCAATAAAAACCTATTGGATGTTATTATTCCATGTATATATTAACCAGTTTCGGAAATTAATGAGCCAGTAACAATACAATTCTTCAAAGTTATTCTGTTTTAGGAAGGTATTTTCTAAATATTTTATGAGTTGCTTGAGTTTAGGTATCTAATATATTAAGAATGAAACGATTTTATTCAGATTGCAATGGAAACTATATGAAAACGTGAATAATCTTAAAAGTTTCATCTTAAATAGCAAAACTTACTTTTCTTACACTTAAATAGACTCTCCTTTATGTAGACCAAACTTTTGGAACTGAGAAAAATACTCCTTAATTAAATTCATGGATAAAATAATATTATTGAGATAATAAATATTGATGAATTATTTAATTTTAAATTCAATCAATTTATTATTAACTTGTTATTTAATTATGAGGTTGTTTGCGATTTTATCACATATGTACTCACATTAAGAGTTCTTTTTTAGGTTTATAAAGTATTATGAACATTCTAATAAATAAAATCAATAATAAATACTACTCAAGTCTAAAATTGAAATGTACGACTCATTCCAAGAGATAGACACTTTCCTTGTATTTTTGCTGGACTTTCCATATTAGACTAAACAAAATAATATTTTCTCGATTTAAAGTATTATTCCTTTATACCTGTCATTGATAGAATTTGCTAAAAGTTTTTTTAGACTCGCTTACATTGGTATTTGGCGCTGTGTATAGAAGAAATTAGTGCATGAATGTTGACTCCAATAAGTATCACTGTATAAATCTTCATTAAACACAACTATTTTTACTTGTTTTTAAGCCACGTAGAAAATATTCACAAAGAATCTGTTTGGAGCTTCTTTAAAATGATTCCATCCAGTTTCAACTCAACTTTTATCATTTATTAGAGCACATTTGGCTCTTCGAGTACAGAGTAAGCTACAGAAGTTTAATCTATATTCAAGTAGTACAAATATTTTAGTTGTGATTTGCTGATTAAAAAAATTAATATATCGTCCATTTTATGCCAGAAACGTAATGATTAAAATGATAAAATTATTATTTATTTAAGAAATATACATATAATATTATTATTAAAAATCTGAACATTAATTGTATGTTAAAAACATTTTACGATGTATTTGCAATATTTTATGAGCTTTAATTTCACATATAATTTTCTAGTACTTAATTCTTTTTTTTTCTCCTTTATATGTGATCTAATTTTTTATTTCCCCTTTCTACTTCAGTGAATCCCGTAATATGATTTTTTTTCTCTTTTCGTTAATTTCTTTAAATTCTTTATATTAGATAGTGTACTATTGAACTCTTCGAATATCTATTTCATTACACAATCTATAACATTCATTTAGTATTAATTTGTTTATCAATGCGGTTACATATATAAAAATATATGTAATAATATATTTATAACACATAAATATATTTGAGAGGGCAAAACAATAGTCTAATTATACACTAATTAGCAAATTACCGTTATAATAAATTTTGTTGTAATTTCGACATTTCTAAGTTATCACGGCGTGAATGGCATATACGGAATAGCTTATCAAGAATTATAATTATTGTAAATAAGTGGAGAAATTATGAATAAAATAATTTCTGCAATATTCTTTAAATAATTTCCAAGCATATTTTATTGATGACACGCAAAAGCTATGCTCATTTTCTAAATTTTTACAAACATTAAAATAGCATATAAATATTACAATAATAAAACATTTTTATATTTCTAGTACTAGTACTGCAGATTAATAGTAAAATATTTAAAAGCATGATATTGTTATTTTTTGAAGTTAAGATCCCAATTTTAAAAAAATTTTTTTATAGTCTTATATTTTTAATTCGTTTTATCATAATCGTAAAAAATTTGTATTAAATTATCTTAAAATTTAAATGAAATCCTTAAAAAAATTATTACCTTTTGGCATAACCAAAAACTTCACAAGTTATAATTAATTTTCATTTTAATCTTCAATTATAAAATAGAATTTTTAAGTCAAATCTACGCTATTGTTACAAAAATCAATATTTTAAAACGTATAATTTAATCATTAAAATTAAATATTTCTAAATTAAAAAAAAACGCGTTATTACAAGTTTATGTACCATTGTTCAAAAAAATATTTTTAATTTTTTTGAAAAGCTATTATTTTTTTAATATTCTGATAATTTTGTTTTCTATTGATTATTTTTTCGAAAACTTGAAAAAGAATTGTTCAATTTTGACTTATCTTTGGACCTTATAATGGAAAAATAATAATTTTATTACATTACATACGGTTTAGACGAATAAAATGATGTTTGCAAAATATTATTTTACAAAATAATTATACAATAATTAATTAAATACAATTTTTTGGAGCATTAGTCGTATTTAACTTTTTTAATTTGTTCTTTATCACAATCGTGTATTGTAAAATTTAAATCTATCGTTTAATCTTGTAAGATAAAAGAGAGAGAGAGAGACAGAGAGAGAGAGAGTAATATTAATTGAGACTAGAAGAAAAAAATAAACATTGATCACATTTGTATTTGTTATTAAAATTATATTTTTTTAAATCAGTGTTCGTTGAAATATTTAAAATAGAACTATATTATATAAAATTCATTAAATTTGACGAAATGCATTTAATTTTTCAAATACATATCACACAAAATGTAGGAAAAACTTTTTTTTTTAATGAAAGCTAAATTAAAAAATTAAAAAAGCTACTTTTTTAATGCATAATATTATACATATATAAAATTTAATATTTTAAGCTTTTGTTCTAAAAATGTAAATTTTAAAGTACAAATTTTCAATATAACATTTTAGATATTTATTAATATTTCTTAAAAAATTTTAATCAGCTTTTTCAATACTTCTGTTTTTGTGACGATTATAAAATATTTTATTAATAATAAATTTAAAAACTACAATATTAAATTATGACTGCACCATATTAAAATTAGCCAAATAAAACCTTATTTTTAAAATAAAAATAGTAAAAAAAGTAGTTAAATAAAATACATCAAAGTTGTAAGTATTCTTGTAATATTTTGCATTTTTTATACTTCTAAGATTTTATTTTATGTATATATATATATATATATATCTCAAGTAGATTTCATGCACAAAAGTTATTTGAAAAAGAATCAATTTGTACATTATTTTATGTAATTTTTTTTTTATTCTTACGTATAAATAGGTAAATATCACCTATATATTAAAAGTAATTATAAATACTTATTTTTTATAAACGATTTCTATTTCTAGCATAGAAATAACAATACTAATCTTAACTGAACAATCCATAATATATAAACTATACATTATTAAGTTTCTTTGTCAAAAGCATTTCGATAAAATATTAAATGTTTCTTTTTTATGTATAATAAAAGTCATAATATAAAATTATAAGAAAACTCGTTTGTTTTTAAAATAAAATCATCTTAAAGTAATCTCTATTTGAATAGTTTTCTCTATTAATTATAATTATTTTTTTCAATTATTCTATAATAAAATTATCCAAAATTACTTAATTCCTTATTTATTATAAAAAAAAATATTACGTATTTTACAGATAATGGCTGCAATTAGAACAGGAAGTTATTGTTGTTGAATGAATATCAAATTGTTCTATGTCAAATTGAACATAAACGAAATCGTACCTGACAACTTCAAGAATACTTCAACGAAAATATGTAACAAAAAACTTGCAATAATTGAAATCATGCAAATAATGATCAATATTAGCAGAATAGCGGATGTGTTCTTTGAAAAATGTAAACGACAAACGTGCCTTTATAATAGGGTTCGTTGAGTACATTTCTATATCCTGGTTTTTAATTATTATAAATTTTAAATATACATTTCCGATAACAAATACATTCGTTTGTAAAGCTCAGAAGTAAATTTTCAACAAATTTTTGAAACTTAATTTCAGTAAAATGTTGTTTATTTAAAAATAGACTTAAATTATATTTGCATGTATTAATACATAATAAATTATATATTAACAAGAACTTAAATTGAAAGTATTTAGCCGATAACTATAATATGGATTCCAAAAAAGTAACAGAACAAACTACGGAAAATTCTAGAGCTCAATCGCCTATCTTACAAGAGTATGGTATAAACGGGGATGATCATCTTTATTACATTATTATGGATAAACTTGTCACTAAACTAAATGATATTGAGCATGAGTTAAAATGTGCTTGGAGAATATTAGATATTTTGAATCAAGAATGTATAAAAATGTGGGATAAATTAGAAAAATTAGAAGATTTTCTGTATGAACAACAAAATGTAATCACACAATTAGTTGAGCTTCATCCTACTATAAATGAGCAAGATAACTGCAATAGTAGCAGTGAATCAATGACTAACCAACAAAATCCAGTAGGTGAATTCGATACAATAGCTGAAAACTTAGATGCAGGCATAAATATTTCAGAAACAAATATTTTACGGGACAAATTAACTCAGCAGGAATTAAAAAGGATATGTAACTTATCTCCAGATTCGAATATAACTACATCTTCATTATTGAATATGCAAAGAAATAACAGATATTTGGAAACGCTAGAAACATTAGAAGAAGAAGTGACAATTCCAGATGAAGCTTTTTATCGAAGTTTAAATAATGCTTATCGTGAAGATTTGATTTGTGGTGATTTGTCAAGACCTAGTTCACAGCTTGGAATGATTTGGGAAGAAGCCGAAGATATTGATGAACCTTGCGGGAAAAAAGATGCAGTAAAAAATATTTTTGAAAAGAATCTAGAGAAAACGAAAAATGAAATTAAAAATTTAGAGAATACTACATGTCAAGTTAAAGAAGAAATCACGCAGATACTTCTTAAAAAAAGAAATGAGTTAAATGAAGATGAAGGTGAAATATTTAGTGCAACAGATTACAAAACTTATCGTGGCAATACTCCTTGTGTTAGTGAACAAGATTTGGCCCAGTTATCTACTTTAAGTTCTATAAATAAAGTTTCTTTAGAAAAATTACAAAAGTTAAGTAGAGTATCTGATAAGATACAAAAAGATCCTTCAAATCTCCCAGAGCTTAGTAAAAAGCTTGTAGAAGTTTCTAAAAAACAATGCACTTCTGAATCTGAAATTAAATTATCAGAAGATGCAAATAGTACAGATGAACAATTTCGAACAATTCATGTTGAAGCAGATATTGACTATTGGACATATTCTAAGAGTCCAAGTTCTACAGGTCGATCTATATCCAGAGTAAGTACAGATAGTGGTTTAACTACTGATGGTGACTTTACAACTCGATCGATATCACCGAGACTGAACGCCGCAACCAGAACCAATTTAGATTCAATTTCATTAACATATACTCAACCAAGATTTGGTTTTGTTGCAGCAATATTAGAAAATAGCCCAGAACCCATAATTCAATTGCCTATTGATGTAGGTTGTTTTGCAAAAGGATATGCTGAAAATAAAGAATTAACTGATCTCATGGTAGAAAGTTTGACACCTGTAACATGTGCATCTCCTATAGTACACAATAAGATCATGGAAAAAATAAAATCGACTCATTCTATTGATCAAGATGGTTATTTTAATAATGTATGTAAGTTGAATTTGGAATTTTCTGAAAATCAAATATCACAAAGTCCAACACCAACTTCTCCACCTCCACCTGCACCAGGAGATTCAAATCAAAATGCTCTTTTAAAAAATGATGAACACCAAAAAAGTAATATACCATACTCTAAGGCCTTAAATATCTTGACGAATAATGAAAACGTATTTGATCATAATATCAGTTCTCAAATATCACATTCTCCAAGATCTTCTAAAATTTCACTAAAAGATACAAGTAAGCTAAATAATAATATTGTGGAAGTCAAGTCAGATGCTGGTTTTTCTTTAATGAGTAGTTGGAGCAATTTTGAAAAATCACTTAATTTATCAAAAAATTGTGTTACTAAAATACAAACATCTTATTCATTAGATCAAACAACTCCCCTTTTATCGAGCATTAAATGTTCGGAAACAATAACACATATACCTTCTCTTCGAGATTCCATAAATATACAAGTTAATCAAGAACCTTTTTATAATACTTCTGAAGGAAAAAATACCCATGGTAAGAAAGTATGTGCTGCAGCTAATAATTTGAACAACTCTATTAGTAACTATACATCACTAGTTCTAGGTTGTACTAATTCTTCATTAGCACATGAAGATTTGGAGCTAGTTCCACCTCCTGCACCTGAAATAATTTTACAAAATTCAAAGCAACCAAGTTATGAACAAATTTCATCTCACAAATTTGATTCAGTTTCAAGTGGAACAGTTGATTTTTTATTTAGAAATCCACAATCATTTATTGATTCTGCTGCTGGAAGTAATCAAACAAAAACAATTGCTACAGTACTGAGTAATTTAAAAATGTCCGAACAAAATAATAAAACAAATATTCATTATCCGGAACAAAGAGATACATTAATGATACATCAAAATAACTGTAATATATTACAAAATACTCTAGCTACTACCACTGCAAATTCATTATTACACATGAATGAAGCAAAAAAAACTGTTTCTTCGTCGGAAGAAATAATAGCTCATAATGATTATAAGACAATAATTTACAAAACAATGTTTCCAACAGGTAATATTACAGATGCATTATCTTACTATCCAACTAGTAAGACGCTTCCAAAAAATTTATCTAATGATAACAATTATTTAAATACGATGGAGGAAAATCCACATAAGGATTCAAAACCTTCAACTAACCAATCAATTATATCTGAAAGTAATGATTTTTTATTTGATAAGCAATATTTACAACCAAATGCATATCATTCTGCTGATTATCACACGTATGCTAATCAAGATTTTTTTCAAACGTTTGAGCATAATCATATTCAATATACGCCCAATGATGAAAGCATTCCAATAACTAATATATTTAAAAAACAATGGCAAAGAGACCATCATTACATGCAAGAACAAGATACACTTAATACTTTTTTAACCAATGATGATTCTGCTAATAAGGAACTAAAAGAAGAAATTTATGATGCTTCAAGAATAATTGTTTCTCAGTCCGGCTATATTAGTATTTCAACAGATATAAAAGATTATGAAATTGATTTAACTAAAACGGCAAAAAAAATTAGAAGAGGTTCATCTTTAAAAAATGCTATGAATTCGATGAGTAACTGGTTACCTGATTTACATCTAAGTAAAAGATATAGAAGTCGATCTTTACCTGGAGATGTTAGACAAGAAGATTTAAACGTACCTCTTGATTCGGAAAGAGAAAAACAATTTTTAAGTAATAGCGTAACGATAAAAACTCGCGGAAAAGGACAAACTACTCATAAGAAGAAGAGACATATCCTTGTTTCCACTGTCTCAGGAATTTTACAAAAAGCAAAACGTAAAACTCACCAATCACAATCACTTTCAGATCCAGAACAATCTGAGACTGAATGGAATAATGGACATCATAATACTGTGTTAGAGGATGAAGATAGTATATTTGCTGATAATAATCAAGAACTTGCTCTCTTTGCAAAGGTAAAATCCAATACAAAAAAAAAATTGTTTCAACCACTCTCTTCACATCAACAGCAAGTTCAAGAACAGCTAAAAGAAGAAACTGTTATACAACAACAAATGTTTCAACATCAGCAAGTACTACAAGAAAATCAAGAACAACTACAAAAAAAAATTGCTCAAGATAATGAAATTGATGAAATTAAAATGCAACATAAATTTCACTTTGACAAACCAGAATCTATTGAACCAATAATACGTTTTGAAGAAGAAACTTCAATAAAAAACACCATATCTAATTCTATTGCATCTTCAATTTTTGCTACAGTTGGCGATATAAAAAAATTTGGAAATAATTCAGATGAAACTTTTAATGACAAAGTAGCGAAATCTTTTCCTGTAACACTCATGGGTGGTGCTAGCATGGAATTCGCTGTATCAAGGGCTCTGGGAAAATATCGACAAAGACAGTCTTCAATAATTTCAGATGATCAAGATGATTTTAATGATAGAAAATTTGATGAAAGTTTGTTGCATTCGTTAAACGCTAACTTATCTTGCTTAGAAGAAATTCTAGAAAATAATGATAAAAATGAAAATAGATCAAAATTACCGGTAACAAATATTTCTGAAGAAATTCAATTTTCCGATAATGATCATTCAACAAGCGTACGAGGTTATATTCAAAGTGGTAATCGATTTACACCACGACATCAACAATCTCTTGAAATTCCATGGGGAAACTCCCGTAGTGGTGATGGTGATGAAGATAACAAAAGCACTCATTCATACCGAAGTACATCAAGAATATCTTCTCGGCGTCAAAGTACTGAAGATTCTATTGATTCTGAAGATGAATGGTATTGCTATGAATTAAGAAAACTAGAAGAATTAGAAAGACAATCTCAAACAATAGAAATTGATAAAAATCGTGTTAATATAGAAGAATTAATGGAAATAGAATCATATCAACCCGATGAAGATGTAAAAGAAAGAATGTCATTTGTTCTTAAAGAATTAAAATTAAAATCAAAAGAAAAAAATGATAATAAAGTGTTAGGATCTATAAAATATAATGAAACAATTACAATTGATCAATTTCAACAAGAAAAACCTGCTTTAAAACAGAAATTTGAAGAACCCATAGAAAGTATTTTTGCTAGAGTAACAGATTATCATACTTGGATCCATGAGGAAAGTATTAAACACGAGCAGAAATCTATTACAATAGATGAAGAATCATCTGGAGAAACATCTGGACCTGACAGTCATGTACAATCTATTGAAGAGGATGATGAACAAGATGAATTACAAAAAGAAATTGAAGGACAGTATTTCAGTACAAATTCAAGTGAATCCACTCTTCGCATCAGTGACAAATTACAACATGAATCTCATTCAATTATTTGTGAAAGTAGTTTAAGTCTATCGCATAGTAACCTAACCATTATTCCTGATGGTTGGAATTCTGAAACAATTTTCTCTGGAAATAATCGAAATAAAATTACGAATACTAAAACTGATGTAAATATGACTCTAGATCTTCCCAAAATTAAAGTAGATAATTCATCTTCTATAAATTCAGCTACCAGTTTGAGAAAAGAACAAATTAGTCCCGGTTTATCCAGTTCAAAATGGAAACTCTTGAAAGCTTTAAAAGAACGCAAAGCTGAAGAACAATTAAAAGAAGTTGAAGAAGCAACGAAAGAGGCTACTTCTGTTACTCAAGGATCAACAACTGTGAGTATCATGATTAAGTGCAACATTAAAAGCTTATTAAAAAGTGTATTTGAGTTATAATGGTACAATTTAATATAAATTTATAATGAGTTGATAAATTATATAATATTAGAATTTTCATTCAAAGATATTAAGTTTGAATACAATAAATAATAAAATTAATATTAATTAATAATCGATTATGTTCCATCCAATTATATAATTATAACTAAAAAATCAATAGATTACAAAATTTATTAATACTAAATGATTTATTGAAAACTGTAAAAATATCATTACACATACTTAGATTAAAATATATAAAAAAATTTAATTTAAGAGAATTTTCAAGTATTCATTGAAATAATATAAAATGTAAACGAAGTATTATGTAAAATAAATATCAGAGATAAAAACTTTTAAAAAGATTTGACGCATGTTTTTAAAGTTCACACACCCAAGTTATTAATTATGAAATAATAAACTATTTGGTTTCCTCATATTTAAAAGTTATAAACAACCCTAGATATTGAAATTATATTTTCCTCAAAATATGTTGAATATTACTATTCGCTTTTAAACAAATTATTGAATTAGTAGTAATATTTCAATAGCAATATTTGAATTATAAATATCAACTACAAGTTTTAAATTATTAATTAAAATTATTGCTTTTTTCATTTTTTGTACCTAATACTTCATAATTTTTCTTCTAAATTAAGTGAATTTTCGAATATAAAAAGTTACTATGCCCGCGTGTGTGTATGTGTGATTTTGCAGTACTTACTTATTTGTTCTTTCCACCTTTCATGCATCAATCAATTTAAAAATAATAAATTCTGAGAAAATCTCACGCTATCATTTGATTGTATATTTTCTTAGAATTTTCCTAGAACATTAGTTTCTCATTCGCAAGGTATAAAAATATAAGTAATATTACTTATTAAACGTGCAACTTTCAACGGATTTGAAAAATAATATATAATCTTGTAAATCAGTTTTGGAAAATTTATTTTCTCTATTTCTGTTCAATTTTTATAATTAAAGATTGTTAAAAATTTAATAGAGATTGAAAAACGTACGAAAATTACACATTAATAGTATCATAGCAGTAAATACATTTACTATTCAAATGGTTATAAAAATATGTGCTTATAATTTTTTTTCAAGTTATATATAAATAGTCGTTAGAATGGGATTTTAAACTATTCGATTGATATTATTTTATACTATACTTTGTACCAAAAAAAAAATTATGTATGAATTAATCGCAATTTGATAAAGTTAATTTAAAATTGTCAAAGAAATTTTAGTATTTTCATTAGAAAAGCGTTCTAGGAATTGAAAAAAGTCGCGAAGTTAATATTTTAATAACAATATATTAATTATAAAAAACCTTAAATAATGACATCGCGATAATTGGATATAGCCTCGAATAAAGAGGGTATAGATAATATAGAAAATGCAATTAATGTGCGATCGAGCAAGGACCGTATTGGCTAACAAATTATTAAAATTAACAAAATTTGGTTATAAAGATTTTTTTGGATGACAGAAAGGATTGGAAAAAGAACCGTAAGTAAAAATCTGTGTAAGATTAGGATGTATTTGTAAAAAATGTGTACTTAAGATTAGAATAATTATAATTTGTTATGAGAATTTATCTAGAAAAAAAGTCGTCTAGTCAATAAAGGGAGGTGGCAAAGAAAAATATCTGTTTATCAAATCTGTCTGTTTTTAAAAATTATATACGTCAAATATACAAAAATTAAAAATTAATAATTGTTTTATAAAATTTATGCATAACATAAATTTTATAGAATAAATAATTTTTATAATTACGGTCAATATACTTTTTCAAGATATCTCTAGCACTGAAAAATATTAGGATGGTACTGTAATAACTTTTTTTAATTTTAAAAATAGCTAGTGAACTTTCTTCCAAGTTCAGATACACATTTGAAATTAAGTTTCACATACAGTAGAAAAAAAATTTTAATATTTGAACTTCGAGTACAAGAATTTTCTCCCAATAAAGTGCAGTAATCTTTGGGAAACCTAACAAAATTCGTTATTACTCTGTAATCGCGAATAATAAAATGTATTAAAAAATACAAGCAAATGAAAAATTCTAATTTTTTAGCGCCATTCAAAATTAAGATATTGTAATAATAAAAAAATAGTACATCTACATTTTTCAGATAATCTATGGTAAATACGGATAAAAATAACATAGATGCTGATATACTTATAGTTTCAAGTAAAATCTAAAACAAAAACTCTGTAGAGTTTAATGTAATCTTTAAAATTTTATAATAAAAACATTATATCAGTCTACTTTTATTATAATTTTTCTTGCTTTCTTTCACGTGTGTGATTACGTAGATCAATACTCATTTATGTATAATTAAAATTGTTATTTTATTATTAATTCAAATTTTTCTTATTCATTCAGAGTCTGTAATCGGCTTATCATTATTGTGTTGTCTCGTTTTTATATAAGATAAAATTGAGCTTAAGGATCAGGAAAAATTATTAGCACACCTTAAATAGATTATAATTAATTCTGTTATTACATTTTAGGATCAAGAGCTAAAACGAGGCCACCTTTTTCCGTGCGTACGCAACATGTGTTTCATTTGATCCGGTCATTCTAGTGACTTTGCATGCTTTTTTGTCGCCTACATTTTTACGCATAATATATACATTAGAAATCTCAACGAGAATTTGTCTTTATAATATTGTAATTAATATAGTTTTGGCATATTTAATTTCAAAAATATATAATGTAAAAATATAAAAATAAAAAAATAAATATATTTACTGCAACATATTTTTAAAACTATATTACATAATAGTTTTCTAGCACATATTTATCTTTTAAAATGTAATAAATATCAATTTATGCTGTAATTTTTCTCAAAATTTATTTTTAATTATTTCACTAAGTAATTTCTACTCAAAATATTTCTACTGAAAATATTTAAATTTGTTATTTATCAAATCAAGAATTATAAAAGAAAAACTATAGCATAAAATATATAATATTTTAAATTTTGTTTTGTTCGAGAAACAGTAAAATTTCCCGTTAAATAAAAAATAAGTGAACGTAGTGACCAAAAACTATATTAATGGATATTATACACTGTCAATAAGTAAAAATAATTGTACAGTATTGCTCAATAAATTTTCTAAGAACTTAAGTAGAAAGAAAATTTTAGCTATATGAATTCAGTGATGTTATTAATCATTATTATACATAGTAATGAATAGTGAAATGAAAAATTATTAGAAAAAACAGAAGAAATATTTTTAAAAAATAACTAGTTAGATGGAGAACTTAAGCGCTTATCACAAGGGTTGTACTAACACTTCCAGCACTTGTTTATAAATCTAGCGGTTCCTTCCACATAGTAAAATAGGGGCATATAAATGTTTTTTTTCTTTTAAGCCATTTGAGTTTCCACGATGAAGGTAACTTAAATCGTTGTGTTCTCTAAAACTTGTAATTCTAATAACTTATTGGAAGTTTATATGTATCCAGGAGAGAAATCAGATTATACGTTTAGATAGAGAGTTCATAATTAAAGAAAATTACTACAACATCGCGCTAATGCCAGCATCGAATTAATGGATTAAGGCTTCGAGTTGGAAAAGGGTGTGTTTATTGTGAGTAGATGATATTATTGGCCAGTACGCAGAAATAAGAGTTGAAAGTATAAGAGTCTCGAGCTACTTGACACATCCGTGAAAAGTCTGGGGATTTGGTGGTACAAAAAAATTTTATGTTAAATATAATAGAAGTAATGGTGTATTATAAAGAAATTTATTACACTCTCAACTTATGAATGGAGGAGTTTCAATAGGATTTAGCAAAAAGTTTATCAGACTTTTATTTTTCTTTAAAAAGCTTATTTATTTCTTAGAGAAGAACTGATGAGTTCTTGTTCTCTAGAATTTGATACAGAAATCTGATTTTCTAAAGAATAGAAAATTAACCCGAGGGCGGAAATTCAAAACCAATATACGAATCACTTTGAATGAATTGACGTCGGAAATAAGCTGTTATGTGCTTGGATTTCCAAATTTTAGTCAAGCATCTTTACTATGAATGATAATGGAAGCAAGCGCTCCCACTATAATGAGAGCATGTCGTAGAATCAGGATTTGTGCAGGTTTAGATAACGTGAACGTACAAGAAAGTGCTGGGGGCAATACAGAAGCGAATTCATCAGGGATCCTGGGATTAACCACGTGTAGAATAACTTTCCGCGCGGACGTCCTTGTCAAATAGCAGAAGCGTGAACCGTCGTACATGGGAAAATTTTTTCCAAAAGTTTCTGTAGTGAACAGGTAGAATAAAAGGTATAGCAGGTATGAATATTATTGCAAACATAATTTTAATTCATTTATTTGTTAAAAAGAAAATAATAGAATAATATCTATTTATATAAATTGATATAACATTCATAAATGAGTCGAAAGAAAAATAAAAATATTATTTTTAATATTTTTATAACTCTGAATGAAAATTTAAGAAATAAAAGATAAATTCTTAGATTAGTTTGCACTATCACGTCTTAAAACTATTAAAATTATTAACAAATTAATAGAATTAAATAAATAATTAAATAAAATTATTAGAAGTTTGACTGAAAAAATATTTAATGCATGTGTCCTCGGATGTATTTTATATGATAATGTAACTTATAAATTATTAAAATATAATTTTTTAATTTATAAAGCTGCTTTAGGAGAGTCATTAATGTAAGTTTAAAAATATTTAAAGATTAAAAACTAGTATAAATTAACGTGAACAGTATATATAATTAGTGCAATATCAATCTTCCATTATATTCATAATATCCTTTACACAAATGCATAATTTTATAATATTACTGTGAAAAAGTAATATTAAAATAAATTAAATACTTTAACAAAATAGTAATAAAAAATAATTGATTGAAGTAATTATGCATTCATTATTCAAAATAAGTCAAATTTAAAAACATAAAATAGTAATATAAAATATACAATATTGTTTATAATTAAAAATTCAAATTGAAAAAATTAATAGATAAAAATAATGGATATAATACAAAGAAATATATACAAATAATACCGTTAATAATAAAAATTTATACATGTGTTTTAAAAAATGGCATTACCCTAAATTTTAATGAATATTACAGATTGTTCTAATAAACATTCGTTAAAAATGGATTTTAATAGATTGTAATAAAGCCTAAGAATTTTTTATACAATGTTTTGTTGAACTTATATTTTTATCAAAAATATAATATAATTGAACACAATCAATATGTTTTGTATTTCACTTAGGTTTTTTCTACCATATTATTATTTCTTAATCTATTGTTGCCTGTATGATTTATGAAAAACGAAGTAAAAGCATAAAGTAATTTCATCAATGATTGTTTTATAAATTATAAAATATAAAAATAGAACAATTTACTTTTGCACAGTATAATTTAAACATTCAAAATTTTTTTCATTTACATATAAAAATAATACTGAAGTACATACATTTTTCCTAATTTTAAATTAACGAACTATTAATTAATATAACTACACTATTTATAATATAAAAAATTAGCTGTGAAAGTAATATCATAAATGATACAAAGTTTTTCACTTTAGGAAAAATAATAATAATAAAACATAGTCAAGAAATTAAATCCATTAAAGTTAAAATAGCTGGTTAATGTTTCTTTATAGAAATTTTCATTAACCAAGAAATATTATGTAAAGGCACAATCTAAGGTTGATAGGCACGTAGTATATTTAAATAAAAGTGGTTATTTCGAATACGTTTTTAGAATTGTATTTTACTACAAATTAGTTTTATTAACATCAATTTGTGCTCACGCGGTTTATTAAATATCATTATTAATTGAAATTTTTTAATAATGTTGCAGGATTCACGAAAAGATTTAGCTAACGTAAACTTGGTTGTATCGGAAAATATAATTATTATATATTACTTAGAACGAAACTTTTTTAAATTAAATTTATTAATAAATTTACAAAAGTAAATGGTATAAAGTTAAAAACATTAAATCGAAATGAATCGATAATTAAAAATATTTTGTAATACTTATTTCCTTTTTCTGCATTTAAAGAATCTTTTAATATAAAATTAACGTTAATAATTACTTTTTTAATAAAATTAAGAAATAGACTAATTTAAAATATTAATAAATGAATTGTAAAAAGCGTTAGAAAAATGATTTATTTGAACTTTTTTTGTTCTTTTTGGTTGTAATACAACCTTCGAAAGACTAATCTATATAGGTCATTCATAATATACAGTAATCAAAAAGCCCGTATAAATTATTGCAGCAACGTCTGTTATCCCACACATAAAAAGCTGAATCATACACTTATCAGTGTTGATAACTTGCTTGCGGTGTGTGCCAGTTTCGGCTTCATTTACCTACGTTGCGCAATTTTTAAACGATTATTGACAATTAAGAAAATTAAAAAAGTTATTCAAATGTAATTTCATCCATACTTCCACGTAATAACACAAGTGTTCGATTATTGATCGAGTTTGATTAATCTAATTAGATGAAAAGGTGTTTGAAAGAGTTAATAAAAATAAGAAAAATAAAGAAGTAAACAAGAGTAAAGAAGTATGAAATAAGTTTAACACTGCCTATCTGTGTAGGGGGTCGTATTAACTTAAGTGAAAAATCAACAAGGCGTCTTACTGGAAAGACTACACTACGATAGTTTTAGCGGTCTGAAACCTCTTATTCTCAAGAATTTTCTTTCATATTAGAAATTGATCGATCGTCGATTGAAGGAGATATATTACTTTGTTTCTTGTATCTCTAAAGTTAACAGTCTAAGTAAATAAAACAGTATTAGAAAATAAAGTATTATAAGCAATAATAATAGTATAAACAAATAATTACAGATTAGATAATTAAAATTACAAAGAGAAATTATAATGTGACAAAAGTGAAACAAAACTGTCAAGTATCATCACAGCAACATCTAATAACTTATTTCGTCTCACAATTCGTATTTTTTAATTGATTGAGACGACAATGCTTATTTATTATTAGCCGATGTAATATAGAAATTATCATCTCAATGGATAAAAAACATCGTACGACACAATGGGCCTTACGATTTCCTCTCAAGCCTGGGCTCTTTCTTGTCAAGAGCTCTAATTCATTAAAAAATAATCTATATAATTCAAATAAAATACATATCCGTCGAGGTTCATCGCTTACTGAATTAGATAAATTGCAAGGGGGATTCGCAATAGCGGATATGGCGTGTTCAACGAAGAAAATATCTGAATCTTTACCCCAATCAGCTGCTCAATCACTTTCCGAAATCAATTTTTATTTGTCAAGTAGTCTAGTACAAGGTAGCATCGGTGATCTCATGAATCTTGAAAAATACGGCGGATCCAACTGGAATATAAGGACCATAAAGAATGAGACACTCGTTGCAACAACAGTTCCTTTGAGTACAGTTACATTTCGGCATAGTCCGTCATTTAAAGAATCTATTAATAGTACTTTTCAAAAAACGAATGAACCTAAAAGTAATTCATTCACTTGTGCACAGCGTACGCTTCGACTGAGTAAACTTATTAAAAAACAACGCGAGACTAAGTTGTGTTCAAGCTCTTTTTTTACTAAGGAAATTGTAAGTTATACTCGATATATTTTTAATTTATTCAAATTTTATACTATGGAAATGCTGTTTCTTACCAAAATTTTAACTAATATTTCTTTCTTTCAATGTATTTTATTATGATTTAGAGAAATTTAAGTTTTAATAAAATGCCTTCTTTTTTATGATATTAAAAAGTGTTTAATGAATTGAAAATTTTAATCGAAATATTATATTGTGCATTATTAAAATTTTTCACTATACAAAATTTACCTCATCTAACGTATTAACTAAAAAAAATTTTATAAAATTATTTGATATAATAAATTATTTCATATCTGCAATTATTAAATATTTAATTATTATTTTTATTATATATTTTTAATATAATAAGTGATACAATAATAATTTATGAATTGTAGTTTGTGAAATACTATTTGAAATTAAATTTACTAATTTATATAATCCGAAATATTGTTAACTTATGGAATACTATTATTTTCTAGGTGAGTAAATGTAATATGATACTAAATTTTGTATGGTTCTATTATAGCGGTCTGTATTCCATGAGACTGTTACAGTCTGAAACGTTGAATCATCTTTTAATAATATCTTAATTATGAAGTAATGAGTCACTTAACATAATCTAATATACTGAAAGTATTTAGTAAGGAAAAAAATTTAATTATTAATAATTGAAATTATATTAAAAGTGATTCATATTAATAAATCCATACAAAAATGTTTTCTATAATATATTAAAATCAAATAATTTATTTTTAAGTTTGAAATTATTGTTTTAATATAATACAATTTTTCATAGTAAAGAAGTTGTATCTTACAATATTAAAAATTAAATCTTTAAAATATTAATTTTAAAAATCGTTTATGATTGCATTAAAATAAACCTACGCTTTGTATGACTTATGTATCGGTTACATATTAGTACAGTATGTAGGATATTTTATATAACATTGTTCAAATATTGTTATTCACGTAGAGATGATTGCTTGGCCAGAAAATTATAACATTTTAATATTTATGTCCTGATATATATGTGTAGGTGCTTATATACGTGCCCTCTAGGAAATGATGATTTAAAATCATTTAAATTTTATTAATATGCAACTTATGTATGTAATGTCAGTTTTATTTTCACATATTTTATTTTTAATATAGATTTATGATATTAGAATTATATTAATTAATAGGTGGAGAATTGTGCTATAATATTTGTAACGTTTTGAATTATAATAATTATTGTAATAACTATTCATTAATATTATTCGTATTATATGTGTGATAATTAATTAACATTGCATGTGTGATAATTAAAACTACAAATTAATATAATATTTTTTAATCGAGCAATTTTTCTTAGCGCAGTTAAGAGCAGTTAGTATAAATTTTTCCTTTTTGATAGCGTTTTTTAGTTTCATGAACTATTAAAAAATTATAAGTCAAAAAATTTTAATACCTAATTTTATAGAATTTGGTCTTTTCAGAAGTTTATATAAAAATTTTTGCATATATGCCCATTTAAGGTAGAACGCATATTTCTTAAATATTTTAGAAATTATTTTTTGCTCCAATATTAGAGAATTTCTAAAGTCTTTGAGAATGTAATAATATAACGTTCTCATAGTTTTAAATGCGTGCTCTTGACTTGGAACTCGATGCTTTTTCATGTATTTTACATTTAGTATAGGGTGAAGCTTATTTGGCATTTAAAATCAGCATTCGTGGTCTTAAATACAAGCTCACCGTGCTCAATGAGTGTTTTCTACAGGCAGTATAACTTTCATTTGTCTATTTCACTAGGATATGTGTATATATTAGATTATAATTAGTAATATTACACTACGTAATTACTATTCCTTGTCAAGATAGTGATTAAAAAAAATACGCACGTTAAGTGTCTCTTCTATTAAAACTAGTGAATTTGCTGATAAAGTAATAGTCAGTATATTTAATACTGTTTCTGTAATGAAATTTAGAGTCGCATGTTAATATACATTAATATATAAAAAATTTTTTACTGAATGAGTTGGGTTCGTATTAATTATTTGTATTTATTACTCAACCTATTTTTCGATAAAAATAATAAATAATACTTTTTTACTGCATCTATTAAATTTTTTTATTATCATCTTTTTTCTCACTAGTGATTACTTTATTTGAATATTGTCTAGTATCTGTATTTGGTTTTTTTATTTGTAATTTTATTGTTTTTTTTTATTTTATTATAAGTTATTTGTTTCTCTCTTTTCCTCTACAGTGACTATAGTATAGTGATCTTCGTAAGAATGTGCCCTTGCTTATTAATTTTTTTGTGGGAAAATTTGTAATTTGTTATTTTTAATCTTTTTTCTATTTTTTTTTATTTATTTATATTTTTATCCACATTTATTTTTCTAAATATAAGATTTATTATTTTTTTATATTTTTGTCTATTCTTTCTATTCTTCTTTCTATTTTCTCTTTATTGGTATATTTAAAGACCATGATATCTTTGGGAACCTTTTACAGCTTCCATATCGTCTGAAATGGGTTGATGTTGTCAACTCCCCTTTAATAGTACATTTTTCTCTTTTCACACATGAGTCCTTCCATTTCGGGTATTTTGCATCGGTATTAAAAATTCTGAATAAAAAATACAAAAATTTGTTTACGCAGTGGACAGTGATATGTAGAATATTTACGCCGTATTTTATTATTTCTTACTCTTTTTTCGTCTATTAACTAAATAGAATACTTAAAACTTTAAAAATATGAATATAGATAAAAATGTCAATGTATTTTATTCATTTAAGAGTGAGATTTGTGGTTTGAGTGTTTTGTATGCTCTTTTTTGTAAACTTTATAAATAATTAAGTTAATCTTTATATTTTGTGTCTTCAAATTTCTTTGAGCTTCTTCTGTAACATTACGGCATTAGTTGCACATTATTGTTATTTTATCTAAGAGTTTTGTTTATTACATATGAAACTAACTGTCGAATTTTCATAATTTGTTTATCAAGGGGTATTCTTCTTTAGTAAACAATATATCTTCAAGTTCTCGACTATTAATTATTTTGGATCAGGTGGTTTTCCTTCTTTGGTTATAATTGTTTTATTTATACAATCACTGTTGCATTTTCTAGAATAAAATACTTTTAAGGTGGATTGCACCTTTTAGAATCAGTTTATATATTATAATTTATAACTAACTAGATAAATTACATATAATGATTCTAGTTAAGTTTATAACCTTTTTTTAATAACTTACAAATAATTTTAAAATACATTTTAAAAAATTGATATGACAGTGATACTTTTTACTACATTAATTCTAATTTTATATATAATATTTATGAATAAATGTGTACCTTATGATCGTATTATATTTTAATTAAACTTTAACATTATTTCTTAATAAAACTAAATCTGATAATTTAATGTATGATAAGAATAATAAATATTGTAATTAAAGTATGTTAGTAACTAATATCTTTATCTTATTTTATTGAGTATTTTTAACAAACCCCAAAATAGAATTTTGATATTAAGAGCAAAAATTGTCAATTAGTTTATATATGTTTTATACGTATTTATTAAAATTCAAATGAATTATTTTGAATTGATGATTTTTTATAAAAATTTGTTCAAAATATAATACGGTTTCATTTATATAATTTTCTTATTTTGTGTTGTTATTTACATTGTTAATTATTCAAATTAATATAAGTATTATTGATAAAATATATTATAATAAACGAATGGCAATTTTAAGCAATACAGTACATAACACTTTTCTTATAATTTGCTTTTTTCTCGTATATAATTGCTTTCTTATTGTATCATAAATTAAAATTAACTAAGCTAAAACTACTAAGTTAATTAAAACAAATTTCTTTTTTTTTAATTTTATTTTAATTTTATTTTGTTCTTTTAACAGTTTCAGTGATTTTAACTACTTTATTAATTTTTTTTTAATAAATAAATACAGTGTCTATGTATTACAATTGAATATTATAAATGTATTTAGAATTATTTTAAATATAATTAACACTAAATTTTATGTAATCAACTTTAGATATACAAATTATTTAAATCAAGTATAGTTAAATTAAGAGTTTAACTTATATTTGTTCATACTAATCCTTCAAAAATATGAAAATAAAAAAATTTTATTTAAAAATTTTGAAAAGTAAGTAGTTTTTTAAAATTACAGTATCTCAAGAACATAATCGATTTTGAAATCATTAAATTACTATTATGTTAACTACGCGAAATAGGTCCAACATATATAAAAAACAGTTACAAAACCTTTAATCAAAATAGAAGTAGATTATAAATTGCTTTTTGAAGTTTCTTTTAAAAGTTATTGAAATGTTATAAAATTTTTAATTTATTGAAGGTATGATTATTATTATTATACACAATTAACAAATAGATATAAAATTAAGCCATATGTTTATTATTAATTATTTTAAATGTTATGAGAATAAATTATTGCTCGAATCTAAATATATACACAATAAGTAGGATATTTCTTTATTATAAATGATTGACATTAATGTTACCGATAACACATAATAGGAAAATTGCTAATAATAAATTGTTATTTTAGGTGATAAATACACTACAAAAACTTACTTTATAAAACTTGATATACATACATAATATCAAGGATAATTAATTATTATAATTTTCATTAAATAGTATTTTAAATTCTTTTCATAATATACAATATATTAGGTATTGAAGTAAGTTCCGTCCTCTTTTTTTTAAGTTTATCGTTTATTTAAAGAATTGTTTACAAAATAATTATAACGACGATTTGAATTAAATCATTTTTAAGTCATTTTCGTAACTTTCACAAGATGATAACCTATCTGTAAAAAGAGAAAAAAGTGTTACGAAGAATCGATATTCGGAAATTAGAACGATTGCCATAAGTTTTCTTTTTTGATAATTGGTTTTGCAACACGAGGTAATCTATTATTATGGTATAGCAGAATTATTGTATCTGGTTATATCTAATGTTGAATTACAAGTAATCTTCTTTCAAACCTGGGTTCAATAATATTATCTATTATGCAACAATACTAATTAAAGGTTTTAGAAATTCATAACCACAAGAAATCATTAAAGAACGTTTATGATTCTACCAAATGCAGAAATAGATTTTAAAAATTATAAAAGTGGATATTTTGATTTCATATCAACAGACTAGGTTTGTCTAAAAAATGTATACCTGAATTGTTGAAATTGATATTTTTTTTATCACTGGTAATAAATTAAACATAATCAAGCGTGTCGTAGTATTATTCTTAGTTTCATTCTTACTCATCATTTTTGGTACCATTTCCACTTTATGTCAATTATTTCCAGTTGTTGATCTATTAACATTTAATCCTTAAAATAACTTCACAAACTTTCGACATGAATTTTTATTAAAAATCTTTGAATTTTTTTTAGAGCTTCCTCGCTAGCTTCATCATTTTTCAGTATCTATAATCGGTTTTTTTTAAGGTTGTAAATATCGATTAAGTAATTCGTGATAAACATTTAAAATTTTTCATATTAGTTCATCAGGTTTAATTAGGTAAAAAGTTCAAAATCTGTAATATATTTTAAAGTTCGCATACATGCCTTAATATACCTGTACGAGTACTTCATTAAGAAAATAATAATAAAGGGCCAACACTTATTCTTAAATACACAAAAAATACAAATTCGTCATTTAGGAAACTCTTCAAGGATAGTTTTTTTCTTGTAATGGAAAAAGTGATATTTTGTATATTTAGACTAGGTCGTTTAAGTTAAATCTTTATTATTTTGAATTCACTGGATTAAATCAAATTAAAATTTATTATAATTTTATTTTTATTATAAATAACTTACTTGTACTATTAAATTATATAAATATTAAAATAATGTATAAGTTACTATCTAAAATAGAATTTTTATTCCATAAAATAATCATGGATATATCTTAATATTTATGATATCTCTCAACTATACAGATACAGAATAGAACTATGTCATATAATTTAAATATTTATATTTTTTGTTAATACTTAATTTCTTTCATTGAAAAAATTTTTTAAATAAACATAATAATTGACAAAAAAATTGTGTAGATAAATTTAAAGAAGTAAGCGCATATAAACTAATATACAAAATCATTTATTTTTTACATTTGTACCAACCGTTTTACCATAGGTAAACAATTATAAATAACATAAGTTTTGAAAAGAGAAAAATAAGTCAAAGTTTTAGACAGAGATGAAATACTAAAGTTGAATGAATTTGTCAATAAGGTAGTCTCACGGCTTAGACAGTCAGAAACATCTTTTTTTTTTTATTTTAATAGGAAGATAAATTATTTGAAAATACATTTATAAACTTGTAGATATTAATTCAAAGTATTTTTAAGGCATAAAATTGAAGACTGTGAAACATGTAGGAAAAATAATCGACTACACAGTAAATTGTAATTGCGCCTTCACAGTTCTTTCTAGGTATAAAGTTTTTATCTATTTACAAATTATTTTCATCTAAATTTGAAAATTTCTCTAGTTTGAATGTTAGTTTTGCTGGTATAAGTATTTTTATTTTCAGATTCTTGTAATGTCAACGATCAGCTTTACTTATATGCCTACTGCTTGTTTCAAATTTTCCTAATATAAAGACCACTGTCAATTTTACTCCGATTTAGCCCAGAAATTGAAGCAGTCTAAACGTAAGTTTCATGAAAATGAGTTGTTAATTTTAATTATCAATAATTAGTGCCTATAATTAGTGAGAATTAGTCTTGCTCAACTGAAACTATTAATGCACCATTCATCTCAATTAGTGAATAGTATGTTGAAAAACACATTTGTCCTACTGAAAGACATCTTTCTAATGATATGTTCGAAAAAAAATTAAACTACGCGTACAAAAATGAAATACATATCAAATTAAAACTTGTGTAGTGTATTACTCAAAATATTTTTATTATGAGCTAAAAATCATAGTAATATCTATCTACATTGCAACGGCGCTACAATCAGGCTATGTAAGAATATTGATTATATTGTTCGGATAGAATAGGGCTTAGCAATGCAAAAAATTGTCGATTAAAAAAATGTTCATCAAATTTACACTAAAATATTTACACTGAAAAAGTATCAGTAACGTACGTCGTAATTTTTGTAGATGTTTAAATACAATGAGATTTTTAAGAAATTGAATAATTATTTTATAGATAGGAATTAATAAACTAACTTTAAATTACTGTAAGTAATTATTATCAATAGAGCATTTTTAAAACCAAAATTAAACGCGTTTTCTATAAAATTTGATTTTAGTATTTTTCTAGATTTCAGATAAAATAAACAGAGAACTTTATAAATACTATTAATCTATTTTTAAAAAGTAATTTCAATATCTTTTTTCTATTTTTTAAATTATAGATAATATAAAATTGTGTGAATGACAAATATTTTTAATTTAAAATAAATTTTCTGGTCTTTACTTTTCAAGCAATTTAAAATTTATTTTATATACGTTTAAATATAACTTAACTTTTTTACTGTCTACAGCAAGTGACTACCTTATATATACAATATAATTTTTTATTATTATAGGTATATATTATTAAGTATTATGTATATTTATATATACTTATTAATAAAATCATTTGTTTTATATTTTTAATATTATATAATTGCAGAAATAGTACTCATAAAAATCTATTATAATGTGGAATCTAATTTATTTAGCTGGGTTATCTTTTCAATATCAAAAAATTTATTTGTAAAACTTGTATTTTAAATAATTATGCATAAAAATTATAATTATTATTAATCTAATAGTATCAAAAATATATTTTTTTATACACACTTTTGGATCCAAAATTTGTAATTCGTTATCAATACTAATAATTTAAAATTGTAAATGCTATTTTATAATTAAGTTATCGTGAAAATTAATACAAACGAAAAATACTTGTACCATACTTCTCATTCTTCAACACTTCATTTTATTAATATCAAATTATAATATGTATTTGTATTAAATTATATACCATTTGATTTAAATAATATATCTTAAAATTAAATATTTATTACATTTCAATAAAGCAAGTAAGATACTTAAATATGCTTAAAGATCTTGTGAGTTTACAAAACTTTGTTATAAAAAATTAAAATTGGACAAAAAAAGAATATAAATGTTTTATAAATTTTATGTTCCTGTATATACATGATGTAAGATTGTTTTGTTTGAATATTTTTAAATCAACATTTTCATAACATTTATCTATTATTTTACATAACATCTAATTAATTGTAATTTATTTTAATTATGAAAACTTAAATTTTGAATTCATAAATTATTGTTTTTGCACAAATCAATACATGAAAATTAACTATGAAAATGCATTCTGTAAATCAGTTTTAACTTAAAAAATTGTATATGTGTTGATAAAAAATAAACATTGAACTATATTTAATTACATAACAACAGCAACAATTTTTTTGTATAGTAAATTTATTTTGACTAATTTTTAGAATTAATTTTTAGAAAAAATTAAAAAAATATATTTTATTCTTTAATATCTGCATTTGGGATTATATAAATATCAAATTATATATTTTTATTGATTTTTGTAGGAAGTAACAAAATACATTATTATAGAAATATTATAGAAAATATGCATTATTGTAGAAAGCAACATAATTAAATATTGTCTTAAGATATTACATAAAATTTATTCTTCAAATTTGAATATAATATTAGATAATAATGATTATTATTACAATTATAATAATAATAATTATTATTATTTTATTTTTCATTGTTCAAATTTGAATATAATGTAAGTATAATATAATTATTCATATATTAATAAATTAGAAATAATTTGCATAATATTATATAAAATTATATAGGAATTTTATTCCAATTACTATTTTTGTAAAAGGCATTTTGAAATTAAAATGTCAGGAAAATGTTAATGATTGAAAGTTTAAATATGTAATATCATATAATATGCGTAAGATTGTATTTGCTATGCACACAAATATTTGTTAATAAAATAAATATTGAATATTAATATGAAGAAATTTTTTTTCGTTTAACTTATGCTACCTTTTAAATATTTAAATATAATAAAATGATGTATAATATCACTTCATGATTGGAATATATTTACAAATAGATGCAGTTATAGAAGAAAGTTAAATAAAATTACAAAAATCTAAATTATAATTTTATATAATTATAGCAAAAAACTAATACATATTTAACAGAAAAATACATCAAAATAAATAACTAAATATGTTAAAAAAGGTTATATTTAAATAAAAATTTTTATTTTAAATAGTTTTTTATCTTTTATTATATATCTATTATACTTTTAAATTGAAAAAATAGTATTGTTAAACCTTATAAACATGAATGTTACGTGTAATATATATATTCTGGTTAATAATTCATATTAATATATAAAAGTACTTATATTAAATTATAATAAGCGTATATAAGAGGCAAAGCTGTTTTAAATACGTGGCTATGAAAACATTATTTTATATTATTTACTGTATAAACACGGGAAATCTATGTAATTTTTTAAATATTAAGCACGCAAAGCAATATTTAAAAAAGGTTATAAAAACATGCATATTGTTTTCCTAGCCAAATATAAATTTAAATTAAAAATCCATTTTAATTATTTTTTAATCTATGTATACCGATATATTATGTTTTTGTTCAATTTTCAACAATTTATTAGTCTTCTAATAAAAATATTTTTGGTTTATTAGAATGGAAATGGCACAGGTAATGAATCTGGCGTTCGAGGAAATGGGTAAGTGATTTCAAGTATCATTTATGTGTAACGTTTGAATTATTTAAATTTATTTTGACGCTAATATTATTTTTTCATTTCATACTAAAAACAGTCTATGTGATTTTTGTAAATTTTCTCTACTTTAGCTTAGAATTTTTTACGAATTTTTCTAAGTGAAATATATCTGATATATACATAAGAAATTGCAAAATAATCAAAAGTCAATATAAATCTAATATTATACAAGGTTAAAAATTTCATTTCTAATATTATATTCGATTGTATAATTGTTCGAAAGTGTGATACAATAAAATAAAGTCTATTAGATCAATAAATTTAGTAAATTTAGTTACAAGGTATATAATTGGTTGTGTAATAAATAGAATCATTTAGTATTAAATCATGAAAATACGCTGAAATTTAAATATTATATATAAAATGACAATAAGAAACGCTATAAATATATATGATGATGAGATTTAAGAAACAAATATGGTTTTTTAATATTTTGAACATAATCTAATTTAACTTAATTTGTTAATTTAACTTGAACTTTTAATTTTTAGTATATAATATGTGAATTACATAATTTTTATTGTATTACAGACAAATAATGAATATTATTTTAAAAAATCTTGTAGTCATTGCAGTTATATTTTATAATTTAACAAAAAAATTATAATAGAATATAGCTAATAATTATGAAATTTAAAATTCTGTTTAAAATTTTTTGTACTAGTATTTTTTGTTTGAAATAAATGACGCGGGACAAGAAATTTTTTATAGAGGTTCAGCCTTTACATGGAATGAACCAATTGAATGCTGGATAATGTCAAATTTACTTTACATATCCTAAGCGTCTATCGTCTGAAACGTCGTAGCAGAAAGATTGATCATCTCCGTGTACGTTAATCCAACGAAGAAAAAAATAGCTAAAAATAAATATGGGATATTACTAAAGCATTATTCTATACTAAATATGATTCTGCGATACTAGAAATTTAATATTAAATATTATATTTAAATATAAAAAGCATAAATTTTCATATTAGTCAACTCTAACCTGTCAACGGTATCTAACAGAAACTCACTGATTTTCACTGAACTTTTAATTTGTATTGACATCTTTGAAACTTGAGTTTTCATTGGTTCTCTTAAACTTATTTTTTTCAATTTTCTTATTAAAATCATATAATTTAAATAAAAAAGTAATTTTTAGATTATTTATCTAAGAAATATGAAAGTATTTAATATCGTCGTTAAAATCATAAATTTAGAGATTACTAAATATTATTACAAAAATTTTCAAGAAACTATTTGTATGTACATGTATAAGTTATAAAATAATCATTAGTAATAATTTAAAGTACAAATTTTGTACAATTATATATCTTCAAAACACGTTTATATTTAAAAACTATTCTAATGGTCTTAGTAGTTATTCATAGAATTATAAAATATTTATACATTACTGATTATATGTATAGATGTGTATATATATATTGTATATTTGCCCATTAGAACAATCGTGTTAAGACAAATTGCCAAGGTTTCCATAAGTAACAAATTTTAAAACAAGATTCCAAATATTTGAAACGTAACATGATAATTGACAGGCACAGAACTAAAAATTTTGTACTTTAATTATATTTTTTAATTGATTATGTAATCGTCTTGATTTGTTAACTTATAATTACTATTTTTATAATTAACTAATTTTTGAAAAGTTTTTCATTTTTAATAGGCTTTATATTAGATAACTTTTATTATAGTAAATTAAATATTATTCTCCAGATATATTAATCTTTTAAATTTTAAATTAGCAAATTCTTTTTAGCAAACATAAATGTTTGGAATTTTGGTAATTTTATAGAATTTGTTCTTTCTAAAGAACTATTTAGCTTTATCGTTTATTAAATTGATCTAACAATCTTCAATTCTTTTTTAGTTCAATAAAATTAACTAGTTAGTATTTCATTTTGTTTGAAAATTAATTTTTATTTTTCGAAATGGATTTCGACTGTTTTGTTGGTTTTCTACTTTGTTCTTTGACGACTTGTTATTATAATTTACGAAAAACTTTTACTAAGAAAATATATTTTTTTGTTTATAAATATTCTACGACTAATAGAATTTTTTTATGTATAGATTAGAAACAGAATCGTTTTAAGATATTTATTTAAGATATTATACG
The DNA here is from genome assembly GCA_018907185.1 of Platyscapa corneri. Lineage (NCBI taxonomy): Eukaryota > Metazoa > Arthropoda > Insecta > Hymenoptera > Agaonidae > Platyscapa > Platyscapa corneri. The sequence continues at coordinate 455,527 of JACCHW010000090.1, forward strand.
AGTGACATAAATAGACATTTAAATAGAAAATGTTTGTTCATTTAAAAAAGTAGTATGGTATTAATAAAAAAATCTTAATTGAAATTTTAATTATTAATTTTAATTAAATTATAATTTCCTTATTTTAAAATAAATATATACATAAGACAAATATTTATATTTATAAATTACAGGCATCCAGGAGAAATAACGTTTTAACAGCAATATCGACAGTATGCCGGATATTCGCCCAAGACGAAAATCTGTTCCCTTAGGTTTCCGAGCTGGTAAATATTTTTAATTTCTATGAATCATATAAATTTATTTAAATTTATTTTATATATATCTTAAATTATTCTCATTCATTTTTTATTTTAATTAAAACTTGTATATTATGGTATTTAAATGAATTTATACAAATACTCTGTTATAAATAATTATTTTAAAATGTCAAAATAATTGTAATATAAATAATTTATATCTTATTTTATTTATTTAAATAATTTATTGTTTTTTAAAGGTAAAAAGTTTACAGAGTGTATCAATTTTTATTTTATAGAAAAATCGTTTACGTTTTATACTGTATTTTCATTTGTACAAATTTTAAGGTAAATTATGAATCTTATAGAGTGTATTATCATTTTTCATTAAATTTTTTCATGCAATATCAATTTACTTATTTTCATTATGTAAGTGATGCAACATCAACAAGCAAACTTTAATTAATCCTACTTTTTTTAAATTTTACGTACACTTCTATTTACCTTATTAATTTTGAAATCGTAATAAAAGCAATGAAAAAAATAATAATTTTATAATCTATATTTTTAATATAAAATTTTATTATACATTAACATATGTTGTAATATAAAGTAATTATATTATGGTGAGAACACATCGCGATGCAGAGATTATTGATAGTCTAGCGGCTGTCACGAAAGGACTCCAACGCGGCTTCCTGCAGAATTTGGTAGTTGCTGATAAACCAGGTTATAGATAGATAGCTTCTAAAGATTTTGGAGTATATACACTAAAACGGACTCAGACACTGGAAAGAGGATAACTTTTAAATGGGAAATCTATAGTCAACTGTTCCAAGAATAATATCCTTGAAGGCTCTTGTTAGATTTGAGAGAGGATATCCATTGGTTCTTGAAGAAAGTAAGCTTCGATGATCTTATTGGTAGTTATTATCTGAAGATCCTACGATAATTTTCTGTTGAAGGTAATATCGAGGCACTTAACTGTGGAAGACCAGTCCACGTCAAATTTTAAAACCCGAGACTGATAGGAGAAGGGATCAGCAGTCACCTGGAAAACTGAATGACTTGTGTTGTGAAGTGGTTAATTCCTAAGCACTCTTTGTATAGCCAGTCCAGCATAAAAGGTAGGCATTTTACAAGAAGGGAGGCGGGTTTTAGAATAACGAATGTAGGCCATCATAGCGATATTATCAAGATATTGCGATATTATTATGGGATTTGATGTGGAGATATCACACACGAAGATATCAAAGAGAAAAGAACCTAATTTGAAACCCTAGGTGATATTTGAAAAGGATTAAAAGTATAGGACCAGCAACTAATCCTAAAAATCGATTGAAGAAGTAGGAGAAGATGATACCTAATAGGTAGAGCGGGTATTTGAGCGCGGACATCTTGAACAGGAGTTCCTGATTTCATACTTAGTCAAAGGCTTGTTTCGTACAGAGGAAAACTATGGCAGAATGAAACCTTCGATTAAAGTTGTCCGAGACGTACTCTACGACGTGGAGGACCTGTAGGGTAGAGAATATCAAGAAGATGGGACTATGGCGAAGATGAAAGTTAAGTTGAAAAGAGGTGAGAATATTGTTCTCGGTGATAAAATTAGAGATATGTTTAAGTAGCAAAGTCTTCGAAATCATACTAACTGAGGACAAGAAGCTGATAGGTCTGTATTTAGCAGAGTCTTAAAGAAGTTTTCCAGCTTACTTACTTCCCGGAAACAAATCAAAGTAGCAATTTTCCCAGACAAGGGTAAATAACCGCATTATCGAGTTGATGATATTAAACATGTACGGAGGAAGACTTTGAGGACTCCATTGGAAATTACGTCGAGCCATTAGGATTTAAGGGGGAATTGTAGATAATTTTCATAATCTCCAGAAGAGAGGTAAGCGAGATATTGTTAACCTAGGATGTAGAGTCTCTCTTCTCATTAGTAATCGAGGAATGCCCTTGAAACTTCAGTCAGGGGAAAGATTTGTAGTTCTGGAGAAACTGAATGACCTTTCAGATACTTCTGGGGTGATTTACGGCATATTCAAAGAAGGTATTTAAGGAAAAAATGAAATGCAATAAACACTTTTTTAAGAGAACATTGTGATTTATTTAGGGTTGAACAAAGATGTGAGACTGTATAAGCTCTCATCATTGTATCCATATAGTATTTTTTCTTTTATGAAGGAGATGAACTAAAGAACAAACCCAGCATATTTGTTGGGGCGTGGTGCTTAGGTTTGTAAAAGTGGCTACGGAGACGAAGGAGGTGAAAATTTTAACTGCGAGGTCAATCTGTTCAGGGAGACGGAAGGAGGGGAAGTTGGATACTTTTTTTCAAAATATATTTTAAGTGAAGCCAATTTAGGCATAGGACGATCACTGGTTGAGAACGTATGTAACTCACTACTTGAAACAGTAACGGTAGATAGTCCGAGGATAAAACATTAATTATTCAAGAATCTGACTTGGTGGAATTCCTTGAATGAAGAAAAGATCGAATGTGTTTGGGCGATATTAGAGATTTTAATAAGATGGAAAATTAGGAAGCCTCGATGGATAAGTTATTACACATCGCCAAGTTGATCAGCGTTTTCTCTTTGCACATATCTCAGAGCGATCTCCATGTTGAATGTAATGCATTGAAATGCATTAAAGCTAGTTGGCGGGAAAGTTATTGAGGAGAGTAAGATATGAAAATTGCGAAGAATTAAGATATTACTGGAGCGTGAACAAAAAAAGACAATCAAAAGGCCATTACAAGGGAATAGCTCTATTCTTCTCGTATCTCCAGGCTATCATCTCACATGCATTGTGTCCTGTGAGTTCTAGAGACTCAAGTTTTCCCTTTTATCTCCCCAACATTGATATTTCAACCAGAGTATAGTGAGCATCCGCACACTAATAGAAAATCATCTTTTCTCGGCGTTGAAAGGGTGAAGTGGAGAAATTCTCAGATACGCTTAATTGCACATGTTTATTGGATGCATCAACTGATGTGGTAAATATGGTACTCGACAACGCGCTGGGCTTACGTTTGCACAAATGCGTAGGGGCTCTTTTACTTGCTGACATGCACGACTTGGCTCCCATCAAACCTTTTTTAATTTTTTTATTTTTATCATGAAGTTACGTATTCATCTTTATATATAGAAAAATAATAGTTAAAAATTTGTAAAATATTAGTGAATACTAGGCATTAATATTTCGCAAAATTGTGATCATTATCTTGAAATGTACAAAATGCATTTATTTATTCTGAATATCTATTAAAAAAGATATTAAAGTTAAGAATTTTTTAATTTTAATTTTTTACTTATTTTAAATAAATTCATTGTTATCTATTGCGCATTTTATGTATGAATTATATGTCAAAAAGCATTGAGTTTTTTATATATATTTTTAGTGAAATATACAAATTAAATAAGAATAATAAAATTAGAGTGGAGACAAAAAAGATTTCTAAAAATTACATGTGTCATAAGACATATATAAAACAAAAACCAAGAGTCATATAAGCAATAAAAATGAAGAGAAAAGGGAGATGCTTATTTAATTTTTTTATTTAAGCTTATTAAGAAGAGCTTACTAAAAGAAGCAAAGCATGTGATATTCATGTTTCGCCATTTCATTTGATTCATAATTTCAACAGGTGGGAAAGGGAATAATATAACAGTAAAAATAATAAATAAAATTATAAGAAGAAATTTTAAGTGGAACAGTATTGTCGATCTTTTAAGGGAAATAGAAAAAATACACGACTTCATAGTAATAATGCTTTGTGATACGGGCTACAAAATTTTCACAGAAGTTATAAAAAATAGAATAGAAGAATAAATAAAAGTAAACAGAAAATATGACGAAAAGCAATTAGATTTGTAATGATAAAATGCACAATTGAGGTAATCTATGTATTAAAAACGGAAATAGATGAAAAATGTGAAGGGAGAAATATTCATTTGCTTCGCGGATATAAAAGCAACATTTGATAAACTAGATAGAGAGAAGATTTGAAATAAAAGAAAAATCAGGAATAATATAATTACTTAATCGACTGCACTAAGGAAATTTACAAATAATTCAAAATTAAAATAAATATAGAGGAAAAAGTAATGGCTCAATTTTAAATTAAAATGGAATTAAGATCAGAATATATATTGAACCCTACACTTTTTAATATAGTAATAGTCGACTTGGAAGAAAAGCTAAAGATATTTATAATTCTAGACGTAAAAATAAGGGAGACTAGATTAGATCACTTACATACGTAGATGATATTATAATACTGGCAAAAAGTGAAGAACAATTTAAAAAGCTATTAAAAATATTTGTAAACTGCATGGAAAGAAACGGCCTAGAATTGAATTTGGAAGAAACAATAACTATGAAATTCGAAAGAAAAAAGGACGAAAAAGAAACAGATTTGTTGTAGAAAGCCAACAAAATTGAAACAATCAAGTAATTAACATATTTAGGATATAAATTTATAACGAGAAACATAGCAGAAAGATGGCTTAAGGAGAAGTTCAGTACAAAGATGAAATTATTTAATGTACTTATAAAAAATGTGGGTAAAGGAATATGGGAATGAAAAATTGTGTGGAGATAGAAAAACTATAAGTAAAATACATAAGATAGATGCTGAATCGAGAAAATAGTATATTCAATCATATTATGATGCTAGAAACAAACAGAAACTGTATACAAAATAGAAAAGAAAGTAATCAAATTTGAAACAAAATAATAAGCAGTTAAGACGCAGAAATTCTCATGGAATGCATAAAATTAAGGATTGAAAAAGGAAAATTTTTTGAAAAAGATAATATTAAAAATAAAAGAAATAAAATTGCGCGGTAAAAAAATAAACGTTTGACATAATATTAAATGATAAAATTTATTCTGGAAGGGAAAAAAAGTGAGGGAAGAAATAATATGGAAAAAATAGAAATATTAAAAGTAGCACGACAACAACAAATGTGAATTACAAACTGGAAATCTAAAGAAACTAAAGAAACCATAATAGAAGTGAAATAGTGCATATAAAAAGAAGGAAGGGTAAAAAAGGAACAAGGAATAAAATTATTGGCAAGATTTAGAATGGGAAATATAACAAAAAATAACGAACATTGATTAATTGAAGAGGAGACAATATGTAAATTGTGCAATAATAAAAAATAAATAAGAAAACTCATTCTGGAGAAGTGCCATGTCACAGAAAAATATTATGAAAGGTAATAAGAAAGATATAAATATATTGTACAAGATCTATTGAAACAGAGAAAAAATGAAGAAACTGATTGGAAGAGGTATTGCAGCGAGGAAATACCAGAAAAGAAAAAGAAAGAAGAAAAAACGAATGAACTAATATTATATAAAATTACAACTGTATTAATATATACTATTAGGTAATCAGTTGACAAAGTCGACTCCTCATGGAGCCGTTACTAAGGACAGGATAAGTGTGGCTGGGGGATTAAAGCTGAAAAAAGGTGTTCCGATTGAATGACACGATATATAATATATCGCATCGGCCGTTTCTGTGGATGACACCTATTACCGCGACGAGGCTTCTGTTTATTTGAAGTTTCTATCACCGTCACGCAGTTGAGATGCCACAGCTACCTCTCGTTAAGGGCCTCTGCCCATCTCGCTGCTTCTTCTGCTACCCGAAAATGTCTGCCCGTCGGCTAGATTCTAGATCTACGAGCGAGTGTCGATGAACTTCTGTCGCTGCGAGCGTCTGCTACTGCTATTCATGATATTACTGCTACTTCTGTCGCATTTTGGATCGAATTTAGACAGATTCAGGTAATACCTATTCTAACTCGTTTGATTCCTTTACAAAGATTCCCCGCAAAGCCGGAACGGCTACTTGATGGCCTCCTGGAGAGTTACGATGGTTCGTAAAAACCCTCTACTTTTCTATTCTTCGCGAGGGCGATCTATTATTAATTATTCTGTGTCTCAGCTCTTGTCTCATCTCTTCTCGCAGAACAAGTTGAGACATGTTAAAGTATACACATAGAAAGTTATTTAGATTTTAAAATTCTATAAAAATGTAAATAACAATATACGAATTGTTGGTTAAATAAATAAATAAATAAATATTAGAAATCTTTATTATTAATATATTATTAAATTTTATATCAGTATCTATGTAAAAAACAGTATTACTTACGCGAATTAATTATTCAAATTATCATACCATGAAAAAATTATAATTTTAATTATCTCTTGCCCCAATTACTTTTTTTTATTATAGTAATATCTATCCTGTATTCGTTTAAAATTCTATAAAACTTTTTACTGTTTTTAATTTTATGAAAATTGTAAACTGACAATAAACTGTTTTTTGCATTCCTTTTTCAGGTAACATCTTATAGATTTTTATGGATACGGTTTGTTAGTTCATAAAACTCAATTAACATACATGATTCCGTTAAAAATTAGAATTTGTGGCGATGCCAAACCTACTTTTTCTTATATAACTATACCGATTAATTTTCCAATTGTTACTTTCTTTATAGAATTGTTCTTTTCGTGTCTTTTTCTAATCTTGGGGCCAATTTTTGAATCATTATACCTAATTTGATTTTATTATTATATGTATTATTTGTTGTTTCATATATTGTTTTCCTTTTTTGTGATACTTTCTCCTAGTGATTTTTATGTTTTTCCTAATTTATTCAATTCAGTACTGTTTAGAAAGTTGATCGCAGTGTAAATATTTGTAAATATTTATTATCTCTATTAAGATAATTATATTGTTGAGAAATATTAATTAAATAATAATTGAAACTAACATTGACAGCATCTTTAAAAATTACGAGTTTTAAAAGTTTTTTAATGTTATAATAATACATTTGGATTTCTGCGTGAATAAGTGGTGTAAAATGGGGTAATAATTGCAAATTTTTCGGGTTATATCTTTATGATAGAAAAGCTTAAATTTTCGATCTTAAAATATGAATTATTTTATTTTAAAGTATTTTATTTAAATTTTAAAATTTTATATAAGAAGCGAAAGAATTTTAAATTAATCTACGATAAAATAAGCTAATATAAACAATATATCTCTAGTTCTTCAAATTTCATAGATTAATAACAATTCTATCTATCAACCTGAAAATAATTTGCATAAATTGTAATACAATAGTAACAATTACTTACAGTATTCTTTCTTTAAAAAGAAAACGTAAAATATGTAAGTTATTCTAAAAAGGCTAAGCATTTTTCGATAATAGCATTACAAATAATCAAACAGCCATGTATGTATAATCTGTCTTTCAGTTACATAAAATAAATAGTAATCGAGATATATATAATCTTGATTATAAATAATCGAGATTACTCGATTATATTAAGGTAATTGATCATTCGAATAATTGTTTTATGAAACAATTATCCGTGACGATATTATCGAAAAATGCTTAGCTTTTTAGAACTAATTACTGACACATATTATGTTTTCTTATAAAAGAAAGAATACTGTAAGAAATAGTATACAAAATTTTTTTGCAATAATAATTTTACATAATTTTATACGAATAATAATAAATCGTAATAATAAATTTAACACTACATTATCTACAAAAAAATCTCTCAGTTAATATAACTCGATAAAAAACCCCTCAAAAACCTTTTGTAATTTAACTAGTAATTCAAATATTTCTCCATACAATATTCAATATAGACGATAACTTCAATATATTTATTTATATAAAATACATTTGGATAATTAAATAATTAAAAATTAATATAGTAATAAAAAAAGATGTACATTTGTTAGATTATAAAAATGTTTTCATTTTATTAACAGATATAAGGAAAATATTTTAAATTATACATTATTTGTTATAAAAATTATTTAAAACCTAATTAAATCAATTTCATATATAATTACAATAAGATTATATATAATTTTCAAGTAAAAAACTCTTCACAATTTTAATATTTCATCATCAATAAAATTTCATTTTTTCATAGTATCAATTACAATGTTATAGTAAATATATTATTATTAAAAAATTTTATAATGTGATTTCTTATCAATATTTGAATAATCGACAACCATGATAATGTTACAAATACATACTTGTTTGTAAGATTTACATATCGTTTTATGTGTATGAAAATTAATCATTATATCTAAAAACGAAAAAATACAAAAAATTAATTTATATATTATTAATATTGATAATAATATCTAATGCTGAAATCTTTGTTTGTTCTCTGTGCCGTCCGTTGTTGTATCTACCTGATCACCTGAACAAAAACCAATCACTGAACCTCTCAAAATATCTCCAATCTAACTTCAGGTTTTGAAGGTACTAATTTAATAAAACCTTCTTTAATCTATTATTTATTAAACAAGCTTAGTATATTATTGCATGTAATAGTTATATAGTTATATATATGACTATGTTGATTTGTTTAAATTAATTAAATTTATGTAATTTCGATAAAATTTTTTTTATTAATTTAACAAACTACATGTCCATATTAAAAAATGCAAAATTTATGAATTATATTGATTAAAAAATAACATTATTAATTTTATAATAAAAATTAATTTAATAAATATGTTTTATTTTTTATTTTTTTTTAAATTATATTTATTTTACAAATAAAATTTTTTCAATCCATTTTTGCTTTAGAATATATATATGTATAGATTTTTATTGATACCTACTCTTATGCATTTATATTTAATATTTCTTATTAATTACAGTATCTTTTATCGAACAATTATGTAAATACAAAATAGGAAATTGTATGAAAATTTCATTAAATATAAATGTGTAAGAAAAATCTACTGTGGTATAAATAACATTCATTTTTGTTCATAATTTGAACATCTAATATTATTATAAGTTATTGCATGTGCTTTATGTAATACTTGAAAAATAAAACACAAAAGAATTATTTTATTATTTTCTAAATAAAATTTATAGAATACAGAAAGAAACAAAGTCAAAAGTTACAATGCTGTTTCTATTGAAAATAATAAGAATTTTTTCCATATATTCCATGCTTTATTTAGATGTTTAGTTAATTATATATCTCATAAACTATTTTCTCTATTTTACTTATTGTAATAGTTTTTCCTTTATTAAAAAATATAGTCATAAAATAGGTATCATAAAATGTAAGATTTTAATTAAGAAATTACGAAAAAAAATGTTTAAGATTACGTTATGTATTATTAGTTGAAGAGAGAAACATGTATATTCTTTTTTTTATTTTATAACCAAATGTTAAACAAATATTATTTTTATTAATTAAATTTGAAGTAGATTATTATAGCTATCTTAATAATAATTTAATCTTTTTATGCATGAAGAACTTAAAATATATTTAAAAGGGAAAGCATGATCATTTTCTGTTATGAATAATATGGAATAAATAGTAAATTTATAAATTTAGTAATGGATATACATAATTTTAATTAGATCTAATATAATTTTAATAACTCTCTTATATGATACTCACAATATTTTAAGTTTGTAGTAAATTTAATTCATCGATGTATATTTTATTCGCACGAATTATCAATTTTTAACACTTTATATTTTTTTTATCGTTTACAACAGATATCTATGATACTGGAATGATATTTTGTTTTAGACTTTGTATATTATTTTAAAGTAAGGTATTTTTACTTTTAAGATATAGATATTTTATTCTTTTAATTTAGTTTATCTATTTTCTTAGTTATTTTATTTTAGCAACTAATTTTATCTTTTAAATTCATATTATACAATTCATAATTATATTTCATGTAAATAATTATAGAATTGTGTGAACTTGTTTCTAAGAAATTTTTAATTTTTTCTGCAGTTATTTAAGAAAAAAATAATTAAATTTAATAGAAAAAATCATTAAAACGTTAATATTGACTATAATTTTTAGTTGTATATAAATTATATTTATACTTTATTTTATACAGACTGTTAAATAAAATATGAAAGATTATTTATTTATAATGATTAAAAGTAGAACTTAAAAAAATGAAATTATAATTTTAAAAGTTTTAAATTAATTCAATTTACATCTCTCGACATTTAATGACAATAACGATGAAGTACAGCGCTATTTGCAATTCATGAAACCTTAGATTCATTAATATAGATTCCTACTACTAACCTTGATATGCATGTCTATTCTAGAAGTAGTCAAAAAGAATGAATTGATATGAGTAGAGAATTGACTACGACAAGGGTTTTACTTTCCTATGTGGCACGATATGCTCCATGTATCTTTGAAGAGCTTATGCTCTCTGTTTTATTTTTTCGGGTGAATTTATATTATCCGTTGTTCAATATTTTCCTCGAAAATGCCAACGGTCCTTTCATCGTTCATAAAAAACTCGTTACCCGTTCAGTTTTTTCTTCGAATTGCGTAGATAATCATGTGCTCTTTGTTAGTCCGTGCGCCGGTTTCTCATAGAATGGTTTGGGACACGTCAAATTCCCCGCCTCGGTGCCACGCGCATACCATGCCACAAATTTATTCATATCTTCAAATATTATTCTAATTGTCGCAAATATATATATATTTTTTATTTTTTATTTTTGTTTGTCTTCTTTCTCCCTTTTAACTAACCTGTCGTATTTGACGACGTCGCCGGGTGGACAGTAGGATATCGGAGAAGGCGTTATCCCAACACCGTTGGTTTGATCTATCACGTAACTATCTCAATTGCAAAACTTTCCTGACCCTTTAGTTTCTTCGTTTTGTAGAGTGCGCTTGTGGATGATAGATCGAAGTCTTCCATGGTTTTATACCCCATAATCGGCTGGCGGGGGCTCATGCGCAGCTGTGGAACTAAGAAGCGTTATCGGTTATCATCGCCCGAGGAACAAGGAAAATCACCTTGATATCGCACTGGAGAGCAGGAAATCTATATTTTATTATCACGAAATAATATATAAATATAGTTCACCCCTATAAGAGGTCAATGTTTATGAGCTAGAAGCGCTTGGCGCGGCCTATCCTTGAGTACAATCAATTTTCCACGATGTTTTCGGGTGACGGGACCTCTCGTTTCCCTTTGCCAACGGTTGTACGGTCTTTATGAGGACGGTAGCTTGGTAACTCGTGTTAGACTTCCGACTCGACCACGCGTTGTGTTTCTCGCGCTTCATGATGTCCCACTAACACGTGCTTGTAACAGTGGGGCTAAAATATTAGCTCGTTAACCCTGCAGCACTTTAAAACGGGCTCACCAGAGGATCTCCTTGAGGATACCCTTGGTCTGAGTAGTCGGGCATGTTGCCGCTCGTCATTGCGTCAACCACTCGCCGCACAGCGCGGTCGCTATGTTTTCCTCCAATGTAGCGGCTCCGGCGCAGGCTGGGACGACGGATTGCTCTAACTTCACCGTCAACAGATTCCTATTTTAAGAGTTCCTAGTCGGGGTGTCGAGAGGGGGCGTCCGGAAGTTGGTTGTTGTAGACATGGTTATGTTCCACAGGTGGTAAGAGCACTGAAGGACGAGAACGTGGGTAGGGTCCAGCGATCCGTTCTAAGGAACCTCAGAACAGCCTGCTGAAAGCCTCCTTCGCGTCCTTGTTTCAGACCCATGACTTCTTGCTCAGAAGCTTCGAGCGGCACCCGTACATTTTTTCTCCGCCTTGCGCAGGCAATCATACGCTGTTCGTTTTTCCTTGCGCCGGTCAATCGTAGAATGGAATGGGACACGTCAATCTTCTCATTATTTTATTAAAACGTATATATTAATTTTAAATACTTATCTGTCTTATCGTTCAAATCATATTACAATATTATAATATACTTTTTATTAATAAATAAGTTTGAAACTTATTTTTTACTCTGAAATAAATTGTATATGAATTGCAAATGCAATATTTCCTGGTAAATAAATTAAATTACTATCCTTGAATATTTAGATGCGTATGTATGTATGTATGTGTATATATATATATATATATCTATATATATATATATATATATAATGTCATATTCAACAAAATTTTATAATTTTTATAGAAGTTCATAGTTGCAAAATTAAAAAAAAACTTATTCTTATAATACTAAATATTATTTTTGGCTCTTGTATTTTTTCAAATTTTTAGAACTAATTCCTATATCTATGAAGTTATGTGATATTAGAATTTTCACAATTTTTTTTTATTTTCTTAGACAATGGCTGCAACTAAAAGAAATGCTGGATTATCTTCTGTGACACGACCAACGCTAAAAGACGAAGAACTGGTAATTATTATATGTATTATACAATTTTTCAGAATTATATGAATAATTAATATTATATAACAATGCAAAAAATATTATTAATTTTATTTTACATATAACAAATTGAATTTTATTATCTAATAAATATAGTAATTGTATAATAAAATGACAATACTGCATAATTACTATTTATTTTTGTATATTATTGTTGGATTTTTTATATCAGAGCGCAGTATTATTTAACAGTGTATGAGAATACACGTGTGGTATTGTACCGTATACATTAGGATATTTATTTTTATTTCTAAGTGGCGGGCCGGATCAATGTTGTCGCGCGCCGAATTATCGGCGCGCATAACATATACAAAGATCGGGTGTCCCGCGCCGTGTTGAATATCGATGATTATTATTTATAGTTTAAAAATACAATTAGATGTAAGAATACGTAATGTTTTGCGTTTTGTAGAAAAGATCATAAAGGAGCCGGTGGCCCTTTGCCGACGGCCGAGTTATTTCGAATCGTGCAAGCGACTCGATTGCACTCGCGTTCGGTCTCATATATTATACATATAACATAATATATCAATTGTATAAAACGCATTAATAAATAACCGTTTGTTAAGTAAATAACGCAGTGATTATTTACCTGACTAAACCAAAGTATATTGATTCAACAAGTCAAATATATGTGTATTATAAAATTACGTATTTTATATTATACAAGGATGTACTCACTAACTCATAATACAGTTGATAATATTATAATAGTCATAATATTAGGTATAGCTGAGATTAATATATGTCTGTATAGTAAGATCTCGTAGACGCAAATCAAGTGCCGAAAACATCCGGCACGCCCAAAATGTCACAAATAATAAAAAAATAAGGTCATTCTGCAGTTACTATCTAGATTGCATATAAATAATGTAATTTCGTGTTTATACAATAAGTCAAAATTGAGACCTTCATTCAATCCACTGAATTCATACTGTCAAAAAGTTCAGGTGAATACAAATATTCTTATGTCTGGCAATTATATGTACTATTATTTAAAATAGTAGCAGTATTAAATTTTAATTAAATTGATTAATAGTGTATTTTCTCGAAATACTTTCATGTTCATTAAATTTAGAAAACGTATTAAAACATAATATAGTTACTATGACGGTTTATAGCAGAATATGAGATAATAACACGGCCGAGAATACAAAAATAATTTTAATAGATAATGTGAATCGTTGAGGTTGAAGTCTTAATATGAACTAAGAAATAAGACTAAAATTATTTTTGATGAACTAATTATTCAAATTAGTTTTTGTAAATAGAATAAATATTTAACATGTTTATACAGTACAAATTTTACAGATAAAAACTTAAGATAATAGTGTAAGGTAATTAATGTTCGTGAACTTATACAGCTATAATTAAATCGATAATCCACTTAATGGAAAAGAATTCATTCTAGTTTAAATATGTTTTCTACAATTACGATTAAACTATGATTACTGTAATATAAATCAAGCTTATAATAGAAATATAATTGTTTGTTCTAATTTATAATAAATTATTAAAAATTCTTATACTTGATAAGATTCATTAATTAATCAAAAGTATTCCCTTATATCAATAAAAATAATTATTTATAAATAAAATGTTTACTTAGAATACAAAATATATTTACATTAAGCATAATTTTATGCGTTTTTCTCCCGAGTCGTACTTGGTATTTTTTTTATTAGGTTAAACGCAGAGAATAATAGTGAGAAAAGTGAAAGCTGCGCAAAATAAGGGAATATAGGTTTAATAATTAGAACTCGAAAAGATACCTGAAAAATTTTTTCAGACACTAATAAAGTATTCAAGGGAAGTGATTTCTGAAATTATTAAAATAATAACTTAAGTCTATATACATATTATACTGAAAAAAATGCACTTTAATTATTAGTTGACGTTATTATAAACATTCACGTGCGCTCACGCGTATATACCACATACAAATATGATATAGCAACAATGAAATATTTGAAAGCATGCATAAATCTCGCATGCCCAATTTTATAAATAAATAAACACAATTAAATGCTTTAAATTTAGACATATAAATATAGTTAGATTTTTTGAAAGGCGAACGCTTATAGATTTTTTAAAAAACTAAAAATTACTGTAATATTTTCATACAAATATACATCATATTGGAGTTTTTATTTAACGTGTTTGTGGTGAATATATTGAGTAATCATAAGAAAAAGTAATTTCAGGTGAGATACCGGTAAAATACTTATTTATAGTTTAGGTAAATAAATAAATATTTATTTAAACAACAGATAATATATAATATATAAATAAATTAGTCACAATATTGAATATAAAAGTATTTAATAAATAATAAATTGACTAGATATTAAAAAAATACTTATTTTAACCTTATCATATATATTTACCATTAATACATATAAAATATACAATTTGATATAATCTGTAGAACTTTTCAAAGTGAGTATATTTTTATTTTTGAAAGAATATAAAAATTAAAAAATTACTATTATTGTCACAAAGATTTTGAATAGTCATAAAGTGTCAGAAAAATTTTTTAATTAGTTACAAATAAAGTAAAAAGAATTATATCTGTAGATTGATATTGAAATGTGTGACTCTTGAGTTACAATTTTCTAATAATTAACATTATAAAATATTAACTACACGTCTATTTATCTAAAAAATAAAATAAAATAAAATATTTCACTTAGTATAAAAAATAAGGAGAAAAGGTTTAAAACAAATCGCGATAAAAATTTTAAATTGTAAAATACATTGAGTATAAATTATTAATTATTATTATTAATATTATTATTATTATTAATTATATAATATTGTTATTAAAATATTTGATCCACATAAAATTTATATACAATGTTTAAATTAATTATTTAAAAAATTTATAATTTTATACACAAGGAGTTTTTAGAAATAATTCTTTGATTTTTAAATATTTTATTAAAATTTAATTGTATAATAATAGATCAAAGATAATATTTGTTTTTTTTAAATCCAATTATATTTTCAGTATTAGAAAAGATTACTTGATATAACATTATGTAAAATGTGAGAATATTTTTTACAAATTAAAACAGTAAAAAGATGATTAATTTTTAATAACATAATTAAAGAATCATTTTAGTCAGGCAAATATTTAAATAAATAACAATGCAGATAAATGATATTTATAAATAAATAACAATAAAAAAATCTATTTCTACTTAAATACTATGTATATTATTTGTTAATACTAAAAGATGAGACTAGTTATTAAGTAAAACAGAGTATAAAAGACACAATAAATAGTGTTTACTTCGTTTATGTTATTTTAATTGAATAAAGATAAATTTTTTGTACAAACTTATCTATTTTTATAATTGTAATATAATATAATATTAGATTAATAAATCAATCCATATTAATGTTAAACCTTTATATAAAATTTGAATTTATATTTATTAAGTTTTTTATTTTATTTCTCCATTTACAAGTTTTCATTTTATAATTTCATCTTTTACGGAACAAGAACTTATTTATCTTTATTAGTACAGTATTGAAAACAAAATTTATCATCCTATTCTTATTTACACATAAGATATACAGACTAATCGAATGGTTTAATTTTTTTGTAAAATTGAAAGTTAAAGAGTTATGTTAAATTAATTTTTTTATTATTTCATAAGAGAAATGTAGATGTCTTATAAAATAACGTTATGTATAAAAAATAATTTTATTAGGGCGATTTTATCTAAAATTTTTAAACGATTATATTTTTATATGCTTTTTTCTAACCTTATAAAATAATTTAAATAAACGTTGAGAAAACATCTATCTCCTCAATAAGCATACGATGGTTTTACTATTTTACGATATACATCATTGTGCCGTATCATATATTTCGACAGTATTTCTGGGTACTTCTATACAGTTAGACCTTTTGGGTACGCAGTCAGTAGTTGTCCATATGCATTTAGTTGGTTTTACGGTTCCTTACTGTTTACTAGTATAGAGAACTTCGTATTATACTTACGTATATAATTTATATTAAAAGAATTTTTGGAGTGCTTCTTTGAGTAGTAAATACAAATATTTCATATTCATATATACTTGTCTATTATTTGTTTTAACCAAAATCAGCCATATCACCCACGCTTTGCCATTACCACTTCAATAATAAACTATAATAAACTATTCATAATTTCATCTATTTATACACTACAAAAAAAAATTAATAAGGAAATATTGTAATTATATTTTTAACTTGTCAAACGCAGTGCTTCATAAATCATAATTCTTTGGACTTTATTGTCGGCTTTGTACTAAAACAAACTTTTTTCTAAGTTTCAACACATAAGGCTCATACTTTTATGTATTGTATTACGTGTATTAATTCAACGTATAAAGATTGTTCAGCATAATTTAGTAAAGTACTGTATTACATATATTTCATTTATCAAATAAGATATATAAAGCTGTAAATTCGCATTACTAAAACATAATTTCTTACATACATTACAAACTATTGTAAAAATGTGAATAATTTCAATGAAAACAATTCTTTTTACAAAAATATATGTGATATTAAAGTACAAATATCACTAAATTTATCAAATATAAATCAAAGTAACTCATTGATTTACATAAAATTATTGAAATTTAATAAATATTGCCGTGCAAAAGTATTATCGAATTCCATATTAAGCAGCGGTCTATTCTCAGTTTATTGCATGTAATCATTGAAATTAAGAAAATTAAAGAAAAATTAAAACGAAAGAAAAGATGATAACCGTCGCCCTATTATTGAAAATTCAAATTATAATACATTTGTATATTATATTATTTCTTTTTATTTTACTATGAATATAATATCTTCGTTCAACTTGGTATTTAAAGTAATTACAAATTTTGATAGTTGAAAAAACAATATGAATTCTATAAATTCAAGCAGAACTTGACAAGTAATTCATAGTACCAATTAAAAAATATTTTCCGTAAGTGTACAAATGCAATTACATAAAAATAGGTAGAGTATGCGTGTTAACCTCGTATAATTATTAAATTCTTCTTCACTACATAAATATCAATAACATAATTATCATATTTCACGGCAATCTTTTATTCTAATTATATCAATTTATTAAGATATATAATTAATTAATAAAAACACTATTTTATATTTATTATATGATAATATTACCATTATTCATTATTTTTAATAAAAAAAATACAAAATTTTATCGAAAACAAAAATACTTCTATAAAAATGTCATTGGAAATATGAATAGAACAAAAATATATATATGTATATTAACGTAGTATTATTATTATTTATATTATTTACTTACAAACAATTTTTACTTTTTAGTTATATTGTTGTACATTGCGTAATCTAAATTATTTTTCAAACATTTTTAGAGTACTTAATTATATATATAGTTTTAAAACCAAGGGTAGTCGAAAACATAAAGTAAATGAAAGAGAATATTAAGGTAGGAAAAAGAGGTAGGGTAACGGCTGAAGATGATATTTATTTTAGACCACAAAGTGATAGAATTGACGGAAGCGTGGTGAAAGGAAAAAAAGTGGAACTATGGTAGAGAAAAAAAGCTAAACAAGTACAAAGTATTAATCAGTACGGAAAGCAAAGAAAATTACAAAGGATAGAGTAATAGAGAGGGTACTCCTAAACATAAAAAGTAACATAATGATACAAAAGATAACGGTAGGAGGTGGAGGGATTTCAAGAAAAATCAAAACGATCAAGTGTGTCGGTGTTAATAAACAAAAAATAGTATAATATGTGATTTGTTCACATGATGAAGAAAGGAGAGAGAATCTCGAACATATGGCTACTATTTGGAAAGGTAATAAAGGAAAGCCTATATTTTGGCGCTGGGAAAAGAGTTTTATAAATAACGGAAACGATGAAAAAGTTCCATAAATGCTTTTGTTGTCTACTTGTATTTCTTCTACCTCACCCTATCAACCCCCATATTTTCAACTTTCTCTCCTACACTATGTCGAAACTTATTTTTTTTTTTATTACATAATTTCATTTTTCCATTTTTATCTATGTTTTCCTATAAACTGGCTTCTTCTATCCAAAAGTACTCCTACTACCTCTACGCTATAAGCTATAATCTTAGGATATTTAATGTTTCGAGTAGCCCCAACCCCTCATTTTTTAACAACTAATGAATCTCTGGAGCTCCAAGATTCTAATTATACTCATAAGATTTTATTTAAAAATTCTCCTTCTTGCAAGTAAAATGGATGATAATTCTTAATCTTATTTTATTATTGTAAGTGTCGATATCGTAAAAAAATTACCATTAAGTCAAAGTATTAAACTGAAAAAAACCATTTTATTTCGAGTATTATATCCTCAGGACTTTGATGAGATTATTGTTTTTTCAGATAAATAATATTGCTTCTAACAATATTGATGCAGAGTGTCACTTAATAAGAATAAAAGTGATGCATGCAACTGGTAATGAATATATTAAGCTTATAAGTTAAACAAATTTTAAAAGTGTTCTTACTGTTAGTAACGTTGCCATCTTATCATGTATGTCACAGTGACGAATTTATTTCGTATCTTTTCGAAATACTAATTAACACGCAATGTGCATTATTAGTTGTTAGTTATCCTAATGAATTTTAATTTGATAACATGTTTCGGAGATATTTTTTAAAGGAAATATATTTATGACAAGGAGTCAAAATAAGTAGACTTACAATAATAAGAATCAAGTTTCTTTTCTTTCTGCATAATAACGTTTAAACTTAACTTATTGAAAACAGCTCTCAATTTTTTTGTCGAACTATTGGCTTTTGAATTAAAGGCGAGTAAAGTAATAATAATTTTGACTAATTATTGATTTTTTTCTGTCTTAATCATTGGGTTATTTATACTCTTAGCTCTTAACTACTTAAAAGTATTAAATGCTTATAATTAATATTTTTAATCAATATTTGTCTAAGGAATTTCTAAATATATGAGTGAGCTATTTAATAAGAGTTGACAAAAATTTTTCCGTCAAAGTCAGCGATAAAAGTAATTTAATACCTGCTTTAGTTTCTTCAAAGAGTATCTATGAAATTATCTTCACATCTTTCATATTTCCTGTTAACGTAAGACGTTCAAATGTCTAGTGCTTTTTCTTGGATTAAAAATTATGATATCAACTTTTTTAACTTCTCATCGATTTTATTGACAAAAATTTGATAAATTGCTTCGTGAATTAATTAGACCTATAAGTAGCCATTCATGATTGATAAATTAGATATTGGAAAGTAGTTCATGTTTCCGGTATATTTCGCTTGATAAATTGATTAAATCAATGACTTTTAATAATACATGATGATGAAGGAATCAAATGTTAAGATAATCGAGTATAACTTTTTGAAATAAGCCAGTAACACAATAGTATCGGAATTTTTGTGATAGTTGAAATACATAAGTCTGAATGCTGTATGAAGTAATTATCTATAATTGAGTTACAACATAGGGATGTAATTGAACATATTTAATTTTCTTATCACAGTGTACATTAATGCAGTTAATAATCTAGTATTGTCTCTTGGGTCTTAACTACTTCTCAACGTTTTTTAGATAAAAAGATTCGTGTCTTTAGTTATGTTGTTGTTGTTTGTTATTTTTTATAAATAGATTATATTATATTTGTCTTTATTAAATGTAAAAAAAAAATAATTCTTGGCTTAATTGCTCTATTAACCATAAGAATTACGATGAAAACCTGAAATATGTATTCGATCCATTTATTTATTGCATCAATTAAACAATAATATAAAATTTTATTTAACAGGATAAATATTTTTAATTGTAAAATTTTATTGTATTGATATTTGATCAACAATGTTCGTAACTCTTTTAAAAATAAAAAAATTTATAAATATATTTTGCAATGATATAATATTTGCAAAGAATATTTAATGTTATACAAAAAGAAAGTAAAACTTTTATCAGGAATTAAATCAAAGAGTTATTAAAAAAATTACGTTTATTGATAATTAATAATTTTAAAATATATTTAAATGCAACTGCATATTTTAAAATATTTCATATACCATTGTTTTAATATTTTCAAGTATAAAGTATTTAATAGCATACATAAAAAATAACATTGAAAAGAAAATTTGTTAAAAAGCAAATAAAATCTTGATATAAAAAAATCGAGATAAATATAAATGTGTATTAAATTTTTAATAAAAATATAATAATAAAAAATAAGGACTTATAATTTTATGTATTATTTTCAGAAATTGCATGTATATAAAAAGACATTGCAGGCAATGATCTATCCTATTTCATCAACAACACCACATAATTTTATTACGTGGACAGCTACTTCACCCACATATTGCTATGAATGTGAAGGTCTTCTTTGGGGTATAGCAAGACAAGGTGTTAGATGTGTTGAATGTGGAGTCAAGTGTCATGAAAAATGTAAAGATCTTCTTAACGCCGATTGTCTACAAAGTAAGTAATTTTACAGAAGTAATATTATATAAAAGAATTATTTTTAAAATGTAAAATTGCATTTAAGAATATATTAAATATGAACTGTAATATATGTACGCTATGTAAGATCTTGATTTCTTGTTAATATTGCTTTCTTAACATCACTAATAATTATTTGTTTGAATAATTCCTTGTTAATTTTAAAATATTTTATAATTATGTGAAAGCTATTGATTATATTATACAAATTAACATCAAATGCTTGATTACATATCGATATTCTGTTAAGAGTTGGGAAGAGATAAAAGAATTAAAAGTGGGACAGCAACAGGAAAAGTATATTAATTAACCGGAAATTATAAAATATGCAGAAAAAGTTAAACACATCTTAGAAGTAGACAAGAAAAAATATGCATATGAATAAAGGAAAAAGAAAAAAAAACAAGAAATTTAATCATTGACAAGATTTATAATGGGGAATAAAAAGAAAAATAGTAAAAATTGGTTAATGAAAGAAGAGAAAATTTATACTTTGTACAATAATAAAATAGAAATCAAATTTTCTAGAAGTGTAATTTTACGGGGTTTAAAGTAATCAAGGCTGCTAAGTAGGACTGTATATTTAATATAATAGGAGAGATGAATGTAGAAAAAATGAACAGATATAATATAAAGAAATTGAATAAATATTGTATATAAATATAAGTATAATGTAAAAATTAATTTAGATGTAAAAAATGTTTAACAATGTATGAATTATTCGTAAATGAATGATAATAAATATTAATACTAATGATAAAAAATAATAAATTTTGTTTTATCTAAGTTCTAATGTTCTCACTTGATTTATCTAAGAAGAATAAAGAATCTTGAAAAAATTAAATAAAATAAATAAACAAAGTGAGTTTTTTAGTAATAAATATGATTCTTTCTGTTATTATTAATTTTCTTTTTACACGGAAATCGCATAAATTTTTTAATTTAATATATCCTTGTAAATTAATATTTCAATTGTGTATAATTTTTGTCCGGAACAATGATAGAGTTTTCATCACCTGTAATTGCTATTTTGCAGGACCACTTGCTAGTACCCTCTAGTACCATTTGTTCAGCTTGCTCTAAGCTGTCTATATGTGTGTCCGGGTCGACTGAAAACGTCGTGCTGAAAAGATAATTACCATGTCATGTCCAATGCTGTAGTCGTGTTATTTTATATAGACCAAATCCATTGTAATGTTGAATAACGCCTCGGCTCGCTCTCCTAAATATTCTGTTATTACAACTTAGGAATAGCGAATTAAGGGATTTGTTAAAAAAGAAAACTACAATTTATAAACGATGAAATGATCTCAAATATAAATTAAATATATTTTGATACTTTTAACTTTTATAATAAAAAAAAAATTAATGAAAATTTTTAAATACATTTTTTAACATCTGTAAAACGTTATAAATGTCGATCATGTTTAATCGAGAATATAATTTTTTAAACAAATTAATACAACTATAGAATTAAAAATTCTACTTAGCCAATAATTTAGTTTAAACATTTATAAATCCAATTATGTTTTATTAATAACAAATAATCAGTGATATCAACAAATTTTTTGTAAGATTTATTTACAAGATGATAGGAGTACTTTCAAAACAAGTATATAAAAAAAGTATGTAGGTATAATTTTTTAATGCATTCAAATTGAGAGAAAATGAAATATTGTCAAGTTTTTATATACTATTTTTCTTTTTGAAATAAATTTTTTAATTATACTGGACAAAAAAATAATTAAAAATGTTTTTATACTAGATTTACAAACATTTTGAATAGGTCTTGACATTAAAAATTTTTCGAAATTCAATAAACAGTTTACGTTTCGTATGGTTATCTCTATTAAATATTAATTTAAAATTTTCTTAAATAAATCAATTATTCTTTTTAATTACTAAATTCTAATTAAAAAAAATATTCTTCTTTTATAACACGCATTAACTCTATATTAGGATGATTATTATTCCAAAAAGATAAAGTATGTTTTTCTCGGATTCAAAGTTAATATCCTCATTATATATATAATCTATAGATAATAATCATTACTCGCGCAAGAAACTATGAATATTTTCATAAATTACTGAAATCTATGGTATATTTAAAAAAAAATCAACATATATCATAAATCTGTTTTTTATATAAATTAATTTGTAATCTAATCATTATTTATAACTTTTCTTTCATATATTAATTAGATAATAATTTTTTATATATCACTTTATGCTCGTCAAAAAATAATCTTATGCGCCGATTTTTTATGTAAGCTTAGCTATCTATTAAAATTTTTTAATATTCTAATTTACAAAAATTATAATATGCAAGTAATATTTTTTTATTAAAAATATTCATTTGTCATGAATTTAAAGAATATGTTTTTTGTATTTTTATGTAATGTATTTTAATTCGACCTAATTTTGTTCTAAACCTTAGAAATATTTATCAATAGTCGCAAGAAAATTTCACTTCACTTTATCTAGTAGATTATCTGTTAAGGATTTTGTTTTCGTTTAAATCACATATCTTCATTCTCATTATTAGAAGTATTTGTTTATATAAAATTATTGATTAATAGTGTAGTTCGGAATTTGTGGTATTAACTTTATATATTATATTCAATTTTTTTGTATTATAATCGTGATAATCAACATCTTTCATCAGATTTTAACAAAATAAAAGAAATTTTTATAACTACGAAATAATAAATACCAATAAATAATAATAAGAGTAAAAAATATACAATAAATTAATAAATAATTATATTGTACGTTACTATTCAGAAGAATTTACATAAAATTGATAATTTAAATTTTTATTTTGTTCTGTTTATTCCGATTTAATTTTTACAACTAACATATCTATTTCGAATATCTGATTGAGATAAAAACATTTTTTAATTAAATTATTTTTATTTATAATTTAGTTGATTCATATTTATATTCACGTTTAATACAAAACTTAAAAATTTAACTGTATGTGCTTATGATGATTTATAGCAAACGTATGTATTTGCAAACAATTTTCCTTAAAATCTTTAACAAAATTAATAAAACATATATTTATATATTTTTGAAAATTTTTTCTTGACTGACTCAGATAAACTTGACCTAAAAAGGTTTATATAATATGTAATATACTAATTTAATTGTAGCACGTGTAAAGAATTTTAATGTAGTTGTTTTGAAATATCATTAATAGATTTTAATATTTATTGGAAAATGAAAATCGACACATTTTTACTTATTTAAGATAAAAATAAAGTAGGTTTTTTGTTTTCTTCATTATTAAAAAAAAATTATATTTCAGAAAGAAATTTTTACATATTTCGCAATACATTTTTTAATAAAATTTTAATGTGAACACTTTTATGAATATTTAAAAAAATTTTTATTTTTAAATAAACTAATTGTTACTTATTGATATTTAATATACCTAATTAATATAGCTCCTACGTTGCATCTCACAGTATAAAAAGTTTTTATTTAAAATTTATTTAAATATTAATAGAAATATTTATTTCAATTTAGTTTAACATATTTAATATTTTTCAAAAAAAATAGTGAAATGAAATTATACAATACTTTAATTTATTCAAAAACTTAAAAAGTTTTAATTTAATTTTTAAATATTTTAATTAAATTAGCATAGTGTTAATATATATATTTCAATATAAGCTGTTATACTATCTAACACTCTGTTCTTAAGTGCAGTGTACAATTATTTATTATTTTATTATAAGGAAAATGTGGGTGCCGTATGTTTCGGGAAAAATTTCCCAAAAGAATCGTTTGGTAACGCGGTCTGTTGTCTACATGTTTTCTACTGTATTGTCTACTGTAGTCACCGTTACGTTTTCTTACTTCATACAAATATAGTGAAGTTTAGTTGCTTACATTCATATCTTGAATTAAAAGGTTATTACAATTGTACATTTTAGAAATTAAGACTATTACATTTTACTTTGAATATTGTTAAAAAGATTATTGTTTATACATAAACCACGTTCTGCTTCTACCCATCTTACATGTAATAAATAAGGTAATTAATTGCTAAAATTCTGATTGTATAACTTATTTCTTATCAGGAGCGGCTGAGAAAAGTTCCAAACACGGAGCTGAAGATAAAGCTAATAGTATAATAACGGCAATGAAGGAGAGAATGAAACATCGAGAACGAGAAAAGCCTGAAATTTTTGAACTCATTCGGTAAGCAAATTACAATTTATTTTCATTGATTTAAATTTTATAAACTAATTTAGTATAAAAATTTACATTTAAATAAAACATATTTTGGTATCGTGTATTATTGTGCGAGTTCGAAAAATCTTTTTGTATAAGAAAATATTCTACTAAATACTATTTTTTCCATGTAATGGCTTATTGTTAACTTAAATAATACCTGTTTTAATTTTGAAATTATAACAAAATTCACTTATTAAATTTGTTAATACTCATAAATTCATCCCTTAATATTCATAATATTCATTATTAAATAAAGTGACAGGTTTTTAAATATACATGTGTCAAAAACTATATCGGACACATCATTAAAAAAAATAGATACTTTACCAAAATTAAACATTTTTCCAAGTACAGAAAAAAATAATAAATTTGATTAAAAATTTTTTATATATAATTTAACAAAATATCTGCCTATACTGTATTGATTGACTAAAAAAAATTAATGCAATTACAATAACAATAGAATATATTCTTAATTATTGATTTATGAATATTGTTAAATTTACAAATATATAGTATATTTAAGATATGTACATATATTGATCCGTATTTTCTTCCGGTATTTTTACTTTTGATAACAACATTCGTAATAAATGTGTATAGAAATTTATAATTATTTTATATTGTAAATAATAATTATCTAGTTTTGTTAGTAATTGGTTGTTAAATTATATTTATTGAACCTTGTTTCATGTTTCAATATACTTTTTTATTCTAATTTTTCATATTGATACGTTAATTGTCATCACTTTGAAGTTATAACTTTTTCATTATTCATAACTTAAAGTAGAACATATTATAAATCATATATTATAGAAGCTACTACATAATAACCAATGGATAGATAGATAGACAGATAGATAATTATATTATATAACTTTATGCATCAGTATGTACATTGTTATAATTCATAAACTCTTCATAGTATTACACATTCTTTATTTTTATACCATATTTTACATTTTACTTAAATGTAATTATTTAGTCACATATCTATAATTACTCCTATAATTACTCACAAATTAAAAACTACATAATTAACTTTATTTCAATTTCTTGGTTTTGAAAAATAAAAACAAAATTAAACGTGTAAATTTAATATCTTATTTTTTAGAATGACAAATTTTCATATTATTTTAATTATTATAGAATAGATAGATAGATATTTAACCATATTACATTGTCTTTATATAAACTTAATAATTAAAATTCTAGCGTATTATTACACAATAATTTTGTTCTTTACTTAACATTAATTAACTTATTAGGCCTTAACATTATTTAAATAACTTTGCTATACCTTACAATTTTACTATATAATTTTTTATTACTTTTGTTTTTTTTATTCACTTTTCTATGTCTTTCCACACATTTTAAAAATTATATTTATATTAATACGGGGATGAAGCTTCTTTGGATACAAGTGAAATAAAAAAACTCGCAATTAAACAAAAGATAACCGATTTATTCACAATATATATCTATATACATATGCAAGCAATGCACGTGTATGCCGTTCTACTGCCTGCACAAGACTAAGTGCAGCAGTGCGCCTGACCGATATGTCAGGGTATCGCCTTGCCCCTTGCCCCCCACATTATGTACAATTTTTTAAAAAAAATACAAAATATGTCTGTGCCCTAGAAGTATGTCGGCGCCTCTGATACTAATTTTATGAATCTTTAATGTTCCACCCGCCATCAGCAATCTTATCGATTGATGATTGTTGCCCTCCAGTGGAACGAGAAGTACTGTCAACATAGGATGTTTTTAACGCGACTACTCTAGTCAAACCATCCTTCCAGCATGTATTTAAATGACTTTACCGATTAACCATTTGCAAGGAGAGAATTTCTCATCTGTGATGCGTATCAAGAAACCAATTTTTATATCGTTTTTTGGATGGTACTACTTGAAGATTGAATAAAATCGTTAGATATTGAATAGAACATTGATTCCAAAATTACTGAGGGCGTTGTCAGATAAGTTGCCATCGAGAAAGTCTTGAAATTTGCAAGTGATTTAGATGGTTTAGGTAGATTTGTGAGTAGTCTTCCAATGACGAAGTCGCCTGATGTGAGTTTAGGGTCATCATTTAACGGTTCCAAAGACCCTGAGTTCAAGATTGCTTCGATCTGGCAAAGTAATTTGTTAAGTTCATCTAGTATGAGTATCATCTCTTCGATAGTGCGTCTCAGGTGATGCTTGATTTTCCCACTTACCTCCCATGTGAGGTGCTGCAAATGGGTTGAGTTTCCACTGAACATGATTTTACAAAGTTATCCTTTATATCTGGTGATGTTCCTGTGAACCCTTAAGAAATAGTCTTTTGAGTGTAATGTATCAGCTCAAATGAAGGTAGTACCATAGTCAGAGTACATTGTCTGTGTTATGTCTCGAGGAACAGTAAATCGTCAATATGCAGCTATGAATCCGTCAGTTTAATAATCATTGACTACCTCATGGTGCACTTCTGATGTTGAAAAGCAGACAAACACGCACAACTACGTTTTGTGTATTTTTGCACCTGGTCCCTTTCATCTCTTAACAGTAAAAGGGCCAGCGTGATTCACTTCAGTATGACTGAATGCATGTTAAGGCATGACTAGAGGAAAAGGTAGCTAGTCCATTAATTGATGGGCACGAATTCCCGTTTGTCGAGCGCACACTTTGTGTCTTCACCGGAGCTCTTCCACCAATTATCCAATATTGTTTTCAGATGTAATCCATAGTAAATTAAGTGCTACCATAAAATATTCGAAGATGAGCATGGTCAATGATTAACTCCGATACGCGTGAATACCGAGGTAGAATAGCAGGATGTTTATGTTCTAAGGTTAAAGATGAGTGTGTAAGTCTTCTTCGTACGCTCATAATCCTCTCTGCATAGATGTATGTAGTGAGTCTGTTGAATACACGCATAATTGGTAATTTTATTTGCGACTGAAGAATATTATTTCTTATTGAAAAAGGCAACTTGAGTTGTCTTGATTCAAAATGTTTTCGATTTCTTCAAGGTTTGTTGATCTGAATGAACTGATGTAGGGGACCTACGGTTCATTCGTAAAAGAAACTTGATACATAGAGCTATTTAGGAGGATTTTTAGGAGCTTGCTGAGTGTTGAGTACTTCTTAATTATGTCCCAATGATGGCCTATTTTAATGCGGCAGATATTAAACTGACGCCAGAGTGAACTTCTAGTGCACTTTTCCCGCTTCTGATCATTGGTTGGGTTGGTCATAAATCAGGTGAATGTATCTCTGATAGTTCTGTCTAGCGTATTGAGTAACCTTGGTATTGATCTGCACTTGCGCCTCTTTAAACACAATCTACTGGATTTAATGAGTCAGGAATATGTCTCCATTGAGCGCTTGATGTTAACTCTTGGATGACAGCTATCTTGTTTCTTATGAAATCTTTCTAGCGTGAAGGGTGAGTCTTGATCCATGTGAGTGTTACGTTAAAATTAATCCACAAATGAGTTGTTCCTATGTTAATTTTTAATTTGACCTTGATATATGTAACAAGTATTGATAGTAGCAGCTCTACTGAGAGTTCCAACTTCGGCATGATTAATCTTTTGAATGGTGCTGCTTTTGTTTTTGAACAAACAAGTAAGCAACTGGTACCACTAGAGTGTTGCACGGGAATATATATTGCTGCTTCATGACATATGACATCACAGAACTCACGCAAATCTGCTATTGAGTAACACGTTGTTTTGAACGAACAAGTGACTTCGATCTTATCCAAGTTGATAAGCTCTGTTCTAATGATGAGCCATTTTGAAAAGAACCGGGGTGGTAGATCTCATCCTACAGAAAATTGTGTAACGATAGCCCTTGCATGAAAATCTTTTCCTTGATCACTACTGGTGATTCGAAGCCTAATAGACCATATACTTTCGCCTTTTGAGATAATATAATGCGTTTTGTAAGTTTATCAATCGGTGAGCTATCTACCTGAAATGAGAACAAGCCTTCTTGAGGATGCCACTTTAATCCTAAGATTTTTGTCTCGTGATTGTCAAATAATATAGGAAAGTTCTGATTTTCGGTTGATTTTATTCTAGTGAGAACATCGAAGTGCCACTTCGCCAATGGAAAGCCTCCCGCCATACAGAGACCTTTACATACATGTGTGTCTGCGCTCCCAAATATATCATAGATATATTTGCCGTGAACGATGGACGACACGGCAAGTGTACGAGTATTCGGACAACTAAAAACGGTACGGCTTTGGTGCCAACGTTACTGTTGTCAATTAAAATAGCACTTCTTAAGTTTCTCGTCTATCTAAAGAATTCGTTGGGGGATCCCAATCTTCTTGGTGAATTCCTATCTGCCTATACAGCTTCGGAATGTCAGTAGTAAATAGATGTTTATGATATCTTATCCAATTAATAATATCAAGGAGTAGGTTGGAATGACGTCATTGATAAAGTAGCGTGATGTTGTTTACCTAACATTATTTAACTTTACTATGCTTTACAATTATTACTATATAATTTTTTTTATTCCCTTTATATTGATTTTTAACACTTTCTTTTTTTTAATTATATTTATCTTTTTTTGATCTGCTACTCCCTCTAATCTCTTTTTTTTCTTTTGAAACATTTTTTTTCATTAAATAGTAATACCCATATATCTTTTTCGTTTATTATTTTATTCCCTACATAAACTTAGCCTTCTCTTTCTCTCAATTATCTACATTTGCTTACTATCATTCTTCTAACTTCACTTTGTTTAAAAGTTTCATCGCTGTTTATGTAAGAATTTGATCCTTCTAAATCTTTCTTTCTTTGTATTATTTTTTTTATCGTTTGCCTTATCTAATTCCACTTGTAACCAATTAAATTTTCCTTTACTCCCCAATCAGATTCTTCACCTTCGCACTTATACCTGTTTTATTCTTTATGAGAGTACTTACTATCTTTTTTGTATATTTCACGCCTATTTTCATTCCCACTATTATGATATTCTTTTTTCTCTTTCTCTTTCTTCTACTAACAACTTTACTTGATACTTTGTCATTTCTTTTTATTTTATGCACTCTTTTCTCTATATTTATTTGATTCTTTACTTTTTCCATACTGATTGGCATTTTTTTGTATCCTTCAGTTTTGTTTCTAATTTTCCAATTTTTTTTTTAGAAATTTCTTAATTCCTCGTTACACATCCTTTTTTTCTCATTCATTAAATTATTTATATTTTCCTTAAGATGTTCCTTCATTATTTCGTACATTTTTCTTTTACATTCTCCATCATCTGTTTAGTTATTCTTTCTTATATATCCTCCAAAATCCGTTAACGTATCATCTAATAATTCTTGGCACACTTTCTCTTTTGACTTCTTTACTTCTTTGATCTCTTCTTCTATCCTTTCCATTGTTTACTGAATATTTTTCTTTTCTATTTTTTTTTTATATTCTTATTTTTTGGTTCATCTTTCTTCTTATTTCTTCTTGTCCGATTTATGTTGACTTTTCAATTCATACCTTTTTCCCGCTATTCCTATATTTTTACACACATACACCGAGTCTTTTCACTACTTTTTGCCTCGTGGTAACCTAACCTCAATTTTTATGACTTTTCTTACTTCTCTATTTACTCTATTTTTTTCAGCATATGTCCATGACATGTGTCTCTCTAACTTATATGGAAGAAAATCTATAAAGACTAATATATATATATATTTAAAAATTTGGAATATTACGTCATAATCATTAGTTTACAAGTACATAGATATAATTGGCAAAGGTACACTAATAATTTCAGATCATTACATAATTAGAGATGAGCAGAAAAAACATAACAGCATCTCAATGATTAGTCAAGATAAGACAACATATTTATAAATAGCCAAAAAAGACGATCTACTGATAGAAAGCCTGATGGTAGAAGATGAAATTAATTTTTAGTGTATGTGAAAATATACATTAGCCACATTTACATAAACTTAACTTTAACAAATATTAGAAGATTAGGTTAAATATTCTGTGATTTTTTTTATTAAAGTAATCAAAAAGATGATAAATTATTTCCATAGAAAAAAGACGGTAAATTAATGTTTATGAAAATTCTCGATTTTTTATACAGCTATGCTTAAGGTGCACTATTTCTATTCATTATTACTAGTAATTACATGGTGATTTATGCACGTCATAGTAATGGTACATCATAGTTTTAAAATAAGAGAAAAATATATATAGCTTATGGATAGTACAAGATCTATTTACGACTTTTTGAAACATTGTGAAGAACTTGGTGTGTCAACTAATACTAATCATCTTATGTGTTATTTTACACATGTACACTTATTTATGTCGCAACTGTGTATGATTTTAACAGAAATTGTCATATTCTTTAAATAAAAAATAAAATCGATAATTTTTCGCACGTTTATTTATAAATAATAAAATTTCTAATATTTAAAAATTTAAAGCAGTGGAAGAATATATAAATAATATTGCCTAATATATATTTGTTTTTTAAATATAAATCTTTAAAGAGCTGTGATTTAAGATTTCAAATTATTAGAAAATATTTGAATTTGTATATATACTTCATTTGAACTTCAAAATGATACCATGTAAAAATGTTACAAAACTTTGTTTAATTTCATATCTGATATAAAATTAAACATTATAATAATAACTCAATAATGCTACGTAATATATTTTCTATAAAATTTGTTATCCTATAAATTTTCTTCATCGTTATGTTTCGGATATTATAGTTTACAATAATAATTAATGCAAAAACTTTTATGAAAATTAAAAAAATATTCTATTAATGTTGTTATATAGATTTTACAATACCTATAATATAATTGCATATACAGAAATTCAATCGTTTAATCTTGTTATTAATTTTTTTAAATCTCGTACAATTGCAAAATATATATTTTAATTTATTAAATATATTATTTGTATATATATATATATAATTAAATAAATAATGAAAAAATATCTTAAATAAGAAATGGCAAATTTTAACTCTATTTTATACATCTTAAAAAATAGTAGTTTTATAGGCAGATATAATGCTTCGTTTAATTCTCTTTAATAAGTAAATTTAGCAATTTTATCCTCGTTACTGTTAAAATTAAAAAAAAATTATATTATATTAGAGTTTTTTATAATAATCGTTTAAAATATATATTATATCATAAAATTTAACCAAAATTTCTATAAATTTTACAATAAAAAGTCAGTACTTAATAAGTAAAATCTCGAACTCGCACAATAAAATCTCATTTTTTATTATAAAAATTAATTTATTACAAATAAAATTAAGGCTTATTTTATATTATGATAAATATTTATGTAAGACCTAATATTTAAAAAAAATTGAGTTAATGATACCAAATCTAATCATTTAAAATACAGTAAGTGCCTTAAACTTAAAAACTGTTTAATTAAAACTCTTAAAACAATAAAATAGAATTTGTGTTTTTCATTTTAAATAATCTTGATTTTCAATTTTTAAATAATAAATTTTGAAGAAAACTTTAGTTATTAAAATTATTAACATTTTTATCCCCTTAATGATGAAGTCATGAATTATATCATATTTTTTAAATACACAAAAACTTATATCATTTGTGTATTTCAATTTCTTTTAATTTTGTTGTCTTTCTTGTATTTATTTCTTCTTTTGGTTTTCTATGTATTTTTTATCTTATTTATTTCTTCTCTAAAATTTATCTCCTTTTTTCTTATATTTTTTATTTCAATTTTACTATACTATAATCCAATATTTTTCCAGACCTTGTTCTTTTTTTCTTATTCCCATTTTATTTTTCTATTATTTTCTCTTTTTTTCCTTGTTACAATTAGTATTTACTTTAGTATATCATTATTTATAATTATTTTCTTTCTTTCTGATTTTTAATTCTAATTTTATTTTTATTTTTGATTTAATCTTTTTTGAACATGTTACGTACACCAGCTAATTTATATCTCATTTAATAGTTCGTTTAATACATTTTGTATTGGATTTTTTTGTTTTTATTTTTATTTACTTATAAATAAAATAATTGAATCTAAATCTTTGTATTATTTATTAATATACTTTGTTCCAAGCGTTTTTTATTTAATCTTTTTGAAATTCATTATATTTTTTTTCAATCTCATTTGGAAAAATTTTCAACTACTTTCTATGCTTACCAATCAACACGTTAGTTCTTTTTTTAAATATTTCATATGATCATCTTATTTATTATTTTTATTTAATATGTCTTTTTATATGCTTACTTTTTTATAAATTTTATCTCAATTGCTTTCAAATAAAAAATTTTTTTTTCTGTCGGCCATTCAAAATATAATTTTTTCTTTTCTGTATTGAAACCGATTTTTTTTTTAATTAATGTAAAATAATTTTTTGTATATTTTTTATGCACTTTTAATTTTTTTTGGTTAAAATAACTATATTATAATAAATACCATTTTTGTTATTGTCTTTTTTTCAACATATTTTGTGCTCTCTCTTTGAAACATTTCTTCTAGGTATGTAAAACGTTCATCGTTATTCGAAACTACTTCTTGTTTTTATTTCATATCATTTCATTCATTTTTATTAATACTTTCATTCTTATTTTAATAGTTTTTTACACACCGAGTGAGTATTAATTACTCATGTAATCCCAATTTTTCTAGATTTATTTATTTTTTTCTATACTAATTGTATCAAAATCTAACTTTGGTTTTTTAAAAGATTCCAAAACCTTGCCTTTCTAGTTTTAATATATAAAAAGGCATCAATTATTTTTTTTCTTTTATAAAACAAATATTGTAATAAACGAAATTGTAACTCACTCTATCTTATACTTTTATTTTTCACGTGTCTATTTATTTTTCTTTTAAAATTTCTACGTAAATCTGGAATCTAATATTTATAAAAATAATTCTCTTACAATTTATAGTTTTTTTTCAGTTTTTACAAGTAATATTAATAATATTTATTATTTTATTACTTTTATATTCATCTAATTCTATAAAGAAATAAGTTTTCTTGAATTCTTATATTGTTTACATATCTATAATTATATTAATTAGTCATATTTAAATATTTATTCTTTAAAGTAATATGTTATAAATAGGCATCAATGCTATTTTCAGTTTTAAATATACTATGTAAACCTACGTATGAATTTAAGTTCAAATTATTTATCTTTATCGTATACATCATCAGCGTTGAAAAAATTGTTCTTTTAATTTAATATGTAAATAATAAAAGTTTAACAACAGAAGATTATCAAGTATTCGATGCTGTATTTTATGAAAGAACCTAATTAAATTTGTTGAAAAATTAACAGATACCGATCAATTGTGATTATCACTAAATTTATATTCATTGGATTGGATACAGTTGGATACAGCGTGGTTAATTCTATTAGTGGATGAGGATGCACGTGTGCGAGGGTAATTTAATAAACACAAGACAGTAATTTGTTAAAGAATGTATTTGAATTACAGTAGTTACTCTTTACTTGTGATTAAATATATATAATTATAGTGTTACGTATCAAAACAATTGACTGCATACGTACAACAGACCACCTAGCCAAAAAGGCTAACCGAGTAGCAGTAGCACTTGTAAAACTGCACATTAACGCTTATCGGAACCTAATAAAACTATTTATTCTGCATGTACATAGAAAAGGAGTGAGGCAATGACGCAGTGCAACAGCTTAAGCTGAAGCCATGCTGTTCTCTCAACAATATTTAAAAAATCTTTTTTAAGTAATTAGTTTATGTAATACAATAAAAAAGTATGAAGTTCAAACAGCATTAATGTTATGATTATTTAAAACTAATAAAAAAATAGAAATCACTATTGTTGGATATTTATATAATGTTAAATAGCGAATAATTTCCATTGCTATAATATATCAGATTTTCTTTCATTAGTATTTTTTAAGTATTTAATATTAATGTAAAAATAGATAAATAATTGAGAGTTTGAATATAAAGTAGTCAAGAATAATTGTTATAATTTTGTAATAATTATTCTAAGATGTTATCTTATTTTTTTAATTGAAAATTGTTGATACATCAATCATATAAAAAAATAAAAATAAACGCAGAATATTTTTCTTTATGCTAGTAACATATATTGAGTTATTAATTTTTTATATATTCAAACGAATATACGTTATACTATTGTACATAGTTATCATTATCCTTTTTATAATTCCTATATTAATCATTCTTCATATTTTTAGATGTTTTTCTATTTTGTGTATTTTTTTGAGTTCCTCAAAAAAGTAAATAGTATCGCAAAAAATCTATAGTTAATAAGACTTAAATGTATTGTCTACTTTAAAGGTATTAGTTTTAATGAAAATATTAACTACTATATACTTAAAAATCAAACTGCAAAAACATCATAAAATATTCACGGTAATAAGTAAAGGAAGGATATTAAGTTCAACGATCAAATTCAACGCATAAATATTGATAATAAATAGAAATATAACAAAGCTGGAACGATATAACAATGTGTAGAAATTTTTAGCAAAATAAGATGTGTAAGTTTGATATTTAAAAATATTTATTCACGACATAGAGATTCACAATTAGCAGTTCGGAGCAAGGAAGGTAAAGAGAGGCGCGTTAGTTGCTTTTAACCATTTGGCTATCTCCGTTTCCCTTCCTTTCTCGTTGACAAAAATCGATTCATTATCAAAATGTATTTATTTCCAGTCGTGCTGATTCCAAATCTCTGATTCCCGCTAATCCGGGATACGTAGTCCTTAATTGTCGCTAATTCTGACAATGTCATAGATGTATAAAATCTCCTGCGTATCGAATAAGAGTAAAAAGCCTTTACAATTTAATCGTATGAGCGGAGATTTGTTGCGTCTCTGTTAAATATGTTTTCCGAACGTTTATTTGTGCTTATCTCAGTTGCTCTGCAAATCCCGGAATTGCTTCCCACTTGCCTATGGGCACGCCTATTAAGCCTGAATTCGAGCCATCTACTCGCTAGATCTAACCTACGGTGCCTATAAAACATCGTGGGTTGTGATTAGTCTCCCGCGCGTTGAGGTTCTGGTGTGCTAGTGATCCCAAACCAGGATCCGTTTTCCAGCGCCCGTGAGATTCGCGGCTTTTGTAATGCCGAGAGAGAGAGAGAGAGAGAGAGAGAGAGAAATAGAGGTAAAAAAAGTGCAAAGAAAACGAGGAAGGGGAAACGGAATTCTATACGGGCCGACATTATAGCCCCTGTCTGCCCTTGACCTGTGATCGTCGAGATATTTTCTTTGTTGCCTGTGTGCTTTCTTATTAAGGCCTTTTTAAATAAATATATTATTTCTACGTAAACAGAGAACATCCGTTTATTTGTAACCTTTTTCAACCCCCACCTCGGGTTCCTTACCTGACCCTTTTCGAGATGGATAATTCGGCCTTCCTTCGCAGCCTTACATATGCGATTGCATATGTAAACATAAATTTAAATTACCGCTATTTTCGTCTTTTCATCGCTAACATTCAAGTGCATTTTTTCTCCCCTTATATTATTAAAATATCGTAAGTTGCCCACTCTCTCTAAATGTAAGATATTATTCAGCCATCGACTTACAGACACTATTAACGACGGTTTCAACGTTTGTTACATAATTTACTTATATTTCGCATGAATGTATCTATTATTGATATTGAAGCATGATCAGAATGTCCTAATAGAGTTTGCAATTAGACTGAATTTTATTTTATATAAATTTTTTATATATTACACTTCTAGCGAATATACAAAAAAGCTGCTGATCGTGTTGCGCTCGCTATTATCTATTTCGCGCTTTTTCGCTCTTCTAATATTTGAATTATGATATAACGCGATTGATTTCTGATTAATTTCTCTACAGCGTGATTGCTGGTTATTTGTTTTGTGTTAATTCACTAATTCCTGGTCTAAAAGTACCCCTGCGTGTCATCAACAGGGAAAAAGTCATCTACATTCTATATTAATAATCTTATATAATAATTCTTTTATATAATAATTCTATATTAATTATATAAGAGAAGAAAAGAGAAAGTAGATATGCATATAAAGAGTGAGAAAGAGCGAAGATGTGTATAAGGATAACAGTAAGAAAGAGATAGAGTTGACATAAGTAAATGAGAGGGCTCGTGCTGCATAGAATAAGGTTAGCGAGAGAGACAGAAATAGTATAATATATAGAAGAAGAGAGAGAATACATACAGAAGAGATAACGAGAGAAATTATAAGTATAAGAGAGACATAGTACAACTTTAAGCCAGAGAGAGTGAGAGAGAGAGAGAGAGAGAGAGAGAGAGAGAGAGAGAGAGAGACAGATATGTAGAAGCTGACGATAGAGTGTAAAGAAAGCTACCTCTTGTTTTTATAGTTAGTAACGTAGCTGAAATAGAGAAAAAGAGAGGACTAATGTTTATTAAGCTCTGTGCTCAGAGTTTTTCGTAGCAAGCACTAAATGTTTTATAAATAAACGTCTGCCTGTCTAGCCATGCGTCTTTATCTTCAAAATTTATTATGAATTTGCCAAAATTTGTCAAACGACTACAATTGTAATTTAATCTTTATTTTAACTTGTATGATTGATAAATCCATTTTCATCGTTAACAATATCTTTATTAAGTATTTGCCTATTTGATATAAATTATCCAGATATTGCGGTAATCTCTTCTGCTTAAATTACTAAATTTCATAATCTATTAGTTGTATCTAAACCTTATGATTAGTTTTCGAGTTCAATTAAACAGTAAAAATATATTACTCGCATTTTTTAAATATTAAAAAAAATCATTTTCAAGTGTAAATTGAAATTTATTTAGATATATGTTAAAATGATTATGTTGAAAAAATATTTAAATATAAAATGTATCGGAGGAAATGTAATGTATTATAAAAATTATATTATTCAATAAAACTAATAATGAAAATATAATAATATTTTACAAAAATTATTCTTGCATGGCAGTTGATTCTGTTACGATTACTCAAATAAATAGCTGCCAAACATACTATGCTATATACACGTAATATTTTTCATATTTATATCAACCGAAATATAATGTTAAAATTATTTACAGAATTCTCTTAAAATATTTTTTTATAATTTTATTTTTGATTTGAATTATTTTTTATTAATTACCATATTCATCTCGACCGGAACTTTAATTTAATTTGCATTTTACTTCATTATAACAGATTAACGTTAATGTATATATTTTTCAATATTTTATATATACCATAAGAAAAATTAAAAATTTAAATTTCTTTTAAAATTAATAGTTGTTTAATATTTATATTAATAAGCTTTATTTTGTAATTTAGTAAAATATAATAGGTATAAAAAATAATTCTAATTAAATGTTCACTTTCAAACTTATTTAGCTAAAAAGTTGCGTATCCTTCTCAGTGGAGACGTTGTCAAGCAAGGATGGGTGGTGGAGGAGGGCGTTCTTCATCTGCTGTCATTTGTTCTACGTGAATTTATACTATTAGATGTTCGATATTTTCCCTGAAAAACCCCAACGACCGTTCATTACCTTTTCCAAAGCTTGAATGGACGTTCGATTGTTATAAAAAAACGGTTACATGTTATTTTTTTTTCGGCTTGCGCGGGCGATAAAACAAAGTTGTTTTATTTTTCGTGTACCAGTCAGCCGCGAACGGGCACACTTCAAAGTTAAACCTTTCTTTAACATTAATATATGTTTCATAAAAAATATATATAATACATTTTATAAAAATTTATCTTAAATTATAGTCCCATAACCAAAAATTTAACTTTATTGTTACCCTAAAATAATGGTAAAATAATAAGAAATTAACATAAATAAGTTTAAGGCACATATTTATATAAAATGATTAGATTTTAGAAAAAAATGTTAAAACAATTAAAATGTCATACCTTTATCTCGAAGTACTTATTTCTGTAACAAAAAATATTTATATTAAAATATATTTTTTAATCATGGTTGATATATTTTTTAGTATTATTTATATTATTAATATTTAGTTAATTTTATTTGAATTACTTATCATAATTTAGTAATTTCTTTCTGTGATATATTTATATTATGCTTATACATTGTATTAATATTTTTTATATGAAAGTTGTGATTATTTACTAAAATAAATATATAGAGGTAGTTAAAGAGAAATTTTATGGTACAGAAATTAAAAAATATATATTTTAACTAATTCTAATACTTGTATAATTTTAAAACATAATGTAATACAAAATTGCCTTCTTAAATGATGTAGTACAATAAATAAAACAATGAATTCATTTTACTTTAATATATTTAATATAATTATATTTTTATACAAAACGTTATTTATTAAAATTGCTTTACATATAATAAAATAATTAAGTTACTACAATTATATATAAATATATATTAAACAAAAATATAAAGCTAAGAAATATAATGATAATATGCTTCATAAAATGAGGTAATCATTGTAAATTAATATAGTATTTTAAATAAAAAATTTTCTTTTTTAATATTTACATTATATGTCAATGTGTCCAAATAATATGTACATAATCTAATATAAAAGAGAATCATTGGATTAGAAATGTTTTGCATTGGTTTAAAATTATATATAAATTGTTTACATCGCTTATTTTGAATAATTTTGATTCCACAAATAATAAACTATTCACTACCTTATATAAATTACATATATTTTAAATACAAATAAAATAGTATTGTTAAATAAAATTTTTGTTATAGTCCTGAGATAAAAGATATGAAATATATCATTTTATTTTATTTATATACTATAGTTTTATTTTCTTTAAGTAATATTTAAAAGTAAATTTATTATTTAAATGTTGATTTAAATTATATGATTTTTTCACTTTACTTATTACATTCAAAGTTTATACAAAATATCTATTTAAGTGCATTATTAAATAATTTTTTAAACATTAAAACAAATATAAATTGTTTTTAATGTAAGATTTGCCAAATTTAAAATTTAAAAAAATAAATTGGAAAATTTAAACTTTCACAGATAAAATTATAATTCACAAATAAGAATATTTCTATATTTATTTTAACGTAAAAAAATATTCTAATTAGGTTTTTTTCCTTGAAAAGTAGAATAATAAAATAATTTATTAATATTTAAAGTAAAAAGTTTATAGTAACTAAAATACAAGAAAATTACACAGGTAGTAATTATAAGTAACATTATTTAATATGAATTATGTATAATCAAACTTTTAAGAAATTATATTATGATAGTTGTTATTAGAATTTAATGATTCTGCAAAGAGATTGTATAAGATTTATATTTGAATAAAATTAGAAGATATTTATAAAAATTTAATTTGTTCTTCTTTTGATAAAATTGTACTAAAATAGTTACAAAAATTAAATCTTAATAAATTTATTATTTAAACTAAATATAAATTTATTTTAAAAATTAAATTCTAACTAGTTATAATTAAAACTAAATAAAAATATTAAAATCAATATATGATGTTTATTTTTGGATACATATGTGTATAAAACTAGAAAAAATGTTCAGAAGTTTTTTTGAATAGCTTAAGATAGTTTTAACTAAAAATATTTTTAAAGAATAAATTACATTTGCAATCCAATCAATATAATAAAATTAAAAAACCTTGCTTAAGACAATTTAAGAAAACTAAGCCAATGGTTTTATCTGGTATAAATTTTTTTATTGTTAAAAAAATAATAAATATATAATGCATGAGTTTTACTGTCAGCTTATCAAATTTACAAATTTTGACAAACATTCTTTAGATTGTTGACCGGGTTCATTTGTTCTTGAGCAGATTTTCCCTAATATTTAGCTCCTTAGCATAAGAATATTTAAAGAAGCATCACAATCTTTGTAAACATCCTAAAATTTTGAAGCTTTATTTAACTCAATTTCATTTAGATAAAATCATACTGTTATTGTCAAAAGCATAATTATGTTCTGGTATCATAAAAACATTTTTGTTACTTGCTTAGATGCAATATTTAATATATTGAATCTTTCAGTTGTATTCTGAAATGCATTACCTTTATTTACTGCTATTATATAGTATAGTTACTGCTACAAGTATAAATTAACTCATTGTATTTTTTTAACATTGAATAAAGCTCCTTTAAAGAATTACAAAAGTTTCTTTAAAGTCATATAAGGCATATTTATTCATAAGACTAATTTATCATTTATTCCAACTAATGAGCTGCATTTGTTTATCTGTTGTCGAAAATTTACTGGCCAAACAATTAGAGCAATTCCTTGTAAATCAGTTTGAGAAAATTCTACCTGTTTCGGGTTCATATAGATATTTCTAATAAATAGTATCAAATGTACTATTTCATGATAATTTATAAGAATAAGAATTTATAAGTTGTACCTTCTACTGAGTAATATATTCCTGCATTGTAATAGCAGTCTATCAACATTCGTAATAACATTGTGCAGACACATAAATCATCTAGCATTGTAGCATTGTGCACCTATTATAATTTCATATCTGTTTTAAGATAAATTTTTGGTTTCCAAGTGTGTAATCTATCTAGTTATATATATTTTCTTTTTTTCCTATAATAAAGAATTTTTAAATACAATTAATACTAAATAGTATACAATGTTCCATAAAATATTGGCAATATAGATATTAATTGATATTAATATAATTTAATATTAAAAATTATGCTATTTTAAAGCATGTGTACAAGTTTAAGTTCGGATAAAGTATATAAAAAAAATTTAATATTATTTATTAACGCATATATATATATATATTTGTGTATATATACCCTTATGTACATATACTTTAATATTTTTTTATTTAAAAGAATTTTCTTTTATATGATTGTTCTAAACAAGTATTTTTAATTGATCAGTATCTGAAATCAAGTTATTGATAAATATAGAACTATACTATTATAAATTTATTACTTCAAATTCTCTTATTTGTATTTAGTTCAAAATCTAAACCTAATAAATTTTAGTTATTGTTTTAATCAGAATAATCATCTAATCAATTAAACAGTGAGAATGTAAAAAATTTCCAATTGAAATTATTATTTTATCAATCACATTTTAATATACGATAATATTTTGTACTGATACTATTATCATATTTGTCATAATCAAACAATTTCATGATTAGCGATTTAATATGATAATTTTGAGCATAAAATTTCTCTTTAAAAGTCTATATAAGTGCAATTTATTTTTGGAGAAAGCAAAACTAAGATATATTTTGCACTCTTCATAAAAAATCTCATGAGAATTTAGGTCAGTCTTTGGAGTTGAGCAGAAAACTCATATTCAGCACATGACATCAGTAAAGCAGTCAGTCCTGGATGGTACTAGCAAATGGTCTGCAAAGATCGCAATTACAGGTTTGTGGCCTCATTGTGTTCTTTGGGCCTTGATAAAAAAAGTTTAGAAAATGATGTTATATTATATTTCTATTATTGTATTGTATACTCGATATGTAAGCTTTAGTACATTGAATTAACTGCCAATAGCTATTATTCTTGTAATATTCTATTTTAACATACATAATAATTTATTTCATATGACAATAATTATTTTGATACATGCACCATCATATCTTTACATGTGTATTTATGATACGTCATTTGGACAAAAATGTGTGTATATGTGTATGTGCACTCTTATATACTTACATATGTAGTTTAATAAAAATAATATTTGAAGGTCTCAGTTTGAAAGTTAATTATAATAATTTGGTAAATAGTTAAAATTTAAACTATTTTCATGTTCAGTTATAAACTATTATATAAAGTAATAGTGTAAAATACAAATTAAATATTAATTAGCTTTTTAATTTGAATATATTAAATTTTAGTAAATTTTATGGTAATTATTCAAAAAGATAGAAAAATTGAGTTTAACATTCAAATATTTCTAAATATGAATATATAAATAAACGAATAATAATTATATTATAAATAGATCTAATTATTAAATTCATTAGAATATATTATAAATATTCTAACAAATAATATTATCAGCATTGACGTGAATCATATCTTATTCTAAATGTAAAGAAAATGACAAACAAAAACTCATATTAGAGCTCTAAGATTCAACCTTTCAATTTATTTATAATTATTTAAATAAGTTACGAACTAAAAACGTATGTAGTATTAATTTTAAACATTTAAATGTCATAATAACTGAAACATGTGTTAACATTTTATTTTGTACATATACAGTTAAATCTACATAATTAT
Source organism: Platyscapa corneri (assembly GCA_018907185.1). Taxonomy (NCBI): domain Eukaryota; kingdom Metazoa; phylum Arthropoda; class Insecta; order Hymenoptera; family Agaonidae; genus Platyscapa; species Platyscapa corneri. The sequence continues at coordinate 499,029 of JACCHW010000090.1, forward strand.
TAACAGATCTTTTATATAATAAGAATATTTAATGTATATTATACAAATTAATTTATTTAAGAAGTTTTTTCTCAGATCAGTTGAGTTAAAAGAGAAAATAATAATTAATATTAAACTGAGCTTCAACAGTTAGCTTATAGACCATTATAAATTTATTCAAGCTTAGTTTTTATAGCTATTAAATTTCAATTTAAAAATTTTGAAACCTAAGCATTTATTTTTTATCCAAAATTTAATAACTAAAATTTGATTAAAAATATATATATATTAAAATTATAAAATAAAATTAATTTTGATGATTATTAAGTTATTAATATAAACTCATTAAGAGAATAATTTTTTACAGATTATTTATTAAAAAATACTGAAAGGAACATATTTTTTGATACATTATATTATACAAAGTTCATATACAATATGTACATTATTTGAATATATTATTTGAATTTTTACATAATGATATAGCAGACATTATTTCAAGTTCAACATGATTTAATTTTTTTTAAACTTTAATTAAGAAATATTTGAATTTTATTTTAAAAATAGGAGTATAGAAATTCACATTGTACAGATGCATACATATATAAGCTATGAGGTTCGTTTTAAGATAAAATCAAATTTTTATGAAAATATTCTTTCAAATTAGAATGAATATTACTTGTTATTATTAAATATATTACATTAAATATACTTTTATTACTATTCATTACATATCATGATTATTTTAAATTTGTCCTTATTCCTATTATTACATATATTCAAAATTATATGTAACAGTGAATATTTTTTATAATACATATCTTAAATTACATAAATGTCTATTACATAATATGTCTTATTATGTATCAATATATCTATTAAATTTATTTTGGTTATTTGTTTTATTTAAATTATTTAATGTATCAATTTTATTTAAATAATGTTTTAATTACTAAAACACCATTTTTTTACATATCTTTTTAGAATTAATATTTTAATAAAAAGAAAATTTTTATTTGGCAAAAAATTGTTTATTTAATAGTATTCTTTCTTGTCCATTAAATTCACTTCTCCTAATTTTAACTTTGAATGTCTGATTGCAATAATAAATTCTAATAAATTTATTTTTTGCATTTTAAAAATATTAAAAAATTAATAGTTGAATAGTTCAAATTTATATTTATCTTTGCAGCTGCAGCAACATAATTAATGAAATTTTATTTGAAAAATAAATAAATTCTTGCTAACATTTCAATAATTTTATTTAACTCATATTTAAAACCCATATCATATTTGCATTTTTCTTAAAAAAAAAAATAATAGATATATGCATTTAAAAACATATCATTTTAAACTTTAAAGATTGAGTAAAAAGCTCTTTTCATTGTTTTCTTTAAAAATAAATATCTCTAAGTATCTATATTAATTTTATCAAAATAATAATGATGCACATTAAATTGTAAATTCAATGAATATATTACCTTTCATATCAAATTAATTTAATTTTACCTCGATAATATGCTTAATTTTATTTTTAAATTCAGTGTAAAAAATATCTAATAAATCTTTCTTTGCTTTGAGATTTAAATATTTAACATTTAGCATTATAAGTCAGTTTAAATACATAAGAATTAAAGTAAAAAACATAAAATAAACTCTATAAATTGATATCTAAATGCTGTAATTTTATTAATAAATTAATATATGTAAGTATATATAAAAAAAAATATAAAAAATATATCGATGAGTTGTTCATAGATATATAATTATAAATTTTTTTAATTAAAAAATATAGTATAAGAAAGTGTAATTCAAACAAATTATTTGCAAGTACAAATTTTATACTTTTAAAATGATGTTAAATCTACTTTCGATTACTTTATTATTTCATTGTTTATGTATTTTATGTTTGTGTTTAAACTAGATGTCTTTATTAATGTTTTTCTTGTAATTGTTTCTTTAGATTAATGTGCTGTTCTATTTATTAAATTATTAATTGTGATAGCTTTAGTCCTATGCAAAAATTACTAGCAATATTTCATAGATATTATTAATTTTAATTTTTAATTAATTTTATTTTAAAACCTTCAAATAGTTCGATTTAGAGACAAAATTGAATTATATTTTAATAACAAGCAAAAATAATTCTTTTATATTATTATTATATATATTCTTTAAAAATATATTTTGAAATTTATATTATAAAGTTCCAAATTATATGTATTGTACATTAATTTTATTATTAAGATTGCTGTATATATATATTATTTGATAATTATTTGATTTTAATTTAAATTTATTTAAATAAAATTCTAAATCTTTAAACATAACTTGATTTATGATGTACGAAAAACAAAGAATTAATTAATAATTTTTTATTTATTAATGGCAGGGAAAGTATAATATAAAATAAACAGATAACTTATATTTTTTAATATAATAAGATTTTAACTATTATAGCGTGGGAATGATAAAGGTATCGTAAATGGTAAAAATAAATAAGTCGTTCTGTATATTAAGTAAAACTGTATAGTCTCAAAAATCTGCTGTTCACATTCACAAAATTTAATTGCATATATACATCGGTACGCCGTCGGCACAATACTGCTACACACAGCTGCAGCGACGTGTCACCCACCCCGCTTGGTAAAATGGTGTTCCTCGACCCATAATTGAAGTTCTAGCTTTACCCTCCCACAATAGTATGAATACATAAAAACTTCGAAAATAATTGTAATAATTGGTTTTTTTACATATTTTTAAATATATGAGATTAATGGAATCACAAGTAAAACTAAAAAATAGTGTATTTTAATAAATAATATTTTTTTAATAAATTATCCACAATTAAATTTTACTAATTTTAGCTTTCTCGTATGTGATGTGTATTCGTATTCTAAGAAAAATTAAATTAATACTTGATTGTTGTATAGTAATGTTTATTACAGAATTTCAAATTTATATTATGTGAAAAATATGTTCTGGCTATATCATGAACCCAAAATGAAACAATCAAATCTCATATTTTTATTTATATTTAATTAATATTCACTTAAAAGTCAAAATGTATTACTGTTACATCGACATACGTCATTAAATTAAATTTAAACTTATTGGTATTATTTTAGAAAAAAAAACTTTGTTTTTATCTTAAATAAGTAAAAATGTGTCGATTTTCATTTTCCAATAAATATTAAAATCTATTAATGATATTGCAAAACAACTACATTAAAATTCTTTACACGTGCTACAATTAAATTAGTATATTACATATTATATAAACCTTTTTAGGTCAAGTTTATCTGAGTCAGTCAAGAAAAAATTTTCAAAAATATATAAATATATGTTTTATTAATTTTGTTAAAGATTTTAAGGAAAATTGTTTGCAAATACATACGTTTGCTATAAATCATCATAAGCACATACAGTTAAATTTTTAAGTTTTGTATTAAACGTGAATATAAATATGAATCAACTAAATTATAAATAAAAATAAATTTTAATTAAAAAATGTTTTTATCTCAATCAGATATTCGAAATAGATATGTTAGTTGTAAAAATTAAATCGGAATAAACAGAACAAAATAAAAAATTTAAATTATCAATTTTATGTAAATTCTTCTGAATAGTAACGTACAATATAATTATTTTATTAATTTATTGTATATTTTTTACTCTTATTATTATTTATTGGTATTTATTATTTCGTAGTTATAAAAATTTCTTTTATTTTGTTAAAATCTGATGAAAGATGTTGATTATCACGATATAATACAAAAAATTGAATATAATATATAAAGTTAATACCACAAATTCCGAACTACACTATTAATCAATAATTTTATATAAACAAAATACTTCTAATAATGAGAATGAAGATATGTGATTTAAACGAAAACAAAATCCTTAACAGATAATCTACTATATAAAGTGAAGTGAAATTTTCTTGCGACTATTGATAAATATTTCTAAGGTTAGAACAAAATTAGGTCGAATTAAATACATTACATAAAAATACAAAAAACATATTCTTTTAAATTCATGACAAATGAATATTTTTAATAAAAAAATATTACTTGCATATTATAATTTTTGTAAATTAGAATATTAAAAAATTTTTTAATAGATAGCTAAGCTTACATAAAAAATCGGCGCATAAGATTATTTTTTGACGAGCATAAAGTGATATATAAAAAATTATTATCTAATTAATATATAAAAGAAAAGTTATAAATAATGATTATGATTACAAATTAATTTATATAAAAAACAGATTTATGATATATGTTGATTTTTTTTTAAATATACCATATATTTCAGTAATTTATGAAAATATTCATAGTTTCTTGCGCGATTAGATGATTATTATCTATATATTATTATATATAATAGATGATAATTAACTTTGAATCCGAGAAAAACATACTTTATCTTTTTGGAATAATAATCATCCTAATATAGAGTTAATGCGTGTTATAAAGAAGAATATTTTTTTTAATTAGAATTTAGTAATTAAAAAGAATAATTGATTTATGTTAAGAAAATTTTAAATTAATATTTAATAGAGATAACCATACGAAACGTAAACTGTTTATTGAATTTCGAAAAATTTTTAATGTCAAGACCTATTCAAAATGTTTGTAAATCTAGTATAAAAACCTTTTTAATTATTTTTTTGTCCAGTATAATTAAAAAAAATTATTTCAAAAAAGAAAAATAGTATATAAAAACTTGACAATATTTCATTTTCTCTCATTTGAATGCATTAAAAAATTATACCTACATAACTTTTTTATATACTTGTTTTGAAAGTACTCCTATCATCTTGTAAATAAATCTTACAAAAAAATTTGTTGATATCACTGATTATTTGTTATTAATAAAAACATAATTGGATTTATAATGTTTAAAACTAAATTATTGCTAAGTAGAATTTTTAATTCTATAGTGTATTAATTTGTTTAAAAAATTATATTCTCGATTAAACATGATCGACATTTATAACGTTTTACAGATGTTAAAAAATGTATTTAAAAATTTTCATTAATTTTTTTTTTATTATAAAAGTTAAAAGTATCAAAATATATTTAATTTATATTTGAGATCATTTCATCGTTTATAAATTGTAGTTTTCTTTTTTAACAAATCCCTTAATTCGCTATTCCTAAGTTGTAATAACAGAATATTTAGGAGAGCGAGCCGAGGCGTTATTCAACATTACAATGGATTTGGTCTATATAAAATAACACGACTACAGCATTGGACATGACATGGTAATTATCTTTTCAGCACGACGTTTTCAGTCGACCCGGACACACATATAGACAGCTTAGAGCAAGCTGAACAAATGGTACTAGAGGGTACTAGCAAGTGGTCCTGCAAAATAGCAATTACAGGTGATGAAAACTCTATCATTGTTCCGGACAAAAATTATACACAATTGAAATATTAATTTACAAGGATATATTAAATTAAAAAATTTATGCGATTTCCGTGTAAAAAGAAAATTAATAATAACAGAAAGAATCATATTTATTACTAAAAAACTCACTTTGTTTTATTGATTTATTTAATTTTTTCAAGATTCTTTATTCTTCGTAGATAAATCAAGTGAGAACATTAGAACTTAGATAAAACAAAATTTATTATTTTTATCATTAGTATTAATATTTATATCATTCATTTACGAATAATTCATACATTGTTAAACATTTTTTACATCTAAATTAATTTTTACATTATACTTATATTTATATACAATATTTATTCAATTTCTTTATATTATATCTGTTCATTTTTTCTACATTCATCTCTCCTGTTATATTAAATATACAGTCCTACTTAGCAGCCTTGATTACTTTAAACCCCGTAAAATACACTTCTAGAAAATTTGATTTCTATTTTATTATTGTACAAAGTATAAATTTTCTCTTCTTTCATTAACCAATTTTTACTATTTTTCTTTTTATTCCCCATTATAAATCTTGTCAATGATTAAATTTCTTGTTTTTTTTTCTTTTTCCTTTATTCATATGCATATTTTTTCTTGTCTACTTTCTAAGATGTGTTTAACTTTTTCTGCATATTTTATAATTTCCGGTTAATTAATATACTTTTCCTGTTGCTGTCCCACTTTTAATTCTTTTATCTCTTCCCAACTCTTAACAGAATATCGATATGTAATCAAGCATTTGATGTTAATTTGTATAATATAATCAATAGCTTTCACATAATTATAAAATATTTTAAAATTAACAAGGAATTATTCAAACAAATAATTATTAGTGATGTTAAGAAAGCAATATTAACAAGAAATCAAGATCTTACATAGCGTACATATATTACAGTTCATATTTAATATATTCTTAAATGCAATTTTACATTTTAAAAATAATTCTTTTATATAATATTACTTCTGTAAAATTACTTACTTTGTAGACAATCGGCGTTAAGAAGATCTTTACATTTTTCATGACACTTGACTCCACATTCAACACATCTAACACCTTGTCTTGCTATACCCCAAAGAAGACCTTCACATTCATAGCAATATGTGGGTGAAGTAGCTGTCCACGTAATAAAATTATGTGGTGTTGTTGATGAAATAGGATAGATCATTGCCTGCAATGTCTTTTTATATACATGCAATTTCTGAAAATAATACATAAAATTATAAGTCCTTAGTTTTTATTATTATATTTTTATTAAAAATTTAATACACATTTATATTTATCTCGATTTTTTTTATATCAAGATTTTATTTGCTTTTTTAACAAATTTTCTTTTCAATGTTATTTTTTATGTATGCTATAAATACTTTATACTTGAAAATATTAAAACAATGGTATATGAAATATTTTAAAATATGCAGTGCATTTAAATATATTTTAAAATTATTAATTATCAATAAACGTAATTTTTTTAATAACTCTTTGATTTAATTCCTGATAAAAGTTTTACTTTCTTTTTGTATAACATTAAATATTCTTTGCAAATATTATATCATTGCAAAATATATTTATAAATTTTTTTATTTTTAAAAGAGTTACGAACATTGTTGATCAAATATCAATACAATAAAATTTTACAATTAAAAATATTTATCCTGTTAAATAAAATTTTATATTATTGTTTAATTGATGCAATAAATAAATGGATCGAATACATATTTCAGGTTTTCATCGTAATTCTTATGGTTAATAGAGCAATTAAGCCAAGAATTATTTTTTTTTTACATTTAATAAAGACAAATATAATATAATCTATTTATAAAAAATAACAAAAACAACAACATAACTAAAGACACGAAATCTTTTTATCTAAAAAACGTTGAGAAGTAGTTAAGACCCAAGAGACAATACTAGATTATTAACTGCATTAATGTACACTGTGATAAGAAAATTTAAATATGTTCAATTACATCCCTATGTTGTAACTCAATTATAGATAATTACTTCATACAGCATTCAGACTTATGTATTTCAACTATCACAAAAATTCCGATACTATTGTGTTACTGGCTTATTTCAAAAAGTTATACTCGATTATCTTAACATTTGATTCCTTCATCATCATGTATTATTAAAGTCATTGATTTAATCAATTTATCAAGCGAAATATACCGGAAACATGAACTACTTTCCAATATCTAATTTATCAATCATGAATGGCTACTTATAGGTCTAATTAATTCACGAAGCAATTTATCAAATTTTTGTCAATAAAATCGATGAGAAGTTAAAAAAGTTGATATCATAATTTTTAATCCAAGAAAAAGCACTAGACATTTGAACGTCTTACGTTAACAGGAAATATGAAAGATGTGAAGATAATTTCATAGATACTCTTTGAAGAAACTAAAGCAGGTATTAAATTACTTTTATCGCTGACTTTGACGGAAAAATTTTTGTCAACTCTTATTAAATAGCTCACTCATATATTTAGAAATTCCTTAGACAAATATTGATTAAAAATATTAATTATAAGCATTTAATACTTTTAAGTAGTTAGAGCTAAGAGTATAAATAACCAATGATTAAGACAGAAAAAAATCAATAATTAGTCAAAATTATTATTACTTTACTCGCCTTTAATTCAAAAGCCAATAGTTCGACAAAAAAATTGAGAGCTGTTTTCAATAAGTTAAGTTTAAACGTTATTATGCAGAAAGAAAAGAAACTTGATTCTTATTATTGTAAGTCTACTTATTTTGACTCCTTGTCATAAATATATTTCCTTTAAAAAATATCTCCGAAACATGTTATCAAATTAAAATTCATTAGGATAACTAACAACTAATAATGCACATTGCGTGTTAATTAGTATTTCGAAAAGATACGAAATAAATTCGTCACTGTGACATACATGATAAGATGGCAACGTTACTAACAGTAAGAACACTTTTAAAATTTGTTTAACTTATAAGCTTAATATATTCATTACCAGTTGCATTCATCACTTTTTATTCTTATTAAGTGACACTCTGCCATCAAATATTGTTAGAAGCAATATTATTTATCTGAAAAAACAATAATCTCAATCAAGTCTGAGGAATATAATACTCGAAATAAAATGGTTTTTTCAGTTTAATACTTTGACTTAATGGTAATTTTTTTACGATATCGACAACTTACAATAATAAATAAGATTAAGAATTATCATCCATTTTACTTGCAAGAAGGATAATTTTTAATAAAATCTTATGAGTATAATTAGATCTTGGAGGCTCCAGAGATTCATTAGTTTGTTAAAAAATGAGGGGTTGGGCTACTCGAAACATTAAATATCCTAAGATTATAGCTTATAGCGTAGAGTAAGTAGGAGTACTTTTGGATAGAAGAAGCCAGTTTATAGGAAAACAATAGATAAAAATGGAAAATGAAATTATGTAATAAAAAAAAAAATAAGTTTCTGACATAGTGTAGGAGAGAAAGTTGAAAATATGGGGGTTGATAGGGTGAGGTAGAAGAAATAAAAGTAGACAACAAAAGCATTTATGGAACTTTTTCATCTTTTCCGTTATTTTATTAAACTCTTTTCCCAGCGCCAAAATATAGGCTTTCCTTTATTACCTTTCCAAATAGTAGCCATATTTTCGAGATTCTCTCTCCTTTCTTCATCATGTGAACAAATCACATATTATACTATTTTTTGTTTATTAACACCGACACACTTGATCGTTTTGATTTTTCTTGAAATCCCTCCACCTCTACCGTTATCTTTTGTATCATTATGTTACTTTTTTATTTTTAGGAGTACCTCTCTATTACTCTATCCTTTGTAATTTTCTTTGCTTTCCTTACTGATTAATACTTTGTACTTGTTTAGCTTTTTTTCTACCATATTTACCTTTTTTCCTTTCACCACGCTTCCGTCAATTCTATCACTTTGTGGTCTAAAATAAATATCATCTTCAGCCGTTACCCTACCTCTTTTTCCTACCTTAATATTCTCTTTCATTTACTTTATGTTTTCGACTACCCTTGGTTTAAAAATATATATATAATTAAGTAATCTAAAAATGTTTGAAAAATAATTTAGATTTACGCAATGTACAACAATATAAATAAAAAAGTAAAAATTGTTTGTAAGTAAATAATATAAATAATAATAATACTACGTTAATATACATATATATATTTTTGTTCTATTCATATTTCCAATGAAATTTTTATAGAAGTATTTTTTGTTTTCGATAAAATTTGTATTTTTTTTATTAAAAATAATGAATAATGGTAATATTATCATATAATAAATATAAAATAGTGTTTTTATTAATTAATTATATATCTTAATAAATTGATATAATTAGAATAAAAGATTGCCGTGAAATATGATAATTATGTTATTGATATATTATGTAGTGAAGAAGAATTTAATAATTATACGAGTTAACACGCATACTCTACCTATTTTTATGTAATTGCATTTGTACACTTACGGAAAATATTTTTTAATTGGTAATATGAATTAATTGTCAAGTTCTGCTTGAATTTATAGAATTCATATTGTTTTTTTCACTATCAAAAATTGTAATTACTTTAAATACCAAGTTGAACGAAGATAATTATATTTCATGTAAAATAAAAAGAAATAATATAATATACAAATGTATTATAATTGAATTTTCAATAATAGGGCGACGGTTATCATCTTTTCTTTCGTTTTAATTTTTCTTTAATTTTCTTAATTTCAATGATTACATGCAATAAACTGAGAATAGACCGCTGCTTAATATGGAATTCGATAATACTTTTGCACGGCAATATTTATTAAATTTCAATAATTTTATGTAAATCAATGAGTTACTTTGATTTATATTTGATAAATTTAGTGATATTTGTACTTTAATATCACATATATTTTGTAAAAAGAATTGTTTTCATTGAAATTATTCACATTTTTACAATAGTTTGTAATGTATGTAAGAAATTATGTTTTAGTAATGCGAATTTACAGCTTTATATATCTTATTTGATAAATTGAAATATATGTAATACAGTACTTTACTAAATTATGCTGAACAATCTTTATACGGTGAATTAATACACGTAATACAATACATAAAAAGTATGAGCCTTATGTGTTGAAACTTAGAAAAAAGTTTGTTTTAGTACAAAGCCGACAATAAAGTCCAAAGAATTATGATTTATGAAGCACTGCGTTTGACAAGTTAAAAATATAATTACAATATTTCCTTATTAATTTTTTTTTGTAGTTTAATAAATAGATGAAATTATGAATAGTTTATTATAGTTTATTATTGAAGTGGTAATGGCAAAGCGTGGGTGATATGGATGATTTTGGTTAAACAAATAATTAGACAAGTATATATGAAATATGAAATATTGTATTTTAATACTCAAAGAAGCACTCCAAAAATTCTTTTAATATAAATTATATACGTAAGTATAATACGAAGTTCTCTATACTAGTAAACAGTAAGGAACCGTAAAACCAACTAAATGCATATGGACAACTACTGACTGCGTACCCAAAAGGTCTAACTGTATAGAAGTACCCAGAAATACTGTCGAAATATATGATACGGCACAATGATGTATATCGTAAAATAGTAAAACCATCGTATGCTTATTGAGGAGATAGATGTTTTCTCAACGTTTATTTTAAATTATTTTATAAGGTTAGAAAAAAGCATATAAAAATATAATCGTTTAAAAATTTTAGATAAAATCGCCCTAATAAAATTATTTTTTATACATAACGTTATTTTATAAGACATCTACATTTCTCTTATGAAATAATAAAAAAATTAATTTAACATAAGCTTTAACTTTCAATTTACAAAAAAATTAAACCATTCGATTAGTCTGTATATCTTATTGTGTAAATAATATAGGATGATAAATTTTGTTTTCAATACTGTACTAATAAAGATAAAATAAGTTCTTGTTCCGTAAAAGATGAAATTATAAAATGAAAACTTGTAAATGGAGAAATAAAATAAAAAACTTAATAAATATAAATTCAAATTTTATATAAAGGTTTAACATTAATATGGATTGATTTATTAATCTAATATTATATTATATTACAATTATAAAAATAGATAAGTTTGTACAAAAAATTTATCTTTATTCAATTAAAATAACATAAACGAAGTAAACACTATTTATTGTGTCTTTTATACTCTGTTTTACTTAATAACTAGTCTCATCTTTTAGTATTAACAAATAATATACATAGTATTTAAGTAGAAATAGATTTTTTTATTGTTATTTATTTATAAATATCATTTATCTGCATTGTTATTTATTTAAATATTTGCCTGACTAAAATGATTCTTTAATTATGTTATTAAAAATTAATCATCTTTTTACTGTTTTAATTTGTAAAAAATATTCTCACATTTTACATAATGTTATATCAAGTAATCTTTTCTAATACTGAAAATATAATTGGATTTAAAAAAAACAAATATTATCTTTGATCTATTATTATACAATTAAATTTTAATAAAATATTTAAAAATCAAAGAATTATTTCTAAAAACTCCTTGTGTATAAAATTATAAATTTTTTAAATAATTAATTTAAACATTGTATATAAATTTTATGTGGATCAAATATTTTAATAACAATATTATATAATTAATAATAATAATAATATTAATAATAATAATTAATAATTTATACTCAATGTATTTTACAATTTAAAATTTTTATCGCGATTTGTTTTAAACCTTTTCTCCTTATTTTTTATACTAAGTGAAATATTTTATTTTATTTTATTTTTTAGATAAATAGACGTGTAGTTAATATTTTATAATGTTAATTATTAGAAAATTGTAACTCAAGAGTCACACATTTCAATATCAATCTACAGATATAATTCTTTTTACTTTATTTGTAACTAATTAAAAAATTTTTCTGACACTTTATGACTATTCAAAATCTTTGTGACAATAATAGTAATTTTTTAATTTTTATATTCTTTCAAAAATAAAAATATACTCACTTTGAAAAGTTCTACAGATTATATCAAATTGTATATTTTATATGTATTAATGGTAAATATATATGATAAGGTTAAAATAAGTATTTTTTTAATATCTAGTCAATTTATTATTTATTAAATACTTTTATATTCAATATTGTGACTAATTTATTTATATATTATATATTATCTGTTGTTTAAATAAATATTTATTTATTTACCTAAACTATAAATAAGTATTTTACCGGTATCTCACCTGAAATTACTTTTTCTTATGATTACTCAATATATTCACCACAAACACGTTAAATAAAAACTCCAATATGATGTATATTTGTATGAAAATATTACAGTAATTTTTAGTTTTTTAAAAAATCTATAAGCGTTCGCCTTTCAAAAAATCTAACTATATTTATATGTCTAAATTTAAAGCATTTAATTGTGTTTATTTGTTTATAAAATTGGGCATGCGAGATTTATGCATGCTTTCAAATATTTCATTGTTGCTATATCATATTTGTATGTGGTATATACGCGTGAGCGCACGTGAATGTTTATAATAACGTCAACTAATAATTAAAGTGCATTTTTTTCAGTATAATATGTATATAGACTTAAGTTATTATTTTAATAATTTCAGAAATCACTTCCCTTGAATACTTTATTAGTGTCTGAAAAAATTTTTCAGGTATCTTTTCGAGTTCTAATTATTAAACCTATATTCCCTTATTTTGCGCAGCTTTCACTTTTCTCACTATTATTCTCTGCGTTTAACCTAATAAAAAAAATACCAAGTACGACTCGGGAGAAAAACGCATAAAATTATGCTTAATGTAAATATATTTTGTATTCTAAGTAAACATTTTATTTATAAATAATTATTTTTATTGATATAAGGGAATACTTTTGATTAATTAATGAATCTTATCAAGTATAAGAATTTTTAATAATTTATTATAAATTAGAACAAACAATTATATTTCTATTATAAGCTTGATTTATATTACAGTAATCATAGTTTAATCGTAATTGTAGAAAACATATTTTAACTAGAATGAATTCTTTTCCATTAAGGGATTATCGATTTAATTATAGCTGTATAAGTTCACGAACATTAATTACCTACACTATATCTTAAGTTTTTATCTGTAAAATTTGTACTAGTTTAAACATGTTAAATATTTATTCTATTACAAAAACTAATTTGAATAATTAGTTCATCAAAATAATTGTAGTCTTATTTCTTAGTCATATTAAGACTTCAACCTCAACGATTCACATTATCTATTAACTTATTTTTTATTCTCGGCCGTGTTATTATCTCATATTCTGCTATAAACCGTCATAGTAACTATATTATGTTTTAATACGTTTTCTAAATTTAATGAACATGAAAGTATTTCGAGAAAATACACTATTAATCAAATTAATTAAAATTTAATACTGCTACTATTTTAAATAATAGTACATATAATTGCCAGACATAAGAATATTTGTATTCACCTGAACTTTTTGACAGTATGAATTCAGTGGATTGAATGAAGGTCTCAATTTTGACTTATTGTATAAACACGAACTTACATTATTTATATGCAATCTAGATGTGCTACATTCACCTTAAGTAATATCTTTCTTCCAGTGAATTATTAGTGGTGAATTATAAGACGGATTGAGGTAGTATTTTTCATTTTTTCGTGTATTTTACTTCCAAATGCTGCAGTTTTAGAAAGTCAAGCTAGTTCAATCGGCTATTATATTGCCTTGCGATAGTATTCTTATTATCTTCTCATTACTTCAGTGACTCTTTGGAAGTCCAGCCCTCAAAAATGAATTTATTTTACTTTAGTATAAAAATGTTTACATTGCTTTACCCTAAATCTTATGTCTTTACAATACTTACCACTATTTACGTCTTTTTAGCATTCTTTTATATTAAAACATTAATAATTATTTTACAATTTTTTATTTTCATTGAATTATTCTATCAATCAATGATAATGCTTTTTTATGATCACGGAATAATTTATATAAATATATATTATTAAATACATTCGTATAGCTTCATATATATATATATGAAATATGAATTAGTTGATTTCAAATGAATCGCTCTATTGACTGAAGATTTTCAACTTTTCCATCTATACGTAAGTTTTTTTCTATTTCATATTTAAAATCTGTTTAGATGCATAAATGAAAAGTCTCTGAATTTAAAAATTAATATCTATTCTTGAGTATCAATCTTTAATATTATGACGAAAAGTAAATCTCATTTTACTTAATTTTTCTCTTATTTTATCAAAACTTCTTTAAATTAATTTTAGAGTGTTATATTTAATTTAACATTTTTTCTAGTTTTTATGCAAATCACTGTTAAATTAATGGATTGCATCTACATACATTAATAATATAGATTTATCATAACTTATGTTATTGTACCATTTTAATAAATTCTATATAAATTAATATCTTAATCTATAATAACTCGGTATAAACATTTTTTATTTACCTCAATACAGATCGACGAGATTTTTTATTAGTGATGAACAATTTTCTTGTCTAACTCATTCAGGATTATTACCTATGTGTTAAATTAGTTTAATAAATAAGATGAATGTGTTATTATATTTTTATTTTGTACTGACTTAGAATAGGTCAACTGTCTTTCTTTTAAAACTGAGATACAGAAATTTCACACTTGAATATAAAGTATATCTATTTTTTGATAAAACTCGGTGAAAACTTTAAAACGATTGATGCAAAAGATAGTTTCACCTTCAGATAGTTATTAGAATTCACTATATTAATTTAAATTACTATTAAATAGAACTAATTAAATACAAAAATAATTTGTAAATTATATATAATATATAGTATATTTGTTACTTATACGCTATACATTTACTAATCAATGTGCATAAAATTGGTCAAGAGTGATAAAATAATTTGAATTTCTTGTTTCTTTTATTATTGCCTTATCGTAATTACAATAAGATAATTCTTTCGAATTTGTCTTGAGGGCTATACTCATTGCAAAATAGGTCGTCACAAATAAACACATATTACTGTGGGAATGAGAGTGAGTATTTGAGAGTGTGAAAGAGAGAGAGCGAGAGCGAGGGAATATGAGTAGGCGCCTGCAGCAAGCGGAGTGACGTGCGAAGGGACGCCCTCAACAAGCTGACCCTGAGCGGACCCATCAGTCTAGGGGAGGCCTCCTTGACTCTTGCATATATCCGTATAGTTATCTAAACACGTATTGCATTTTCAAATAACAGTTATACTTTCAAATTGAGTGAGTCATTAAATACATTATATCAAACAAGTGTCTACATTTTTTTCCATTTCCCTCACACGATCCCATAATTTGGGGGCTCGTTTGGGATAAAGTGAAGATTCGGAGGAAAATCAGCGACGCGAGACCATTAAAGGTCAATTTGGAACGCCAAATTCGCAATTATTTTTTTTACTCACGGTGTGGAATTATTGTGAAACTTCGTGTTTTAATTAAAAAATTAAAGCAAAAAAAATTCTGTGTGAAATTAAAATATAAAATACTGTGTGGAAGTATTGTAAAAATTCTGTGTGGAAAATCCTGCGTGGAATTACTGTGTGAAAATAATCGGTAAAAATATTAAATATTGCATAGAAAATTCTGTATAAAAATACCCAGTGAAAACATTCCATCGAAAACGCCATGGGAAAAGTTTGTGAAAATGCGATGTGACCTTGCCTAGAAAAAAAAAAATATACGCGTGACACAGAACAGAAAGGTACCGGCAAAAAACAGCGTCTGCCATACGCCAACCGCCGGAGATAGGTCAGTTGCCCTAAACTAAATATCGCCTAGCGAGTGCTTACACTTAAAACCGTTGCACCTTTTTTTTATGACGCGGTCATAACTATATTTAGTCACACTCTTATGATTGTTGAGTTTTTGAAGAAATTGAAACGGCCGTTGATATTCATTCTAGTTAACAGAAAATATATGTTACATTTGAGATTTTTTTTCGAGTCAACAGAAAATACAGTTTAAAATTCAAACTATTTTAATTAATACTTAACGTTATATACTTAAGTATAAAACTTTTATTTTTTTTCATCTTCCTGTCGACGCGCGTGATTTGCAGTTCATGATGTTTTATATTTTACTATCATTTGTTGACAAAAACTTTTTTTTTTAGAAAATTCACAAAATAAATATAAATAAAACATTCGTGAAGCACGCGTGTCTTTCTGAGCGTAATAGCGAGGTAATAAGTATGCATCTCAAACTTCACTATTGCAAACGGAGACCAAAAAGGAAATGAAACGCAGCCCAAGCACATCCGACTGCCGCAGAAGAACCAGCAACCAACAAGAACGGCAAAAAGCTCCATTTTACGTCTGCAAGAGCAGAGGCTTAAACAACACTGTGCAGCTAAACTTGCGGTAAAGAAGATCGAAGAAACCGAAAAGAATATCGCTAAACCGCAAGTGGCACTGCAGTAAATGCAGATACAGATGCAGGAACTATGGTAGAGTGGAGACGACGGAAAGGGTGCAGGTAGACGGTCAGCTGGATGGAAACCTACGTGAAACCAAAAATGCAGATGGGAAACAACCTGAGTTAGAGAACGCGGCGTGTCCAGAAAACAACCTAGACGACGGAGGCTTGTTCTTCGACCGTCAACGAAGGGGGAGACTGCTATTCGTGATAACCATAGACCAGCTGCCAAAGTTTTCGGCAGAAGACGTTATGCAGACAGTAACGGCGTGGTTCAAGCGAGTGGCAGAGGATGTAACCCTCTACGAATGGAACGAGGCTGAGACAGTTTTGGCGGCGAAAAGGTTGCTTACGGGTACAGCACGCCGCTAGCTCGACTGTCAGAGAGAGCTGACATCGTAGACTTCGATGAAACAGAGGGACTAAAAAAGGCCTTCGGAAAGCAGCTGCTCGTTTTAGATATACACAATCTAATACGCAAACAAAGAAAAAGAAGGGAGGAAACGATCGTTGTCTACATCCAGGAAATGGAGTTCCATGAAGTTCAGGCAAGTGTAGCTGCCGAAGAAGTGCGCAGGTATATTGTACACGGCTTTACGAGTGACACGCAATAGAGTACTGCTCATGATTGCGACGTTGTGGCCGCAGCTGATGGACATGCTCGCGACCCAGGAGTGAGAGCAAGGGGCTAAATACGGACGAAGATAGGATCCAGAAAGAAGAGATAATAAAACGCGCTACGTTTTCAAAAAAATGGGACACCTGGCTAAGCATTTTACGCAGTTAGACAAGCATGAGTACTATGTGTGCAAACAAACTGGGCACATGGCCAAAAGCTGTTTGATGAGAGATAGCTCGATAAAAACTCCAGCAGTGCCGTCGAAAATACCTGAAACATCGACGAAAAAACCTAAGGTTAATCACGAGCAAACGGGGGCAATAGAAACAGGTTTATTGCTACAATCTGAGGGTTACAAATGGAGTGCCAGATGAACAGCGGCGCGGACAGGAACATTCTGCGTGAAGACGCTTTCAGAAAAATCAACTGGAAAGACGAGTTCCAGCTGAAGGATGGGGTCACTATATTAGAAGGCTTTGGAGGACCCATTCAAACGTTTGGTACAGTGGATATACCTAAAATCATAAGAGGTACAAACTGTGATATTCGGTACTTGGTGATACCTCAACAAATCTGCCATCCTCGGTGTTGATCGGTGACCTTCGTGTCGGCGTGACTGTTATCAAGCTTAGCAAGAACAGTCCGGAGATAGAACCTCTGGTAAGA
Source organism: Platyscapa corneri (assembly GCA_018907185.1). Classification (NCBI taxonomy): domain Eukaryota; kingdom Metazoa; phylum Arthropoda; class Insecta; order Hymenoptera; family Agaonidae; genus Platyscapa; species Platyscapa corneri. The sequence continues at coordinate 517,235 of JACCHW010000090.1, forward strand.
CGTGACTACGTTTTACAAATCCAGGCAGATATGGAAGACGTGTTCTTAAGGCTAGTGGAACATGTCAGCGAGCAGCTTCTATAAAGAGTACTAGGGATGCTCCAAAATTATACACCTCAATGACAGGCAGTCAATCGGTTACCACGAGAATCGAGCTGAACGACTCGATGTCAGTCGCGTGCCGACAAACAAGATTGTCACCCGAGGACGAGGGTGTCTTACGCAGGACACTAGACAAATGGCTGAGCGACGGCGTAGTAGTCAGAAGCGACTCCGAATGAGCGAGTCAAATACTCGCCTCTCCGAAGAAAGACGGCATTCTAAGAGTATGCATAGACTACGTTTTAACTAACAGGAAAGTTAAAAAACAGCATTTTCCAACAGCAGTACTAGAGAATGTACTCGAAGTTACCATGGGCTCGAACATAAGTGCAGTACTGGACCTGAAAGATGAATTCTTTCACGTACCAGTACAGAAAGAGAGATTTTCTCGTTAGTGGTGCCATGAAGACAGTACAAACCCTTAGTAGCACCCTATGCAGCCAGAGTATTTTAGGAGCTGGTCGGGAACAAGATAGTCGTCATCTACATCGACGACATCTTTATCAAAGAGAAACACGAACAAGAAGCAGCAGAAAACCTGCAGTTGGTGCTGAAAACAACTGCGCAATATGGTCTGCATTTCAACTGGAAAAAAATTGCAGATTATGAAAAAAAGGGTAGAATATATTAGCTACATCATCACGAATAGCACTGTCGCTCCAGCACGAACGACATTTGAAGCAGTAGAGAGCTGGCAAGAGCCGAAAACAGTCAAAAAGTTGCAGTTCTTCTTAGGACTAGCGGGTACCTTTCGTAAATTCATCTGCGAGTATGCACTGAGAGCAAAAGAAGACATTTGCGTTATTGAGAAAAACCTTGATGTCAGCTCAGTGCTGCACTTATACAGCAGAACTAAAGAAAAAGAGCTATATACGGATGCATAAAAGGATGGATACGGCGCCATGATTCTCCAGCGGTGTCCGAAGGACAATAAAATCCATTAAAATCCATTCAATATATTACATGATTAGCAAATCCACCATAGCAGAAAAAATTACTACAGCTACGAGTTGGAAACCCTCGTAGCAGTCAAGACCCTTCAAAGGTTTGACGTCTTCCTCAGGGGCACAAATTTCAAAATCGAGACAGACTGGACCGCATTACAGCAGACCATGAGCTGCAATCACTTGAAACCCAGGGTGGCTCGATAGGCCATGTTGATCGAGATATTCGATTATAAAATCGAGCACAGGGCTGGAAGTGGGATGCAGCACATAGACGCCTTAAGCCGTAAGTAGTGTAATGGCCTTACGCGATCCGCTCATCGAACGGATACAACCAGCACAGAAACTTGACGGAAAACTCGAAGCTGTGAGGGCACTATTGGAGAAAGGGCCGTTTAAATAATACACCATAGAGAACAATATCATCTTCGAGGAGTACGATAAGGGCAAACGCCTGGTATACCTAAAGGAGTACAATCGGAGATAATTAGGAAAGTGCAAAAGCGTGTTGAGGCAGTAATTGTCAACTGGCTACTATGCATCCAGGTAGCGCGCAGACAAGGAAAAGCCGAAAGGAAGCTTAACTCTATCCTAAAAGAAGGAGTACCGATGCACACACTTCACATCGATCGAGTGAGGCTGCTGCAATGAACGAACTAAAGCTATGAGTATACGCTCGTCATTGTAGACAGTTTCACGAAGTATATCTGGATTTTTGCCACCAAGTCAACAGGAACAGCGGAGACAATTAAGAAACTGCAGGTGCTTCAACAGCACTTTGGAAACTCTGCCCATATGGTCAGCGATATAGGGACAGCCTACACGGTCAAAGAATTCAAGGAGCACGACATCCGATACTTGCTCATCACCACAGATATACTCAGAGGCAACGGACAGGCAACGGACAACGAATCGATGAGGTGGTGGCTACAATCACAGCCAAGTTGGCTACCAAGGAACCGCACAAGTGGTACAATTATGTGGGGCGGTGCAGCAAGCTATTAATAGCTCCTACTAACACACGATAGGCACCTCCCCGTACCAGCTACTCTTTGGCTTAAGAATAAAAAGCCCGGAAGATGTTCAACTCATGGAAATTTTAGTCAAAACGTAAAGAGCGAACTTTCAATATGTTCGAGATGAACAGAAGGCAGGGGTGTTCCAACTAATCCACTACCTCCAAGAAGAAAACCGTCACACCAAAAACAGGAAAGAGGCGACGAAGTACAAGCCAGGCGACATTGTCGCCATAAAAAGAACACAGCTAGGGACGGGCCGCAAGCTTGTAATCAAGTTTCGTGGTCCATATAGTCACCCAGGCGAAAACATACAACTGATACCAAGTGGAAAAAATTAGCGAGGGAGAGGGGACAGCGACCACCAGCACTGGTGCCGACTTAATGAAGCCATGGATCGGCTACAGAGACGATGTAGAAGAATGTGACTTCACCAAAAACGAGGCAATATAAAAAGGCATCACACGGGATCGTGTGGTATATCAAGAGGGGCCGAATGTAGAAATCGGAGTGAGTACACGAGAGAAGAAGAGAATGAAGGGAGAGAGAGAGAGAGAGAGAGAGAGAGAGAGAAAATATGAGTAGGCGCCTGCAGCAAGCGGAGTGACGTGCGAAGGGACGCCCTCAACAAGCTGACCTTGAGCGGACAATCTAGGGGAGGCCTCCTTGACTCTTGCATATATCCGTATAGTTATTTTTCAAAATATTGTACTCTCAAATAACAGTTTTACTTTCAAATTGAGTGAGTAATTAAATACATTACATCAAACAAAAAATCTACATTTTTATTCATTTTCCTCACATAATCGTACATTACTGACATAAAATAGATAACAAAAAAAAATTTATTAAAAAATATAAATTTTCCCCTTCCCCTACAGGTCTCTATAAAGACATTATAGCATTCTGTTACAGTAATATGATATAATATAAATTAAAATAAAAGTATATCATAAGATACAAATGTAACAAATCTTCGAATTCTAAAGAAAATAAAAATGATAATAAACGTACACAAATTTTAATTAATTAAAAATATTTGTATTGATTATTATTTGCGTAGAGGAAAGGTGGATCAAGGAAAATAAATTTCGATCAATTGTTACCTCTTTAATTATGCGTTTATTCAGCACTTTGCAATTTAGGTCGATAAAGAAAAACCGAAAATTGAATTTTGGCTTCCGCCGTCGACAGTATTTATATATTCTTATAAAATATTATTTTCTGTTGGCAAAGTAAGAATATAGATAAATAATCTATGGTTTTTGCGCGTGTTGCATTACCCGAAATTACCTTTAAACTTGAAACGGAAATTTATATTAACAAAATTTTTATGAAAACTTTTTCTATGGATAATATTTCAGTCGGGACGTACCACCGTCGGAAAATAATTTAAGAACGAATAATATTACATTCAAAGTTTATCGCCAAATAATAACTCGCGCTGGTCTGTCTTCGGATGTCCCCACATGGTGCAAGACGGCTACAGTCATTCTATCGTCACCAGCCACTCGCGCTGGCCGGTCCCCGGCTGTCTCAATGCGATCCAACGAAAGCAAAACAATCGCGGCGCATTACATCGACAACATTCATACATATTACATATATTTTTTATCACATTTACATACATTAAAACTAAATATTTTTACTAATTAATTTCATAAAAAAAATTATACTTATATATATATTTCAATTGTTTCAAACTAATTTGTTTCCACTTTAACTATGTTAAATTTAATAAATTTTTATAATTATTAAAATATTTCTGAAATGATAAAAGTTACATTTTTTCATTAATTAACTTTGTATTGATATTTATTATCGAAATAAATCTATATTGTTTTTTTCTTTATATAATTGATCGTGTCTTATTTATTAATGAATAAATTAAAAATATGAATGTTACTATATTAATAATATATAAGAATAACTGTTATTTGTTATATGAAAACATTTTTTTTAAATATATACAGTATAACTTTCGATTGTTATTTTGATAATAATTAAAGTAGCTAGTTTGATTGTATGATATATAATTACTCAAATTATACGAACTTGTTTATAATTTCAAATCCGTAAAATTTAAATTAACTTGCATTTTTAGTAGCTTTGACTTTTTGTATTCTCGAAGATAATTTTAATAATTATAAGTAATTCATACAACAAATACAAACTGTTTCATATGATTAGTAAAAGTTTTATAATTAATATTTTATGTCTTAATATAATAAAAAATATTCTGATAATACATGTTATCTTGAAAAGAGTTATTATTATTATTATTATTATTATTATTATTATTATTATTATTATTATTATTATTATAATCAATTATAAATTAAATGATTAAGAATTTTTTAATTTTTCTAAAAAATATTTATAAATTTATAATTGATCCTTATAGTTATGATAGAATAAAATTATTCTTTCAAAACTTATCAAGATTATATCAAAAACATTTCTAACAATTACGGTATGTACGCTTAAATCAATATAGTTATGAGTTTATGTTTATGTAAATTTAATCATATACATAATATTATAAATTCAAGCATGTAATGAATGAATATACATTGGAATTTATTGCACTTTTTTAATGTGATCTTTTTGTATATTAAATTTTTACTACTAACGTTTGATTAATTCATAATTCGTCTTTAAATAGATCACACTTTACGCGTTCATTTTTCTGCTATGATATCTATACCATAACAAAATTAATATCTAGCTACATTTTCAATATATATTTTCATATAAACTAAAAAACAAGATTGTTCATAATTATTAAAATATTCGCCTTTGTACTCAATACAAATATAAAACAACAAAAAATACCAAGAATAATTTTATATTTTTATTGTATAGAATACATATTTAAGCAATTAATATTTTAAATCAGAGGAATCAATGACATCCTTCTGTACTAGAGGTTTAATTGTAGCTTTAAATGTTTTTGTATACGATTTCTTGTATGAATTAAATCATATTATATTACATAATAAATTATATTAATTTAAAACTGATAAAAAATCACAATGCTTCACATCTTTTATTTGTGAAGTTATCTTGAAAAAAACTATTTTACGTAATATGGTATTGATAATGATATTCTTTAAATTAACTAATGAGAACATTAATGATATTATCTAAATTATTTTAAAATTTTCAGTAATCTGTGCTCAAGGCCTGATTGCCAAAGACAAAAGTGGTACATCCGATCCTTACGTCACAGTGCAAGTAGGCAAAGTTAAAAAACGTACAAAGACTATGCCACAAGAATTGAATCCAGTATGGAACGAAAAATTTTATTTGTAAGCTTTAAATAGATTTGTTATTAGCGTGAAATAGATATATAATTTCAAATTTAATATTATATGTTTAATTATATAATAACTAGAATCGAATAATTATTATTTAATATAATGGAATTAGCACTTTAGTTCTTAATTAAGTAGTAATAATTGAGCAATAATTTTAATAAGTAATAAAGGTGATGACTAATAATGAATATTTAAGAAGTTATATAATAACACTTAAGTATTAGAAGAAATATATATAACAAATAAGTTGTTAATAAATTTTAATGAATCTTATTTAATCATTTAATAATTCAGTTATAAGTATTTTTATAATTTATAAATTATCCAAATTTAAAATATATTTAATATCTTATATACAAATATGTAAATTTGTAAATCGTAAAATATTCGAAAACTTAAAATGAAATTATAAAAAAACTAAAAACATTAATTTTATTTTATCAATGCAAAAAAAAATTAAAATTCTTCTAAATTTCTGTTCTTTTTCTTTTGTATGTTCTTTTATTTAATTTATTTAATTCAAAATCAATAGTTATTAACAACATTAAGATATAATGTTTAATATTTATAGTTTATAAAATACTTGATAAACCGTTGTTATAAATACCATACATTATGTCTATATCTTAAGTTTTAAATTATTGAATTAATTGATTTTTTATTTATAGTCTATTATTTAGAACTATGATATCATATCTAATTATTAATAAAATTATACTCAAAAATGCATGAAATTGATTATATATTTATTTTATAACGATAAAGATATTTTTCTTATTGCGACTTTTTGTTTCGATAGAAATTTTAAATGATAATGTAGCTTAAATATTATTTTTTATATTGAAATTTATTCTTATTACCAAACCATACGATGATTCATTTATTAATAACTATTTTAAAATCTTTAATAAGTCGTATTTATGGTGAAAACTATTGAGTAATGATCACGTTTAATTTTTAATTATTTTTTTTATTAAAATATATATTAGACCTATTTATAGTTTATTTTGAAATTTTATAAATTAATAAGCAACTATTTGTAATTCATAAGACTAAAATTATTTAAAAATAAACTTAGAATTGTCGATTTAACAATTAACCTAATGTAATATGTTTAACTGCCGACTATAATGAATGGTTAAGGTCTTCAAAAATTTTGTTGTAAACCAATTAGCACTTTTATTAATGTAAAAGTATCATTTGATGAGAACAAATCAATATTTTCCAAATTCTATAGAGATTTAAAATATTTTAAACGACGATCAAAATACAGAAAATTTTATTTATATTTTTAAAATATAAAATGATTTGACATAAATATTTATTTTTAATTTGTTTTATAAAAATATTTTTTTTATAAGCAATTAGATGAATTTGTCAAGAATTATAAATCCTATAATCAGACTAATAATTATTGATTAATATATGTACAATAACATTTTTAAGTTTTCGCTAAATTTTTAAGTTTTTTCATACAAATTTTTATTTGTATTTTAAATAACATTTAAAAATATTAAATTTTATGATTTCTTGTTAAGTATTTACCAAATTTAAAAAACGTTTAAAAAATGAATTCGAATTAATAAGCCGTACCAATGATATTTACGTATATTATGATGTTACGTAATAAGATAAATTTTTAATTTGTTACAGAAACGTAAAAAAAATAAAAATTTGATCATTATATTTTTAAAGATTGTATATAGTTCTATATACATAAATATAAGAAAATTTGTATAGTTGCAGTATAGTGTAAAATATTTAGGGGTACAAATACATATACCTTACATACTTTCTATTTATATAGAATCAATTTAAATGAAACAACATATATTCAAAGTTTAAATATATTTTATTTATTATAATAGTTAAATATATTTTTTAGTATTAATAAGATTCATTAATGTTCAAATTTACTTAATAATTTCATCATTATTAAATCAATCTTTTAAAATTTTGTATAAGAAATAACAATGTAATAATACCTAGAAAATAATTTTCTTAATACACATATATTAATTTATTTTAATTTAATATAATGTAGAAAAATAAGAATTTACAAATTATTTTTTTCTAAAACGATTATTTATCTGACTAGATATATTTAACAATATAATCACAATATCACTGATTACATAATTTTGTGTTTTAAAAGTATATTTGAATTGCAGTGAATGTCATAACTCTTCAGATCGAATCAAGGTGCGCGTTTGGGATGAAGACAATGATCTGAAATCAAAATTGCGACAAAAATTAACTCGAGAGAGTGATGATTTTCTTGGACAAACGATAATCGAGGTACGGACACTAAGTGGCGAAATGGATGTCTGGTACAATTTGGAGAAACGCACAGATAAATCTGCAGTCTCGGGTGCAATTAGGCTTCATATAAGCGTTGAAATTAAAGGCGAAGAAAAAGTTGCGCCTTATCACGTACAATATACCTGTCTTCATGAAAATCTTTTTCATAGTCTGTGTGAGAATAATGATGGAATGGTAAAACTGCCACAAGCAAAAGGCGATGATGCTTGGAAGATATATTTTGATCCACCTGGTGAGGAACTTGTTGACGAATTCGCCATGCGGTACGGGATTGAAAGCATTTATCAAGCTATGACGTATGTACTGATAATTTAAAATTTTCTTAAAGTAGACTTTGATTCTAAATAAAAAAAAATAAAAATTGATAAACATTTATTTTCAGACACTTTCACTGCCTTTCAACAAAGTATTTATGTCCAGGAGTTCCAGCAGTAATGTCTTCTCTTTTGGCAAATATAAATGCTTATTATGCACATACGACGGCGAGTTCTGCAGTATCTGCCAGTGATAGATTTGCTGCTAGCAATTTTGGTGTAAGTTTATTATCTAAACTAACATATGTGAATAAACATTCAGAAAATTAATAAATATTATAGTAAAATTATACTCAATTTTTAAGTGATCTATTTATACATATTTTAAATTAAAATGTATATTAGATATTTTAATTTATTTATAGAATGAAAAAACTATTATTTGTCTAGTTATTATACATTAGTTATTGCAATTTTATTATTAATGTAATTATTATTTATATTACTTGCTTATCACTAAGTTAACATGTTATAAAAATACTCATATTACTTAAGACATTTCTAAAGTCTCATACTAACATATCTAGCATATATTCCAATTTTTCTCTTCTTCTGTAATCCGAATTTCAACTACGTTATATCTATTATTCTTTATTTTTATTTTCTCTGTTTCAATGAATCTTAAACAATACTTATGTTTCCTTTCTCCTTTCAAAATATTTTCTTTCTTTTTTTACTTAAATAATTGCACTCATCTAGAATGTGTTTGTTTCTTTTTCGTTACTGTAAAACCTATACATTTTTATTTTTTATTAACCAGTTCTTATTGATTCTCGTTTTGTCGCTCATTCTAAATTTCATTAACTATCTTTTTATTAATATTAAGCGTGTTAATAACATGAACCCTCTTTTTATATATACATTGTTTTCTTTTAAACTTTCTAATACAATATGTTCATATTTCTCTGCATATTTTTATTTTTCTTATTATTGAAACTAGCTGTTGTTTATATTTCCTTTTCCATTATTTTTTCAGTTTAAATTTGGTTTAGTTGTGACTCAAATGTGGTTTCAGTTTAAACTGCATCATTCTATGTTTCACCAAGAGTATATCGCTTTTACTCCATAATTTTCTCTTTTCCTTTCACCGTTATTTTCATTGCTCTCAAATACTTTTCCTTATTTAACACTAATTTTATGCACTCTTTAAAGATTCTTATATTTGCTATTTATTACTTTGTTCGAAATGCTCTTTTTGTTGCCTTGATTTCTATCTTATTTGTCTCTGTTTATAATAATCTGATCAGACTTATTTTTATCAAAGTCACGTACTCATTTTATATATTTTGTAACTTTTTAACCCATTCAATATTTTTATTTTTATTTATATTTATAACAAAAAAAATTTCTTGTCTCTAAAATTTCTTTGTATTTTTTTTATCGAGAAGTTAAAAAATTTGAAATTATAATATTAATAACTAATCTGTATTATATGATATAGATCAAAACATTTTAAAAATAAACTTAATACTCTATTATTGTCAATTTTATTATTTGGTAATTAATTGAAAAAATATTAATTTAGTAAGGGTAACTACTTATTATTGTTGCAGAAAGAAAAGTTTGTAAAACTTTTAGACCAACTACATAACTCACTTCGTATTGATTTGTGCATGTATCGCAACAATTTTCCCGCATCAAGCCAAGAGAAACTTATGGATTTAAAGTCAACAGTTGATCTGCTTACAAGCATTACATTTTTTCGTATGAAAGTACAAGAACTAACATCTCCACCGCGAGCCAGTAATGTTGTCAAGGACTGTGTCATTGCATGCCTAAAATCTACTTATCAGTTTCTATTTCAAAACTGTTACGACCTTTATAGTCGTGAATTTCAAGTAGATCCGAATGAAGCACGTCGTGAAGAAGAAAATTCACCGGCTTCCCTTGATTTCTGGCATAAGCTTATAGCACTTATTGTCTCAGTTATCGAAGAAGATCGTAATAGTTATGCACCTGTATTAAATCAGTTTCCACAGGAACTGAATATTGGTCAATTATCCGCCGCAACTGTTTGGTCACTCTTCGCCATTGATGTTAAAGATGCACTTGACGAACACGAACAAAGCCGATCTTGTAAATCTTCTGCCTATATGAATCTGCATTTTAAAGTAAAGTGGCTCTATACTAATTATGTACAGGATGTACCTCCATACAAGGGACAAGTACCAGAATATCCTGCTTGGTTTGAACCTTTCGTAATGCAATGGCTCAATGAAAATGATGACGTTTCTTTAGAATATTTACATGGTGCCTTCAGTAGAGACAAAAAAGATGGGGTAAGTATATTATTTTTAAAAATTATAAAATTTATATAATTTCTTATAACTTTAAATATCATCTTTAATTTTCTAGTTCCAAAGAAGCAGCGAACATGCTCTATTTAGTGTATCTGTCGTCGACGTATTTACGCAATTAACTCAATGTTTTGACGTTGTATCGAAACTCGAATGTCCAGATCCAGAAATTTGGAAAAGATACATGAAGCGATTTGCCAAAACCATTGTCAAAGTTCTTATAGCTTATGCCGATATTGTAAAAAAAGAATTTCCTAGTCATTTAGAAGACGAGCGAATAGTATGTATTTTTATTAGCATCAACAAATTTTTTTAATTGAAAACGTTTAATTATAATATAATGTGCTTCTAGGCTTGTATTTTAATGAATAATATCCAGCAACTGCGAGTACAATTAGAGAAGATGTTTGAATCAATGGGCGGAGAAAACCTTGAGCAAGATGCTTCGAATATTTTAAAGGAGCTTCAGGCACAATTAAATAGTGCCTTGGATGATTTGGCGATGCAGTTCGCTAAAAGCCTAGAACCTCGAATAACAGTATCAGTGAAGGAGCTTGGCGATCTTTTATTAGCGATTAAAGGAGGTGGACAAATTAATCAACCTACACAAAGGAATAATGTATCAGTTGAAGCTGATGAAGTACTTCGGCCACTAATGGATTTACTTGATGGAAGTCTTTCATTATATGCACAATCTTGCGAAAAAACAGTTTTAAAGAGATTACTTAAAGAACTCTGGAAAATAGTTATGAGAATTCTTGAAAAAACTGTCGTATTACCACCTATGACGGATAAGAGTGTAAGATTTAATAGTTACATAAAATAATAATATTTATGCGTATTATTGTCACACATTTTCTCGAATATTAATGTAGTACATTTGTACTTTGATTTAATTATTTAATTATAGTAAATAATTTAATTGCAGATGATGTTCAAAAGTTTAACAGATAATGCAAAAAATCTTGCTGCGAATGCTAAAATAGAAGATATGTCGAGATTATTTAAAAACCATATGGCTGGGAAACCTGACGTAAAAAATGCACTTAGTGGCGTTATGGTACAATATTTATATTTTTAATTAATTAATTATTAAAGTAATACTAATATATTGGTGAGCACAGCTATTCCTGGCGCTCACTTCAAACTACAATGAAGTTTTTGGCAGAAGCAAAAATATATATGAAAAAAAACATATTTTGGTATTAAAAGTACTGATAGTCAGATTTGTTAATATTTAATATTGCACGTAGTATCCGTAAACATTCTTTAACTTGTTTATAGGTAGTTTTTAACTGCCTTTTTTCTGTTTTTCCTATTCATAAAAACTTAACAAAGTGAATATACAATTTTTCTATTGGGAACATAAAACATATTTGTTCTACGTATTTAATTCTTATTATCAAGACCTGTGCAAAAGTTTCCAGTTTATGAAATAACAACAAATAAACGCCTGAAAGATAGAAAATCTTCGATAATTAGGCATCTGTTTTTATATTGTATATAAAATGGCATATTGTTTTAATAAATTTGTATTATTTTTATCAAAATCATTATTTTATTGCATCATTGCTGTTATTCATATTCTTTTCTTTTATGTAATTATTATTATCATAGTAATAATTCGTTTATTTTTTAGGATATTTCTAAAGAGGTTGAAAAGAATTTATCACCCAAACAATGTGCTATTCTAGATGTTGCTTTGGATACTATTAAAACCTATTTTCATGCAGGTGGTAGTGGATTAAAAAAAAATTTTTTGGAAAAATCACCAGAATTACAAAGTCTTCGGTATGCTTTGAGTTTATACACACAACCAACCGATACTCTTATTCAGACCTTCGTCACTTCACAAGTTACTCAAGGTAAATATTTTTATTTGTAAAATTAGTCTTAAAAATTTTTTAAATTAGGAATATTATTTAACAAATTATAGAATATTAATAAATTAAAAACATTAAAATGTCTTCCTATTATTTCTTATTTGAGAATTATGTCATTTTATATTAAAAAAAATCAAATCTATAAATATAGCCAGTATTTAAATAAAATATTTTCTAATTTTAAATTAATTTACTTAAATAAATATTAATTAGTAAACATTAATATTTTTAATGAATTTGGATAATCAGTAGTAATTTTAATACGTAGTAAATAAAAAGATAAAATAAAAATGTAATTCTAAATTATGGGGACAGTGCCACTCAATGATTCTTCTACGTTGCAACAAACACGTCAACGTTCATTGAGCTGTGAGAGAGATGTTGAAGGAGAGGGAACAGAAGGTACGGAAAGTCTTGAAGAACCCCTTCGACAGAAAAACCTCCTTTCCATCGGGAAAATCGGCAAGGTATTTTTTTTATAGTTCTCTTAATTTCAAATTAAAAAACAGTAAAAATGTTGAAAAAATAAATAATTAAATTTATTTTAATCTTTCTGTCGCATGCTGTCTCAATTAATCATGCTCTCTCTCTCTCTCTCTGTATAATATATATACTTTTATAAAGAATTATATTGTTTATAGAATATAATTTTATATATTACATATATACCTCATTCTAAATTATTTAAAATATCTTGAGCTTGTTGAAAACTTATAAAATATAAATTAACACAATGATGTATCTCTGTTACACTTTAATAAAAAAATATAAAGTAATTAAAATTTATTTTAATTAAATAAGATTAATGTAATATAATTTATTACATTATTAATAATTTTAAAAATTTCATTAAATTACTATATATCATAAATTATTATATGTATTCCAATATAAAGAAGTATAGGAATGCTTTTAACATAATGTAATGTCTTATATAAATACTATACCTTAATCTTAATCTGTTTATTAGATACTATAAATATGGAAGAAGATATCGTAGGAGAAATAAACATGCAGGTAGATCTATTCACGAATCCAGGAACTGGTGAACAAAAAATTAGTGTAAAAGGTAAAAGTTTGATTCAACAATAAACTACAATATTCTATGTCTTTTATTATAGTAATAAAGGATTTATTTAAAATATTTTAGTTATATCTGCTAATAATCTAAAGTGGCAATTAACCAGTGGAATGTTTAAACCATTTATTGAGGTACATCTCATAGGACCACATCTTGCAGATAAAAAAAGAAAACATGCAACAAAATCCAAAAGTAATACTTTATCACCAAAGTTTAACGAAACATTTCACTTGTAAGTTCAATTTAATTTTCTTAATAATTTTTAAACTTTTTAATTTATAACAAAATTATTTATATATTAAACAAATAATTATTCCATTCTTTCTATAAAAACTACGCTTATTATTGTAAAATATAGGGCAAGATAAAGAATGACAAAGAAAATATATAAATCTATACTTATTTCTAATTATTTAAGGAAATTTAAACTTTATTATTAATTTACAAAAGATACCTTTATTTTTAATTCACACAAATAAATTATATTCTTCATTATTATTATTTCATTACGATTAATAAAATCTTCAATCAAAATTAATTATTATATTTTATAATTTTATAATTCATATTAATTATGATCACTTAAATTAAATATATACTTTATTTTATATATTTAAAAATTTGTATTAAAAAATGCGAATGCACAGTTATTAAATCGAATGAAAATGATGTAAACCTTATCTCCCCATTGAGAATTAAGACGAAAAAAGAAGACAACAAATTTTCGCGTTTAACTCATAAAAATCAGATTGTGTCGGCGTAGCACGAAACTTAACAAGATGCGTGAATTTACGTATTCCTCGTTTTTTTCTTGAGTTTTTTTTTCATTCTTTTCCGATTCGCGATAGCCTTTTATTTAGGCCAAACGAATAAATGAGACAGATGGCCGATACACTATTAACGCTTAGAACATTTTCTGATTCACTCGTGCAGATTTGAACGCTTTGACCGTCAACACAATGGCATATACGCCATCGAAATATGCCGAGCCTATAAAAGTAAAAAACATGCTTCGGTATATCATTACTTTTCAATAAAGAGATTAATTTTTAATTTATTAATAGAAATAGAAATAAAACTAATTTATTTATATTAATCTGCTCTCATACGTATATTGTCATAGGAATTTTTAATTAATAAAAGTAGTAAATATGTTAGTCATTATAACATTGTCTTATTATAAAAGTGTCTAAAAACGAATAATGAGTTTCTAATTTCAATTTTTTACTCTTTTCTGACTGACAATGAAGGGAAGATATTTGGTTTTAGAACCAACTTATTTCAAGTAAACATCAAGACTCGCTAGAATGAAAATAATCCAAATAAATAAATAGAATATGAACTTTACATTTGATGTAAAAAATAAAAATTTTAATAAACTTATTAATAATTTAGTTGCAATTTTAGATCAGTAGAAGGATACAAACATAGTTGACGATATAAAAGACGGATAAGTTGACTTACTAATAACAATTAATACCGGGAACGATGAGAATGAACTTATCGATAAATATCGTGAGTCGCTGTTTCAATGAGTAGTTTTTATTATTTGTAGATTAACTTTATTCTTCATGATTGATCCTTAGTAATTATATATTCTAAACTTATTGTATATCTTTCAACAATGATTTTTCATATATTTTAGAAGGATTTTATTGTAATGATAAACATCGTTAAGTTAAACTTAAATTTTCTTCTACATCCTGTAATTCTTTTTCTTCAAATCTAATATTTTTTTCTAAAATATTATTTAATTTTATAGCAATAAATCCAAGTAAATATAATTAATTAAACCAAAATATTTTAGCATTAAATTATTTAAGAAATATAAATAGTAAAAGTACGAGATAAATTTATTTAAAGTTCATAACGTTAATATTTGACAATTTAATTTATAAATGATTTGTAATATTCTAGAAATAATTAAGCATTCATAAAAAAAAATTTCCTTTCGATAAATCAGAATACCAAATAATTCCAAATAATTTTATCCGATTAAGAAGTACGTTTATATATATTCAATTAAAAGAAATTAGGTCGCTCTTAAGAGTTTGATGAGTTGCAGCAAATAAACTGGAAAGATTATTATAAACAGTTAACGAAGGTATAAAGAATTAAAAAAATAAAGTGAGAGAGAAAATGTAGAAGTTTAAAAGTGCATAAAAGGTTAACTGGAAAAATAAACAATCAATAGAGGAAACAAAGTTGAGTAAAAAAATTACGTTGAGTATAAAGTCTAGCACGTCAGAGCGAGAAGAAATAATTCAAACGTATAGTAGGTAGCGGACGCAACAGTTCCTAGGTAACTAAGTGAGGGCGTAAAACACCCGCAGATTTAAATGTGTAATAAAATAGAAAATTAATATACAAATACAGATATCAAAGTAAAAAAGTTTAAAATAACAATTGAAAATATTAATAAAAACAAAAACATAAGAAATATGATAAACAAAGAGAAGAGAAGGAACATAAATTTCTCGCTCAAAGAAACAGAAAATGGGGAAAAATCCGGAGTTTATCAAGTTGAAAAAAATTTTTTATAGAAGAATACACAAAGGGCCTAAAAGAGACAGAAAGTAGGATTGTGTAACTGGAAAGAAAGGTAAGTGGCGGAGAGGAAAAAATAAAAGAATCATCGGAAAAGAACAGAATTTAGAAAGAGGAAATGTAGAAAAAAGTACTGTAAATACGAGAAAGACACAGATGGGAGATGAAAATTAAAGAAAAAAATATGGACAATAATAATCAATGTACAAAAATGATAAAAAATATATAAAATGGATTATAGAATGTCAGTAAAAAGAGTAAAGCAGATCAATGAATGTTATATTAAAGGGATTAGACGAGGAAGCAACGATTAAAAGTGTGTAGATTGTTTTTAAAAAGAGGACGAGAATAGAAAATAAGAATGATGTAGAAAAATTACATAACAGCATAACGAGAAGATGAAAAATAATGTAAAAGTATACAAAGTAAGGGGAACAAAACTTTATATAGAAAAAAATCTAGCATATACAGAAAGAGAAAATAGAAGGAAGATTAATAAGAGGAGATCAAAAAAGAAGGAAACATAGTCATAGTAAACATGGAAGAGGAAGCCCTAGTATACGTCGAGAAAAGAAAAATTGATTTTGGAGATAAAATTAAGAACAGAGAAATTAACAATAGTGGAAAGCGAGAATATACAAGAGAGATAAGAAAAATATAAATAATAGGCATCAAAAAGTAGGGAAAGTAAGAATTAGAAGAAGAAAATGAATATAAAAAAGATAGCAGTACAAGAAAAGGAAAATAATAAAAGTGATTTTGAAAGTTGAAGATTGGTATAGATTAGATGCTCAGAGTAAGCGAGTGAATAAAAAAAGTGACAAGGAGTTAAAAACGATGTAGATAGTGACCAAGATAAAATCCGACTATAAACTAATACTACTTCTACTAATTACGCGATGTTGTGAAAAGAAAAAGGGACGGAACAAAAGTGAAAAAAGAGTGGGTAGTGTGCTTGAAACTGACATCTGATAAATATGAAATAAGTGTGATACAAGGGAGATGGAGAAGAAAAAGAATGGACAGAGATGAATAGGAGGATCGCAGAAACTGTAAAAAAGCAGGTTAGGAAGGACCAGAAAAGTGTTGAGTGGTAGAACGAAGAACGGTTGAAAGGTAAGAAAAAAGGGGCAAGAAAGTAAAAGAGATGGAAAAAGTCACATAAAGATAGAAAAAAAATATAGAGAAATAATGAAGGATACAAAATAAAAAACCATAGAGAGAGAAATTAAGAAAACTGTGAAAGATAGATCTGAAAAAGCCTTCTGGAGACTGGTGAACAAAGGGTAAAAGAGCAGAAAAAAGATAAGTAATAGGATTGTGAAAAAAGTATCCGAAGAGATGCTTCTAAGGAATATATAGAGAAAAAAATCAAGAGAGACAGATGATGAAGGAGAAAAGGAATAAGAAGCAGGAGTTGTACAAAAGATGAAAGATAGTAAATAAGATAATAATAAATAAAATGTAGAGATACAGGAAATATAATGATAAAGAATGGAGAAAAAATAAATGGAATCTCAAGAGGAGGGAAAACGCCGAAGTAGAGAAGTAGGATAGTAATTCTAATCTTCAAAAAAGGGGATAGAAAATGACAGAAAACCACATAGATAACGCTTTTGGGCACAGAATATAAAATCTTAGAAGCAGGCGGGTGGGTAATAAAAAGCTGAAAAATAGAGACGGAAAAATGTTTGTTTATTTCGTGTATATACAAGTAGTATTCAATAAAATATATAGAGAAATTTAGAAGATCACGGAAAAACACGAATAAAACATATTTTATTGACAATACTAAGGCAATTTTCAAGGACTTCAAAGTTAAAATAAACATAGAAGAAAAAATAATTACTGAATATAAAAACTGTGAAAAGAGTAAGGCAAGAACGCTCAATGAGTCTTAGACTTTTTAACACAGTAAAGGCAAATCTGGATAATAAGCTGAAGCAATCCGGAACCTCTGTCATAAACAAAAAAAAAGCATTAAATCATACACATATCCAGACGATACTGTAATATTGGCAAAAGTGAGTAAATTTAAAAGAGTTGTTAAAAATCTTGGAAAGTTATCTAGAAAAAAAGGCCTAAAAACTGAACTGTTTTTTAATTTTTTTAAAAATTCATCTCATATTAAAGAAATAGTTTTTATGTTCTACTTAAAATAACGGCAGGTATAATATAACATATTTAGTTTAAATGTTTCAAGACTTTATATATATGCATACATTTATTATTTCTTACTACTTCCTTAATATTAACTTTGATAATAGTCTATGTAATACAAGGGGAAAAAAAGTTCCACAAACTGAGTATTTTTATTTTACTTTTTTTCACATAAAAATAATTAAACAAATTGTACAGATAAACTTGAAACAGAGTACAAAGTTATATGTTACATACTAGGGTTACATAATAACATTCACAATTACAGAAGTCTATTTAAACATTAAGCAGTTGTTGCTTTTAGTGCTTTAAAATATTAACTATTATTTTCATGTGTATAATCTTGTGTATTTACATGGATTTTTAAGTCAAATAATTTGCAAATAATTTGGTATAATTAAGTTTATTTAGTAATAATAAAATATATGTAACATATTAATTTTAATTTTATTTTATGAACGATAGATAATTCATATATGTTTGCATATATAATTTATTTTATATTTGAATAAATATGCCATAATCTTACATCATTATCATATAGAAAAATTAATGATAGTATTAATTTACAAAGTTAATGGCAATATAAAAATATATATGGTGAACTATGTTGCCTCAAAAAATCTAGAATGGATTCTTTATCGATACACTTAATATTCATTTAGTTATTTTATTAATTTGGTAAATTTTCTGGTTTCTTGTTAATAATTAATATCACATAAATTTCTATTTATTAGTTATTATAAACAGACTCATTATCGAATGCAATAACTTATGTATACTTAAACCAAATACAAAACTAACCCTTAAAGTTAAAGCTTTACTTTGTTCATGTTGACAAACGTCATCTTTTTACGTTCTTTTTTAACAAAAAGTTTTCGAAATACGGACCATGTTCTGTATAATATACCTGAAAATCTTTTATTCAACTTTTTTAAAATTAAAAAATTTTTTAATTGCATTGAATTAATAATAGTCTAAAATATAAATAACTAATTCGAAAGATTTAGAGGTGTAATATTATAATAACTGAACGATTATGCAGTGGTAACACGAGTGTAGAAGTTGGAAGCCAGTCGTTTAGTTCTATTATTATTTTGTACTATTATTTTCAATTTGAGATTAACAGTAAAAGTTTTGAACTTTTATCTCTTTATTAGAAGAAAAGATTCACATTTATTTTTTAATTATTAAAGGTTATGATTATGATTTATAATTGCTTACGTGGAAGTGAGTGGTGCTATAATATCCATATTCCCTTCTAAAATAAAAAAAATCTGTCACAAATATAAATAAAATAACTGAGGATACGAAGACATTTTGATAAAGAGAAACATTTCAGTAATTCTTTAGGTATTACATATATAATTAAATATAATTAAACTATGTAAAGGTCATTTAGATAAATGAAAAAAAAGAGGGGTCACTAATGCCAATTGTAAAAATTTGAACGCATATTATATTGCAGTATATTAAGGAGAAAAAAATTGAAATGGAAGAGAAGGGCTATTTTATAAATCGAAAAGTTAAAGTCGTTTATGATGATAGAACAGGGGGAGGGTTAGAAAAGTAATCTAAGCTCGTAGGCAAGGTGCTTTGAATTTCACGTAGGCTAGCCAGAATTTGGTTGACACAGGTTATATACATCTATGATCAAGGGTCTTCTATTTGCCTTAACAATGAGAGCATTTTGGTTTTTTTAATGAATTTTTCTTTTAAAGATAAGTAAGAGTAGGGTAGGATACATAAGCTTTATATGACTGCTTAAAAAATATCGACCTATGGAGATCGACAATAGTTTTCCATATGATTGTAGCAAAAGTAATGCTTATAATGATGAACTTTGATGTAACTTTAATTTGTTTAATTACCACGTTAAGATGGTCGAGTTTACAAATATTGAATATATCAGATACTTTCAAGTTTGAATGATCGAGGTAACTTTTACAAGGAGCCATAGGTTGGTCCCTTACCTGAGCGATACTGTCCCAAACACATATTTGAACTTGCAAAGTTATTTATATTTTGAATAACTACTATATCTTTGTATTATTTTAATTAAGTAGTATCGTCTGAAGAATTTTTTGACAAAAAATAGAAAATTAAGTGTTCTGAAATCAGAACATTCGTACCGAGTTAGTAAAATTTGCAGCGCATTTTGTATCTATCAAGATTCAAATGTATAGAAATTTATACAAAAAAATTAGAGGATATTATTTATTAAAGGCGCAACGCTTTAATCAAATCAATATTAGATATTTACTAAGAAGAATAGTTATAAATAGAACACGAGATTGAATATGAAGAGAATTAAATGAGTTGGGAGTGCTCACAGAAAATTCTGAAAATTTAAGAGAGAACGAAAGATGGGAAGTATTAGGACAGTTTTTCAATCATAAACGGGAATAAAATCATTTTTCGTAGATTCGTCTGCCTACGAGGATAATTGGAAAGGGGCTGTTGGAGGGCGGAGTGCAAGAAAAACGTGAATTATTTAGTACGTTTTTAAATATTATCACTTACAAGAGCTTCAAATACTTATCTATAAGATTTTTCAGTAGAACCATAATAAATCGTTTAGAGGTTTAGAAGCTTATTTATATACGCGATAAAAATAAAAAGAAACCAAATAAATTCAAATATAAATACATAGACAAAGTTTTGGAAAAAGTTTGTATAATGTTACTTCTTCAATCAAGACTACTATTTATGATGAGTTTAAAAAAAGAGTATAAATTGACAAAAAATTACTGAAGCGTTATTCCATACCAAGCATAATTATACGAAGCTAAAATTTAAAGTACGCGAAGAAGACATGATGATCTATTAACTTTATCGTGAGGAATAATTGCGATTATGGAAATAAGTTCCTAAAGGACACTGTCAACTTTTATTTAGATAAAATATAAAATATAAAGGAAACATACTGTTCCATACTGATTAAATAGTAAAAAAAGTTACGGCGGGTAAAATAAAAAATGAGCTCTTTGAGCCATATGTAATTAAATGCTTGTTTTGCAATGAGGAGTATGAAAGTATATATTTTATAGAAAGAACTGAAAAAACCGATAGACCTATAATGTGAGCGGGAAGAAAGAAGTTTTTTTAGCTATAGAAAATGGATAATATAGGTAGCCACTTTTCAAACTAACCAAACATACTGGGACAGAATTAAATATGTTGTTTGAGGCTGATAGTGCAAATTAATGCACGTAATAATCTAGTTATATGAAAAAAGGGTAGATTTATAGGCGGAGAAGTAGCTAGTATACATGAAAAGCGAAAAATTTGTCAACTATTTTTTTGTATTAAAAATATTAATAATTTGTAAGATAATAAATTCTTTATTAATCAGTGAAAGATTTTTCAAGGAAACTTTACTTTATCTACCTTGATATAAATAAACTATTATCATTGTTATAAAAAATAAATTTTGTATGAAATTAAAAATCCATGCTTGACATTTATTTTTTAATTATTAATTTTAATTAATTTAAGATTAATTATTTTTTTTAATCAATTCAATCTGTAAACCTTTTTTACGAATAAAAACTACTGCAAAATATATACAATTATAATGACTATTGAAATATATTTCTATTTAACATTGTGTAAAGTAAAAAATAATTTAATATTTTTTTAAAATTCTTTTGTTATATTTAATTATTATATAAAGATACATAGCAATATTTATTTAAAGAAATGACAGCTTAATATTTTTATTCCATATTTTATAAATTATTTTAATCTTTAAATAAATAAAAGGATTTTTCATATATAATATAGTTATTTTTTCTGCCTAGCATAATTGGAAACGATCAACAATTGAACTTCTATGAATTACACATCTGTGTTAAAGACTACTGCTTCGCTCGGGAAGACCGTCTTGTAGGATTAGCAGTAATTCAACTGAAAGACATCGTGGAACAAGGTTCATGTGCGTGTGTACTTTCACTAGGTAGACGAATCCAAATGGACGAGACAGGTTGGACGATACTACGGATTTTATCGCAACGTAATAGCGATGAAGTTGCAAAAGAATTCGTAAAACTAAAAAGCGATATTAGGCAAGAGAATTTTCTTACAAATTTGACTTGAAATAAATAAAATATCGATGACAGTGAAAATTACAGTATAAATTACGAAGAAAAAATATATATTATAACATTTTTTACGACTCTGATATTAATTAAAAATACCAATACAATGATTTGCTTACAATATTAATGACTCATAATAAAATTACTACATGTAAATCAGAGAATTATAAAAAAAAGTGTAGTATGTAATGGATGCAAAATGAAAAAATGCAAAGAAGAAATTTAGAGTTGAATAGTTAATGTAGAAGAAATTATAGTCGAGTAGTTAAAACAAAAAATTTAAAGTATTATAACACTTTAAACATTATCAACAAGAATTTTTTTCTATTTAAAATAATTGTAACTTATAGCAATGTATATGACCAATTGACACAGTACCTTATTTAAGATTACATTATTTAATTAATCACTGAAATATTATATACATACAATTATATTTGAATAATTGCATGGATATAAGAAGATGTATTGGAAAAGATTACTTTAAGTTTACTTATTAATTTAATAAAAATTTTTTTAGAAAATTAAATGATATTATTCAAACAAAATTTATTTCACTGTTAATTGATGCATAATAATATTCTACAATTCTTGCACAATTTTTAAAAGAAATTTTATTTAACTGATTAAAATAAAAATTGCTAATATACAGTAAATATATATATATATATGTATGTATATAATTTGTTCGATAATTTTATCCGGGTCTATTAATAATACATAAATAGTACTATACTGATGTAATCGAACAAAATACATACTAAGTTTGAATATATATTCTTAATTTTACAATATTTAGGATTTCTATTTTTAAGTAATTTTTTAATTAATAATATGCAATACACTAAAAGTCAATTGTAATTTAATATTAATTGTATATACAATAATTTAACATTGATTTAACATTAAATACTACTACATTAATTGTATGACTTTAATTGTCAATTATTATAATCCAAAAATACATTCAATGCAAATTAATATATCAAAAATATATCAAATTCAAAGAGGAAAAATTTTAATGTAAAATTACCAATTAAGAATCATTTATACAATCAATTAATTTAATAGTTCATTTAAAAACTTTTTTAATTATTAGAAAAATTTATTAATTTTTCAAGTTGTATTGATTATTAATTGCTTGATGTACAGGAAAAATATTTTAGAAAATATTATTATTATTATTATTATTATTGAAGTATGAAGTGTTGTATAACTACCAAATAATTTTTATTATTTAAATTAAGCTAGTCAAAATAGTAAATAAAATATATTCAATTGCTTACATTTTTACTTATCAGTATTTACTAAACTCAACAAAATCCAAATAAAAAACTTTGTTAATTTTATTAAAAGTATTGAAAATTATTTCTATAAAAACAGCGACAAAGTTCTGCAGAAGAAGTTTTAATTATTGAATTCTTAGAATTTTGTATAGTTTCAAAAAAAAGTAATTTATTTTTTTTACATTATAAATATTTTATTATTTCTTCCCTTTACTAATTTATTTTTATTCAAGATATTCACTTATTAGATTATTGATAAACTTCAAAAATAAATTGAAAACCTAATAAAATATATTATGTCCACCGTAATTTTTTTATATAGGACTATTTCAAATAAGTAATTACAAATATTGATATTTTAATTATGAAAACAATAATATCAATAATAAATTTTTATGATATAATTAATATCCATTAATAAAAAGATATGTAAAATTAAGAATTCATTAAGAAAATTAAATCTCAGTTATTAAAAAAAAAATTTAGACAAAAAATTAATTATAAAAGAAATTATTATTTTATTAATAACCAGTATTTAAATTTATCACCTTATAGTATATCACATAAGTTAAACCTTCAAATTTTAAAAAAGACTCAAAATAAAAAAAAAATATTTTATATTTTACCATTTATTTATAATTACTTTGATTATTATATTGGATTAATAACATTATCTATACTTTTACACTGTACAAAAATCTACTCTTATTTTTATTAAAATGAAAATTTTTTATATTATTAATTATGTAAATAATTCTTCAAGAAGCTTAAATAGGAAATACATTATTAATAATATTTATTACATTTGATAATTCTAATCATCTATGTACATGCAAGAATTCGTTCATTAAGATTTTAAGTATTATTATATTATTATTTATATTATATTCTAATTATTATTGTAATTCAATTTTATAAATTTCGTTTTTATAATGTACTTGTCAATAAAAACATTTTTTTTACTCATTCTCTAATTACCAAACATAATGAAATAAAAAAATATGTATCGTGTATTTTATCCTAATAATCTTTTATGAAAATAAAATAAAACCATACGTATTCATAACCAAATATACATGCCATGTTACTGCTTATATTAATTGTTAATAGTTAAATGAGGTCATTGCTTACATAATACATTGTTATGATCTTATTCTTTTATTATATTGTGATATCTTATTATATGTTTTACCTAAATTAGCAATTACTTATTGATGTAAATAATTGATTTTACATACTCAACAAATAATACAAATGTAATCAATCTGTATGTATTAAATATATGTAACAAATTTTTTAAAGACGGAAAATGCATAATCATCTTGTAATTATATTCAAATCATAGTGACGTTTTATTATTACTTCAGTTATAATTTAATTTATTTTTATATTAAATATAAGGTGAGTACTATTCGTTTTCATGTTTCAAATTATCTATTCAATAAAAGTTAAACTTTTATCACCGTGTCTTTATAAATATCTTTTATACGCTCTATTAAATATTTTTTAATGCCTACTTGTTTCATGCATTTCCAGCTCTTTCTCTTTTAATGCTGTCGAATACAGCCTTTAAATTGGTAAAGCATATGAAAACTTCTAATTTCTCTTTTTTCAGCTGTATGTCTAGGAAAGATTAAATAAATTTAAATTGTTTTCCTTTTCTGTTTGAATCCAAATTGGTTATACTCTACTTTTTGTTTATTTACATATAGTCCAATATTTTGTTTTTTAATATCTCTACATAAATTTTGTTATACATTTATGTTATTTATCAATAGTTCTTGTATCTTTCTTGTTACCTTTTTTAATAATGGTTTTTCTGTTTAAAAGTTCATTCACTCATTATGCATACTAAAATCTCTTTCTACATTTCATTTGTAATTGTATCCTATTCCAAATTATTTCTCCATTTCATTTTGCTTACAACTTGAATTACCTTTTTCGTTTCAACTTTTTCTATTATTTATTCTTACCTCTCAGTCATCCTTCAGAATTTTTCGTTCACTTTTCTCATCTTCTGCATTCACTTCATTATGTATATATTTTGAAATGTTTCCATTATTGTTCCTTTGTAATATTTATATCTTATTTTCTCTTTTTTTTTTTATTTACCATTTTACAAAATGTTTTTTTCTGTTTTGTCTCTTCATTCTCACCATTTTCTCTTCTTTTTGTTTTATTAATTATGTATATTTTTTCCTTTCTTCGACGTTTGTCTTCCTGTTCACTTCTATATTTTAATTTTTATATTTTGTATATATTTCGATAACTATTTTCTTGTATTCTCAACCCAATTTACCTCACCATGTCCATTTTTTATTACCATTTTCGAATATTTCTTTTATTATTATAGTTATTGAACAATAAAATTGTTATAACACATTAAAATCTTTTCTGATTATATATTCATACATTTTCTTAAAATATTAGTTTTAACATGTTTAAACGCATCTCAAAAATTACGCATGAATAGTTTATGTATATAAGTACATAAACTATATCATTTACTTATACTTTTATCACTTTTTACTTATCTATGTCATTTATAAACTGACTTAATCCTTAAATATAAATTTACTCTTAATACTACTTAAGTTTACATTTGACTCTTTTCACTTCGATTATGCACTTTTTTTTCATTTTGTATTACTCTGCTTTCTCCCCTATTTATACCAAAGCGATCCTCTCTCTATATAATTTTCTCTCCGATATCATACATTTTTTCTTTCGGTGTATACCCATGTTATCTTCTCACCTATTATTTTATTTCTTATTTAGTACCAATCACTTCCCTACTCCATTAGAACTCTACATTTATTCATAAAATCTCTTTTAATTTCTCTTTCTTTATATGCTTCATCATTCTTAATATAAAATTTATATATTTTCAACTCTACTTTTTTTTTATCTTCTTTTTTTCAGCTTCGGTATCAAGAGTTTCCCTCCACCAGCAACTGTTACCTCTGACACCCGACCACACTTTCCTCACCTTCACTAATGCCATTTTCCGTATATTTAAAACTGATTGCAATCCTGTAATAATAATATTATTTTTTCTTCACTCTTCCTTTCTTTAACCATCCATTCTGATTGTTTATTTTCAAAGTCTTTGTATTTCCTTATTATACTTTTACCTCTATCTTTATTTAACATCTTAGTTTTCTGTATTATGATTGTACTTTTTTGTACTCTTTCAGTTCCGATTCTATCTTTTCTATTTTTTTAAATATTTAATTATTTTTTCTTTGATGAAGTAATTATAGCAGAGCGGTTTCTTAGTGAATGAGTTTTTGGTTAATGAGGATACGTATGTGGCTTAAAGATTATAAAAATTCACAATGAAGATAAATAAAACAAATAGTTATATTAATAATTGTATATTATATAATTCTCATTTAAGTGCTTTATACTCTTAATGCAATATATAATTATAAAGTTACTTATAATTATTTAGCTATATATACGCCTATACTGCATAGATGGAACTGACTGCTGATAACAGGTGGCACGTACAACGATGTTATAACAAAAACAAAAGAAGTATTATGCAGCTCTTAAGAAGAGTGCAACAAGTACGCAATGCAATGGCTTACATCGTAACATGTGCTGTTTCTTATACTTCTCCCTTTAGCGTTATATCAGTTGTATCCTTAGTTATCTTAATTTTTATTTATTTTGAAATTTGTAACAGAAAAGAAAACATGATATAGTTTTATTTATTCTTAGTCTCAAGTATTTTATTCCTCAGGTATCTATGTCAGTTAAGAGGTATAGGCTTTGTCATTATGTTCACTCTATTATTTTTAGTTGGTAACCAACTGAATATGAAAAAACCTTTATCAACACACTTTGATATAATCTCCATGTGTCTCAGCTATTGGTTGTTTTATGTCAATTTTGTTTTCTAGATTTATTTGTTGTTTAAAAAACTCAGAAAGATCATTTAAACATTTTCAGTTTGAGCTGGCATTCCATCTTACTGTAATTTATGGCTTTAATAATGTAATAATGGAGCCTATTATTGTCACACCAAACCGTTATAGAATAGTATCTTCACAATGATGGTTCTAATACCTTTGTCAAAAGATACTAATTCTTAGCAACACTTTTTTGTCTTTAACACAGACTACTAGGAGGGTTCTGTACTTTGTTTGTCCACTTGAGTCCAGCTTTTTTGTTAAAACCCATCTTGAATCTATTTTTTATTTAGTGTCTAGTTTTTTTTATTAATTTAGAGTCCTATTTCTCTATAATGACATCCTTCCAATTGTTTTGCTCTTTGCTTGTCATTTTTTCTGCGTATGTTGTTGAATTTTAATTGAGTGTTGCCAACAAACAATACACAGCTTCTTCTTTTTCTTCATTTTTTTTGTCTCTTATTTTGAGAATATTAGCCTTAATATTTGAAGTTCTATTTTCATCATTACTCTTGCTTTTTCTAACAAGACCAGAAATGTCTACTTTTCTTCTTTTAGTAAGCTCTTCCTACTGAGCTTGATGGTTCTCCCTCTTTTCTTCGTTTTTACTGCTTCTGTGACTCTTGGTTCTTGATCTCTCTTCTTCTTCTTCTGATCAAGAAGCAAGAGTACTTTTATTAAAGTATGGAGGAGCATTTCAGATGGTTTATTTAAAGAAAATTTCAAAATTAAAATGAAATTATTTAACGCTCTTGTATACACGTATTATTATATGGTGCAAATCTATATATATATATTTTTTTTTTTATTCATATATATATATTTTTTTTTTGACATGTTCAAAATAAATTTTATACAATGGAATCTAAATTCTGATAGAAATACACTAGCAGCGTTTTGATATTAAAAACAAAATATACATGATTGAAATTTAAGCAACAAAAAAGGGTATTATTAAATTTGAAAATAAAATCATAAAAAGTGAGAGGATGGAAACAAACAAAGAATCCATAAAAAAAAGTATATAAGAAGGAAGGTTATTAGAGAACGGTAGAGTGAAAGGCAAAAAGAAAAAATCATGTTGCAGAAACAATGTATTTCTATTAGGGCTTAGTGAAGTAAGTTTGAATGGAGAAATTTGAAAACATTGATATATTGTGTGATGAGATAAGAAATATAAAATAGAGCACCAGACACAATTGTGGATTAGTCATGTACATATACAAAAATAAGTAAAAGAAAATAGAAAATTTGGTATGAAAATTTTAGCAATATTTATCATGGGAAATGAAATTAGAGTAAACAAACACTGGCTGTTGGAAGAGAAAAAAGTATGTAGACTATGTAAAGAAAAAAAAGAATCATTGAGACACATTATTGAAGAATGTAGAGAAATAGAAATCAAGTCAAGAAATTGGAAAAACTATGAAAGGGATTAAACAAGATATTAGTTTTCTGTAGAAAATACACAAGAAGAGAAAGAAAAAGAAAGATGATAGATTATTAAAATAAATAATATGCGCAAGTTTAATAAATTGGAATAAGAATTAAAAAAATAATAATAAAAGCAAAATGCAACAAGTCAAGTATAAGTTTAAGTAGTACTAAGTGCAAATCTACATTTAATGATAAAAATTGATAATTCTATAAGAGAAGTGCAAAATTTTATATGCATATTATGTACATTAAATTAAATACGAAAGTGTTTATATGTAAGAAAATATAAATGTTAAAATGTACAAATTTAATATGTAATGTATAATAACAATATAACACATTGTTCAATAAAAATTAACCAACTAATTAACTAATATGAAAGGGACTAATAGTAAGTGAAATGTAAATAACAAAAATCTCATAGTGAAATAAAATGCAATAAAAAAAAGATATTTTACAGAAAAACGAAAAGATAGAAATTGTTAGCAGGAATCCAAATATCAAAATTACAATTTAATTTTAATTAAAATATAAACAATTATATATAATGATATAATAATTTAACATAACAATTATAACCAATTTATATTGATCAATAAACTAATACTAATAATATTTATGTACCCACCAAAAGTATTAATGCAATAAAAATGTAGAGAAATATGATTCAAAATAGTTTTATAACTTAAATTTTAATAGAAATCGAAAATGCATAATCAAGATTTTCTGAAACTTATAAAAACGAAACATTATATAATGTATATAAATTTATAATAAATGAAAATAATTAAAGATATACAAAAGGTATATAATAGGTAAATACCTCTTCTAATCTTTTATAACAATTTTTATAATTTTTAGAAATTTATTTTAAACTTTTTCTTATCTTTACAGAAAAATATCAAGCATAACATGAATAAGGAATATTTTATTTTACGCTAATTGGTATCAATTATAATTTACATTGGTTGGTCAGCTAATGTGGGGCATTTTAGAAGAACACCTTAATGATTGTTCTGTTGGAATTTGAGTAAGAGCACATCGATTCTGTCTGACATCATGATGATATGTATTATCACTTAGATCTGAGTTAATCATTTGACTATTATTGCTAAACACAGATGAATCTGTATGTGTTTGAGCATCATATTCTGATACAAGCTTCTTAATGTGACCCAACTTATCATGTAAGTAATAAAATCGAGCATTTACATTCTTTGTTCTCGCATACTCTTGAAGAATTTGGTGTTTTATTGCCTGAAAGAATTCATGATGTATGTTTTAAGTTGTTATAAATGTAACTGTTTAATAAAATGTACCTCATAACCTTCCACATTTCCACTATCCAATTTTTCTTTTAGCTCCTCTTCTAATTGACTAAATTGTTTCGAAATTTTAACTACTTGTACATGCAGTTTTCTGTATTCTCTGTAATAAGCGTTGAATTCAGCTTTGTAACGTGTTCTTTGCTCAGAACTACTTATTGTTGTATAGCACCTTTATGAGAAAAATTCGTTTAATTGATTTTACAAACCTTGATAATCCAAAATTTATTGAAAAAGTTAACAAGAACTCACGTAAGATAATCCGAGAATTCGGAATTGCGAAAATTTTCAGATGTGGCAGACGAAACGCGATTGCAAGATGATGTGAAAGATAAAAAAGAATCTCTGATAGTACTATCAGAATTACCGATCTTGATATCTGCGGATTTATCTAAGGAATAGTTTAATTCAGTTGTATTAAATCGTTCCTTGTCCATTTCCCTAAAACTTTTATCATTCCTGATCCTTCTACTAATAGAAGTTTGCATAGGACTAAGACCATCTCCAATATTTGTTGCGTGAAATTCGACTGATGTAATGTTTGAATTTTCTTCTTCATCGATACCATTTACTGTTTTTTTTATGCTAATCCTATGTTGTTGCTGTTCTTGATTTTGATGTTGATAATAGTGGTTGTTACTGTGGTCTAAATTACTATGCAGATTATGGCTTATTCTACTATTTGACAATGTATCACTTGCAATGTTTGGTTTACTTAAAACTACCAAATCACCAGAACTAACTTCTTCACCATCACTAGTAGGAATTAAATCAGATTTCGTTACACCATAGTTGTTTCTTTGATGTTGCTGCTGTTGATAGTCAAGATGATGTTGATGATGTTGTCGTCTTTGATCCCAACTATTGGTGATATTATTAACATTATTTGATTTTACAGTATCGCCTGAGTTGATGGAATAGTTAGATTCTGGTTTGCGGTAGTGGGATATCCGTTGTCTTTTTGTTGGGAGGCCATCGTTACCTTGATAGTATCCTGGCCTTTTCGACCCTAATAATCCAAGTGGTGGAGCTGTGATTGCTGGTGGTGAACCTGGATGAGTGGAATTTGGTGATTGTCCACTACCTAAATTGTAACAGTTATGATAAAAATAATGGATACTACAATTATTATTAATATATAAGTTACCACTTGATCCCCCATCGCTTGAACCAGGGGGTGTTAAATTTTGAGGTTTTCGTCTTTTTAACATCGCTTTCTCTTGTTCTGTATAAAACGGCCAATCTTCCTGTACATCATTCCACACGCACCTATGTAAATGATACGTATTGTCTCTCATAAACGCAATTTGTTTTAACACCGTTGCCATAATATTTTTTTCTTTTTCTCGTACGCCCTCTAAGAATTAAAAAATGTTTATTTTTTATCCAACAAAAGCTATATTTAAAATACAATTAATTTCAATATTTTACCACGATTAATGCGATCATAGAGTTCGGGTCTTTTAAAAGGCCTTAATGCAAGCAGATGTATAAGCCGCTCCCTGTAATTAAAGCAATATTATAAATTAACATATGTATAAAACATAAAACATAAATTTACAAATTACTTGAGCGGTCTTCGCATTATCTCGTTAAATTTCTTTTGCATATCAGACTGCGAACGGCTAGCAATTAAATTGTTAGAAATCGACTTGTAAGGTGATGGTATTTTAGAAGACGAAGAAGCAGAAATTGGAATGATTGAGGAATCAGTAGCCCTCGAGGATGCATTTAAATTTGAATGACCTGGGGGTGGGATTGTCCTCAATGTTCCTTTCACTTTTACTTTTCTACCAATCGGTTCACTGGCTTTTATTACTCTTGTACTACGTTTTACACAAACCAAAAGATTTTTATAAAAAAATGTTATTTTGAGATTATTATACAAATTATAATAAATCCTTACCATTTATTCTTATTATTTTCCTCAGCTACGTGCATTCGATACCTAGTAGTCTCGTACACGTCATCATTCGCTTGGATTCTCATTTTGCAAGGTAACGTTCCAAGACTTTCCAAGTTCCTAAAAATAAAAATCAAATATCTCTCAAATAAATATTTTATTTTCATCGATTTTTTTACAGAATAAATAATTGTAAAATATCTCATATAATCAAATAGTAATACAATTTTGGATTAATCTTCCTTTTTTAATAATGCATTTTTAATTAAATAATATATTAAATAATTTAATAAAAAAATTAATTCAATAAAAAAATTAAAATAAATTTAATTTATATGCAATATCTATTACACTAATGAAAATTTTTTAGAAGTTATATTTAATATTAAATACTTTTTATTATAAGTTTCAATTATAAGCTATAAATAATTTCGATATTACTTAGTATTTTTAAATTTTAAGAAAAAAAAATTATATACATGGCTTTGTGGCGTACATTTTATTTTATTATATGTATGCCGCGGGCCCGATCTTTGTTCGCCACGCGGCGACATAATACAACAATTCGGCGGCGCTAACTTAAAACACAGATCGGGTATCTCGTGTCTTTTTCGAATGTCGCCAGACTCTCCTATTGAATAATAATATTAAACATTCTATTGGAATTCTGTAAAATTTTAACAGAATGTTTAATCAAGCAATAATGAAAGGACTTTTGCGCCCGTCGCCGACGGCGCGCAAAGTGAGTCGATTGATTGATTGATTGCGATCT
This sequence comes from Platyscapa corneri, assembly GCA_018907185.1. NCBI lineage: Eukaryota > Metazoa > Arthropoda > Insecta > Hymenoptera > Agaonidae > Platyscapa > Platyscapa corneri. The sequence continues at coordinate 549,961 of JACCHW010000090.1, forward strand.
TATTGCACGCGTCCGCTGTATATATATATATTACTTATTCGATATATATATATATTTTGTAAATCGTATAGAATTAATAAATAATTTAACTTAAAATATTAGTTAATTATTGTACCTATACCAGTTAGAGCGATTATCTAACTAACTATAAATATATCGTAAAATTGTATTTTACTTTATTAGCAGCCAAATATGCAATCAGTTCAAATTTATAGGATCTATGTGAGTCATTTTATCCAAATTTCTCTGCAAAAAAGAGCACTTTAAAAATTCTCTATTTTGTAATTTTTTTGGGCTGTAATAAAGAAATTAAATGCATTGATTAATTAAAATTAAAATGAAATAATTCATTACTATTGATTTATTACTATTGAAATTTTATTTTTGAGATATGAGAGATATATAAATGTTAGTAATAAATAGTCAAATTTCATGCATTATTATAACACAGGAAACTTTTTGTAAAAATCATTGATCTGGAAACATGTAAAAGTAACAAATATGTGTCATGTCAATAATTTCTGTTTTTATTATCAAATAAAATTATGATAAATTGCTATTAAATACAAATAAAATATAATATATAATTAACATTTAAAAATATCCATTCTCTTGCAGAAATTATGCATTAAACTTTCATTGCTTATTTTAACACCATTCTTAAATTTTTAAATAAAAATATATAATCTACTACAAAGTTCTACGAAATCTTTTAAACTTTATCCGTTCTTATCTATCGCATAAATTAAATTAAAAAAGATAAAACATAATTTTAATTTTCTTGTAAAATTTTTCATTAAAATTGATAGAATTATTTAACTATTTATAAGGTGGTTATAATTGAATGTAATACTGCTATATTTAAATCATACATTTAAATACATTTATACATTTAGATATTAGAATATACATATTGAAAAGTGTAAAATAAACTTTTTAAAATATAAATTTATTGTCAAAAAAAGTAAACACGAATTAGGAAAAGTAAGAAGTATTGTAGAAAATGGTTTAAATAAGACTTTAAAACAAAAATGAAAATATTAGATAATACAAAAAATATAATAGAAAATGTGTTATTATACAGAGTCGAAATTTAGGTTTAGAAAAGTTGCAATTAAAAAAAGAAATATATGAAATGGATACTTGACTTAGACAAAAATACGTCCGATCATATAATGATTATAAACTTGAAGTAAACACAGAAAAGAGAGCAATAAAGTTTGTAAATAAAGTAATAAATAAAAAAGATGCAGGAATGCTTCGAGTGTAAGAAAAAATAAAAATAGAGGTAAGAAAATTATTTGAAAGCAATGGGATCAAGGGCAAAAAGGAGAGAAAATAATAAAATATAAAGGATTTATTTCTAGCAAAGCATTAAATGGTTAAGTTACTACTAGAGGGAGAAAATCGAGACAAAATATTAGCAACAAAAGTAAGCCAACAGCAAATTGGATAAATAAATTTTAAATCTTAATTTATAAAATCTACAATGAAAGTTAACTTTATATTTATTTTTTAAATCTGGAAAATTTTTAGATAAATTTGTACACAGCACGATGAAGCATATAGAATATGAGTAATCGTACGTGTACATGTTATCATACTCTATAGACTATTATCTTAAAGATTTGATAATTTAAATATTATTAATATATTATATCTTATTATTGCATCAAATCTAAAAGTTTTAAATTATCGTTTCATTTACCTATTAACTGTATAATAATGTAGATACAGTACATTATTTTTAAATAAACTATTTGTTAATAAATTTAAATAAACATTATTTTTAATATTATTCCATAGAATTTTGTACAAGCTGTAATAAATTAACGCAAAACTGAAATGTAAACTTACACTATAAAATTACTAAAACGTGAATAATATAATCAATTTATAACAAATTTGTTGAATATTAAATATTTGTAATAACTGAAATGTAAGCTAACATAATAAAATTACTAAAACGTGAATAATAGAATCAATTTATAACAAATTCGTTGAATATTAAATATTTGTAAAAAAAAATATCGTTGGTTCTACAATTAATCAATTTATTTGTACTTTTTTATATTTTTGTGTCTCGATAAATTTCTATATATTTATTTTTTTTCTTATATTTATTATTTTATACGCTTTTATTCATATTCTTTATTTATTTGTTTTCTGTTTTTTCTTATACTTTCGTATTTATGCCTCTATTTCGCTGTGCTTCTTTTTTTCTGCTCCAATAAATTTTGTACAATTCTTATTTTCTTTTACAATATTCTCCTACTTAATTACTGATTTAAAACTCGTAACATTGTACTCCTCATAAATGTTTTATTGTTTCTTTTTTACTATTGCACTCTCTCCTTGCCTATCTGCATCTCACCTTTTCCGCTAACAATGTTTATTATTTTTTGTTTCATTACCCATTTAAATCTTATCAATAATTTAATTCCTTGTTTTTTCTCCTTTCATCTTTATATATGCACATTTTTTTCTCATAAATTTTTTATATGTTTAACTTTTTCTGCATATTTTAAGGTTTCCAATTTATTATTACACATTGCTGTTATTCTAATTTTAATTATCTTATTTCTTTTTATTTTATTTCTCGGCTTTTTCTTTTTTTCTTTTCAGAAGTAACTTAACCATCTAATATTTTGCAAAAAGTTTATCCTTTTATCTCGTAATTTTCTTCTTTTTTATCCTTACTTCTATCCGTTATAACACTATTCCTTCTTCTATCTTTATTTTTATACACTTTTTTACAATTCCCCCGTTTTTACTGTTTATTATTTTATTTTCATACCTGATCGCCTTCTTATTTGTCTTAATTATTATCCTGTAGCTTTATGCTTACACCATCAAATATGATCTGGCATGTAATTTTTTTTTTATGTAGAATCTTTTTATATATTTTTTTGTACTTTTTTCTTCTGCACATCTTTTTAATTCCTAGATTTCTGCTACCTAGCTAACACATTTTCTATAAATGCATAAAAAAATTAATTTTTTATATCAAAATTCTCCTTAAATTAAATTAATATTAATGTCCATACTATTCCATTCCATAATTTGCTTTTTTGACCATGGATTTGGAATGTTCTTTGGGCTTGTTTTCACTAAATCTGTATATTAAATATTAGAATTTTTGACTGTTTCTATACTGTTATATTTCCATCAAACTGTATCTCACTGTACTTTTTTTTCTTCCAAATCCGAACACGGTCTTCATATATCTTTTGTTTCTTTCCTTTTTTCTTATATTATATTTTTTATAATTTCCGTAAAAAATTTTAAGTCGTATTTAAAAACATTATCAAAAATATATACAACTTCTTCACTTCTTCTCTCCTTCAGTTCTTATGACTTAATTTATTATTTTCACTATTCCTTTCATTATCTTTTCCCCTCGTATCTTCATTCACATTTCATTTGCTTAATTCGATGACTAATAAGAAATCTTTATGCAAAGAATGAAAAAACCTTTATAAACACTATTGTACATCTCAAAAATTGCTAGTAACCTTAAATAAAAAAAATAAAAAAAACTTTCCTTTATCTATAAAATCACAAATTATTAAATATATCAAAAAATAAATAAATTAATCTGAAGTAAAACCATCAGGTTTATAACAAACAAAATTTATAGTACAAACTGGAAATTTTAGCATTTAAATTAATAATTCTTTAGCATTGTTACTACATTTTCTTCATATGCATTTGTCAAAAAGAAAGCATAAATCTACAATTCAGATCAAGTCATTCAAATTATTCTTATTCAAAAAATACTAAAATAATAGTCTACTTAATTGTATAAATATAATAATTATATACTGAATAAAATATCTACTCTACGTGGGTTATAATATCAACTAGACACGATTAATACGACGTGAAATGTTGGAAATGATGAAATACGGTATGTCAATAATTTTATTTCGAAAGTTCGTTATATTACTAATGAGTAAAAAGTTTGTATATAACAACAACGAAAAAATAATAACAAAATATTCGGATTAGACTATTAAGTCTTTAAAAGTTAGAGTCATAAGAAAAAATTTTCTACATTCATAGAATTAAAAAAAAATAAAATTAAATATCTATTTCCTATATTAAACTATTAAAAACCTATTAAACAATTTAAAATATGGTTTTAAATTTTTATTTTATTTAAAATGTTTTATTTAAAGAATATTGAAAAAAATATTCAGTAATATAAATATATTAATACTAACTAGAATATTTCAGATACAAATATATAATTCTATTATTGTATAGCAATATTTATATTTTTTAAATACACGAGTTCTTAAAATTTAAATTTTATTTTAAAATGTGAATATTAAATCCGTCAAATCTTTCTAAGATCTATAAGCACTTACTTTGGTCCTATCTGTTGAACACACTCAAAACCTCCTTGTGGACCTTCAATATCTTGATTATTTGAAAGACTGAAAGTAAAATTTCCATGGCTTGACTTTACTGATGGAAAAGAGAGTTGCTGAAATCATAATAATAAACAGAAATATTAATTAGAAAAGTATGTATAAAAATAATAATTTATATTTAATTATTTTAAATGTACAAATTTAATAATTTATAAATTATATATATATTAAAATATATTCTAATACATACAGATTATATTTTATGAAAGATAACTATAAATGTGCAAATTATAAAATAAAACGTAATAGTTATAAAATATTTTAACGTTGATGAGTATCCATAAAAGATAATTAATATTAATGTTTCAATTCTAAATGATGAAGTATTAAAATCTAGTTCACAAATTAATTATACGAAATTGTATATAATTGAAAATATAAATTAAAATTAATATCGATATTAATTTAAAACAAACATAGGACTTACTGTAAAAATGATATTTAAAATGATAATTAGTTTAAAAAACTCTTATTTAAACTAATATTTATCTATACAACAAAATTTTATACTGAAACAATAATTGCGTGAAAAGCAATTTACTTTAGAAAAACAAATTGCAATATTTTTTGCATCTAATAATTGTTTAATAATTATGTTTTATATTGTTTACAGATATTAAAAATATTATATGCAGTATAATTTTTTAACTCTTGTTTTGAAATCAAAAACATTTCGTTTATGTATAATTTTACGGTAATTAAATTTTAATTAATTTTTATCTGTATTTGGTAAAGTTGGCAATATTATTAATACAATTTACGTTTCTAAGAATGAGTCGATAATTATTATTAAATATAAAAATTTAACAAAATTAAAATAAATTTTCTTCAAAATATAAATTATAACTATATTATTAAATTATTAATAAATAAGTTATTTTTTAATAATTTATAACTGTAATGTATTTACCTATCTATTATTACATTATTATACTTAGCATATATGCAATAATATCTGCAGTTTTAATATGATCTTAACAAAATTTGTGAATGAAAATATTAATTATTTTTGTTTATTATTATTATTATTATTTATTGATAAAAATAAAAACTTATAATTCCCTAAAAATCTTCAAACTTTTACGATTATTTAGCTGCGACATGTATTCTCTCTCTCTCTCTCTCTCTCTCTTTCTCATTTGAATTTTTGTATTAGTTCTGATAATCTTTGATTGTCGGTGAATGATCTTCAGATTCCATTTCTATATCGTAATAATGCATTATATTTAATAAGAGATATCATTTTTTTTAATAGTCTTTAAAAAATAAAAATTTAATTATTTTGCTCTATCAGAATAACTATTTTTCCTCCGCTCTGATAAGATTTTATGAATTTAGAAATTTGTTCTTTATGTTATGACCATGACGATTAAAACTTAATAAATCTTACTGTATTACAAATCAACAATTCTAGTCAAACGTATTAACAATATTATCAATAAATATTACACGAATAATGTTTTCGCTATAAAAAGAGTTTATTATTTTATTGATCACGTTTCTAGACTTGATATATATTGAAGAAGTATATATATCTATATTATTATTATTATATATACATATCTTAAATTAACTGCATAAATTAAGAATTGCTACTAATATACATGTATATAGAGAGAAAGAGAGAGAGACAGAAAGGAGACGCCATAAATTCAACCCAAATAATCTTGGAAAAATTCTTTAAAAAATTAATTAATTTTCTAACAATAATACGTACAACTAAATTTATAATTAATACGTAAAAACAAAGAAAAATTTTATTTTAATTTTGATTCATATTACTTTAAATTAATCTATATCAGTTAAGTTTTAACTTGCAAAGATGTTATTACGAACACAAAATTTTTTTAGTAAATCCTAAATATGTGTTATATATATTAATAAATTAAAGGTACTAAAAAGGTGAAAAAACTGGTATATACTATCTTATTTACCTTATTAATATCTACACTATCTTATTAGTAGCAATTCTTAATTTTGATATGCTAGTAATTTATTATAACGTATGATAAATTAATATCATAATATGAAGAAAAATAAATGAAAATTAGAATATTATTTTCTAAAATGTGAACCTTTACATTGTCTTAGCTTCTGAATTATTAATTGAAAAACATTATTTTTTTTTTAAATGGAATCAAAACGATTTATCTATTCAAAAATAGGTCCTAAAAATATATTTAAATTTTCTTTTAGTTGTTTTAACTAATTATTATTTATTTATCCCATAAAAATTGAAACTTAATTAACAAAAACTTAATAAATAATATAATTTTAATTACCTTTTGAATTATCTACTAAGTAATAATATTATATTAAGGGTGTTTTGGGAAAAATCGAGAAATCAAGCTGTATCCGTAATTTTCAATAATATAAACAATAAGGTTAATTGGTAGTCAACGGGTAAAATTAATAAGATATTTTATCACCAGTTCTTTCCAATTCATATATCGATTTATAATTTAGTTTGTAGCAAAATATAGTATATTATATTACATACTGTAAATTTTGAACAAGAAAATTTATTTTCAGGTTAATACATTTAATTTAACACTAGTTTTAAAATCAAGGAAAATATTTAAATTACCATTTCTAATGTAAAGAATATTTCGATTAAAGAATTTTTTAACATTTTATAGAAATCTGTTTTTTTTTTTAAACTGTATATTGTAGATAATAATTTTGAGAAATCCCATTGATATGCACATATAAATCTCAATCGTCGCCACTGATTATCTAATTAAAAGATGTGAGAATCATTAAAACGATGATATAAATTTTATATATTGTGTTTATTATAGGATTTAATCTAAAGCATGCGTACGACTTCATGACAAATAAAGTTTTTTCACATTACAAATTTTGTTTATTAAATTAAAAATAGCAGGATTTTTATTAAAAAAATCATACTTTTACCTTGACAAATTGAGATTTTTGCATTGAGTTTACGATGCATATTTATTATTCCTTTAGGAGTGATAAATAATATTTTATAATTATTATTAGTAATTAATTAGAATGGCTGAGCTGTAAATAGTAACATTGTGGAAATACCCGAGGTATACGAATAAGATAGGTACAATTCAATCATTATCAATGATTGCACGATCAAGTAATTGTAAGAAGTTATATTAAGAAATAAATATGAATTTTATATATTACATTTGATAGTCAACATTTTGAAAATCATTAAAACTATAAACTACATTATTGGAAGTGATACAATATAAAATTCAAAAATGATTTCCCTGCATCATTTCATCTGTTACATCAGAAGCTTCATTGCATTAGTAACTTTCGTTTTTATTTTTTAGTATGATTTCGCAAGCAATGAATTAATTTAATTGATTTAATTTTTTCTATTTTAATAAATTATAATTTTTGTGAAAAAAAAATAATTTTTACCATTATATCTTCTGTTGTTTTTTTATTTTGTTTTGAGAAATTTTTTTTTAACATATATTTTCTTATAATGCTTCGTTTTTTATCCATAAAAGTTTAATATCTAATAATAAAATACGAAATCGTTGTAAATCATTGTTAAACATTTTGTAATTAAAAAATTTAATTTTTTTTAAATTCCAGTCTTTTTATTCTTTAAAAGCAACTAGTATATGAAATACTGCACTAAAAATTGCTTCACAGTCGCAACAGAGACGGAGACATTACTAATAACAAAAAAAATGAAACGTGGGGATAATGAAAAAGGTGTTGACTTATATGCTATAATATGGTTTTACATGAAATTTTTATTTTATTCTTATTCATTATATAACAATCATTTTAAAAAGCGGCTGTATGTTTGTTTGTACTTTCTCAAGTGTTGAATCTCATAATTGTTTATTATTAAGATACATATACATGCATTCCATATATAAGTATATAAGTATATAAGTATATATAAAACTTTTAATGAGACTATTATGATGATTATATTATTGAAGAAGATTTAAATGTGTTTTTCAGTTTCGACGTTAGCTTTTTTAACATTGCAACTAAAAAAGTAGGTATATGTCTATTTTATGTTGTTATAAACAATTAATCACGCCATCTATATGCAAAAGCGAATTAAATTATGAAGTTTATATCACTGTAAAATTAAAAATTGTAGATGCACGTATTGCGTATGCATTGCTATTAACAATTATTTATGCGTTTTGTATATATATCGTTACATTTTTAATATTAATAAAAATAAATATTTGTTTAATTTATGAAAATTGGTACTTTATTATTTCTTTTTTACTTTTAATCGCTTGAATCGCTATGTGTAATGTAGGCTTAAGTTTTTTAATGACGTTTTTCTATCCGCTCCACTACAACATTTTAAAAATAGTTTTTATAATTGTTTAACAATTATTCTTTTTTTCAAGCTTGAACAACGGATAGGCAGAAAATAATTATGTAATAACAAAATATTTAAGAATAAGAAAAATAAAGGATAAGATTGAAAAAAGTAGGTCACATGGAAGAAAGACGAATATTAAAAAAATATTAAAACTTACACTACTACTGAAAAGAATAATTTGAGATAGAATAAAACTTTTGAAAAGTAATAGAAGAAAGAAAAGAGACCAAATGTATGTGGGAGTGAAGAGTACGAGTGTGAGAGAGTGAGCAAGCGAGAGTGTGGATATGCGTGCGCACCAAACGGTGTGATATGCAGCGGCGTGTGAAGGGACGCCCTCCCAGCTGGCTGACCCCTGGTGGGCTCAGCAGTCTATGAAAGACATCCCTGATTCAAGCGTGTGTAGTTGTAGGCAACTATATTGTAATTGCGTTAACAGATTGTAAGGTTAATTGTAAGTGAGTTTAATCCGTTTCTTCCTTCACTTTATCTCACATGTATATATATAAGAGTCTAAAGAATAAATTCGAAAAAACGGATGAAAATATATTAGCTATGTTTAAAATAGACTATAAATTCTAGAAAAATAGACTTTTGAAATATGGCGAATAAAATGTATGTATATAATAAATAACATATTATAAAGCAATATGGAGAAAAAAGAAGCTAACAAATTTTAGAAATGTGTATAGTTTCTGAAGTATAAAAAAAGTGATAAAAAATAACAGAAAATCTTATGTACAAGAATAAATCAAAATAAGATATAACAATATGTACAAATTAAAATTTAAAATTAAAAAATTTTAAACTATTTTATTTTAAGAAGAATTACATACATAATTGAAATGAAAATAATGTGTAATGTTCGTTAAATTTTTAACAAATATAAAATTATTTATTATCAAGTAAAAAATATCTAAAAATAAGACTTTTGGTGTAAATTTGTGAGAAAAACAATTCTAGTGGAAATAGTGGGTAAACAGTTAAAGTAAAGCAATTTAAATAAATAACTAAAGTGAAAAAGTAAATCAAAAGGAGAGAGAAAGTAATAAAGAAGACGTTAGATAGAAGTAGAATAAAAGTGCAGGTGAATTCTCAGTGGTAATAAAAAAAAGGCGGAAAGTGTGGTTTAGTAAGCACGTGGCTAAATGGAAGCAGTAAGATAAGCGTATGTGCGTTGTAAAAAACGTATAGAAAAAAGAGATAGAAAAGAATATAATACATTTAAAAAGAAAAAAAGTGTTAAACAAAAATGAGTAAAAAATTAGATAATAAAAATTAGTAATTTTGAAACGAATAATGAAATATCCACTGTACGGGAAAACAAAGAATCAGCAACAAAAAGTATCAGTTAAAAAAAATTAAAGAAATCTAATACAGAATTAGAGAAAAGTATGTTGGAATTAAAAATAATAGCAAAAGAAGAAAATCAGGAAAACATAATTAATATATGTAAGAAATAGATAGAAGATATGTGATAAAAATTGGAAAGTAAAATGAATGAGTCAATGAATGAGAATATGAATGAGTTAGTAAAGGAGAAAATGAGTGAGATAATAAGTCAGAAAATGAATGAGACAACAAAGGAAATTAATGAAAAAATGAATGAAAAACATATAATAATAGAGAAAATAACCGAGAAGATGGAAAAAATGCGAGCTATAACGAGAAAATAGGATAGAATTAGCAGAAAAGAAAAAGAGATTGGAAAAATGAACGAGAAAATAAAAAGTAGAGCATATTTATATGATAGAATATAAAAAAAAGATAGGAAACTTGGAATTAGAACTATAAGAGATAAAAAACCATCAAATTCAATAGAAGAAAGAGATATGGAGAAGAGTAGTGTGGGAAGTAAGAAAATATTGAATATTGAGGGAAAAAAGAAAAACAAAATTGAATTGATGATGAAAGAAAAAGAAAGGGCGAAAAGCATAAATAATATTATAATATCAGGTTTAAATTTTAGGTGAGATACACAGAACACGATGTAAATAAGTGAATAAGAAATAAGATGGGTGTGAAGATAAATGTGAAGAAAGTATGGAAAGGAGGCAAAAGAGAAAATTGCTGCTGGGTAGCATCACTGGAAGGAGAGTAAGATAAGGTAAAATTATAGGGAAAAGCAAAGCTTAAAGGCTCTAAATTTTATATTAATAATAATAAAACGCGTATTAAAAGAGAGACAAAAAGATAGGTTAAGAATAAATGCAAAGAAATTAGATAAGATGGAAAAAATGGTTTTACACAGGAAAAAAAAATAATTGAAGATCAAATCAAATGGGTTTATAGTGAAAAAAAAGAAAGAGTGATTTCAAAGAAAAACGAAGAGAAATGGACTATAACTAATATTTATAATAAACATTATAAAAATAACAGAAAGTCAAACTCAACGAGAATAAAAAAAATCACAGAAAGATATTAATAGATTTTTGGAGCGTGGCAGATCTATAAAAAATGAATAAAAAAGGGCGGGAAGAAATGTTAGGATGGCACATATATGCCTAACCGAAACATGGATAGAAAAAGACAAAAGAAACTTTTCAAAATATAAATAAAAAAATTTCAAAGTTAAGTTTAATCAAAGAAAGAACACAAAAAGAGAAGGGTTAAAGATGGGGCCATCTCAGCGGTAAGAAAAAATAGTAATATAAAAACGTTAAAAATAAGTTGACGAGTTCTTACCATTTTAGTAAGAGAGCGTCAAGGGATGTAGGAAGAGGGGGGTATAGGAAAAAAAATATCGAAGAGTACGGAATTGAGGTACGGAGGGTACGTAAGCGTGGCCCAGGGAAAAATGGATGATTCGCAAGTTCTTCCTCCCGTTTTTATAGATCGGGAACTTCAACGGTTTTTTAACTTTCGCGGAAAATTAAAAAACCGTTGGACGTTACCCGATCTGTTATTGCGCGTGCGATTATTTAATAATAACGCGCGCCGGTCCGTCGCCGACGGGCGGCGCACGACAAAGTAGTCAAACCAAAGAAATGATAACAGCTAAAATTAAAATAGAGGAAAAATTAGTACTAATTCCTAGTAAATTAAAAAATAATTTATTAGGAAGGGAAAAAGAGAATTTAGAATATTTAGGTAAAATATATGAAGAGAATAAAGGAAAGGCATTATAAATTAGGCGTTATAAAATAATAAATACAACAGGTATAAATCCAATAAATTTTAGGTTAGAAGAAAGAGATCTTTATATATTAAACAGAAAAAGGAGAGGAGAAAACAGTGGGTACACACAAAACAGCAAGATACGCTCATCGGTTATTAATTATATAATAGTAAACGATAAAGCAGAACAAGAGATAGATAAGATGTGGTTACTAGAAAAAACAGAATTGGATTATTTAAGTAACCGAAAATACAGTGTGAAAGCAACTAATCGAAAAAATTAAAAGAGCAATAACAACTAGCAATAAAAAGTGATAAAAAAAATAATAAGGAGGAAAAGTAGTGGAATGTGAAATATTGCATGTTAAAAAAAGAAATAGTAGTACGTTACAAACAGTAGGGAAATATGGAGATAAGGAAAATAGGAATTGTATTTCAAAAAAAGAGAATTATACAAAGAGATAATAAAAAATAGAAAAATTAAAGATAAAGAAATAGATAACAGAAAACACACCTGACTGTGTACTTACGATGGGAACAAAAAAGTATAAAATTGACACAAAAACTTCAAAAAGAACTATTAGATTTAAAGAGAAAATTCTAAACAGTGAAGGAATGGAAACAATTAAAGAAGGCATCAAATCAAGAATAGAAGATGTAAAGATATTAGAAAACAACAGAATAAAAGGCAAAAAATAAATAAACTATGTAGAAGAAAAATGTATTTTTGGCAGAGAATAGATTGGTCACGGAATAAGTAGAAAGAAAAATTTGATGACGGGAAAAACTGTGGAAGAAAGTAGTTACTATAAAAGTTGGACAATAGAAGTAATTTAGTCACATCGAAAATTAACACTATATACAAAAATTTAAACACAATTTTAGAAAACATAAAAGTTAATGATCTAAAGTGTATCTACAACAAAAACTCAGGTGAAAAAAGAAGTATTAGTATGAAAATTCTAGCTAGGTATAGGATAGGAAATGAGAGTAAAGCTAATAAACACTGGTTTTCAAAAGAAGAGAAAATTTGCAAACTTTGTAATAAAAGGATGGAATCAATAAAACATATAATAGAATGTAGAGAAATTGAAATAAAGAGAAATAATTGGGAAAATTACATAAAAGGAATTAAAATAGATATGAGTATACTTTATAAAATTCACTGGAAGAAAGTGAGAGGAAAAAGAGAGAAGAAAATAGTTTATTGTAATCAACAACTAGAATACATACAATAGTTAAGAACAATAAGAAATCAGAAAAAACTACGAAATAAATAAAACTAAAGTTGAAGATATTTAAAAATATAAGTGAAAGTATATAAACTATTTTCAGAAGTAATATTTAAGTTATGTTTAAATATAATAAAAGAAATAAATAGAGAAAATGTTTGTAATTAATATTGTTAATGTTTTTGTATAAGTGTTTTATAAGTTAAAAAACTTTATGTCATTTTAGTGAAAATATTATAATAATAGATTTAAGAATAATCGTTGCATAAGAAAAAAAGAGACCAAATATGTATATATAAAATATAAAATAAGTGATATAATTTATTATAATAATGTACTATTGTTCAATAAAAATGATGATAATAATAATATCTTATAATTAAATACTTTTGTATGCATTTTATGGGAATATAATATTGTATCGTCATATTTATTATTGTATTGAATATTTCATAAATACAGGAAGCTGAAAACTACCTACAACTTACAACGGTTCTTTAATCTATCTGAATACAGATTTCAATTTGCACTCAATGTTCGCTTATCTGTGCAAAATGTCCTTTATGTTCAAAAACTTGTCCTTTCACGCGAAAGTACTGAAAATAACATTATCCTTTTATTTTGGAAAGAAATTTTCATTGTTTTCTTCTAAATTATATATTCCTTTCCGCGACAATTTCAAAATTCTGACAAAGAAATTTCTAACATTTTTTTTGACATTACATGTGGTATGTGTAATTAATGATTTTTTATAGCATGAAAGTGAGAACCATCTATTGTTTACTACCATGTAAAGGTAGCAGAATATCTCTTCTTCTCCAAGATTTACAGACCCCTCAGCCTATTTAGCTCATTCAGCAACGTTGCCGAAGTAATTCTCCTACGTTGGCTCTCAAATTACGTCAAGGCACAGTTTCTCATTCCTTACTTATAATATTAATTTTCAAAGCTTCATCCTTTTAGTGCTTGTTTCTATTGTAGTCGAAATTTTCCTTCTTATATTAATAAATATATTTATTATTAAGTTATTTGAGCATTCCCGCATCTTCGTTGCTAATAACTTTGTTTTCAAATGTAATTGTTATCTTTGTTGCTTTTATCTCTATTTTTCTTTTTGTTTTCAGTATCATAATATATAAGGCGTATTTTTTTTTTACATAAGTTAGGTATTTATTTTCTATATCTTTTTGAACTTCTATTTCCTCACAGGATTTCCATATCAAAATTTCAACTCCGTAAAGTATCACATTTTCTATTAAACAATCAAATATTTTTATTCTTAAGTCTTGTTTAAATCATCTTTTATCTACGCTTCCTACTTTAACTCGTTTAATCTTTTATTTTTTGTGATAAATTTGGTATGTTGTTTATTTTTGTCATTTTCTTTGAAGCTGTATCCCAAAATGTAATTTGATTGATTGTTTATATTTTATTTCCTTTTCAACTCAACTCCTTTCCTCCCTTGTTTTCCCAAACTTTATTATTATTATTGCTTTTTCTGTGATTAACTGTAGATTAATTTTAATCGTAATTTTACTGTATCATTCGTATATATTAGATACCTAATCCCCTTTCTCTATTTTTATGGTTGAACTACTGAATTTCTTCTATTCCTTTTGCAGTTCTAGATCTTTGAATAAACTTACTATATTTCGATTGTTTCTTACTCTTTGATTCCATTTCCAGCATTAGTTTATCTTTATTATTTTTACCTTGAATCCTAGATAAAGTTTTTTCGCGAAGCCTATTAAGTACTTTTTTTATTTTAATCTTCCAATATTTTTATTTTTTTAAAGTTTTAGATTATTATTTTTGCTATTACTTTCACTATTGTTTTGCTGTTATACATTTAAATTTCGCCCTATATATTTTCCTCGTATTCGTTTTTTTCTTTATAGTGTGTTTCTTTTCTCTTCCTTTCTTCATCGTTTTTTACCTCTCACACGCTTTATTCTCGCATGCATCCATGTAACTCTTTTACAGTTCATTCACATTTCGAAACATTCTGTAATTTGTTTCTTTTATCCTTTAATTACACTTTCCGACAATTAAACGCTATTAGTTTTTTTTCCCGCGCTTTTCTCTTCTATTGTCTAACGCAATTTTATCTGAAGAGATTGGTGATCAAAATTTATTCATCCTATTGGCTGTATAATTTCTATCTCCATTTCACGCTCTTTATTTTCTATTACAAAATCAATAGTTTGTCATTATTACCTTTTCTTCATATTGGCATCTATCTCTTATATATTCCATTTATCTTGCTATTATTCCTCACCCACTCTTTATGGGTTACCTAGACTTATTTTTTCACCGATTTCATCAATGTTTCTCGACTTATTCCTATTTCTTTAAGAAGTATGTTTTTTTCCTTTAGCTTGTTCTTTTTCTTCTATTATCTATTCTATTTTCTACTTTTCGCTAATTTTTCGTACTTCACAGATTTATTTTATTGTTATTATTCTTGCTATCTATTTTCTTATTCATACTTTTAATCTTCCGTCTGTATTTTTCTACTAATTCCACCATTTTCTTTGAATTTTTCTTCATTTTATTTTTCTACTTTTCTCAGTAATTTTTTCCATTTTATTTTCTATTCCTCTTATTCTTTTCTTCAAGTCTGCGAATATAACTTTTGTTTTTCTTTGTATATTTTCAATGCATTATTTAATAGACGTCTTTTTCTATTTGTTTATTTCCATATCATGTTTTGTCCATTTTTACGTTTTTGTTTTACCTTTTGCACCTTTTCAGAAGAAAATTCACTTTGCACCTTTTATCGTAAATTATCATTCCTTAAATATCTCTATTTTTATTCACATTTACTTTTATATAAAGCATTCAAAACCTTACTCCTATTTACTTATTTATTTGAACTGTTATGACTTCTGTTCCAACACTATTTGACTTTACTCATTGTTTAATTAGTTACTATTTCCAAAAATTCACCAAGCCTCTTATATGCAACGTGTCCTTTTCAAGATGTATACAGTGACCTCCCTGATTATTTAATATACCAATGATTTTTTCATATTTTTCTGGGACCCCATGATTCATAAAATGTATCCTTTACAATTAATTAATCCTCATTTCTCGTTTCACTTAACTTTAGAAATGGTGATTGAGCTTAAATTAGAGTAAATCTAAAGCTCTCTTCTTTTCTAAATCTAAAGCTCTCTTCTTTTCTAACAGGAAAAACAATTTCTGCCTTATTGGTACCTACTTGATCTTGTGAAATCCCTTAGTCAAATATCTGTAAGTCACAATATATAATGACAATATTCAGGTGGTAAAAAAATCATATTTCAGCAAGTGGAAAGAAATTTTTTTTTGACAATCTTCTTTATTTCTTTTTACAAACCAATATACCTCTCCTTTTAAGATTAAACTTAAAACATGCAAGGTAATTATTCACATTATGGTCTGTCGTCTTTCCCTAATTTGAATTTATATCTCATTCTATGTTCTTGCAATAATCCAGTTTATCTAAATAAAATTTTTTTGTTCATCGTTAAACTTGGTTCATGAAGACTACACGAAAAAAACAAAATATACCTTTAATCTCTAAAGAATAATTGAGAAACAACCTAGCCAAACCAATACTTCCTTTTATACCAATTCATCAAGATCTAGCAACAAAATATGCATACCACCCTGCTACCTTCTTGTAATAAAGACTTCTAAATTTGACAGGTATTATAAATGTCTCAAAACTAATTTATTAACTAATTGTTTAAAATATACAAAATTTCAAAATTCGAGTTAAAAAATTTGGAATATGGTAAACTTCACTACAATAAACAAAACATGATAAGTTGAATTTCAAAATAATATTAAAAACACTATTGAACATACTTAGCCTAATCAAATTATTTAAGCCATTTGTGTTGCAAGTTCTCTTCTCTTATTCCAGTATTTATTTGCAAGCTATTTCCTCTTAAATTCTCAAAACACAAATACTTAATTTTAAACTATTTAAAATCTTAAATATTATTCTTAAATTAAGAATTATAAATATATTTATAAATATATTTATATATTTATAAAATAAAAAATCTTAATTCTCTATAAATAATTTTAAATTAAATTAAAATAAAATTAAGAATCCGAGAAATATTTTGAGAAGTTTTTATTTAATAATTTCTCTTAGATTAAAAATAATCAGTCAGAAAAACAAAGTAAATTTTTTATTTTTAATTGCACAATTAAGTTTTAAACTTGAGTTGAAGAAAAATGATTTATTAAACTTTGAGTATTTTTATAATTATTGAATGTATCCTTTAAAAATCTTCAATACAAATAAAAGTTTATTTTATAATTTAAAGATATGGAATTAAGTTAATATACATAATGATTTATTAAAGTAATTTAAATTATAAAATTAAATAGTTGATTAATATTGTAAAAAAATTTAAAGTATTGAAATATAAGAATTTACTTGAATATTATCAAAATGCCAATTAAATTCCTCAATATTTAACTAATATAAAAAAAATATTTTACTGTAAGGATAATTAAATTCGTTAATGCTTTTTTTCTACTGAAAAAGAGTCTATATTAAACTGTATTCCAAATTAGAAAAATATGTTTTATAGAAAAAAATCACAGTCATAGTCATGAGAACATATAGAGAAATATTTTTATAGATAGTAAAAAAAAATTCTGTAATAAATAAATGTTAAAAAGTTTAAATATAACATTGATTATAAATTATGTATAATTTTATCATCACCACTGTACAGATCAAATAGAAATATATGTATTTATTGAAACGTTACAGCAGTTTATACTATCATTTTTATTTACTTTATTATATTATTATTTAGTAGTATTTCATTGTATTTTATCATTGCTTTATATATTTAGTATCTTTAAAACATTATTAATTATATAAAATAAAATAAATATTAAGTATTCTATAAAAATATGCATTGCAATTTATTAATTTCAAATTTTTGTACTGATAATAAACAACTAAATAATAATAAATAAATAAAACTATATAAAATGTTTAATATATACAAAACAAAATAACAATTAAACTTAATATAAGAAATTTTTAAATGTTGAAAATTATAATAGATATTAAGAATTACTTACGCCTTCGTTTCCTAGGAACTGTATTGTAGGATTCTGGTTAATTTTATTCTGAAATAAAGAGAGAAAAAGTTATGCACATTAACTAATAACAAGTACTAGCTTATATATTAGACATGATTGTATAATAAATATAAAAATGAAATCTTATTAAAAGTAAGAGTTGTATATATGTATATTTAAAATTATTATTTTATATGAAAGAGAAAATTGTTATCATTAATTATATTGAGATAAAATATATTTATACATTTATAATTACGTCTACAAACCAATTCATTGTATTTTATATGTATGTATATGAAATACAAATGTACAATTTTTGATAACTTTGCATTTATCAATATTGTTAAAAAATATTAAATATGCGATTTATAAAATATGATAGTTTCTTGATCAATAATTATAACATTTAGAGTGTTTGTAATACGTGCTCAATTATACCATTAAAAATGATTTTTTCAGACTTCGGCAGTATCGATTTTATTAGAAAAATAAACTAATGTATATTTTGTTAGTCGCCTTGTTCTTTTTGTAACTTTTGAGAATAAAATGTAATATAAAAACACATTATTCGTTTATTTATTGAATTCAATACATAATCTAATAGATATGTATTTAGTTAAAAAATATGTCACTTATTGTTTCTAAATACAAAAATATTATTTTTAGTTCAATTTATAGAGTATTCGCCATATAATAATCTAATAAAAAGAATAAAATTGAGTATCTTTAGACGTATATAAGTCCTAGGCTTTTTACAACGTTTGTAATTGAAAAAAATATTTTCCAGTTATTTTTTATAGGAAATATTTTATTTCGTTTAATATTATATAATTCAGTATTAATATAATAGAAATTGATTTTAAACTTTAAAAAAATAATGTTATATCCTTTAACATATATATTTCTTAAATTAATCTATTTTTTTATTATTTTTAGAATAAGTTAAACAATTACACTGTTTTATGAATTACTCTAATAATTTTTATATTTTTCTTCATATATATTTAAGTTTTTATAAGGTTCAATTTTTTTCAGATTGAACGGTAGAACTTTCAAACCTACATATATTTTAGCTAAAATAATTTATTATGTCATATATAATATAGTATTTATATATGTAACATCATATTCTTATAAAAAATAATTTTAAAATAAATAAAATAGTAAAAATAATGTTTAATATTCTAGTAGTATTAGATGTAATAGCAATAAATGCTTCAAGTATATGCAAATGCTTAAAGCTAGTTTTAAAGTTTTTTTCATTAGCACAAACAAAATTCTTAACAATAGCAACTATGAAGCGACCAGATATAGAAAATAATTTAATTTTTATATTAATTCACTAATTCACACATTATAAAAAGATTATTAAAAAAAAAAAAAAAACAGATTATTTCATAGATGCATCGTTAAATACGGTAGTACACAAATATATTACACGTCGAAATAATTAAATAATTAATGTAAATTGTTTAAGTTTTTTGGGTTTGAATAAACAATTAAAAAATGTGAAGGTTAATACTCTATAGTCAATTTTAAATCCTCGAATGGGAATTTTGCAGAAGTATGAAAGACAATTGTCTAACGGGGAAACTTACCGGATACCCGTGTATTCTATTTCTTTAATTTATATTTTATACTTCACTATTTCATCGATCTTTCGTGAAATGTTATGATTATTTACTACAATATACATGTCGAACGCAATTCTTTATTTTTATATTTCGTAGAATATTAAGTATATTAACAGAGCTATTAATAATAATATTAGTAATATTTAATATAACTTGAATTACTGACTTTGTGTTTATATAATATCAATTAATTTATGCCGTTTTAATTTCATAACTAAATTTCTTAAGCTATTTTGTATTAAGATTTAAGAAGAGAACCAAAACTTATTCAATTTTGATTTATAAATACGAAATGTATCTAATTTGATAAGATATAATAAACAAGGGCTAATATAAGTGTATTCTTATTATATATTTCAATGAATTTATAAATTTCATTATTATTAACATATAGTAATTTAATTAATCACTTAATGAAAGTCGAAAAAATATTAAAGTTAAAAGATTAAAATCTTTATATATACACTAACATCTAAAAATTGTTTTCAAAATTCTAAATTTAACTAATTTAAAAATATTAAATCATGAAAGAAGTGTGATGTATAGATACAAATTTTAAAAGCATTAGTACTATATTTTAGCGGGGGAATATTTTCAAATTTTTCTATATTCTAACAATTAATGAATAACCTGAATTTTTTAATAATTTATAAATAAAATAAATTAGGTATAAAGTGTCTTAAATAAAATTTTAAATGAATAATTAAATAACATTGTAACAAATATTTTCATTTAACTATTTTGTAAAAAAACCATATTACAACAAATATGCATATAATTTTAGCTTCTTATTATTTTATCTTCTATTATATTTATAATTTTTATAAATTATTTATATTAATATTTACATTATATTAATAAAATTTAAATAAACCATTCCAATTGTCCACGAAATGAGATTATAATATAAGATTAATATTCAAAATTAGTTCTAAATATATAATTTTTTATTCTTTTTTTTATTAGTATTTTGGGAAAAAATTCGAGTTTAAAATTTTATTAATAATTCACATATTTAAAAATTAATGTTGTTAAGAGGTAGAACCATTGTAATATTTTCAAATTAGAATTTCTTTTTTATTAAATACTACTTTAATATTTTAAAATTAAATATCAATTTTAAAAAAGCGTTAAGAAATTTTTTTTAAAGAATAAACTTTAAAGACTCAAATGGTATTCTACACTCCCTCATTTGATACATTTCATTAACTGTCGCGTATATTTATAGAGAATTCAAGTTGTACATGTAAGTGACAACCTATTATAACTATTATTAATAAACTTTATAAATTAATTAATTTATAAATGTTTCTCATATAAATTACGACTTATTAAATAATTTTATTATTATTATTATTATTATTATTATTATTATTATTATTGATGAATTACCATTTTTTATGGTTTAGTAATAAAAAAAATTTAAGAGTAGGTGAACAATATAAAAAACGATATTTCGACTATAATATATCATAAGATTTTCATTAAAAATAAACAGCGATAACTCTGAGTAAACGTGACAAAAGATTTGCTATCTAAACTAATAATTGTCTTAAAGATTTATAAAAATTTAAAATGCTGCCCTATCTATAAAGGCTCGATTAATGGATAAATATTTAATCATTGTGACATGCAAACAAAAGTAATGAAACTTACTGCAACAGCACAGAACATAGCCAACAAAAGTATATTACATACATTATACAATGATACTTGAAATTGTCGTTAATATTACAATTTGCAGTGTCAATTTCGCTTTATAGTTATGGTTTAGATCACACTCGTCCTATAAATTGTCCAGAATCCAAAGATGAATATATGACATAACAATTAAATATATATATACACGTGACAATTAAAAATTTTGTTTTTAAAAAAACTCTAAACGTATTTTTCTCGATACTGTGTTCTTTAAAGTAAGTGAGAAATTTTCCGAAACTTTTTATTAGATTAATTAAAAATTTATATATAATTAAACAATTAAAAAAAAATGAATTTAATTATAATGTAAACATTAATAAATTATAAATAATTTTTATATCGCTTTTTACGTGAAAACAAGAAGTTTTAAATCAAATAAATACTATTTTTTCAAAAAAAAATCAATAAAATCCCTCTCATTTCTCTATACATAATATGTACTTATAAATATTTTAACCTAATATGTGTATGACACAATAATAAATGCATATAATTTTTATTTACATACATTATATAAATTTTAAGTTAAACAAATATTTCATTTATGTCTTATTTTTTAGTGGCCTTTAATATTTTGCATTGCTTTATTTTACATATTGTATTTGTTTCCATTTTGGTGATTTTTTTCAATCATGTTGTTATTGAAATATATTTATAGCTACTAATATATTATTAAAAAATTGAAATTTACATTACTTATTAATAACCATTACAATTAATACACATTAATTACGTACTATTTGTATATTTATATAATTACTTATAAATAATTAAAAACTTTTAAAAATTACTAAGTTAAATTATCAAATTACAAAAAATATATAAAATTGAAAATGTACAACTTTTAATTATTGTTAAAATAAGCAACAGTTTAATGTAAAATTGTATATAAAAACATAAAACTAAATATAATGATTATAATTATATAATCTATTAAGCTAAATAATCAGTTTTAAGATATAAAGTATCAACAATTTAAGCAATTATATATTTTTTAAGATTCATTTTTCATAAAACACGTGACCAGGTAAAAACATAATTTTTAAAATAAATATTTGAGCTATGTAACCATAAAAGTATTAGAAATAATCTAAATATGGTACTTACATTAATTAAAAGAAAAAATGTTTACGAATAATTTATGGTAAATGAAGTAAAAATATTATCTATTTTACATTGATCTTGTTGTAATCGTTATTTTAATAAATCTAAATTCATTATATTTCTATAATGAAAAAAATAAAAATTTATTAAATAAATTAAAAACTAGCATATAGAATTAAATTTTTATAATTTAATTATACAATTAATAATTTTTAAAGAATTTTAACTGTTTCATATAATTTAAAAAAATTATTCTATCTTAAAATTTTTAATTGTAATTATAATTTAATGTAAATAAATATATTTCCATTTTAATATTTTGATATAAAGGAAAGAATGAGTATACTATGGTTGTATTAAGGAGTACAAAAATAGGTTGTCATTAATTTTTAAAGAGTTTTTACAAATCTTTATATGCTTGCATGTATTTGAGTAAATAAATCTATACTATATACGTGCAAACTAACGTTTTTAACTAATTACAAAATATATAAATAAATTTTTAATTATAAATATAAGAGTTAATTTAATTATAATTATAAAAGTTACACATTACATAGCTTTCTTGCCACATGTCTGATTGATCTTTGAAAATTAATATAATTCATTCTAATTGAAAAAATATCTGCATAATTAATAAAAAGAAGTTATAGACTTGTTTTTTAATCTATATATCAATGAACATCCATTAATAATGCTGTTTCAATACATAATACAAAAGACTTGGCAATATACTTGTATGTCCAAATAATTACGTAATATACTAGGAGTTTTAAACTTATCCTTCAATGATCATTTTTATTTCTATATTTTTACCTTATTAAATAATTACTTTTTTAATTTTAATAAGTATCTAAAAACTCTTAAAAATTTAAATTTATCTGTTGTCATGGATTACGAAGGGCAAAAGCAACACGGATAGTTTCATTTCTCAGCCTATCACAGTTATATTTCTTTTCTTTTCTCTTTGTTTCTCGAATTACACACTCTATTACGCTTACATATGTGAAATAGTTTTATTTTATTTCTTTTTCTCTTTCTTTAACGTTTTATTTATCAAATTATTTCTAAAGAATCTGCTTTTCGTTTTTATAAGTCATGTCAACAGGTCAGCTGAGCGATATAAAGACAGTGGGTTGGTAGAGTAGATGGCGCGATTGATACAGCAACGATAAGAAGTTAAGATTTCTTTAATTAAAAAAAAAGAAAAAATATGATACTTACCCGATTTCGTATGTAGTCTTCAATGGCACGCTGCGCTGAATCTGTGAGTTTCACGAAAATAAGCGACTTATTTTCATGAAAATTACTGTGTGATGAGAGACCATACTGGACACCTGCCACCAGCGCCGCCATTTCTATTAGGTTCGTTACGGGAGGGACTTTCTTGCACTCTTATGCCTAACGACGATGGGCCAAGCAGCTGAGATGTTAGAACTGATTGTAAATTTTTACACTGCGAATATATAACCTCTTAGTTAATTGTTTTAGCACATTATCTTCTCAGTTTATTTTTTTGTTTGCATAGAACTTAACAAATATTTAAAAACAGAGTATTCTAATCTACTTCACGACAGCTGGCTGGTGCTGGGTGGATCCGAAACCTCAAAAATTTTGTATGAGCAAACTTATCGTCACTAAAAAGCAAAATCAAATAGATTGATGGAAGAAGAAAAAGTGAGAATGATAGAAAATAAAATAGAAAAAGAAATAGGAATTACTATCGTCACCGCCGCTGATTAAGTGGTAGCAACTGGTAACACACTAGGTCCACTACTCGTAATAATGTCCTGCGAGACTAACGACCTCCTGCGGACGTCTTTAAGCATTTACTGATGCGCTTACGCCTTACATTTTGGAAACCATAAACCTAATACATGTAGAATACACGTCAAATGTATCAAAACGGTTCTTATATAAAAAATAATAAAAGTAAAATACTAAGCGTGGTAGAATTTTTTCTGTAAATAAATACGAATTAAAAACATAGATTAAAATGTGATAGTAAGTAATTTGTTTACACTTACTTTTAAATTTAATTGAGCTATTATTATTTTATAGGGGAATCTGTTATAAATGACGTTTATGGTAGAAACTTATAAGTAAATCAAAGAAATGTTCCTATAACAAATCTGAATTCGAAAATAACTTACAAAATATAATTTTTACAATATAAAATATATTTAAAAAAAAATTATTGTACGTTTAATATAATTAATATAATCAATTTTCATGAAATAAATTGGATAATTTTGTAAATATTTATAAAAAATAATGAACATAACTATTTTTGAAACAAAAACTTACATATAATTAAATTTTCTTTTTAAATTTTCAAACATAAATACAAGAAATAGAAATAAATAATAAAATTTTAATAAATTATATCATATTCATTTTCTGAATAGTTCATATCAATTTTTGGTAAAATAAGACGTGTAAATATTATAAGAAAAAATAAAAAATTATTGAATCTATTTATAATATGATCTTGTTTTAGAATTATATTATTAAAAATTGATGATGCACTTAAAAAAAGGAAGTATGCAAAATTTTTTGTAATTATTACTTTTTACTATAAGACTATTCCTTTCATGTAATATGCCCCTTTTAAATCCCTTTATTCAAGACTACAAAATATAACAACTTTGCACCACTATATCAATCAATTTTAAATTTACATAATTTTATGAAAAAATGTATAGCGTTGTAGAAAATAGAATACCTTTTAAAGATTGGATTTAAAATTTACAACAAAAAATTTATTATTTATTTATATACTATTTAACAATACTATTCTCCAGAATTTTACAAACATTTATATATGATAAATGTATTAGAAATAATATATGATGAAAATTCATGTAATTAACAAGATAATGTAATATTTTTACAAAAAAACTGATAAATTGAATAATTAAAACCAAGTAATAATTTGCTTTCTAATAATGTAAATAAATATATAAAATAATTTATATAAATTATAAATTATTAAATTCTATTTATAAATTACATTTATTTTGTTATATTGATATTTTTTAATGTAATAGTATACATAATAGTACAGTGTAATTTATTTCATACACTAATTAATTTAATATTAAATACATACAAATATATTCTAAAAGTCCTTAATCATTAGTTCTGTACATTTTTGTATGGAAAAATACGATCATAAAAAAATATAATATGATAAAAATTATAAATAAATATTTAAGTCATATTTATATTTTTAACTTTTATTCTCGTACTACATTTTTTAACGGTGCTTTATAATAGTTTATTTTTAAGAAATAAAAAAGTACATTGGTTAAATATCCATTTTCTTGTTTATTTTATGTGGGTAGTAATAATATTAATATATTAATAGTAAATCATTTACAATAAATTACTAGGTTAATTAGTCTAATATTAATTTATTTAAAAATTATGATTATATTTATTATATATTAATTAAACATTTTTTCATAAAATAATTTCATTATTTTAAAATATATTTTTAAATGTTTAAATGTTTAAAATCAAATTTCAGAAATATTTAGTTAGTATAAATAATAAACAAGTTTAATAAAAAATTACAATATGATTTTTATATGATTTGATATACTTAGAATTTAAAAAATTTATTTTATTAATAAATTTAATAAAATAAGTACACTAAGGATGTATAATTTTAAACATATAAAAAATTTTTATTTTCTAACAGAAAAAAAGAACTAAAAGATTTATTTGTAAATAGAAAAACTAAAAGTATATTTAATAATTATTAATAATTCTCAAAAAGTTTCATATTTAGTTTGTTACATAATCATCTTCTTTTAGGTCAGGAACATTGTTTACGCACAATTTTACATTTATCCATAATCTGTAATAATTAGTGTAAAAATGAATTAATAAAAACTAATATAACATAGATATATGTTTTTAGTAATATGAATAAATAAATATAAGTGTTTCTTTATACAAGAAAATACAAAAATAAAAGTAGTTTTTAAGTTTATTTTGAGATATTTTAAAAATTTTATTTACCTTATAAATTACTGACTTTATAAATATCAATTATAAATATATAGCAAGTTATATTATTATTTGAAATTAGTTTGGTAAATTGTATTACTTATTACTTTATGAAAGTTTTAGTTTATAGCCAACAATAAGATATAAGATATGTTCAGATATACTTAACATTTAGAAAAACTAGTGTTTTTTGTATTTTCTAAAAATATTTAAAATTACTTATAATTAGATTTTCAACTACTACATGAATGTTTTCAAATAGCTACAGTCAATTTATAAAGTGAAAAACATTCACCATAGATGAAATAACTAGGGATAGTTATATTTTAAAATTATTAAGCATGAATTTATTCAATTAATTTTTCAACTGTTATACGCATCTGAACCATATTTATCTATAAATCGTTATTTTAAAACACTGATCTGCACCGGCCAAACCGAACAAATCAAGTCTTCTATTGATCAAAAAGCACCTGTTTGTAATTTTTTAATTTTATTCTCTTAATTTTCTTTGTTTTTGAAAACCATAACCGCTTTTATTAGAGCGAAGCAAAACACAAATCCGTATAAAAGTAAATTTGCGTAGAAGCAATAATAAACCAAGTTACTTACAGAGTAGTGTTACTAGGGACGCAACTCTTTTTTCTTCTTTCAAAATGCCTTCTACAGTAATTATGCACTTATGCATAGTGAAATTATCATAGGCAAGAGTGTTAGAGAGTAAATTAAAAATACGGAACGATAGAAACCCAAAATATACAATGAAATTTTCTATCATTTAACTATAGTAAAAATCAATAAATAGTAATAAGAAAAATAATTTGAGATCAACGTTTACAAGCATATATCATAATAAAACTATTATAGTTATAGAAGTTTCATATCATAAACATTTTATTAAATCAGTTCATTTATGTTGTACATTACTGCGTATTATTATTGGTAAAATCATTTAAAATAACTGTGTTGATCAAAAATTAAAAAACGATAAAATAATTAATTTGTTTATACTGATTTTAATTAATTATTTCATCGCATTATTCTCCTATACTCATTGTAAATTGTAATATGCTATAACTATTTAAAAACTTACGTGATTGAAATAACGTTATAAATAAGTATAGAAAGGAAAAAATGATAAAAATATAAATGAAGAAAGGAAAGATAAAGTGAAAGATCAGATGGAGAGTTTAAAACCAAAAAACAACTGAAAGGCAAAAGTAGGAGGATATAAAAATAGGATTTTGGAATGTTGTAAAAATGAAAAAAATGAAGATGCTAATAGAAATAATAAGATGGACAGAAGCCTAGAAGGAGAAAAACAAATAAAAATAGAAGAAAAACTAAGAGTATCAAATGAAGATAAGTCTTGGACAAGAAATAAAAAAGGAAGAAAAGTGATACATCATAAATGTTAAAATAATTAAATTATTATAAGGTCTGAAGCTGGTGAACTCGGAACTTGCTTCTTTGGTTTAGATTTAAAAAGACTTTTTTGTATAAAACCTAAATATGCTTAATAACTTCTTTTTTACACTTAATATTGCTTAAGTTTATATAAAAGATTTTGTGTGATTTTGAATAAGAGTTACTGTGAATAAGTGAGCGATTTGGAATAATGATTAAATGAGAGTGAGTGTTGGAACATAAATGAGAGTTTCTGCAAAGTAGGTGAGTTTATATAGGCTTGGGTGTGTTTTATTGCTCGATAAAAGTATAACGAACTGCAGAAGAATATGATGAGTTAGATGCTTTTGTCGCTTAGATCATTCTTCGCAGCGCTAGACGCTGCGTAAGTAGTTTTAATCCGAAGACGCAAAGCGGATGGCATTGTGTCCCATATCTTTGTATGCGATACAGTATGTGACTGAATGCATTCGTTGCTCTTGTCGGAAGGACTGAGCGCGTGCAAACATTACAATATTAGAAAAATCTATAAATATGAAGAATAAAAAATGATTAAAAAAAATTAAAATTTAGAAAAAATTGAAAAATGTACGTGATATGAATAAAATAAGGAAAAATTTATAAATCAAGATTTTAATGCATTTATTGAGAAATGGGATGGATGGATAAATAACAACTACGATAGAAGAAAATAAAAATAGAAGATATAATAAAATAGTTTGAAGAAAAATGATTATTTATTTTAATTTTATGATATAATTTAACATACTATAGCAAATTAAAAGTATATATATTATGTTATACTTAACTTAAAAAATAAGAGTATAATACAAAAAGTGTAAATGAATCTACGTAATTGAATCTGATTATTAATCAATTAAAATAATTTTAATTATGAATATAGAGAAGGATAAAAACGAAGGACAGAAAGTTACAGAAGAACAACAATGTATAAAGTCTATGTTCACTAACTAAAACAGTCTGCTGCAGATATACTTTTACTTTGTGTGAATTTTTTACCTTTAATTTTTACTATTAAAAATAAATAATTATATTAAAACTAACTAGATTGAAATAAATCAATTTGTTTGAGAATGAATCATTTTTGGCACCTCTGGTGCCACCTGGTTATCGATAATCAATAATTGATGATCGATAACCTCATAAAATGATTTTTTTAAATAAAATTACTAAAAATTACTAAAATATCAAATTGATGATCGATAACCTCATCAATTATTGATTATCGATAAGGACTCATCACGTGGCGATAAAGAGGTCACTGCTCAACTCGGGCGCGTCAATAACTAATTGGCGCGGTCGACCCCCCGCGAACATTCTCAACAACTTCGCGTCAACATTCAAATTGGTCATCAATCATTTCATTTGATGATGAGCAAAACGCGACGTATGATTGGCCCATCGTTCGCCTATCATTGACTAGGCATTACATCTATCATTATGACGCGCTCATGTTCGTTGCTTACTAATGACTTTGTTCAGTTACATTACATATCTAAAACTCATCGGTTGTAACTCATTTGCGCAAATTTTGTTAATCATTTTTTTCATTAGACAAAACTCACTATTATTACAATCATTCGTACATCAACATTGGATTCACTCATTTAACACACGTACATCAACACATTTGTCTAGTGATTGTAATAATAAGTTAATAGCAATTAATCAATTTCTCACACAAACACACACTGACTCATCTCATTACATTTTCTGAAATACTCATAAGTTTATAATCACATTAATTTACGTGCGGTATTTATAAGTTAATGCTTTAAGAAAATATTAATTTTAGATTTATGTAAGTAGTAAAATTACTAAATTATTAAAGTTAAAAAATATCAAATTGATTATTTACTTTAATTTAATTAATCAATTATCCATTAATTGATTTACTTATAATTAGTACATAAGTGCTAGGCGCATGTGTTTAAGATTAAACTGTTGCAATGCATAGTTATCCTTATCCTCACCAAGTAGTCGCACGATGACTCATTTATTTCGATATTCATTGTTGTGCGTGCTATATATTTTTGGCGCACAACAGCTATATATAATGATGGTTCTTATAATATATATATATTTATATAATTTCACAATATTTATATATATTTACAACAATATAATTATATAATTTTATTAATAAGTATTTGGTTGTTTGCATAAAGAGAAATACGTATAATCTAAAATCTACTTATTAGTGTCTTGTAAATAACTACCTTACACATAAATCCATATTCTCATGCAGACATTCTGCGGCCACATATTTAATTAGAAAAATTTAATGTTTATTATAATCCGGTTCTTACCTCGTGAATTAAATAATTTATTTAATACAATGTAAAACCCATGATATAGCATTATTTGGGGTATTAAATTTTGAGTGTTTTCGATTGTTCATTATTTCATATAATTTATATTATATCTGCTATACACGAATTACACAAGCTATAGTAAGGAAAAATAATAAAAATGAACAAAGGAGAAAAAAGAAAAAGTGAATTTCTCGCCCGGAGAAACGGGGACTAGAAAAATAAAATAGTCGAAAGGTAAGAAAATGCAGAAACAGAAATCAATAAATAAAAAGAAAGTAGATCTTGTTTAAGTAAAAATAATGATAATAAAATGATGCAATGTGGTGAACTTAGAGAAGGTAAATGTGAGGTTTTGACTTTCTTCGATATCATTAACAAAAGTGTGGATTGAAGAAAAGAAAATAAAAATATAGAAAAAAATTGAAATATAGAAAGTGCGGAGTAAAAACAATGATGGAAGGGTTGAGAGTTTTTCTGGCAATAAAAAAAGAACAAGACTAATTTTGGGACAAATTTTTAATTCGAAAAGAAAGAAGACAGGGAAAGGTTAATGAAGACTGAGAAACGAGTTAATAAACTGAAGAATAAAAAAATAAATAATAAATGGAAAGAATTAATTAACCAAACTGAATATAGGAAACAGGTATGGTTATATTGGATAAAATAAATAGAGGAGAAAGAAGAAACTAATTATGTGATAAATAATCATAAAAAATGAGAGAATCCACTGGTGGAATCCATCCAATCATGAACTGTTTCAAGTGAAAATATTTAACAAAATAAAGATGAGGAAAAAAGAAATAAAAAAGACAAAGATGGTCGGAATAGAGAATAGAAGATAGATATGAAAGGAAAATAAAAGGTATCCTAGAATATTAAAGAAATTTGAAAGAGAGTATGAAGCATCAATAACAGAAATTAAAGGCCTTAGAAGGAGAAAAAGAGAAAAAAAATAAAGAATTTTATGGATTGAGAATATAAGATAGAAGTGGTTGAATTAAGATTGCTGGATTCAGAAGAAAATAAGTAAGAGAATGATAAAAAAAAAAGAAATTCAAGAAATTAAAAAAAAAAATAAAAAAAAAAATAAAAAAAATGACAGAGAAATCGAAATGGACAATGTCGAAATCATACTGAAGGCTAATTAGGATAAACAAATTTTTATCATATAAAATAATTATAATATTTGAAAGCTTAAACGATTAGACTTATTACATATTTATTAAATTTTTTTTTCCTTGTATAAAAATAAAATTTTGTAAATATTTTGAAAAAGATAATTACATTTAATTATAATATATTTATAAATTTTTATAACGATATTTTTAATACTCTTGTGATAATTTATCGTTTTTATTTAAAGTATTTATAGATTTTTTGGGCAGTAAAACCGCTTGAATATTTGGTAATACACCTCCTTCAGCTATTGTAACTCCAGATAAAAGTTTATTTAGTTCTTCATCATTACGAATAGCTAATTGTAAATGTCGAGGTATAATTCTGAAATTATAAACATATGTTTTTTATTAATCATAAGATTGAAAGGAAATGGTGAGATTGTGGATGAATAGGAAAGGGTTCTTAAATCAAATAAAAAACAAGAATATAAGATAAAGTGTTGATTATTAAAATTTTCTCAATTGTTAATTTACTTTATAACGTTGTTTAAAATTGCATTAACTTGACATGGCCAAATTTTTCTGAAGTCAGTGCCAAGAATTGGGTGGATAATTAAATAAAAAGAATGCTGATTTAATGTTTCAACTTGGTAGCATGATACCGTGGGCTTGGCGTAGAGATGTTCATACTGATTTTCCTCATAATCGCGTTTCTGCGGCTACACTGACGATATCCGCCGTCGGCGAGCTGAAGTTGTTGGTGAGCTTCTGCTGTTCGTCTGCTACAGTCGCATTTACTTTGTCCTCATTGATAGTCTTCAAAATTCAATCTTTTTTTAATATGTCAACGGTCGTTAAAATGTAATCCGATTGATAAAATCGTGAATAGTTTTAGTTATGCGCGTGCGATGATTATTGTTTATTTGATGTGCGCTAACCAGTTACCACCGATCAGAACACGACCAACTATAACTGTTTATTCGATCTTTATAATAAATGACATTAAACCTCTTGATTATCTAAATTTTGAATAAATGCTAAATTGCTTTGATCAAGTTATCTTAGAGATTTTAATTATTGTATAAAATAATGGTAATTTTTTATTGATTCTGATCTTAGTCTTTTGATGAGTAATGTATTTGCATTTTTTATAATAATTTTTCATGAATCTCTAATAATTGTACTAAAGATTCTACAGATTGACGTGTGTGCCTCATCGTCAAAAAGGGATAGGCGGGCAATCAAATAAGACGATTTTATCTCTATTATTACATTAACGAAAGATACGCTCCTGCTGATAAAATATTTTTAGGGATGATTAAATACTCAAATTTGCGATGTTCTTTTGACGACCTACCGGCCATTGACAATTTCAAAAAATCTCAACGTCCTCGACAGTCGTTACGGATTCTTTTTCTAATATATAAATTTTATTAGAAGTCATTATCTTATTTACTCGCGTGTGTGAAGACTAATATAAAAATATCCAGAAGCCGTCCGATTGTTATTAGCCGGTTCATGTCAAGATAAATAATTTTTAAATTACAAATCCCATTGATGTGGTTTCAAAATTTTCCATATTGGTTAATAATTAAATCTTTTTCCTTATAATAATTTCAGCCAATGTATTATACATTCTTTTTTCTCTGGTACATCATCACAAAATATAACTCAGGTACATCAACACATACACATAGTAAAATACATATATACATACATGTATTTACACATACACATAAATATTGAGTACATCCAACATATAATATATTTTAAGTATCGTATTCAATTAATTAATTTTTTATTTATTAATCTATAAATGCTTTTTATAGTGCGTTTTATACATGTGTTTATATAAGTGTATATATAAGAATTAATATAAGTTTACGTGTAAATATAATCATAAGATTTTATAATAATAAGCATTATTATACAAAAAAACCGTGTTTAATAAGTAAAATCTGGAAGCTTAGGCACAATACATAACAAGCCGATATTTACATTTCATTCATTCAGTCCTATAATTTCGTCTTTATAAAAATTTTTTTTACTGGTAAATACGTACTTAGAGACTGGAAACACCAAGTTACATTTATAGTTAGTGTTGCCGACAGAATGTCCCACATCATCGGGGGACCGCATGCGAATAGTTAGGGATATTGATCTATCATAAAAGCGTTAAATGAAGCTTTATACACGTTTCATGTTATCCGAATGGCTAGACGAAATACTACTGGATCGAATAGATTTTCCTTGAAGCGAAGCGCCGGGAAAGGGTACACCTAAAAGGATTTCGGAAAACTCGAGCGCAACAATTCCGGCAGCAAAATGTAAATGTTTCGCGTGAAACTCAACATGCATAAATACCATAGATCTTCAACGTGTAAACGTCGTCTTGCTGCTATCAAGAAAGACAAAAAAACGAAAAAGAAAAAGTAAAAGTACGATCATTATCGGACAGCGCGGCAGATCTTTCAATTCGTTTCGTCTTTCAACTTGCTCCTTTGTTGAAACAGTGCGGTGGGTAGCGAATAAAGTAAAATTAAAATTCACTCAGCTTTCAATTTACTTCACCTATTTCACCCTCCGTCCATTACGCAAAGGGTTAGTAACAGTTAGTATAGCACTCTTGCTGAAACTGCAATACACAAATACAGACAAAGTTGAGTAATAATAGATTACTTGCGTAAGTATGAAATATTAAAAACAGCAAAATAAAAAGATAATGTTCGGGTAAATTGAAAGTGAGAAAATTATAATTTATTATGATATTTGAATTTAATATGTAAAAATTACATGTTGATGTCACCATTGATAATACGTAAGATTCAATAAATTAGTATTCAAATTTTCCGTATCATTTACAATTATATTTATACAAGTAATTAAGTTATAAATATAATATTAAATATTTTGTTAATTTTTAATATACAGTTCTCATATTTACATTAAAAATTTTCCGATAATATTTCTATTTATTTGCAACGCTAATTCCGTGTTAATAGTTTAATTTCTTTAAATTTTAATTTACTTTTTTCAAATGAAAAATAAAATTTGTTATAGCTATTCATATTGTACTTATTAAAAACTATGTAAACTGTATATTTTACGATTGTTTTCACTTATATAATGTAATTTTTCAGTCAAATGCTCGCCATTTTTGTAATAAATAATATTTTTTAAGTACTATGAATTTTTCTTCAAGCAATATTTTAAAAAACTTTTTTAAGAACATATCTTTTTGATAAAAAACCGTTATTTTTATATCTTTTTAAAGAAGAGTTTCCACTTAAAATAAAATTATGTAATTTAATTATAATAGATTAATTATTTAATAAGATTATTTCAATCGACTAATTTTAACTTAATTTCTTAACTGTTATAGGATATAAATAAAAACTTTACTTAGTACTTGTTAGCTCAAACATTTAAAATGAAATGTTTCCGTATAATTCTAGATGTATAATTTACAACATTTACTTAAGGCGTCATAAATAACTGAATTCGAGTTAGCGAAACAAGGGACAAGTAGTGGTTGTTTATGACGGTAGTTTTTATTGTTTTCAAAGACAGCTGATACGGCCCTTGTTAGTTTAGCTAGATTAGTAATAAGTGCGACTTTCTATTGTTGTGTGAATTTCTTTATTGCTAACGTTCAGCATTTAATTAATGTAATTCTTTAATAGTTTGTCATTTTGTGTTATAAATAAAATTACTTCTATAAAAAAACTGTATTATTAATCAACTAATTTAACACTGATCATTGTATAAACTATCTTTTATAGGTAGTAATCGATAAAATGAAAAAAGAGTAGATCTATTTTGACAATACGGAGCTTTCTGGTAACACGAAGCAGAAACATACACAATGCAGAGAGCATTGGTTTATAGACAGGTCTTATGTATTTCAATATCTGCTTCATTTTCGAAGCAAGTAGTATAATAGGTAAACGTTAAGAGGCATACCTAGATTTTTTATTATCTCGAGCTGCATTTCCAGCTAATTCAAGAACTTCTGCAGCTAAATATTCCAATACAGCAGCAAGATAAACTGGACCTCCAGCGCCAATCCTCTCTGCATAATTTCCTTTGCGCAAGAGACGATGAATTCTACCAACTGGAAATTGCAAACCTGCTCTATTACTACGACTCTTTGGCTTTGTTTTATTTTTTCCTGTCAAATAATTAGATTAAAAATAAATATATATGTTCAAATTATCATTTTCTATATATTTACTGTAAATTTTTAAATTCAGATATTAAAAAATAAAAAAAATGTGGTACTATAATTATTTTCTTATTTTGCTCCAAAAGTTTTATAAAAGTTTTAAATTTAATTAAAATGATAATAATAAATCTACAATATATAAAATCAATTAATATTTAATTCAACGAATAAACTTTATATTAAATTGACGTGTTTACTTCATCTCCAAAAAGGAAAAGTAGGCAGATAGTCAAATAATACGATAATATTCTAATGTAGAACGATATGCTCTGTGTATCTCCAAAGAGCTTCAGCTATCAAGATATTTTCTAGAGGTGGTTAAATACCGTAATTCTCGACATTCTTTTGACGTCCCGTTAATCATTGACGATTTCACAAAATCACAACGATGCTGAGGCTTCCTGAAATCTCAACGGCATCGGAGTTTCTTATATTTCAACGGCGTCAGTGTTACAAAAACCTTGGCAATGGTTACGAACTTTTTATAGTTATAAAATTATTATAAGAAGTCAATATCTTTTTTATTTGCGCGTGAAGATTAGACTTCTATAGTCTAATATAAAAATATCCATGAGCCATCGATGAAATCATCTTTATATCCGATGTAATTACTTTACATCTGATCGATGTAAAACATAAATAAACGTGTTTGAATTTCATTTAAAATTTAAAATTTTTTATATCTCCCTCCCTCTCTTAATTTTATTCAATTATATATGTGTAATGAGTAAGTGCTAGGTGTGTATGTGTGTGGATTAATTGTTTCTATTTTAAATATTACTGACTATTTAACAATGTGTTCATGTACGAGTTTTGATAAGTGAAGCCAATGTTGATGTAGTTAGAGAGTTATAACCGATGAACTTAATCAATAATTAATAAAAAGAAACAACAATTTTAATGCAACAAATAATGAGTAATGACAATTAGCGCTTAGATAAAATTATCTAACTGAACTTGGTCATCAATGAGTAATGAGCATGAACGTTCCATAACGATAGATCTAATTCCTAATCAGTGATAGGCGATCGATGAGCCAATCATACGGTGCGTCATACTCATTATCAAATGAAATGATTGGTGACCAATTCAAATGAGTTACGCGAAGTTGTCGAGAATGCTTTGCGGGGGGTCAACCGCACAAATTGATTATTGACGCGCGATCGATGCGCCTGAGCTGAACAGCGTCCTCTTTATCGCCACTTGGTGAGCCAATCTTATCGATAATCAATAATTGATCATCGATAACCAGGTGGCATTAAAAGTGCCAAAATTCTCAAACAATTACGTTTTTTAGAAATATATTCAATATTTAAAATTTTTAGATTTTATATCATGTTAACGATAGCACCAGTTAGAATTAGGATTAAGGATGATGAAGAACTAAAGTATCACGTTTTATACTTGTTTATTTTAATCTCTGTTGTCTGTGAAAACAGATTATGGTTACGAGATTTTAAAGATGTTTGATAACAGAAATTGAATTTAAACTAAAATAAAAATTAAAGTGACTCGTAACAACTCGCATTCCAGTTATTATATTTTTCCTCTCTCAGACTCTCTTTTCTTTTTCACTGTTATATTTGCTTAACTTAAATTTATAAATGATATATGTAATTTAATTTATAATATTCGTGACGGTTATATTGTTTTAGTGCCTTACATTATACAACTTGAGCTTGGCACCGATCAAACATTTCTTTTGATTATAAAAATCATAAGCAATAAATTTTCACTTGTTTATTAAGGCTTATTTTACTATAACTATCCAAAATCTGACTCGTAATTATACTATTTACACTTTTTCATCGTCTGAAACGCAATTCTAACTATCAAGAGTTTTGGTGCAGCCCTGTCATAAAAACCTTTTAATTGGAATAGGAGGAAAAAACTGAACGAATGACCTTCTCCGTTAATTAAGATCTGCAATAATCTATTGAAGAATAAGAAAATTCTGTATGAATGGATAAGTGGAATAATTGTTATAATTTTCAAGCAGAGATAAAGAGTGTTTTACAAAAACGATTGAAGTAATATAGTAGAAATAAAGAAGTGTAGGTGTCTTTAGCTGACTTGATATCAGCCTTAGATAGTATCAATAAAAATAAGATATGAAGGTATGAAGAAGACAGGAGTAAAAAAATACCTAATTGTTGGCACAAAAGAAATCTATAAAGAGATAAGTATGAAAATGAAGACAGAAAATTAGATTATAGAGGATATAAAACCTAACAGAGTGAGATAGGGTTGTCCATTAAGCCTTATGTTATTTAACGTATGGGTAGCAGACTAAAAAGAGATGTTAAAAAGTAAAATTGCTGACATATCCAGATAATGTGATAATTATCACAAACGGTGAGAACAGCAGAATGAAAGCACCGCTATTATTTAGGAAATTAAAAAAAAGGATTATAGTTGAACGCAGATTGAGATTTAAAAGCAAGAGGTAAAATAGAGGAATAAAAGAACGAAATAATTTTAGAATTGATAAATTAATTTACATATTTAGACTATAATTTTTAGGAAAATAAAAAGGATAAGTGGCACATTCAACTTAGAAGGGAAAACCTGATGTTACGAAAGGTGTAGAGTAGTTAAGTGAGATGGCTTAAATAAGATTTCAAAATGAAAATGAAGTTGTTTGAGGATTTGGTAGACAATATCTTCCTATATGGAGCCAAAATTTAAGTCTAGAAAACATACGAAGAAATTACAAAGATGCAGAAAATATATACTAAATAGGTACTCAATTTGAAGAGCAACATATCAAACCATGTCGTGACTTTGGTAATGAAAAGAGATAAAATGGATAAAGCAGCAAGAAGTACTTTTGATTTCGAAGCAAAAATATTAACTAATGAAGAAAAAGTAATTATCAAGTAATGTGTAAAAGTCGATTACAAGGAGGAAATGAACTGAAAAATATCATAGAGAGATAACACAAAAAGAGAGGGCTGTGTTAGAATAAAAATAAAATTCTGGCATATCGCTGGTCTAGTAAATATCGGAAGGGAAAGATAAAATTAGATGGAGGAATTTAGATATAAATAGAGGAAATAAGATGTATGTATGATGAAAAGAATGTAAGAGAAAAAGAAAGAAAGATTTCAAGATTTTAGCGAGATTTAGAACGGGAAATGAATCATGTAAAAATAAAAGATGGATCGAAGAAAAGATAGATTTTGCAATATAGAATTAAAAACAATGAAACATACTTTGGGAAGATATATTAAAAGGAGAAAAGAATGATGATATATATATATATTATACAAGATTTACTGGAACAGAAAGGATAGAAAAAGAAAGGAGAAATGAAATTGTAGTAACGGAGGAAGTTTAGTTTACGAAGAAAGAAGAAAATAGAGAGAAGCAAGAAAAGTAAGAAAATTTATTTACTTGAAAATAAGTTGCGAGTAATATCATAAATGTCGATACGAAAATTTAATAAGAGAAACAAACGCTTAGAACTAAGTCAAATTGAAAGTATGAAATCAAATAAACATATGTACATTATAATGAATAAATATTTAGTATCTTGTCAAATTCAAAGTATAATATGGAAATATATAAAATATATACTCATATATGTGTATTCTAATGATTATTATATGCTTATAGTTGAGTCAAATTAAAAGTATGAAATAAAAATAATGTATGTGTATTGTATGTGAATTACGTGAAATATAACAAAAATGTATATATTTCTCAAGAAACAAAATTAAACTCCTCTTAATGTCGTGCGAATAGAATAATAAACGGGGGTAATCAACGCCTTCTTTTTTAAATGAATACTACACATTCTAATTCAGCAGTTTAATCATGATCACGTTATTCCTAATCATTTGCGTAATTGCAAAACAAAAACAATTTATCACGTACGTAATATTGTAACATCGTGCATCGGATTGACACTCCCACGCTAACTAGAACATGCCATAATCCAGTAAAAATAACTATCCTTATTTTTATTTAACTTTGACCACCTACTTCCTCTTTCCGTTCACACGCGTGTATTTCCAAAAATTCCACTCCAAACATTTTGATATCTATTAAGACAAAGAAAATTACTTACAATGAAAAAATTTAAATATGAAAAATATAGAAAAATAAGGTTTAATCGCACAGTCTTATGGAATTAATATAACAAAAAAAGATTGAAGATTGAAAGAGAAAGTTAATTTATCGCTTTGTTTAGATTAAAAACTAATGCTTAAAGTAAAAAATTAAAACTGACAGGAAAAGAGAGAAAATAATATAAGAGAAAAGTTAAGAAAAAAAGAAAAACTTCTACCTAGCAGAGTTATAAAAAATGAAGATAAACAAGATATGAAAAGAAAAAAGGAAAATAAGATGAATGGAATGAAAAGCTTCATGGCGGTTACGAGAAAAAAATAAAGTTGTTTAAAGAATTTAAGAAGAGGAATAAAGAACGAGATGATAGAACTAGTGATAGAAAATGAAAATATGAAGTAAAAAATGAAAAAGATGACAAAAGAGATTAAGAAAAAAATAGATAATCTCAAGACATATATGCTTAAAAATTATATAATTACATAATTTTTTCCCCCATAAACCAAGAAAAACTAACTCTTTTTATAAAAAAATATATTTTCAAATAATAATAAAGCCAAGTATAATCTAAAGTGATTTAAATTTAATTCAAATAATAATTTTTCATGATTATATGTTATTTTAACCAAGCTCATTTGTTTCTGAGTTACATTTATTGAAATAAATCAAATCAAAAGTACAAAACCACTGCTTTGAATCATGAAATAATTTTTTATACATTTTATTTGATAGGACATTCTTTGAGTATAACATTTATGAATAAATTATATGTCTTCGAAAAACTTTTGTCTGAAAGTTTCAAAGAAAAGAAATAATGCAATAGAAGGTACCATAAAAACTATTTTTAATAAATGTTGACAATTTTCAGACAACGAATGATATTTTTGTCATTTTGAATAATTATAAATTACTGCATTTTAGTGCTCACACATATAGTTTTTAAATATATGTACTATTTTTTTTATACTTTTATAGTTCACCTACTTTAGCAATGTTCTATTTCATTCTAAGGGTATAATATAATAAATTTTGTCCTCTACTGTATGCAAAGCATACCAAGCATTAAATCACCATACAAAACCTATGCATTCATTTAGAAAAGCCTGTGTGATACATTACTATTAAAATTTTACAGCACATTTAAATTTTTTTTTAAAATATTAATCAAAAAATTATTAGATTGTATAAATTTAGAAGAGCACACTTTATAATATGTTTAAATTATTAATAATTTTCTAAATTTAAAAATTTTTTTCGAGATTTTAATAATATACAAAGATTTGCTCGTTTTAATTTTCAAAGTAGCCCTGTAAATATAAAATTTTATCGTTTATTTCCACTTTCAAATATCTGCATACATTTAGTTAACTTTTTAATAATAAAAGAAATTTTCAAAAAATCATATGGAATTAAAAAAAAATTAAAATATAATGAATATTAAATTAAGAACAATTTTTTTTAAAAGTACACTAAATCATTTTATTTTATTAAATGATTTCATTTCTTTCTATTGTAAATCTTAAAATAATTTCATATAATTTTTTATTGATAGAATATTTATTCATATATGACTTACATTATGATAAAATTATAACTATAATTGTTTTAAAGCCTAGATTAAATCATATTAGATATATGAGGATATTTATGCAAGTATTCAAATTTTCATAAATTTATTAAAAAAACTCAGTATTCTTATAAAAATTGATAAGAAATTTATTATAAACCATGAACATTGAAATTTATTATTTTGATAATAATAGGTATATAAGTATAACTAAAACTATATCATCATTTTTTTTATATTTTACATATGAAATACTCTAAAAAAAGTTGTAATCATTGTGTTTAGTAATACAGAATAATTTATTGGATAGTTTTTTTATGGTTTAAGAAAGATATATAGAAACAGTTACAAGTACTGTAAAAAAATAATAAATAAAAAATTATCAATTTATAATATGGGATGAAAAGTTTGTAAACAATTTTAAGCAACCATACATCATATATAACTGCATCATTAGGAAAATTGAAAACCAATAAAAAGATAATATAGAAACATATATTAAATAAAAAATTATCTTAATATTTAAACATAATTTTTTTAAATTTTACGTGATATGATAATGTGTACTTAAAAAAGAAGACTAATTTCATTTTTTTAAATTAATTGTAAGACTTGTTGCATAATAATGAATTAAAATAAAGAAATTTCAAACTATAAAAAACAGTTATAATAAGTAGAATTAAGTGAATTAATACATTTATAAACATTTTAAAAATTAAATTTCTAATCTTCATATTTATAAAATTTGATTTCGTATATGTAATACTTTAAATGCATAAAAACTTTGAACAGATTGATTTTTATACATGTACTGTTGTATAATATATAATAAAATATATAAATATTCTGTATATTTTGATAATAACCATTTACATCGTATGTATAAATCAATGTAGTATTATATTTATTTATAATTATTATATTATATTTCTATATTATGAATTATATATTTGTGTTGTTTGAAATTTACCTAGTTTGAAGTAATTTATATTATTCAATTAATTCTATTTCTTCATGAAAATTATTTATAATTTTTACACCTAATTAATAATACTAATATATAATATATATATATATATATATTAAAAGACAATGAAATAATCGCCAATTTAAAATATATTTACTTTTTTATCAGAAAAATTCATCGAAAAACAAACTCAAATATATTCTCAGATATTCAATCTTTAATCTAGATCTTTAATCAGAAGATGAAATACATTTATTAGGAAATTAAATTAAATTTTTGAATAATATAAAAATGTAAAAATTTGAAGGTTATATAGTTTTATATGAAAAAAATTATTTTATGTGTATTAATAAAAAATTAATATTTGTCTAATTAAACATTCTAGATTTAGTTTCTTAATAAGATTTCTTAATACATTTATTTTCAATAAAAAATAAAATCGAATTTTTTAATATTAAATATGTTATTTATTTCTAAGATTTTATCAATTCTTTATTAATGAAAAATCTAAAATACATACCAATTTTTCCTCGACCAGACATGTTTAATTTAATTTATTTTCGATATATCTAAAAAAAAGTTGAAACTAAGCTAAAAAGATACTAAAAAAATTAGACTAACGTAATTTAAACAAATTTAACTTAATAAACTATGCATAAAACTAATTATACTATACTACTATATATATTATATATAAGATACGAATTACCTGAGAATCTGATTTTCTTCGATTGACGAA
Source organism: Platyscapa corneri (assembly GCA_018907185.1). Lineage (NCBI taxonomy): Eukaryota > Metazoa > Arthropoda > Insecta > Hymenoptera > Agaonidae > Platyscapa > Platyscapa corneri. The sequence continues at coordinate 593,086 of JACCHW010000090.1, forward strand.
TCAACTTAAAATATAAAAATAATTTTTATGCTTGCTTCCTGTTAAGAAGAAATATAAATCCCAACACTCAAAAACAAATGTAACTGTATGAAGTTATAAATATATTTTAAAAAAATCTAATATTCTACATACCAATATAAAAAATAAATCTAATATTTTTATACAAAAAAAATTAAAAATTTTAAATTTCAATTACATTTTGATCAGAATTAATAATTTTAATAATTGGTTCAGTCTGTCATTATTTGTTATTTTATTAAGTATTCAAATATTGTTTTTTGTACAATATGCATTATAGAAAAAAGTTATACTTACTACCATCAAGTCTCTAAATTTTTAAAGGAAACAAAAAAATTCAATTGTACGAATTAAAATTTAATCAATTCTCCAACGTTTTCTGTTTATTTTGATTTTTTTTTGTTTTTCAAAAAAAATATAAAAATTTCATAACTTCTAGTGTCAAAGTTCTTCAGCTAATAACTTATTTAATTTTCGTCTCTTTTCATCTTTTTACGATAATCATATAATCTTAACATATATTGGAACTAAAAAAATAAGTACCTAATTTCTAAAATAGTTAAAATGAGATGCAAACATAAAAATGCCCTAATACTTATTAAATAAATAATTTTCTGCTTAAACAAACTAGTTCAATCATTTATTTGAATTTTTATAATTTCACATAATTTTTTTTTATATGAAATGCCAAGATATTTCTCATAATAAAATTTTTCCCGCCAGTTATTTAATAAACAGTAATAATTAGAACAAACCAACGCTGGAACATTATTATAACATATTATATTTAAGATAAATATTTCAATTAAAATTATTTCAAATTAATATATACTTCTTTAATCTAATCTTTAAACGCATTCTTAAATAATATGTCAACATATTAGAATATAGTTCCCATAGTAAAGACCTTCATTAATAAAAAAAATAAAAACTATTTTTTTTGCTATTTCTTTTAATTACTATTGTTTCTTGATTAAAATATTAAGTTATTAGTTACATAAATCAATAAAATCATATTTTTTAATGTTATATTTTAAAAAATTGTATGAAAAATAGGTGTGGATATAATGTAAAATGTATAAAACATATGGATTATTTACTTAAAATATTTTTCAATAATTTATTAAAAAATATTATTTGTAAATACCTACAATTGTTTGAGTTACATACAGACATTACCTACTTTGAATACAATTGTCCTACAATGAGTAATTGTTAGGAATAAATATGAAAAGGGAATCTAGGAAAAAGCAGGTGGTAGAAAGTCATATTAGAGGACGAAAATGATGTACGCATAATAATGAGAAGAAAAATCAGCTAGAAGGTACAGGTGCGTACACCAATAGCGATTTAACCTTTTTGAAAAGAGAGAACAGAAGAAATGTCACAGAGAAGTATAGAATGTTAAAAGAGTATGGAAGGAAAGTTTTTTAATGGGAAATAAAATAATATTGGAAGAAATATATGGATTTACAGCGAAAAGAAAAACAAATGGTTTCGCAAGAAAATGCAGGAAATTGAAGAATAGTTTGTGCAAAGAAAAGAACGAGACCGAGAGAAAATAGAATAAAATGCAGCATAATAAAGGTTGGTTTTTGGATTTTGGCGGGGTTACATAATATATAAAAACATGGATGGGATTTAATTCACGGACAAGTTATTATATGGATAACAGAAACATGGCTAGTATAAGGGAAAAGAAATATACTTACAAATAATTAAATAATGATAAAATTAAAATAAATAATGTTACAAAATATCCTAAAAAACGTAGGGCAAGTCGAGGGGTTATATTAGCTGTGAAAAAATGTAACTACAGACAAGCTCTCACTGCGCATTATCAGGCATATTTGTTATTATAAAAAAGAATTTATTGAAAAGTGATTAATAGATAAAAATAAAAAATTAAAAGGTTATTCAAAGTGAGTGAAAATATGTTTTTGAGTTTATTTAAATTTGAGTTGATTTAAATTTGAATCAAAATATAGGTAAAATATTATAAAAATATTTTACATTAATTTAGGTCAGAATAGATTTATTTTAAATACATATATTTACATAGATGAAATATACGTTATAAACATATCTATATATAATAAATGCTTATTTAAAATTTTTAAATTAAAATTCAGAAGTTGCATATATTTATTTTAAAATTAATGTCAAAAGCAATTTATACATTTTGCAGAAGTTATATAACCAGATATTATTAGAAATTTCAGAAGCAACTTATATATTTTTCACAATATTTATTTATTAAAAATTTCAAAACTCATTTATATATTTTTTAAGAATATTGAAAATATAAAAGTTCAAAATTCAGAATTTAAATTATTTTAATTTAAAAATTAGATTGATTTCATTCATAAAATAAAAATTTCAGATGTTAAATAAATTTTAATGCGTTTGTGCTTACACTTGCAGGTGAATCGGAACATCATTAAAACTACGAGATTATCATTTATAAAAAATACAGTAGAAAACTGTTATTGACAACATTTAAAAATATAAATTATTATATTTATAAATTTTTCTTTTTTCAAAAAGTATAAATCATATCTATAAACGAAAAATATGTCTTAAGATATGGAAACATCAAATGTTCAAGATATAAAAAATTTAACTACAATTATAGAACAACTAAAAATATGAGAGTTTGATCTAATACATGAAGGTATGGTTCAACAAATAGATCAAATTTTTGAAACTGAAAATCAAAATTAGCAGAAGATGTGGTACATTTTTTGGGAAAACTCGTTGAAAAATTAGATATATTTATAACTACACTGCGTGAATTTATGGCAGAAAATAAAAAACAATAGGTCGAAATTCAGTTTAATACGCAAAAATTAAAAAAGTTTGAAAGGTACCATAAAATATAAATATCACTGAACATCAAGAGGAATGCAAGGTTGTTAATATTCAGCCATTGCAGATTACACAAACTGTCACTAATATTATTCCTGGTTAAACTAAAAATTTGATTAATCAGTCAAAAATTAAAACTCATGAACTAGTGAAATGTCATATGGACTACAAGTTAGAGAAGAATAGGGGTTTGCTAGATAACGATAATCTTCGATCCCGAGAAAGACGTACGATGTTGTGGACATACGGTGTAAAAATTTTTTTTAAAATAGTGAAGTTTGGTGTGAAATATTAATTTGAAAAATGAACTAAAAATAGTAGGAAGAGTTCAATTTGTCAAAGAAATAAAGGCGAGCAAAGATGATGTGTCATAATCGAGTAAATAGAGAAAGTAATAAAAGTGATAAAAATTGTAATGAGCTTGCCGTGGCGAAAAGTAATGAAGAAGTCCGACGCATGCGCGTAAAAATATAAGAATAGCGGAAAAAAGGTACGATTAAAAAAGTCAAAATGAATTGGACACGAGGAAATAAGAATAAGGATGAATGATTATTTGTTTTTTGGTCCATCCAAAACAATAATACAAAAGAAATGATAGAAAAGAAAAAATTGAGTAAACAATGGAAAGGATAGAAGAACAGATTAAAGAAGTGAAGGAGCAAAAGAGAAAGCGTGCCTAGAATTAGCAGATGATAGTTAAGGGATTTTGGGAAGTATATACAAGAAAGAATAACTGAAGAGGTGACGGTGAATGTAAAACAAAAATGTACAAAATAATGAAGCAACATTTTAAGGAAAAAATAAATGATTTATTGAACGAATAATTTAATGAATGAGAAAAATAATATATGACGAGAAAAAAAGAAATTATTTTCTTATTGTCGTCATTATCTAGAGCGGCCGTCATTGGCCCGGATTTTTCTCCGATAGTCTAGACTAGTCGGCAGAGACTAGACGACTTATGTCATCAACTACGCGAGAGTAAATTGTAAAACCATTGATGATTTCTTGTTGAGTCTTAATTGTTTAAGTTAATTGGTCATAAGACCATTAAACTTCTTTGCCACTGATTTCTTGATTCTCATTAAGAGTGTAGTTGAGTACTTTGAGTACTTAAGCCAATAGGTTGTAAGGCAACAAATTTTTTAGCCATGATTTTTGTTAGTTGTTGAGAGTCTACTTCAAATTTATGAGTCCTTATATATTATAAGTTTAGTAACTTCACTGACTTAACACTATTCCGATGTTTTTTTATTTAAAATAAGTCATAATCTAAATTAATTATATGTGAATAATATTATTAAAGGGACATGTCTTTTCTCATTAATGGCTGACTGTACTGGCGTGGTGAATCAAATTCCTAATTAATGCAGAAAACCGTTGGTGCGCATAACCAACCAACCATGTAGTTTCTGTTGATTGATGATCTATCAATGCGCCAGAACAAGAAGATATTAATTATCGATAGATAAGTTAAAACTATTTGTAATTGCGTCTAGGCCATAAGATGGCGCTTATGGTTTTAATTATTATGCAATCTAGAAGTTAGAATAATTTTTCAACGAATAAATAGAATAGTTAAATCAAGATGCGGATGCTATGATTGAAAAAATGAAAATTTTAAATTCAATATGTTAGATGTAAGAGAATGTAATTGGGAAGACTGCTTAAAAGATAATTATAAAAATATATGTAGACTATACAAAATTAAGTGGTTGAGAGCAAGAAAGAAAAAAAGGGAAATAATCAAATATAAGTTTACAGTTAAGTAAACATTTAAGTATATATATATATATATATATATATAATTATATTCATATATTTAATAGGTGAAAAATTAATGGTAACAATTTAACAGAATAAGTTAATGTATTGCATTAAAATGAATAATAAAATAAGTATAGTATATAAGAATAGAAGAGGAAAAAAATAACAATTTAAATTAAGATTGTTCTAAAATACAAAACAATAGATTACGAAAGAATGAGAAAATAAACCTATGGTTGAATTACTTGAAAATATAATTGAAAAGTCGCAAGCTTGCAGATTTTATTAGGGGCATACCTCCGACTGATATACCAGAATAAACTTTCGTCCTATTAAAAGTTGAAACCAGAGAAATTATAATAATGACTAGATTAGATCCTGAATATCATCTTATAGTATTACACATTGTGAAGTCATGTAAAATTATTAAAAAACGCATAGAAAATAAGTGTAAAAAACTACTATTTTAGACATAGCTATAAGAAATCAGATATACAACCTTGTTTGAATGAATCATTTTTGGTACTTCTGGTGCCACCTGGTTATCACTCATCAATTATTGATTATCAATAAGGAGGACTCACCACGTGGCGATAAAAAGGGCGCTGCTCAACTCGGGCGCGTCGATAACTAATTGGCTTGGTTGATCCCCCGCGAAGCATTCTCGACAACTTCGCGTAACTCATTTGAATTGGTCATCAATCATCTCATTTGATAATGAGTATGACACACCTTATGATTAGCACATCGGTTGCCTATCACTAATTAGGCATTAGATCGATCATAATGGCGCGCCCGTGCTTGTTATTCATTGATGGCCAACTTCAGTTAGATAAATAATCTTAAACTCATTGATTATTAGTCATTTGCGTGAATTTAGTTAGTCATCCTTTCATTAGTAAAAACTCATTGTTAATACAATCAGCAGTACATCAACATTGGCTTTACTAAATAAACTACACGTACATCAACATTTCATTAAAACGATTGTATTAATAAGCAAATTGTAACTGATTATCTATTCACATATATACACACTGACACACCTCATTACATTTACCCAAAAGGAATACTCATAAGTTTATAATCACATTAATTTAAGTTTATAGTTAATTGCGTTATTATAAATATTTTAGTATTTTAAATTTATAGTTAATTGCGTCATTATAAATATTTAGTGTTTAACCTTATCGTTAATTGCGTGTAAAATTAAGTGCGTAGTGTTACGATATTTTTAAACGCATTAGATTTATAAGTTATTGTATTGATTCATTTCTTAGTATAAGTTTTATTGTTAAAATATAATTTATTCATTTACGAGATTTGTGTGTTTCACTCAACCATCACCATTAAATTAAGTCATAACGGCTAATATCTTAACACCCCTTAATAAGAAGTAGGAATCTGTAAACTCTTTCTATACCAAATCTAAAAATATAATTAGGGAGTATGAGATATGTGATGAAGCAATTCCTCTTGTTGAACTAGAGAAAAGAAGTGCTCTATTTCTAGCGCTATTTCCAAGTGTTTAGCTCTAGTTTTGTGGGCGATAGAAAACTCGGATGTCAGTTACGTAGCACGATCGAGCCAGACCAACTTTGCGAACCGCCGTGAAATGGTAACAGCTGCAGTTGCGCAACAATTAATAATAGTCGAACAGTGGAATTACAGATAAGTAATTATGATGATAATTTTTGTGATTTTAGCCGCGCAAAACGATTTTAATTCCTAGATGGCCACTGGATAAATAATTATATATAAAAAGGGGGAGAGAAGAAGGCATATAAGCCCGAAGCAGCAGGCACCAAGAAGATTTTAACTTTCGTTTTTGGTTCGTTACGAATCATTAATTCTAGTAGCCCTGACTCTCCCCTTTTATTATAAAAATATTGTAAGTGCCGAAGAAGAATAAATAATTAAAAACTATTAAAACATTCTATTCAAATTTCACTTCACCTGAATACTATCCCTCACCGTGATTCGTGATCTACAATTTATACAAACATTATAACTGATCCAATCTAGAGGTTTAGTGCTACATATGAACAATTAAAAGCTCAGACGTTACAAATGGTGTTAGCTGAAAATATATATTTCAACCAAAAAATTCGATTAAAAAAAAATTAAAATTAATTATTATTAATTTAATTCAATCTTTTGTTATTGAGATAATTAACTACGGCCAGACTAGGCACCATTTTAGATACTGATAATCTTGAAATCTTTGACAACTAAACAATCAAACAAATACGAAATGCACAGGATATACTCTGTACTTTTGTTATGCAAGGATCATTGGCAATAGTGATCAACTGTCATCAGGTTCAGAGGGAGAAAAAGCAAGAATATCAAGCAGAAAATCAGATGAAAATGATCTTTAAAGAGATAAGCGGGAGCATACTATGACACAAAAGTCTTGAATATGCCTCTTTAAATTACCCACAAAAGTTAAACATATAATCAGAATTATTGAAGGGTATAAAATTAGACAGTAATATAAATAAATATAATCTGTACATATCGTCAAAAATGATAAAACTTCCATTTACTGAAGTCAGATTAGATTAACAAGATCGTTGCACACAATTCACACAGATATAAAATGGGATTCATTTCAGTCGTTTCATATAATATCGAAGACTACTCCAGATGGGTAAGAATATAGAACATAAAGAATAAGGACGATAGAGTCAACGAATTAGAAATATATATATACAATTATAAATTAAACATTTGCAAGAAATCTATTAGATAAAGATGAAAAGGTTAGCTATATAAAATCACATTAAGCTACAAATTATATGGAGATTAGATTTTAAAAGGTATTACAAAAAGAAAATTGGATTAAAGTTAAAAGAATATTCAAATATTTAAAAGAAATATATAATATAATATATAAATAAATAAATCTGAAGCTTGGAGGTTTGAACTGATTCTAGCTTCTGAGATACTGATGACTCCAACAGCCAAGCATATCATAAAGCTATTCGAAGATATGATTTTGTAGCAAACTCATAAACATTTAATCATGATTTAATCAATTTGTCAATCCGAATATTTGTCAATGAGTGAGTGTGTTATATCACTTGATAATATTACTCGATAAAGGAATTAGATACATTATTGGTAAGACATACTATCCTACAATGATCTGATGCGATAATAAATCTGCCGTAGACTGCAATAAGGTAAAAGGACACCATAAATTCAAAACGTTTGATGACTCCGTAGGGGTATTAAAATAAAATATAATGCTAAGAGACGAAACAGGCATAAAACCGACGATGATTAAAAAAAATAGCGACTATATAAAAAAGTATGTGAATAAGGGTATGTTCATAGCCCGTTGGCTGCCATCTAAGCATACGTTACCGGATATGATGATAAAGCCCATTACTTTTGACCAACACAAATACTTGATAAAATACTTAATGAAGAGATCACTTCGTGATATTCGTATTTTTGTTTCGGGTAACAGAGAAAACAAAAATTAAAAAATAATTAGGAGTACATAGTACATGTATACATAGATACACGGTATGTGCTTCGGTATAAGACGTTGTATTACATGGTTATTTTACTTCTTTGCTAAGTAACAGTACAAGGCTCTTTTGTTATATTATATATATAATTACATCTGCAAAAGTTATTTGATGTTAAGTAGGCACTCCTCCGAAGTAAGCTATTGCTAAGTAATCTTTTGTCTTCATATAATCAATTACTTTAAATTTTCTAAGCTGTACTTTGTCTATAAAATAGTTAATATAATTGTCTTTATTCTTCTATTTCTTTTTATTTGCGCGTGTAGGATTTAGATTTCCGTGAGTCGGTCAATTACTGTCGACCCGGACACATATTATATTAGAACTATTTTATTTTATTTATATATTTTTTAACATAAAGTTTAATTTTTTCAATAATGTAAATTATAATACGTTTTATAAAATTATCTTTTTGTATTAGTATAAATTTGTTTGTATATTTAAAAATTCGACTTAATTGTATACAAAATTTTGAATACATTTATAATTTACTTAAAACCAGAAATTATCCATTTAAGCTGATAATATGTGTTTTCTTAAAGAATATATTATTAATTTAAATAATAAAATGAGATATGCAATTCTTTATCTGCGTTTTATCTCTCGTTCTCTCTCTCTCTCTCTCTGTCTCTTTCTCGCTATAACTCCAACTGTTATTTATTTCTCACGCCCTAAGTTGATAATCTTTCTTGTTCAGACGTTATCTGTTGTATTTTAAAATTTTTAGATTACAATCTGTGTTGCTCGAACATAATCTCTTGTTTTTGTACAATATTATTCTTATAGTATATGTACTTGCTAAAATGTTTGCTTTACATACATATATACTTTGTATTTTCAATAGCGTTTAAACCAATTTCAACTCAGTGACGCAATAATATTATTTAAATCTATAAAAAATTGTTATCTTCATCATATTTTAATACTCTGTTATTTGATTACTGCATTTTTTAGGGGCAATATCGTTCTTTGGATATGAACTTCGAGACCCATCAGTCAAAACGTCAAAAATCAAAAGGGAACAGTGATAACAGATATTAATTAATCTCTGATAAATCCTTGTGAGTTTTTTCGGTACAAGCAACTGAATTTTAATTTATCCAAAGCTTCTAAAGGTTATTTATTTTAAGTTTATATTAATAGATAATTATTAATACAATAAAACAAAATATTTGTTTAAAAATAATTAATAAACCTTTATTGTTATTACTTTCATTTGCTTTCGATAAAGTAGTCAACTATAACAAAACCAAAGGAATATTTAAAAATATAAAAATGAAAATATTAAATTATGAAAAATTAATTAGTAACTTAATTAATTTTAATATTTATACAAATAAACGAATTATACAATTGTTTAAGAAATGATTAATAATTTTATGTGAATAAAACTGAAATTATATTTTATTACAATCAGACTAATGATGATGATACTTTTAATAATTCTCCATTATTTGATGAAAATTTTGTAACCAAACCATCTGTATAACATGATTGAGTAAACTGATTCGAAATTTTCTTGAGCTAATCTACTGACTCTCCACCATCAAAACCAATTAAATTTAATTAAAGTATTGTTGCACATGATGTCAGTGGTAATTTATTACAGCGTCTCTGTAAGTTCTCCTATTCACGAGTTACTTTATAATAGACAACATAATGCAATTTAATTTTTGAATATGTTTCTGTTATGTTTTTACACGCACACGTGTAATTGATTTTCAGATCAGTCAATAGCAGCAGATCATCAGCTTACAATCGAAGGCGACACCGAAGAACGCCCGAGCAACGAAGCTCGACGACCGGCGTAGCCATATCGTGCTTCCACGAGCGAAGTCCCTCCTCCTAAGGGCAGAAAAAATCAGCTTTGCGTCAGGCCGCGATATCGTACCACTAAGTAACAGTATTAATCCAGCATCTATTTAATTACATCTGTTCACCACATTCTGGGCAGCGGCACCAGGAGGATCGCTTTGTCAGTTTGGAAAACAAGTACTTATGTTTGCAAATAAAAATAAATAGATCACTAATATTTATCATCAGGTAAGCACCATTATGAAAAATATATTTAATAAATTAACCTGATGCATCGGCATTCGAGCTGTCATATACAACTTTTAATTCATTTTTCAAACTTTCAGACTTTAAGTATATAATGGTTTATTCGATAAAATAGATGTTACCTCATAATTATGTCGATAGGAGATGATCTTGGGTGTGTGCTCTGGTTATCAAGGAACAACGGGCAAGAGGATTTGAATTAGATTATCTTGTTGCTGATATTGATGTTTACATTATAAAAACCTTCCAGGCTCTGACAAAGTCCTCTAAAAAGGGGAGGGAGGAGTTAGAGGAAAAAAGTCGAAACAAATAAAAAAAACCACGTGATTGGAAGTAAACCTATTTGGTACTGACGCCAAGGACTCAGCGGTTCCCCGTTTATTCCTATGACCTAGGTAACCCTGCTAAGACATTGTAGGTTAGCCCTATCAATGAGATAAGGATCAGCGTGTTGCGTAGCCCAACTCTCTGCCTGGCGGTAGTATATGGCAACCTTTAGGAGGCGCTATTATAACTGAGAAGCACTTAGTTGCACGCACCGGATGTATCGTCTGATGCAGCCAAAGGGTGCCTTATGGCGGTTGCTAAACTTGGATGCATTAGGTGACGCTTATAGATAAACGTGCACAGATTCACCGGTCGCATCAATATATGTCAATGTTATCATCCACATTAATCATGTGCTTAAGCTGTTCATTATAATATTCATTATATTATTTATAATTCCGCATAAAGAAGTTATTATGAAATTTAATAAAATTAATAACAATGAAGTATAAATATTTTGTCACCTGGAACATTTATAACTTAGAGCTGTATAAATCAGTTCAAAAGACTTTTCCTAGTAATTAATAAATATAATGAAGTTTTATTAATTCTAAAATTATTATTGTTTGTACGTACATATTTAGTTTGGTTTATTTAATTAAACAATGATACAGAATTTAAAAATGAAATTTAAGTTTTATCATTTATTTAAATTTAAATTTTTAAATGTTTATTTTAACTTTTTGATAATTTAGTTTCCTTTTGTTTCCTATTTTTCTTCATATTTACTTTTGCATCTTTCTTTCTTTTGAATAATTTTGTATGACTCCACCAGAATCTTCTTGTATCTGCTGTATTATTAAATAATCTACACATTTTCTCTTTCTTCGGCAGCCAGTTCTGTTCGCTCTTGTTTCGTTTCTTTTTTTACTCTGATACTTCCTTCATTTTCATAATCACAATTAACATCCATTAGGTCATAATTGCAAATCTATATTATAAATTTTAGTAGTTTTTCTCTAAAAAAATATAATGATAAAATTTTCTCTAATAAAATTCTCCATTCGAGTTTGCATCTACTTTTTATTTATTTTTTAACCTTGTTCCAATTTCCATTATCTCTTTTAAATTTTTTCTCGCATTGTAACTAAAATTGTAACCATCCTATACTTTACCAAAATTTTATTCTTCTCCTTCTATAGCTATCTTCATACTATTTTAATACCTTAACACAAAGTCATTTTATGTATTTTCTTGGATTAACGACGCAATCGCCTCATGTATCGGGTGATAGTATGGAAAACTATACCAAAACAAAATAGAAAAGGTGTCAGAATCATAAGCGAAAGGGTTTTCGGGAAAATTAGCATAACGTCCAAGGCGTTTATGGGAAAAAGAAAAACTGCTTAAGAAAATTGTAATGATATAATTAATTTTATATAAATAATAAATGCGAAAATGACAAATTTAAACGGTTTTTTTTTAAACGGAATCTCAAGGAGAAAAGTGGGGTGACAGGGAAAAGATATAAAATTCCGAATGTATGCGTTTAGGACCATGATTTTTAAATTCAGATTCAGTCTAATGTTTTGTTGGATTTAAGATTCAGATTCATTAGGTGCAGTTAGACAAAAAGCTATCGGTAATAATATTGAAAGATAAATAAATAATAAATAAAAAGTATCAAAGATTCATCTTTATTTCATCTTTCATCATTCACTGTATTTAATAAGTAATGCTTCGTATTTTATCTATCTTCATAACTTTTCCAACTTTAGATTTTTGCTTCATACAATAACACATTTTTTATAAACTCATCAAATAACTTATCTTTCAATTTTAAGTTTTTCTAAGTCATCACTTCATAATATTACATACTCTTTCAATAACCAAATTACAAACTCCTAAGCACTCTCCTACACAAAATTTTTATATCTCGTTAATATTTTAGCTTCCCTATAGAATTTTTTCACTTTTAGCGTGTGTGATAATACTTTTATAGTTTTTTTTAGACTTCGCAGATTTTACATGTGCGATATCCCATGTAAAACAGAATTATTTCTGCAACAATTTTTTATTTCTATCGCTAACAGTACTTTTATTCCAATGCAGTAGATAACTTTAAATAAATTATTAACTTCTTTTTAATTTCTAAAACATAAATTTTTGTTACGAATAACATTAACATATATTATGGCTCACAACATGTGAATTTCTAAGCACTACGAATGAGACAATATAATGACAATTCTAAGAAAATGAATCAAAGTATAGCATTGATATCGGACATAGAATGATAAATATACCTGTATTTTCTGAATTGTAAAAAAGTATGAAAATACTCGATTAGTAAACAAAAATTTTATATTTGGATTATTTTCATTTTTTTAAAATCATGAAGTTTAAAATTTAGATTAAAATAATTCAAAAATTTATTTTTGTTTAAAAGTAGCATTTTTACATTTTGAAAAATAGTATAAATAATTTCTTATTAACAGAATTTTTATTTTTTTAATAACATTTTTAAAATACAAATTTAAAAAAATAATTTTTACCTTTTTTCAAAAAAATACATGACATTTTTAATTAATTCACGTGCTTTATTGAACTATATCATCTTTCATTACAACTTTATTGTTACATTATATGTACTATAATAATATATACTTATACAAATAATACCATTTTACTTTATTATATCATGCCTTTACACTTATATAAGATTAATATGTTTTTAATATATATCTGTATACTATATAAATTTTGTCGATGCTATTATTTAAAAACTTACATTTTATACATCAATTTGATAATTTTTATGTAATTCTGGTTTGATGTTATAAATTAAATCTAAAATTTTTAACATTACCTGAAAAATTATTAATTTGTTATTCATGTTATTAAATTGTTTAGATAATTCTTTAAATAACCACGTATAATGCATATAAAAAAATATTTGATATAATTATTTCAGTGAAATACATACATTAATTATATTCTATATTAATATTCACTTTTGTGTTTGTTGTTTAAAAAAAAATTTAGACAATGTTTTAGATGATAATGTAAAAAAATTTTATATATTTTCAATTAGATCTCTTACTTTTACATATTAGTAATTTGAAAAATTATATAAAAGACCAAAAAGTCTCTTAAAAATTTTGGGAATTATTTCAATATAATAGAGTATAGGGTGTTGTAAAAAATAATAAAAGATAAGGAAAACTTATTTAACAAAATAACTATATTTTAAGCTCGATTCGCTAATCGAGAAACAAGCTAAGATTAACTTGTCTCCCGCTTCAGCATTATTCACTTCTTATTTTTAATGACTAGTCATGTATTTCTCTACATCACATTATATTTGATAAGCCTTCCGTATACAAAATGCTTACAGTTTAGACTTCTTAATTATTAATTTGTCCTGGTTAAATTTAAACAAATACATTTATTTATATGTGATAAATTTTTTCTTACATTTTGGTTTCATAATCTCACACTAGTCGTGACAATAATTATTATCTAATATTTCTATCGTTATTTAGTCATGTATAACGTACAAGCATAAATCTTTTTTTTTGAAATCATGACTAACTGCTTTTCACCGTTTTTCGTTTTTGTATTTTTTTGCAATTTCTCATTATAATCATTATTACCTTCATTTATAATCTTCTTAATTACCTTCAATTATTTTTTTAGCTTGTACTCCTCAAGCATTTGTATTTTTTATCGGATAAATTGGGTTTTGCCTATTTTTATAACATTATATATACTTAATTTGTTGAATTTTATTCATTTAATTCAATTTACTTAAATATTTTTCATCAAATTGTTTTTTTTTTAATTTTCAATCGATATTGATTTTTGGATCAAAAAAATTTCTTTAATAAAATGAAAATTTTATTTATTTAATAATTCCTTGTTGTTGTTGAAGATATATGCAACCTGTTTAGTAATGTCCATTTTTCTCAAATTAATGTAGTTAAAGCGCTTTACTATTTCACCTTGTATTTTTTATTGTTCTCCTTGCTAATAAATAAATATTTTGTTTTTAGAAAGAAATATTTTCAAATTTTCAATTTTTTCGTTACATATTGGAACTGCATTAATCTTACAACAGCTGGATACTCTTTCTTTCCTTACTTTCTGCACATAACTACAATATCTTTTTGCACAGCCATCTGTCGTAGAGCAGTGGTTATTTCTTGCAAGTAATGTCTCCCTTGTATTTAGTTGTTAGGCATATGACTTACGGCCGTATATAGTACTGAATATATATTCTTTTGCAAAGAATAAAATCAAAAGGGAGTCAGAGATTTTACTATATCATAGCACAGTGTATATATTGTCAACTGCACTATTTTTACCAACATAAGAGTAGTATTTAGAAACATTTTCAACAAATAGAATTCTGTTGAATTAATGAGACAGTTAAGATGACTTAGTAAAAAAAGAAAACTAATAATAGCTTTAAAGAACATATAGTAATTAAAAATGGGTAAAAATACACTTTTTACCCACAAAAATGTAATTTTTTAAAAAATTTTAATTTAAGTTTTGAAACTTTTTCTGGTATTGGTATAAAGTTGCAATTAAATTCTAAAACGTGGTTATTAAAGAAATTAATATATTGATATATTTAAGAAAATAAACTTACTGCATCTTTATGGGTAGCTACTTGATTATTCATTTCTTCAATTTTTACTCGAGTATCAGCATCAATTCGAGCAGCAACATCTTCTTTTGAACCCATGTGCTAAAATGATTAAATATGTAAATTATAATTTATAATTATAAATACCTTCAAAGAAAAGTACGAAAAACAAAAATGAACTACAAAAATTGTGTCTCCCATCTGACTTAAATTTTGATTTGAATTTCAGATGTCACGGGTATGTTCAAAATGCTTGTGTTTATACGAGAATTGTTAATCTTTTAATCAGTGAGTTATTTGAGATATTTTTTTATATAAATATATGTATGTATGCTTAAGTTTAAATTAATCTAATAAATCAATATAAGTTTTATGTAGGTTATTTGTAAGTTACTCGATTACAGTATTCATTGAAAATATAAGCACAAAATATACGAATATTTTGTAATAATTATCAAAAAAAGATTACATTTTCTAAATAAATTATCTTCATTATTTCAAAATCAATGATCAATACATCTTATACAGTGAATAATCTTTACAAAAATCATTACAGTGACCCACTTATATGTTTTTGATAATTTCAAATTATATAAATTGGTTACTCGTGTTAGAAATATTCAAATTATCTTTTTATCAAAAGATAAAATAAAACCTAAATCATATAATTTTTATTCATTTACAAACTATAATCAGTATTGGTTTAAAAAATTATAAAATTTTGTATATACATAAATGTAATTAAAACAATAGATAAAATATAAGATTGAAATTGATAATCGTGCATCTTGTTTCATAATAGGTTGCTGAAATGAATTTAATATTCTGTCTTTTCACATAAAATTTATTACTCATGTAAATAATTCAAATTATAGATTATATCATATTAGCAAATGCAAATTTGTCTTGTTTTTATTTATATAACACTATTCTACATTTAAATATAATAATCATTTACCTAAGCACACATAAAACTAAAAGAGAAAAATTAATATTTATAATAAGATAGAAATTAGCATATTTTCTACAACTAACATTAAATATTTGATATAAAGTATAAATAAATATTGCTAGATATTGATGAATTTAACAGATGCATAAATTAAAATAAAATAGAAGCCAAAAATTTTGTAAGAAATTTTTTGTAATATATTTTTTTGAGTAACATTAAATGTAATTAAGTAGAAGAATAATACAAATGATGATACGAAAGATATAAATAATCGAACTAATATTATAGAAGATTTATTAAAACAAAGAGAGAAGAAAGCAGCAGAATGAAAGGGAGGTATCACAGTATAACAATAAAATGAGTAAATAAATTAAAAAATATCTAAAATAGATAAAAAAGTATATATATATAATATATTTATTTTGTATAAACATGCAAAAAAAGTTTAATATCGAGCAATATGAATATAAATAAAATGTGTAGTTAAAAAGAATAAATGTACAGAGATGTAAATAACAATAGATAAATTGTTTGTAAATAAACAAATAATAATAATAATAATAATTTTAAGTGTGTCAATTAATTTTGAAATCAATAAGAATATTAAAAAAATTCAAATAAAAAATATTGCAAATTGCTTTGTAAAATTGATATGGTATATTTATAAACGATGGCATATTTTTTGTCTATTAGATAAAAACCAATAATATTTCATATTTAACTTGAATTTTTTTACGTTTACAAATATATAAAAAAAGACTTTAACTGCAGAAATTGTAATCGTAAATTTTAAGTTTTTTATAAATATAATATATAATGTATTTCAATATTAATATTAAATTGAAAAAATAACCTTTGCTTCAAATTCACGGAACTGTTTTTCACGTTCTTGCCTATACTTTTCAATTTCATCTTGTGCTTCTTCCTTTGCCTGCTTTAACCTACGAGCTTTTCCTAAAATTATAATATTAAATTTATTTATTAATGTATTTTAAAGAATTTGTCTACAAAATTTGTTACTTAAAATATTAAGATTACATGTAAACTTTGTTTATTAATGTTTTTCTTAATAAATATTAAGAAAATAAGAATTAAAAAATAGTATATAAAAAACCAATTAACAACAAAAGTATTTAATAACAAATATTATACTATTACAAATTACTTAATTAATGTAATGGCACATGGTATCTATCAAGTCGAATTTGATTTAGCGCAGTAAATTATAAGATTATAACTAAATATAATATTTAAAAATAATTTTGATACCATTAATATACCATAATCAGTATTTAATAAATGATAAAAATATTGTTTAAGACTGAAAAATGATATTGGTTCTTGTAATACGCCAGTAAGAAAAACATGGAAAACACTAATGCCACTGTAATTATTACTTTTAAAACATTATTAATAAGTAAAACAAATAATCACATGTTATTTATATAAATTACTTTTATTAATATTTTGAAGTATCAGTTAAATTCTAGTGACTTGCCATTAATCAGAATAATATAAAATTAATTAATCATAGTTTTTAAGGAAATACAATACTTCAACCACCTTATTAAATTAATTAATGTTAAAATTATTATTGAATAGTATTGCTTTTTCTGAAGTATTTGAATATTTAATATAACTTATATTTAACTAATAAAATTTGAGTTATAATATAATATAACTAATATAAAAACAATATTTAAATAATTCAATATTTACAAATATTTATAATTATTTAAAAAAAGAAAAATTCTATGTATTAAATGATTATTTATCATTATAAAGTTCTAAATAATTAAAAAATTACAAGAACTAACTTAATATAAGAAAGTGATATGTTAAATTAATCCCAAGGAACTTATCAATAATATAAATAATATTTTTTATATATGCAAATCATATTAATATTTAAAAACAAAATCTATAATATAATACACGAAAAATTTATCGATAAAATGCACATTGTGAATTTTTAAATACAAACATTAACAAAGAAGAAAAGATATTATTAACTTAATATTAATTAAGTAATAATCACTTTTAAATATAATTAAGTAATTTTTTATTTTACTTATTAAAAATTATTAATTTGAAATATACAATTAAAATATTTTGTTTTCAATAAAGCATATTTTTCAGAAATATTTATAGAATTATGCCTTAATAACAATATAAATTAAACATAGAAAAGATAAAAATATACAAATACTATATTGTTTTATTAAATACAATAATGTGAATTCAAAGGAAACAAAACTTACTTTTACGAGCATCAGAAACTTTTTCTGCAGCTCGTTTTTCAGCAGCAAGAAGCTGTTGGATTCCTTGAGTTTGGCTAGCCATTTTTTCGTTTCTGGTAGAGCTAAGTTCTTAAAATTGATGAAAAATAAATGAATTATTTTAATAACATTAAATATAATTTTCAAAGTTTTTTTATATAAAACTTAATAAACTTAATAAATTTAAATATAATATTGAAGAATAAAAACGAAAATAAAAATATTTTATTTCTTTTGAATAAGAAATTCTTATTGTCTACAAAAACAAATTATTAAATTTACTTGTTCGTAAATATATTCTAATAAAAACTAATGACATTTAATAAATCAACTTTTATTATTAAATTCAATTTTAATATCAAATTAGTTATATAAATAAATAGAATAAAAATAAACTATTGATTATCATACTTAGCCTTAATTATAGGAGTGCCAATAATCACGTGTTACAATAATTTTTCATAATACTGTACGAATTACACAACATTAGAATAGAAAGGTAATATATATATATATATATAATATATAAATAATATTAAAAGATAACTAATCAGCACATAAATAATGAAATGCTCGTCAACAATATAATATAAATAATAGTATGTTATTTTGTTTCGTTATTTTAACAAATTATAAGTTACGAATTTAATTTGATACTAGATATATAGTTTTTGTATATTATTTAATGTTTATAAATTATAATTTAGATATATGTAAAAGCTTTCATGTGGTTTTCAATTATCAAATTTATTATACGAATTAATTATATATATTTTTTAATTAGAAACACATTGTAAAATTCGCATGCGCAATATAAGAAAGTTTATCACATTTAGTTTACAAAATATAGAGATAAATTATGTACATTACACATCAAAGTTTTTTAAATGTTATTTTAATAAGATGTTTTGAATAATTCATTAATTATAGTAAAACAACCGTTTGTATGCTATAATTAATATAATACAAATAATGCATAATTTAGAAATTTATTCTTTAGAAAATATGAGAACAAATTGTACAAGTTTCATTTTAGTTAAGATCTTTTATTAAGATCATTGTTACTATTATTTATTAAGTAAAATTTAAATTAAAAATAAAATATAAATCTTACTTTTTTCATTATATTATATCAAAGAACTTTGTAAATTATATGATGTATACATGATATATTAATTTAGTCGCAAGCTTGTCTTATAGTGCATTACGTAATATATTCAAAAATATAATTAAAAGATTGAGTACTAATTGAATATTTTACCTGATACAAAAGTTTTATTGAAATCATGTTTTGCTTTAAATGTGAAAAATATCTGTTTCTCTTATCTATTTCTATGCTTCTCAAAACTGACAAAATTTTTTTAATTTATGTTTACGTCTTACTAGTTGTTCGTAAAATACGAAACAAAATTTTTGTCTTTATATTCTTGGAATTACTGGTGATGGAGAGTCGCTGGATTAGAAGATGAAATTCTAGACAAACATTAACCGATTATGAGAGCATACGAAGAGATTGTATATCTGTAAGTTTGCTTTGATCAAAATAAGCATCTAAATAAAGAGCCATGCATGCGAAACTTCAGTACAAGAAATCTGATGTAGTGATAATGATTATCATAAAAAAATATAAAAAATTAATAAACAAGTGTTGCGATTATTTTTCCACAGATATGAGCAAACTGGAAAGATAAATGTAACCAATATGAATATTGTGTTGAAAAGCAATAAATTGATTTGTAATTGGCTTAATCACTTATTGTAAGATTGGTAAAAATGTCACGACGAATATATAAAAGTTAAAGGAGAAATGTCTCCAATTTATATTCGTTACATGTGAGTTCAATCCTTTTGATTTATAAGAAATTTAGGCAAGTTACTTACCGAAGAAACTTATTGATTGCTTAACATAATCATGAATATGGATTAAATCACACAATCATTAAAGAACAATTAAATATTCTATAAGATACGACTAGATGCATCATTAGGTTTATTTTAAAAATGAAAATATACAATAATTAAAACTATATAGTGTCAGTAGCCGACGAAATAGTTTTGACTAGTAAACGCGTCAAAATTTTTCGCACAATTTATGTCAAGTTATATGACTATTAAACTTACAGATGGTTAATTTTTATTTGATTATATCAATAAAATCATTATATATATCTTATTATAATTTAATTATAATCATTATAATATAAATCTAAGCCAGCTACGGAAATCGAGTTTCATATAATACGAAATATCTGGGATATTTCAAAACCGGTAAAAAATGGGCATCTGAAACGGGTTGCGCATTTCAAATGACAAAATATGATCGAGAAAACTGCTATTCTTACGAAGTGAAAATATTGATGGCAATTACTATAAGTCTTTATAAGTTTTAAAAACCTTTAACAGTGTTAAATTAAAAATTATAGAACACTTTGCGTTATGTTTACAAAATAAAACTTTCCACGTGTCGGTGCTACTAATGGATCTCACTGTAATATATATTATAGTTTTTGGTTCAACTGAAAGTTGGACGTAGACACTTACATAAAATCTTGTCTGGAGAATTTTGAATTACTATTACAAATATTTTTTTTCGATAAAGGAAGAAAATAGAGGAATGAAGAAAGAAAATGATATAAAAATTCTCTGAAAGGTTGACTCATATTGTGAACGGTTACGCAAAAGTACAAATTAGATTTGAAAAGGAAAAATTGAGGAGGATCTACGAACAGAAGCTCTGCGGGTAGAAAGATCTGGAGAGGGTTAAATTAAGAGAGTTAATAAGTTATATAAATATAAAAAATATATAAATATAAATTAAGTTGAGTTTGAATGCTTCTAAATTGAAAAATAGAGGTTGGAGATCAGTTATACTGCATTTTTTTATGACTGGAGAGAGTCTAATTTTTTCAGGATCTGAGTATTTCTCACGATATATGGGTGAAAAAAAAGAAACAAAAAATTTATGAAGGTACCCTGAAATCTTGCAACAGTAGAAAGAGATGTTATCCTCTAAACGAAAAAGACTTAAAGTTCTAAGTTCAACGTTAGGAGATATGTCTAATATTATTGTTATTTTCATAAAATAGATGAAAGAGAATAATACTTGGCTCGAATCGATTCGGTAAAGATTAAGCCTTCATTACATCTATGTTAAGACTAATGGCGTATGATGATCGAGAGATTTCATGACTTTCAACGCAAAGCATAGGTACTGTTTACCTTCCTAAATATAATTTGGAAAATATCATTCTTCGTGTATTTTTAGATCAATTAAGGAGAAATTTAATGTTACACTATTTTGTTATGAAAAAAAAATATTTTTGTCAGCGCTATTTAAAAAATTATGTTGGTGTATAAGATTTATAAATTTTTGAGGAGAGTAGATCAACTCTGTGTACGATGGACTAGGATTTGTTGGAACTTGAAAGTACTTGTTTAATAAAAGGTGTTATATTGAAATAACAGGATTTATTTTTTCTTGAAGCTATTCCAGATTCTCCTCTGTTTGATATATTGTAATTGATCACGGTTGGGATTATTTTTGACGAATTAGTTTTCTGGAAAATTGGAAGATTTAGATTTTAATCTTGTAAGAACATTTTTTTAATTAAATAACATAATTATAATTATAATAATAACATAAATTATATAACATAATTAATAACTATTTTACAACCTTTTATAATACGTAAATTCGTATTATGCGTTGCATGCATAGAAATATATTGTGGGTATTATGTATAGAAATATCGTGTTATTAATTTGTAAATATAATAAGCACAGTTAACGTACTTTGTATAGTAAGATAAAAATACATCTTTAGGGGTCAAAGTTCGCTAAGTCTTTCACTATTTACTTTGTCACTTTTGTCCTCTTGTAATTCAAAGTGTACTGATCTTGTGTTAATTACTATGAACATTAACTCAGAGAATTTTTGAATATTATATAAAAATTAATAAATAAAAAAATATTTTATTATTTATCATTTATTATTAAGTATTATGTATTATGTAATAAGTTATGTATGTTATTATTTTTTAAAAACTGATTAAATTTTTATGCAATTAAAATATTTATTAATAGTTCACAATTAAAAAATAAGATATAAAATAAATAAAGTATAGATGATTATTTTTGCAGTAGCTATTGACATCTGATAGTATATTTATACAAATGTTTGTTTAAATGTTTATGAATTAATATACGAAATTTATTTTGTTATATTAAACTAAATAATAAGCTACTAATTTTTTTGCTTCAAATCAAATTTTCGAAAATTAAAAATTTTGTGCTTTCAAAATCTAATTTATAAAATAGCAGCTTAATATTCGCTAATTATCATGTATGCGCACGCTGATATTAAATTAATATTGGTGAGATAAGATAAGAAGCACGTATAGTTTTTAGCTCATATGGTCTTGTTTTACTATTTTTATTTAATAAAAAATAGTACGTATTCAATAATTATTTATTATAAAACTTTATTGTAATTATATTTTATAGAGCGTATAAATTAGAAGTTTTTCTTTAGAAATAATTCGATATTTTATTTTAACAATAAACATAATAATAATATATTTCTTCTACAATAATTCTATGATAATGTTTTTATAATTTTTTTATAATTTATCTTTAATTTGGTATTTAATATTTAATTATGAAATAATTTGTTATATTATAAATTATTTAAAGTTTATATTAATTGACCAATGCCATTGTAGTTCAGTGCGCAGTTGCATAAATCTCGTTTATCTGCAAGCATTATAAAAGTAGTCAATAATGCTTTTAAAATGAACGAAACGGAATTCCGGTGCAACCAAGGATGAAAGTTAAAGCATAATGTTTATTCAAGACAAATTCAAAGTGGAGGCTTGAGAACAACGAAAATATGGAGCAGACAAAGACGCAGTTGACCTCACGGTTGCTACTTTCATCTTGCATTGAAAATAAAGATGACTTGGAAGAGGTAAGCATGACAGGGATACGTAGTAAGTGAATGAAAATTCAACATAAACATTTGGATAGGTGTTTGTAGATATTAGCGTAAAGCTGTGATTTCAATTGCCACAATGTTTAGCTCTGAAGATCGATGGGGTTACGCACTGTACATTGATCGCCGCCAATTTTTAAATTATGCAAAATTGATGGATGGTTAATTTCGTTGCAGAAATTTGATCGCTGCTACGTCGTGTTGCAAAATTTAATCGTTGGACTATCAGAAAAAGAGGTTCATGACAGTCTTAATAATGCAGTTTGCAAAGATAAAACCCATGAGGAAGTTTGCCTTGGACTATTAGTGGTTATTTTGACAGAACCCAAGGAGGCAACCAAAACTTACAGAGATCTAACTCTTGTTACTCGGGATGGTTTGGCAATTGTCTTAGCTCATCTTAACCAGATGGTACTTGAAAGATATTTAAAGTTAAATGATGTTGCCAGGAGTCAACTTCTTTGGCTATTGCGTGAAATGATTAGGACAAGTGTTGCTAATGTAGATAATCTTTGTTTGAGTTTGTTAAGACATGCTGCTGGTGGGGACATCTCTCAACGTAACCTCTTCCTTATAGATGCACTTCTGGATATATTTCAAGAAAATCGATCTTGGCTAGACAAATTTCCATTTTTAGTAGCATCTGTAGTCTATACATATCTTCGATTAATAGAGGATCATAGCGCAGTTCATTTGTCAACTCTTAGACAAAGAGAAGTTACATTTATGGTTCTATTGATACGGGAAAGAATCATGGATTGTCTAGTAATAGGAAGGTGAGTCCACTTTCAAATAGTATGATGTAATTGATTAAAAAAGTTTTATCAAACTATAACTATCTTATAGAGATCTGGTTCGATTATTACAAAACGTTGCACGGATACCAGAATTTGAAATGCTTTGGAAAGATATACTTTTAAATCCAAAGTGTTTGAATCCAAATTTTACTGGAGTTTTACAACTACTACAAACAGCGAACTTCAAGAAGATTTTTACAGTCAAGATTAACACCAGAAATGGAGCGAAAACTTGTGTTTTTAACAAGTCAAGTACGATTTGGAAATCACAAACGTTATCAAGAATGGTTTCAAAGACAATATCTTGCAACACCAGAATCACAAACTTTAAGATGTGACTTAATAAGATTTATTGTTGGCGTGATTCATCCTACAAATGAGTTGCTTTGTTCTGATATAATACCAAGATGGGCTGTAATAGGATGGCTTTTTACAACTTGTACTTTACCAGTAGCTGCAAGTAATGCAAAATTGGCTCTTTTCTATGATTGGCTTTTTTTTGAGTCAGATAAGGATAACATAATGAATATAGAGCCTGCCATTTTGGTTATGCATAATTCAATGAGATCACATCCAGCTGTTACTGCTACACTTTTAGATTTTCTATGCAGAGTAAGTTTTAAATTATTAAAAAAATGTTTTTGTACTTTCAGAATAATAATGGAGGTTTGCTTTTTAGATTATTCCTAATTTTTATCCAGTTTTAGAGGATAAAGTAAGAAATGGTATATTTTCTTCTCTCCGTCAGATACTAGAAAAACGTGTTTTACCAAGTTTATATCCTTTATTTGATAGCCCAAAATTGGATAGAGAACTGAGAACAAAAATAAGAGAAACATTTAAGGAATTTTGCTTACCACCCAATATTGATGCTGGTTAGTAATTCAGTAAAATTTGTACATTATTATTATTGTTGTTTTAGTAATTAGAATAAATATTACAAACAGAAAATTTAAAAGACAGAACTATTTAGAAAATATAAATGATTAAAATTATTTATGCAATAAATAAATTCTATAAATATAAAACATTATATGTTGAATGACAAGCTTTCTTGTTGCTTAGAATATAATTTATAAAAATTCAAAAAATCAAAATATAGTTATTGTCTTAATAGTAACATTTTTAATAGGATAAAATATAATATTTTAAAATAAGATTAATTCATGAAATTAATTTATTTTTAATATCCATAATTTTTTGTTGTATAAAACATTAAAAAATTTTTATTTGAATTCTGTATTGTATTTCATTTTAATTTAAGGAATATGAATACTTACAAAAAAATAAAATAAAATTATATTTTACCTATTATAATTTTTCTTCTCTATACTGGTTCAAACAATCATGTATAAAATAATTCTTTTTTTTTTTAATAAACTCTTGTATGTAGGTTAAATAGTATTCAACAATTTAATTCAATGATTTTGTTATGACAGTAATTTTTAAAGCGACAATAGCTTTAAATTTTTGTTACTTATATTTATAGTATAGATTGACAACTTTTAATTTGATGTTAAAAATATACATAAATCAGAATTTTGTACAACTTTAAATAAAATTTTTTATATGAATTGTTACAGAATGATCAGTGTTTATATAAAAATATTAAATTTTGTTTACATACAAAACTTTCTTATAAAATTGATCGACTTATAATAGTTTTTGAATAAATTACATCACATATTCGTGACTTACAGTTTTTTAAAGTATGATTTTATATATTTAATTTTCGGTTTTTTAATTTGATGATTTACAGTTTTTTATAGTAAAATTTTATTATATTTAATTTCTGGCTTTTTAATTTGTTCTTCATTCTAGCATTCGAATTTTTTTACAAAATGAAAAATTACATTTTTATGAATATAATTTTTATGTAATAGCTTTTTTATGATATAAAATAAGTTTTAAAGTGTTTTAACTGAATATGAGTAAATATTTTTTGGCATTATATTTTTTATATAAAAAAAAGTGTAAAACATATTCTAAAGATTTTTTTCCTTTTAAAATAGTTTTGTTACTGTTCTTTACACATTTACTAATACGATTAATTTTTTTACTATGACATTAAAGCATTAAGTTTTTGAAAATATAATACAAATAAAAAATAATATTGTGTATGTTTTTAAAGAATATTTAATATTTTTTAATCAGATCTAATTCGAGTATGATTTTAACGATTAAATTTAAACATTCAAAATTAATACGAATCAAATATATTTTAATATAAAAATTAATTTATTTACAATGTTAAATATTGAATTATCATAAAAATTATAAATAAAATTTGTTTTATTTATTTAAATTATAGAAAATAAAATATAATTAATTAATACCTGATGTATAAAATACAGTTTGGTCTGAAAATAATTTTCTATTATTTCGTGTTAAATCACGACGAACTTTTTTCTAGACAAGAAAACATCAATTTTACTAGGGTGTATTAGTGCGCTCTATCAAATAACAAATCAAGCTTATTATTAGATATTTTTGAACTATTTATGTTCATTAAATTTTTTTATTATAATTTCATTCTTTATATTTTACATAAAGAATTTTATATATTTTATATTTTATAAATTTCAAAAATTTAGTTATACGTTTAGTAATAATAACTTGTACGTTATATTTACAATATAATATAATTCGTTATATTAATATGTATTATATTAATCAATACAATATAATTCGTTATATTTTTTATTATATTTATGTTTTTATTTTTTTTTATATTATACAAATTTTATTATTTTTCCAAATTTAAATTATACTCAGACTATAATTTACTTCAGAATTAATTGTTAGTTATTAATATTATTATTAATACATTGGGTTTATAATTACAGTATTCGTCAAAACCACATTTATTTTGTGATTAATTTTATCTATTGCACTATATTAATACAAATATTAATTACTAATTTTAGGTAATTTCAAATAGTAAAATCTATCGTTAAATTATATCTGTATTTAATTTAAGAATAAAAATTATTGAAGCAACATCATTAAAATTCTTTTTTACGCTACTCAACAAGAAAAAATATGTAAAGCTATAAATATTTATAAAAAAAAGCTGAATTAGATGATATTGATATTTTTATGTAAAAAGGCACGTTTTTTCCTAATTATAGATTTTTTATTATTTCAAATTTTCAGAATCAGTAGCAAGAAATTGATTTAAAAATTCAATTAAAACTAATTCTTCAGAATTCTAAAATCATTTTTTTGTAAGTTAAAGAAGATCTAATTAAAAAAATAAAAGCTTCGAAAATATTATAAAAAGCTTTAAAAACATTAATTCTTATTTGCGTGCAACTGATTTGTATTTAAACCTATTTTGATCCTCTTTTATTTTGGAGTTTGTCTCTTACACGGACATTGGAACTATAATGATTATATCTTCACGATACCAAACTTAGTTTTCATTTTTACGTTTCCATTTACATTAATTTTCTTTTCTTTTTTGCATTAGCCCCTCGTATAACTGCGGATCTGGATCATATAAGTTATTATCAAAACTCATTCTAATTTCACGATTTTTAATATTTTTTATACTCGAATATCGACCAAGAAATTAAAAAAAAATATATTTTATAATTTAGTATGATATTGCAGCAACTTATTTTATTATAAAGATTATAAACTTATTCGTTTATAAGTCATAATGTTATACAAATTTTTAGATGTTTATATTCTATGTGATAATTTTTCTTTATTTCTTTGATTATTGCAAATTGTTTTTAATTAAGTAATACATATTTTTAAGGTTAAAATTAAAAAGTTAAAATAAAGCGTTAAGTTGAAAAAAATTGAAAGATTCAAGCATATATATCAGTGTTAGAAAGATTACCATTAATGATATTTATTATATAAATTATTGACTTAATTTTAAAAAAAAGAGTTTCTAATTTTTATAATTATTATTAATGCATAGAACGTTTATAGTTTTTTGTCGGAATAATTTTAAATTTAAAAACCATAATGTTGATTAAAGACTGTATACTCTTTACAACGACAAATATTTTCTCTGTTCTTTTCAAACAAATACTTACATAAAATTAATTGTTTCATATAGATGATTATTTCTTTTTTGGGCTTTAAGACCAATCATTAAATTAAAATTTTACAAGAATTTACGCGAGAATAACACTTCAAAATTTTTGATATATTACTCTGAATATTTAAATATTAATTTTTATGAGAATGAATTTGACACTTTTTTAGAGATATATATATATATATAAGTTCTCAGGCACAAGATATTAACTCATTCAAGAGGGTCTTTTTTCCTTTTTTTTTTTTAAAGTAACCTACAAAAATTAGCACCCAAAATTATAAGACTAAATTTAATTCATAAGCTATTATTATACGAGGTAAACGATTGTGTATAGTGAGAGAAATAAAAAAAAATTAAAAATAATTTTTAAACGATTCTTTGCATTAAGCAGAGTGGTAGAACATAAAATTTTGATTTATAATCTCTGACATACTTATAGTATTAGGTATGAGAATAAATTTCTGCCCTTTTCTAATAGGTGTCACGAGAATTTATTCTCGTGTTTGATACAACAATTTTACGTATATTTTCAAGCCATATGCACAATCACAGTTCGTAGAAATTATATTTATTTCAATAACTCATAGTTTTTCCTATATTACACATTTTAATAGTCGTCTTTGTTTAATGTAGAAACGTTAATGTAGAGTGAATAGATTGTTTAATTGTAATCTTTCTTTAATAATAATTTTAATCCATTAAAGTTAAAGTTATATTGTTTACAATCTGATCAAATCACATAATATTATTTAATACATTTTACAATTTTTCATGTAAATGTTAATTTTTCTTTTATATTACATTTAGAATTAAAATTTAAATTTCTTAAGTATGATAAAAAAAATTGATTTTTTAAACTATTATCAACAAGTAGTTATAATCCATAAATAAGTGATAAATAGACATCATAAAAAAATTATGTAAGTATAAAGTAATTTTATTTGTTTCGAGTTTAAACCATGATGAATTTTACTTATACCGTATTAAATTAAAAAGATATTTACTTTTATACAGACCCAAATCTAAAAATTAATTATTTTGTACAATATACCTTTTTAAGGTGTTACAACTTTTGTTTTTCTTTCTTATTACAAAACATGTAGAAATATGATCTTTAAAATTTCATAGTATGGAAAAAACATATACGGACATAAAGTCGAGTACTTTCTATGTACCATCTCTATATTTCTAAAGTATTTAAAATATTGTAATTTTCAATTGTAAATTTAAATATTATAAATTGTATTGAACTTTTACAAAATATTATTTTTAAATTAAAATTATTACAAAAATATAAAGCTAGCATATTTTTAATTAATTATTATTGGTATTAAAAACAAAGTTACCATAATTTTGTTAAATTTATAAATTATTTTCTTGATTAGATCAAAGTGAACAATTTTATTTTCGATTTTATACAAAATGTATTTTTTTGTTTATATAATTTAATTATATGTACTTAAATCTAAAATTTAATTAAAAAAATTACAGATTATTAAAAGTACTATCCTCTAAAAAAGTGCATTTATAACTTGAATTTAATGATTTCATTTTTCCCTTATTGGAGTATACTTATTCGAAATGGTTTTATATCTAATAACACATAATAGAATACACTTCATTAGAAATATATGCTTTATTTTGTTTTTAATATACTTGACTAAAAACGTTATTAAAAAATGGGGAAATTCCTTTTAATTATTTTGTTATACATTATTATTATATATATATATTATTCTTTTCATCGTTATATTATACAGGTATTTAGTATGGTATAAATCTTATCTTTCGATGGAGTTCTTAATGAACTAAGGAATACAAATTTCTTTTAATACGGAAAATATAATTTATTATTTTATTACAATTTTTACGGGATTCCCTTGCAATAACACTATAATAATGCAATACACGAAGAAAGCAATAAATATTACCAACTCATAGACTAAATGTGAATAAAAGAAATATAATATAATTTAATACATTACGAAATATAATATAGCAATAAAAATGTGTGTATATGAGAGAGAGAGAGAGAGAGAGAGAGAGAGAGAGAGAATTTAGGAAATATAATCCGAAGATGGTACTTATTAATACACACACATTAGATGACGATAAGATTTAGTCTAATGTTATTTGCTGTTTGTCGTTCTAGGATTCAATATTCAGTTAGGAATAAGACAAATAATCTTTCTTTATAACTTAAAAATTCAAAGAATGATAAAGCTCATATTTTTAATTGCGTTATGTATTCCTTCACAAAATATTAGGATTTTTTTTGCAAAGTTTCACGAACTGTATTTAAATTGGATATAAAAGGAATTTTTTTGTTTGCATATAGGTGAACGCCTTCTCTCTTTCTGTCTCTCTTTTTATTTTATAATAGATAAATATAATAAAATGCTGAGTAGAAAGATATAACGATTTCGTTAACTTGTTATTTTATATTTATCAATGTTCTAGTATTTTTCGGTTTAATTTTCTAATATTTGATCATTATTATTCTAATCTTCATCAACTATTATTATCGTTTAAAAAATAATTTTTACAGTTTATTCATTTTAAAAATATGAAAAATAAATTTTTTACTTTTGAAATTGAATGTTTTCAAAACATAAAACAAATTTAAATTGAAAAAACCACGTTTTTAAAATTGAAATCATATTTCAGGTGTTATTATTTTGTATCCCGTAACTTACTTATACTATAATATAAAACTTTATTTATGAAAAAAATTTCTTTTAACTATTATTACTTTCAAAAAAATCGATGAATTTAAATGTTGTAGTTTATTATACATCTATATATTTTTTTATCTTCTATATTGTCCAATTCAACTCGCCACTAACTGAATTTTCCATTGCTATATATATATAATTTATGAATTATTATTTAGAAGCTATTAAAGTTTTTTTATCTTAAATATATGTTTCAAAATTAATTTCTTTTTTAAAAAAATAAAATTGAAATATATTTAGGTAAAATAGACGAATTAAATAAAGAATTGAATACTGAAATTACATTTGATAATGTTGATCACTCTTCAATGGGAATTCATCACTTGGATCAAGAAGTAGAACCTGTATTTAGTGATGAAGAAGAAGATATGTCTTTAAGGTAAATTTAAGATTATTAAAAAATAAAATACGTATTAAGAGTAAATTTATTGGATAATATTAATTACTACTATTGTTATAGATTACCAAAAAAATTTAAAAATATTGAAGAGGAAGAGGTATTATTAACAACAATGAAGACGAAAAATAAAAAAAATGTACGTTTTATAAAAAAGGATACATCATCGTTTTATACAATTTTAGAACCAGAAGAATTAAGAACAGTCGTAGAAAATCTTCATTTTGAATTAGATAATGAAACAAGATGTCAAATAATGGAAAGAATAGTACAAATGGTTGTGCAAGATGAAATTGATACTGAAATTATTTCAACATTAGCTTCCTGTATTTCAAATACACTATCAGTTCAAATTAATGCAGATATATTTCCTGTAGATAATCCAAATGATGAAGCTCTTATAGATAGTATTAGTACACCACTATTTGTAATGTTTAGAAATCAGTTTCAATTATGTAAAGAAGAAGATAATAGACGTAAATTACTAGCTAGAGTTTTAGCTGAACTACAATCTATTCAACCAAGAATAGGATATTTATTATTATATTTTTTAAAAATTTGGGGAAAAGAAGAAGAAAAACGTGAAGCTGAACCAAGGTTAGACTAATTTTTTAATTTTTTCTTAATTTTTTAATAATTTCATAATTATATAAACCGCAGTTATTAAGACGATTAAAAAAATAAAAGTTTAGGAATAATAATTATTTAATAAAATCTATTCGATTATATGATTATTTTACTTTACTGATTTATACTATATTATAGTAGTTTTATGACTTCATAACTATTTTTTAATAATAATGATATTTTTAATATCGTAGTATGCTAGTTTTAACAAATAATTATGCAATATCGATGTTCGAATTAAGGATACTTAATATATCGTTGTTAGTAATTTTAATAATTGAATAGGTATATTTGCAATTATTTTTAAGAATATGAAGTAAGTAAAAGAAATAATATTTATATAACTTTTTTTGGTACTTTATAGATTCATTTTAAAATTAGAGAAATATGTTTATTGTTTTAATGTTGTTTATTTAAATAAAAAACATATTATTAATGTTGGTAAAGAAAAATTTTAAAACTTTTATATAAACGTACTTAATAAGAGTACTTTGCATAGCATTTAATATATTTACTTTTTAGAAATGTACTAAAATACCCTAATAAACTCATTACTCCAGTTGGTATCTTTGTACGCGGCTGCCTTTAACGTACACATGTAACGATATTTCTTACACAAAAATTTATTAGGGGTTAATTACAACGATAGAAAGCAATAAGAAAGATAAAACTGTGATGAATTAGATTAAAATAAGCCATGCTTTTGGCCTATATATTTTAACTTTGGCCGTTCGATTACAACCAGATATAGCGCACGTAATTACAAAAATAAAAATATAAATCTTAAAAAGTGAGTCGTATCATTTTGATGGAAATACTCGACACTTAAGTACTAATTTTTTCTATTGGCATTCATAGATGTGCTTTTCTGTATGTAATTTTATAATATATTAAAAAGTTATTTGCTAAAATTTAATACTTTTCTATGTACAGCTCAGTTTCGAAAATTTATCCATTATTGATTAAAAAAGTTTTATTTAGTGACTGATTTAAATTTGAGTGTATCAAATACAATATACAAAAACATATGACAATTTATTTGGCTTAAGAAAACAGAAGACAGCTGTTGTTAAATTATAAGGTATATTTATAATCTATTACAATTTATACAAAACAACTATAATGTAAACAATTATATATGTATGACAAAGATTAATTTACAATCAATGGTCTAATACGTTCGAATATAGAATATATAATCCCGAATGCAATCTAAAGTATTTAAGCCAAAAAAGATTCATTAATTAATGAAGAATTCAGTTACAAAAATGTTTATGAGAGATAATAAAAAAGATTTTCGAGTTCAGCTAATTTAATAATCAATTGTTTTTAAAACAATTTAGATGATGCCCAAATTCTGAAGATTATTCAAAAGTTTATACTCCAGATAATTTCAACTACATGTTTGTTTTAAAACTATCCTTAAAGTAGTATATTTCTATTTTTCTCAACATAATTTAAATTTCTTTTAAATAAAATTTACAAAAAGTTTAAAAATTTTTGAAAAGCCTTTTTAATTTTTTACAAAATATATAGATTTTACATTTTATTAAATATATTTATTTTACATTTAGAGATAGTCTCTAAATATCACAGCATCAGATTTTTTTATTTAAAATAATTATTAATAGAACGTACATATTCCAAATTAAAAATATTTTAATTGACGCTATTTATTTTCATATGCTTATTATACAATAGTGACTTGCCAAAAATTAAGAGGATTTTTTTAAAACTTGTCCGTCTTCTTAGTAAATAGCCAATGTTTCTTCGTTTGATGCATTTTCTACTTTACAATGCAAGTTTTATAACATGTACCATGAATTTAACATTTTGTTGTGTAATAGTAGAAAAAAATCTACTATTTATATTGTTAAATTATAATTATTCGAAATAACGTTTACATTGAGTACACTACTAATTATTAAGTTAGAGAATTTTGATTGAAAAATATATTATACACTTCAAATCAATTTTTATATAAATTACTTGATTTATATATTAGAATTTACATGCGTAATTTAATACATGTATAAATATAATGATTACTTATCAGAATTATGATAAAAATAGTTTCTAATAAGTTCAATTTAAAGTTTGTGTCTAAATTGTAGGTTATCTCTCTCTCTCTCTATATATATATATATATATAGTAACATTGTTTATTAACTTTATTTTAAAGACCTACGAAGAAAGAGACAATAGGTTAATTTGAGCGAAAATTCGAACAAATTCTCGGTATATAAGATAGCACATGAAGAAAAAATATCGTTACAAAGAGACGATTAACTCGAAGATTGTAACATTGTGAAATTTTGTGTCATTTTGAGAATGGTAGAATAAATTTATGAACTTTGGTGATTGTTGAACAAGGAATAAAATCAAGTTAGTTCAGTGCGCAGAGGAAATTGACAATAAAAATAATGAGAAACAATTTCATATGAAAAACGAAGATTGTTTATAAATGCGGTAAGGTGATTATAAATGTTTTATAAGCCGACTTACTTGCGTGTTTTATTATTTCATGTATAATAAGATGGATTGATTTATTAATTATTTATTTATTCATCTTTGTTACTTTAAGTTATTTAAATAAATTTTATATTTTTTAATTTTTAATAAAGTGTCTGGGTTTCATTTGCGTGTCCTTATATTGTTCTTCTCCCATCTCAAAATCTTCGAAGAGAATCAACGTTGATGTTGATTGTTCTTCACTGCTTGTCAGTAGAAAAAGTGTATGATTTTTATTGAATGAGTATCCCCTAAAAATTGTTAATTAATGAAAAATGTTGTGATAACCAAGATTGTTTGATAGTGATTAAGTGGTTAGTAAATAGCGATACAATATACATTCTTCGATGATTTAAAATTCGGTGTATTACGTAAACGCTTTAGCAATTAGAAATTAAAGAGATGTATTTCTCTATCTCTTAATAAATCTAAGCCCTTTATGAATAAGAATGTTTCTAAACATACTTGAGTTGCAAATATCTAATCATTTTAAAATTTATTTTAATATTTTGTTTTACTATTCAATAGTATTAATAGGATTTATGATAGTATTAATGGGATTAATTAGATCAGTTTTATTTCAATAATATCTTAGAAATAAAAATGTTATTATTACCAATAATCAATAATTTAAAATAAATCTATCTATTAAAAATTATTATATTATTTATTAAATATTTATCAAAAATAAGCAAATAAAAGTTTTATTTAAAATTTATTTAAAATAAAATCTAGTATTTTATTTCATTAAATTATATTACTATTATTTATATTAATTTTTTATATTTATTTTAGTAATATTTTAAATGATATGAAGGGATCAGTATATAAAGATTTTTGCTCTCAAAGAGACGAGAAACTTGATTTATGTTTACTTTCTGACCTTAAGGTATGTTGTACATTAACTTATCTTTATACAATTAATTATATTAAATTTGTATCTTGCAGCGTTGCCACGAAGACAACGTTTCTATGCTCTGTTATTTACTACCTGATATTTACATGGAATTTGAAAATGTAGCACTTGGAAATATACAACTTCTTCATTTAGTAGTATCCACTGTTGATTCTTCCCAAATACAAGATTTAGTTTGTCAAATAATGCAAGGTCATTTAAGAATGCTAAAAAAAGAATCATTTTCGTCTCTTCTTACCGCAAGTTTAAATTGGGAGACTTTTGAACAGTATTGTTTTTGGCAACTTATTTTTGCACATGATTTTTCTATTGATTACGTTTTGCCCGTATTACCAAAATTACAGTTTCGTAGTCATGCTGAAGCACTAACGTCTATCCTCTTAATGCTAAAGCAAGAAAAGTAAGTATCCTTTGATTTTAATAATTGAAAGTATATATTATGCTTTAAAAGAAAATAACGACATATTTTATATACGTTTTAGACCTACGCAAGAACTTTTGAAACAACTCTTGACTAGACAAAATACAGAAGGTGATATGTTTGTAGTAGCAGCATTAAAATACTGGTGCAGAGAATATGAAGAAAAACTTGGAGAATTACTGGGCACACTTTTAATTAGTCGTTATCCAGTGACTAGTCCTAATAAACGAAAACGTTCGAATGTGAAACATAATCAGCTTTCTGGTCTACCTACTGGAGAGCAAGTATTGGGTCATTTAGATCAATTACGTCAGTATTGTATATCTACATCAGAATTACATCTTTATCAATCAGAAGGAATGCAAAAAGCTTTACAGCAGGCACAAGCTGCTAGCAGTGATTCTTTAAGAAAAAGTTATGGTGATTTGTTTGCTCTTGCTGAAGTAAATGAAGAAAATGAGATTTCTTCTTCATTAACAACAGGTTCAACAAAAAAACATGCATTAATGGTGGGTACTAGCTCAGCTAAAGGAATACATCGAAAGACTGCAATAAGTGCAAGGGAAAAATCAAATTTTAAAAGAGCAGCACCCAGAGATAGAAATACTGAAAGTAGTGATCAAACTAGTGAAGTAAGTGCAAACAGTAATATCGACTGAATAAGAATAATGTTTTAATTTAATTTTTTAATTCTTTAATTATTTGTTTTCTTAAATATATAATAGGATGAAGAAATTGTAAAACCAAAACAAGCAAAGAAGAGAAAAAAGATAAATCCAGTAGGTTCAGATAGTGATTGATTGACTACAATATTCATGTACCTCAAAAAGATTAGTTTAAACATTTAATAAAACTTAAAAAATTATAATATCCTTAAGAATAGAATTATAAATAATAATAAATTAATATTTTGAATAGTAAATGTATAAAATTAACTTATAAAATAGAAATGAAGCTATAACAAAAATTAATTCAAAACGAATATAACTTTTGTAAATAATTGCTGTTAAAAGAGTACTGTTAAAACTATTTGATTAATTAAAAACATAATTCAATTTTTTTGAATGTATTTACTGTAATGATAAATTTTTTATTTATATTTTACTGAACTGAAATTTGAAGAAAAAAATATAAATTTATTCGTATATCGTAAATAAAACTTTTTACATAAAGTGAATCAAGCTATGTGTATATATCACTTACTATAATTGAAGATAATATACTTTTAATGTGTAAATAATATACATGCTTATAGATGTATTATTTTTTAATATAAAACATGTGTCAAGAAACTAAAAGTCTTCATTTCAGTTGTTTTTATGTCGTAAAATTTTGAATTTTATATTTTGGTTCTCAATCTCAAAAGATATTTTTAAAAAGATATTAAACTTTTAATGTCATTATAAATATTGTAAAAATATGCAAATGTTCAAATATTGTAAGAAATTTGTATTTTCTAAATTAAAATTGAAAAAACTTGAATGCCATTTATAATAAAATTTATAATTTACAACTTATTTGAATAATATTAGAAAACTAATATTAATTTATAAATTTTTAATTTTATTTATTTTTTTACTATTTTTAAAGAGTTAGAAAATTGTAATAATAATATTTTCTTTGAAATAAACTTTTAAAAGCTTACAAGAATTGCTAACAGAGTTTGAATCTCGAATTAAGTATATAATGAATATTACCAATTTTCCTTAAAAAATAGTATTGAAATATATGAAATAATAGTAGACTAAAAAAAATCATAAGTATCTATTTTTAGATTGTTTATAAATGTTATAAATTAGATAGTTTAAGCAAACAAAAAATCTATTAAAAAATTATTTTACAAATGGTAAAACAAATCTTATAATAATTCTATCAGCAATGGTAATTAAGTACAAAAAATTATTTGTAATTTCTTGAGACTAGAATTACAATTTCAGTTTGATCATTGTAGGTTTGTGGGTTTTAAAATTCAAATACAAATGGTATAAGAACTGAAAAATGAAATAGTGTCTTGATGTAGTTGTTCATTGTTAAAACCATCATAGATTATATTTAATAAATTGCTCTTGTTCCATTGGAAAAAAATGTAAATTTCAGTTATATATATATATATGTTATAAAGCCATTGAATGTTTGTTTACGTTATTAGAAATAATTCAAAGATAAAATAATTGGTAACCATTAAATGCTAATACCATGAAGTAGAAATAGGAGCAATTCTAAATATTAATTGGCTAATAGATTTTTAGAAAGTTAGGTTTGTCACTTCATCGGCACAAATTTTAAAGGTATGAACAATATACAATATATAACATTTACACAGTAAGAAATACAAAGTACTTGATAAATTTCTAATTTTTAAAGAATTAAGGGAAGAAAGGGAAGTTGTAAGTCTGGATTTAGAAAATAAAATTTCAATTTATAAAGTTTTTGCATTCTGTCAAGTAGTCAGATTGAAAGAAGATTCATTAATAGTACTACAATTTATAAAATTTAGCATAAAACACTGAATAAGTGATAAGTACATCTTCAAATAAAGGTTAGTGAATTACTATACTAATTACGTATGTATGTATTAATTTATGGTGAAGTAATCACTTACGTTATAATTATTACGTTACATTTATATATTTATTTTTTATAGAAATTTCAAGTCACTATTATAGCTCATAAAGTACATAATATTATAGTTATTCATAATATATTAAGGTAGAACTTATGGTATATACAGAAAAGTTAAATTTATTAGATTGGCCAAAGGAAGGTTATAAATTGATTTCTAGATACATCCTGTGTACCACAAACATTTAAATGTGAAAAATTACTTGTAAGATGGGATTTTGATTGACTAAATGCAGATAAGTTAAATCAGTGTAAGTGATTTTGCGAGTAAACGATTGATATTTCATAATTAATAAAAAGAATATTTAATGCAAATCATTTAAGAAATTTTATATTGATAATAATTAATATTATCTGTTTTTACATTAAAGCTCAAATACACTGGATTTATGCTTTTTGTGTAAATTTTTACAGAGACCAAAATTATGAACCTCCTATTTTGTTGCTAAAAATATTTTTTATAAATTGCGAATATATATTTGTTTGAATATTTATTAAAGTTCCGGATCCCTTGTAACCAAGGGTAATAAAGGGTGTACTGGTAAGAGAAATTTAAAAAAATACACTAACGAATGAACACTTAATACTACGTATATTTATTAACTTAAATAATATAGAAAAATTACAATTATGTTAAATGAACTAATAATAAACTTATAAATTATTCCGCACGCAACTTATAATATTAACACAGTTGAATGAGAGTAAAGTAAGTGTGTGTTTATGTGTACGAATGTGACTTGTGTGAATTGCTTTCGTGTATAGATAATTAATTGTTATTGATGAATAGGTGTGTAGCGTATTGAATATATGGGGAAAATGTTGATACACTTTATTAATTATATTTAATACACAAAAACCGCAAAAAGAATGTTTTTAACAATTTTATTTATAAAGAATGTTTTAAGATTAATTTAACCCTTGAAATGTACGAGAGTTAACTGAATATAGTATGACATGAGAAGGCGCGCAATATTATCTATGATAATATCTAATCATTAATGGCGATTGATCAGCCTATCACGCGAATCGCCTCACTCATTGTCAAATAGAATGAGTAGTTGCACTTTAAATGTACAACGTGAACGTGTCTGTATATACTTCGCGGGGGGTCGATCGCGCCTATTGGTTATTGGTGCACGATCAACGCGCTTGAGTTAAATAGCGCCCTCTTTTTCACCACGTGGTGAGCGGCCATTATTGATAATCAATGATTGATTATCGATTGCTGCTGGTGACACTAAAAAGGTACCATTTTTTCATGCATTCTCGAACAATGTTATATTAACTTTTTTTAAATAAAAAAGAAAAAATTTTAAATTATTTTAGAGCTTTGTACACAAAATTGACTCTATTTCTTTTAATGTACATATTTTTATATGTAATAATGTTAATTCCTGGCAAGATTAAATCTTTGTTCTGAAGTTTTAGTTAAATCTATTAAATTATTGTGATTTAGTACTTATAGGTTTATTAAATACATTGTTCATAAGTTTAACAACCGATTTTATCTATGTATATATATATATATATAAACCTGTACATGAAACGGTATAAGATAAAAATTAATGAACTTATTTCATTTGTGATTTTCCATAAACTTTCATTGGGACTACTAAGTCTTCATTTTTCGGATTTTAGTTGTATGCTTGTTTTATCATAATATGAACATTCAAAAAACAACGAAGATCATCTGCATAAGAACTATAGCTAGAAGAGCAAATCTATTTCTAGGAAGGGTATGGATCATAGCGGAGAGTCTATTTAAAGAAGACCTTAAGAATAAGTTAAAACTGTTTGATACTCTCGTAGACACAGTAATGTTATATGAAGCTGAAGTATGGGGATAGACTGGAAGTGAGGAAATAAAGAAGATACATAAGAAATATATAAAATGGTATGTAGAGGTAGATAGGAATACTCCAGATAGTGTTCTTATGATAGAATTAAAACGACAAAAAATCAAGATAAAGGCAGCAAGGGGGCGATAAGATTTGAGGAAAAAATTATGAAAAGGGAAGATTTGGATATAACTAGGGAATGCATAAAACAAAGGATAGAAGAAGGTAGAATATTAGAGAATAATAGAGGAAGAGACCGGATTACAGAATTATGCTGAGGAAAGATTATCGTTTTGGTATAAAATAGGGTGGTCTTGGTGTATCTGGAGTGAAAAAGCATGGAGCATAGAATCGCTATGGAAAGAAGTAAAAGAAATTTTAATAGGACAACAAAAACAGATATGGATAAATTACATAGAAAAATCAAGATACATCGAGGAAATGAAACGGATAATCTTGAAAGAGTTGGTGAGCATAGAAAGCATGAATGAGAGTAAGAAAGGAGAAGGAAAAAGAAAAGGATTGAAGATTCTTGGTAGATACCGCATGGGCAATAAAAGTAATTGGAAAAGAAGAAGAAACGATGAAATATATATTTCAAGATTGCACAAAGCTGGGGATCAAAGCAAGAAATTGAA
This sequence comes from Platyscapa corneri, assembly GCA_018907185.1. Lineage (NCBI taxonomy): Eukaryota > Metazoa > Arthropoda > Insecta > Hymenoptera > Agaonidae > Platyscapa > Platyscapa corneri. The sequence goes on from JACCHW010000090.1 coordinate 634,046, forward strand.
AAGGATATAATTGAGGTAGTAATAAAAGCATTAGTACGCTATACAGTATAAAATGGAACAGGTAAAGAAATAAGAGAGAAAAAGAGGAACAGACAGGCCAGATCTCTTAGATAATATTATTTACTCCAAGAAATTAAAAAGAGGGTCGAAAGATAAAGTATATATATAAAAAAATCAAGATGTTGAAAAATGTTTAAGAGTATATTGTAATGCATTATAAAAAATCGTATATTGTTAAATAAACATATCTAAACTTGCAAGATGAATCTAAAAATGCGAATTTTAATAAGTTAAGAAAATGTATTTTTATTAGTACGAAGTTTTGTGTTGTCACAGACAATATATTATTTTAAAATTTGTTTCACGTTTAAATTTTTTGTCTTAAACATATTTTGTTAATTTTTTTTTTAATACAAAACGTTTTTACCAAGTTGAAACAAAATTGAATTAAATAAAAAATAAAAATTAATGTAATAAAAACAGAATGTGAAAATTAAAAGGTGGAAAAATGCATGGAATGTAAAAATATAGGAGAGAGTGTTGTAATTTAGTACATAAACCATTCATACGTAATTTTAAGATGAATTAAAATATGTGAAAACCAAGATATCAAAAGTGTATGGAATATGAAAATGTATAAGAAAAAATTGTAATGTATTATAAAAATTATTATATTGTTCAATAAACATATCTATCTATCTATCTATCTATCTATCATAATATGAACACATTTAAAGTATGTATTTAGCAATGTTACTATGAAAAAAAAATTTTATTAAAAATTGTAGAATTGAAAAATATTTAGCTATTGTTTTATTGTCAAAATATTTTTTAATAATTTTTTAGTCATTTTAATTTAGTAAAAACATTACAATAAAATTTAGAAAATAAAAATTGTTAAGAGTAATGGAAAAAAGACCATAAAGCCAATTGAGTTTTCAGAGACTGGAAAGGTGTTTTCTTATTTTTGAAAGAAATGAACACGTATAAATGTATACTCTCTTATGTTTCAAATTGCCGTATAGTAAATGGATAATTCTAAAAAAACTCATTAGTTTCGTAAATTGCCTACAGTTACTATTTTTAAAACCTATTAACAAGTGAGTTATATCTGTGTGGGTTGGTTCTAAATCCACCTGATGAGGAGCAATAGATTGCGATGTCTATTTCTTTTTCTTATAACAATCTTCAGCAACAGATATAAGTTTCGCTAATTAACGTTTGTACTTTGACGCGCGCCGGGGCAACCTGGCGGAGGCGCGGCCGTGCCGAATGTGCGGCGCGTCGCCGTGAACCGACCACCGGGGGCTCGTAAACACGGGTGGAAACACTAGAAACCCGGCCGACATAATCGAAATCCGGGTCGGGCGGTTTACGACACTTGTCGCTCGACGGGTGATAGGGGGTCGTAAAACGCGTCTAGGCGACGCGGGGCGGTATGGGCCCGGATTATGTCGGTGTAATAGACGGCCGAGGGGAAGGCTCCAGCCGCGCGTTTCGACGCGTTCGACGTGCAGGTTCGAACGCGCCGAACGAGTGCCGCCCTGCACGCTCGGCTTCCCGCTCGGGAAAGCCTATAAAAAGCGGAGGGCCCTGGCTGAAGAGGATATAGAATTCGGGACCTTCGTGAGAATCGGAGGAAATCTACGCGACGGAAACCTACTCCGCCTACACCGTGGACTTCTCCGCTTCCTGCACCCCAATCCGCCCTTCTCAGGGCGAATACCGACGTTGCGCGCACCCAGAGGTTTAGGGGCGCCGAAATCACGAGATCCCCGAAGTCGGCAATGGCTTCGGCATCGCAAGAAACCGCCCTTCTCAGGGATAACATCCAGCTCCGCGAGCGCCTCTCCGGGCACTCCGCGACCAGCGGCTTCAACGAGGCCAGCACGAGGCCTCCCGAGCACCTCGCGCACCTGCCCCGACAAGTGTGCCGCACCCGCCCCGACAAGTGTGCCGCACCTGCTGACAAGTGCGCCGCACCTATCCGACAAGTGCTCCGCACTTGGCCGACCTGCTCGCTGCGAACCAAAGCGTCGCCTCCAGCCGACGACGACGGCATCGGATCCGGCCTTCAATCACATCGGCCCCTCCATCCACCGAGCGACTCAGGAGAGGCCCGGAAGAAGCGCCGGCGAGCGTTCACCCTCCTACAAATCGAAGGAGACCCGGGGCGAGGGAATATTTCCCCCTCGGCGCCTTGACGCGGGACCTGCCCCCCGAGCTCGAGGGAGCGAGGCCTCCGTCAACTTACACATCTATATGTTATTAATTTTTGAAGTGTTTATCTAATAATATCTCAAAAATATACATTCATAATGAATTATTATAAAAAAATCTGATTCAATGGTTTCTAATATCTTATTTTTTAAGTTTAATTTTATTGTTTATATTATTAAAAAATTATCTCTTCATAAATGGGCCGTAAATTTTAACTTTACATTCCGTTTTTAATTTTGTGAAAAGAAATCTATATATCGAAATATTAATAAAGAGAATGTAAATACAACGTTCTTTTTTTAATGTAATTTCCATTCTTGTTTTGGAGTTTATTAGCGATAAGGCTTCCCCAAGATTACATAGATGAAGTTCCAAAAAGAAATAAATCGAATAGTATAAAAATTGACAGTAACTGTAAAAACATAATTAAAATTATTGAATTTCTATCGATGAAATGTGAGAAAATTCAAACAAATCACAAATGTAACAAATAAGTGTCTGTCCTCAGTGTGTAATTCAAAACGTAACAAGAATATTAAAATTTATTATCAAACAGTTTAATATATTTAGTTTGATAGATATCTTTTATTTATTTTAATAAATTTATTTGATCTATTTTTATTATTTTATATTTGATCAAAGATTTTTTTTATTTACCCAATTACAAACTAATTTCTTTTTAATGAATAAAATATTTATTTATACGTTGAATTAAAAAATGAATATTTAGTAAATACCAATATATCTAACTTGAAAAATTTTTTGAATCTAATTTTTTATAGTATAATATAATAATAGTTTAATTAATTTATATATTAAATACCCCTTTTATAATAATATTCGTTAAACAATTATAATATTTATTAATCTTAAAATATTATTTATTTCGTACTGATAATTAATATTAATGGTAAATTAATAGAATTCTGTACATTATTATTATTATTCATATAAATACAATCAAAATAGAGTTAATAATTAACGGATCTTTTATATAGATGATATTTGTTAACGACATGAATAGCGGTGACGAAAAGCAGTCAAGATTGAATTTTAATAATGAATAATTTTTAATTATTTTTATTTCAGTAGCACTCATAATTTTTATAATAAAAGGGAAAAGACAGGGCTACTTGAATTAATGATTTGTAAAAAACCCTAAGCGAAAGCTAAAATCTGCTTGGTACCTGTTGCTTCGGGCTTATATCCCTTCTCCTCTCCTTTTTATATATAATTATTTATCTAGTAGCGATCTAGGAATTAAAACCGTTTTATGTGGCTAAAAATTGCAAAATTTTCATCATAATTACTTATCTATAATGCTGCTGTTCGATTGTTTTAAGTTGTTGCACGATTGCAGTTGTTACCTTTTCACACTGCGGTAGTTTGCGGGGTTTACCTGACTCGACCGTCCTACGAAATCGACGGACGGGTTTTCTATAGCCAACAATATTATTAATCTTAAACTATGTAAAGTTTTAAATATTATGTTATAATTTACATATTTTATAAATTTACAATCATTTAAATCGCGAGGTATAATTTAAAGTTATGAGATACTAGAAGAAATATACGATAGTACTATGACTGTAGAATTGAAATTAGAACTTGTACAAAAAATGTATATTTATAAATTATTAAATTTTTGTGCATTGTTGCGTAACAATAAATGATTAAATAAAAATTACATTTAATATTTAAAGAGCAGTATTTACTAAGCTATTTATCGAACGAAATATAAATAATATTATGTAAGGAGCGTAGATTTGGAGCTTTCTTGAAATCACTTTATTGTATAATTTTTTATAATTATTTATTAACCAATGTTATAATTAATTTGCAATAATTGTACAATATTTTAGTTTATCAACAAAATTCAGTTTAGGAAATATAAGTGTCGCGAAAGTCTGTTTATGATCTTGTCTGGTCTAAGACCAAGTTCGATTCTGAGTGTCTCACTTGCTGACGGGTTCCTTTAATAATTCGAGTGTTCAGAACCGCTTTTAATAAATGTTTGTTATATGTTTTGAAGTTCGTGATGAGAAACGCACTGTTTATCAATATGATATTGGGCTTATATGTTAAATATAAATCATTTAAAGGAAAAGTTTATTATAGCCTTGGAAATCAAGATAAAAGATGTTTTGTCTATTGATAATAAAATTTTAAGATGATGTACGGATGCTTAGCAGTTTTAAGAGCTTTGAAGTGGGTGAAAAAATGTGTTGATATTGAAATATTTTGACTGTCTCGAGTTCTTTCGTATTTATTCGTAAAGGTATAGGCGAAGAAGATTTCTAACAGCCCGCGTAATACGTAGTGTGCTTTGTAGTGATATATACTGCGTGTGCGATGGCCATGATGTATGTTCATACCTTACAATAAAAATACATAAATTATTGAGGTTAGTAATATATTTCTACAAGAATCTTATCTTTTTCATTTAATTTTTTAAGATAATTTAATAATAATAATATATATTATATTTTTCCCCTATAACACATTTAATAGATAGTATTACTAGTAATAGGTATTAATACATTACACATTTTTTAAATTATATTAATAATTATATTCATTTTTTAATTTCTGAATTTTTTTCATTATGTTAATATTTATTATTTTCAACTTATAACGCTGAATGTATTTCCTATAATATATAATTGTGTTTATTCATTACAATGATTTTATTTAATGTCTGATAAAGAATTTCCATATTACATTAGCTTTCATAACCTGATACAAACAGAGTACGGTATAGTACAGACAAAAGAACTTCAATTAAGTATCGCTTAGGTTTGTAACAGTCAAAACTGATGTATTAATTTCTTAATATCTGGTTATTCATATTTTATTTCAGACAATTTAGAATATAATATATTTTTTACTACTTCACAAGATTTAAACAGAAAACAAATACTCTTCAGTTTTTATAGCTTGATTGTTACTATTATATAATTAAAGAACAATTCTAAATTATATATTCTATATTGAAATTATTCAAAACAAAATGGTAAGTTTAATTATTTGTAAATGTTTTTTAAATTAATTTAAAGAATAATAATTTATTGTTTGTGTTATAAAAGCCAAAAAAAGGAACCAAAAAATCTTTTGATAAAAGAAATTCAGTTACTTTTAATTTGGTATACAGATCACAAAAAGATCCATTAATTGTAGATGAAAATGCACCACAAAGAGTATTAGTACCAATAAATAATGCAAAAGAATGTCAGGAAGTTAAAGAAAAGTATAAAGTTTTTTTTGACGATGAATACGATTATCTTAAACATTTAAAAGATAATATTTTACCAACTAAATTGGAAAAAGTGAATTCTTTTAGTAAACATACAGAAAATGTTTCAAAAAAAGACAAATCAAATATTATTTTACCTTCTTCTGTATTTGAATCTAATATTCAAGAAAAAATAGGATTTTTAAATAAAACAGCTCATAACTCAGGGTTGCAATTAGATTTAGATCTTGATATAGTTGCAGCTTTAAATGACGAGTTTGACTTTAATAATATAGATAATCAATTAGAAGATAACTTTATTGAATTAGCTAATGAACAAGATTGTACCGATGGATATAATAATTATGCTTATGGTATGTATTTTGTATGTAAATTTGAATTAAATTTAATAGATTATATTAAAATAGAAATTTTTTTACTTTTCATATAAAACGTAAATATGCTATTTTAGAGACATGCCTAAATAATATAAAATATACTCGAAATAATGAAAACAAAGAAGGAAGTAGTGTGACTTTTCATCAATACAACTTTCAAGATGAAGAAACAAAATCATATTTTACTGAATATTCTATCAGCAGTAATGTTATTAAAAGAAATGAACAGCTTCATCTACTTGATCATAAATTTGAAAACGTTTGTATTGATTTAATATATACGTTATTGTATTTAAATAACATTTAATTATTCTTTTTGTAATTATTTTTTAGTACCATGAAAATAGTATTACTTGAGGATATGATATGATATGATTAATAAATTGTTTTTATTTGTTAAAATAAATTTAACTTAATTTTATTTGAATACAAGAAAAGATGTAGGGTATTATAAATAAGTTTATAATCAATTTCAAATTGATTTTATTTAAATTTAATGTTTATTTTTATATAATTTTTAATTATTGAATTTTGTAAAATTATATTGTAAAATATTGTTTAAACTTCAAGTAATATAATAAATTTCTATATTAGTGTAATATGGTTTATATATTAAAACTATTTGAAAATAAATAATCGAATAAATGAGGTTTGAGTAAATATAGTTAGATTATGATTATTCCAATTATTTAAAAATTCAATTTCAAAAGTAGATAAAATTAAAAAAATGTTTTTATTTTGAATTATTAATATTTCTAAATTATACATATATTTTAATAATTATTATTTATTCAATTTATTATTATTTGAAAAATGTATATTCACTTTTTATTTTTTAAAATATACAACATAAATTGTAATAGTAATTATATTTTATTATTTTATTATTGTATATAAAATGTACATACATTGATATTATACTGTACCTATATATGTATAAATGTATATAATACAATTAAATTATATTTACTTATATATAAATATTTTTTTTTAATAGATGTATCTGCATTACAATGAAAATGAAATTGGTGATCTTGATGATGATGAAATTGAAGGGCATATAGAGCAAAATTCTAATGTTATCTTATTATATGCTAAAGAATATGAAGATCAACAAAAACAGAAGGTGAGTATTACAATAATATAGTGTAATACTTATTTATCTTAATAGATATATATTTTATAATAAATCTCTTCTAGATTAATATTACATCACTGATGCAAGATCAGAATAGACTTATAGATAGAAAGTGTTATAATTTGAATGAAACTGAAAATGATACTAACCTAAACAAATTTATCATTGAAAACCAAGAAAAAAATAAATGGGATTGTGAGAGTATTTTAAATACATACAGTAATATTTATAATAATCCAAAACTGATTTCAGAACAAAAGGTACTTTGTTTCAATATTTTATGAATTATGTACTTATTTTAGCGTAAAATTTAATTGCGGATGTTTTTTTTTTTATTAATACAAAATTTTTAAATGTGATATATTGATAGCTTAGATATAAACATTTTTTTTTTAATGTACATTTAGTGATACAATAATTATAAACATTGTTCAGTTGTTGATAATTTGTTTAAAAAAGTAAATTGATTTTAAATTTTATCTTTTATGAAGATAGTATGAAGTATTTTATGATAGTATGAAGTAGTACCTCAGTAAGAGCATAAAGTGAAAGGGTGTGCAATCTTTGGGGGGAGGCAAGCATATGCATTTGTACTAAGGTATGCAAGCATTTTATTGATATATTTGTGAGATAATTGAGACGCTAATCAGATGAGTTTGTTTATTGATATTAAAACAGGAATATTTTAATTATATATGATATTGATGTACATTAAATAAAAGTTTTTTAAAAATAAAAACAAGCTTATTATACATAGCTATTATGTTAATTATTTTTCAATGTCGTTATTCTAAAGAGCTACAGTGTAAAGATAATTTGTTTAAGATAAAAGGATAATTATGTGACACTATCAACAATTTTTTATTTTTGAGACTATCACTAAAGTTTTGTGTAAATTTTCACACTTTTAACTTTTGTGAATTCTTTGTTTTAGTGTTTGACACTAAATCTAACCTGATAGATTATTAATGCAACTTTATAAAGTACGCTTAACGTAAAATAATAAATCATATAATACTCATTGTTATGACTGTAGACTTTGCAGGATTATGCATATGTATATAATTATAATTTTTTTTAATCTATCACCAAAGAAGGAGTCTGCTTCACAACAAGTATATACATTATATTGTACACAATGATGCAAATGATAAGATTATAAAATAAATAAAATTTTATGATTTTCTAGATGCTTTGTATTTAATATATTCAATACATTTGTTAATTTATACATAGTTCTATGTGTAAATGTTTGTTTAAAGTAAGTGAAAATATTTCAATACCTTCTTGATAATATTTATTAAAGTTTATACATTACAGCTCTCGTAATTCTTAACTTCCGATTTTAAATCCAACTTACCAATTAAAAGCTAATTTTCTTTTATTATAGCAAAAGTATTGATTTCGAGGCTTGCATGATAAATTTTTTTAATTTTTAAGTAAGAATAATTTTTTAAATAGCATAATATATACATCTAAAAATACCATTGCATATATTAAGAAAATTGTTAAAGTTTATACACTGTTCACATATTTTTTTTTAAATCTTAAAAAGACTACAAGGCTAAAAATTGAGTCATAAATTCAACACTTTTTTTAAGTAAATTATTAAAAAAATTAGACTAAATAAATTTTTTTATATTTTTTTAACATGATTTTATAAGAATATTTAGCTTCTTTTAAGTTTGAAAGTGATTAACAATATGTAGTCACTATTTATTAACTTAGTACAAAATTTTTTTATTTTATTCTAAACACAATTGTTTAAAGAAATGTGCAGGATATTAAAAATTGTTTTTGTGGGATTGACATGCATTTTGTTGAAAAATTATATTTTTTAAGTAAAAATTTTTTATAATTTAAAAAAATTTTGAATTATTTAAAAAATTTCTATTCTCTAGAGAGTATTAGCTTAATTAAGTATTGTTTTTCCGTTTGAAGAACATTTATATGTTTTGGTGTATATCGTAACTTTTCAACAATTCAAGAAATTCTTACTTTGTTATATATTCATCTATAAGCTTAATAGTTTTAAAATTATAATTAAAAAATTTGTTTATGTACATAATCTTTAAGCTGATTTTCAGTTTTAATCTTTTCTCGCTTTCGTTATAATTCATCAGATGAGTATTTGTATTGCGGCTTTTTACCTAAATAATAATAAATAGTTTATTCAATATGTTTTAAAAATTCATTAAGAAGTCGTAGTATTTGTGAAAAATGTCTATGAATGGTTTACTTTTAGTTACAATTTAATTTCTTTATTATTTTTTTGTTCTTATTTAGAATTTTATACATTCCTTATAACTTAATTATATCTTACAATATTATTACAATATTTTATGTAATATCAAATATACAATTTTAACATTTATTTTAATTTTTTCTTCTTTACTCCTAATATTGATATTTTATGATTTATCTTTTTCTCTGTTTTTGTTCTCTGTCTAGTAGTTTGGCTATCTAATATTTGTCAAAATTTATTCTTTTTATTCCATTGTTTCTTTTTCCACTCTTGAATTTATTTTAAAGGCTTTATATAAGTTTCTTACTTCTAAATTTATTTTTTACATATGTTTTAAAAAATCCTAAGTCTGAACTTTTAGGTTTTTTTCATATCTTCTTTGTACCTTTTGCAACCATTATTTCAAGTAATGCTGAATTTATTGGATATCCTTTCCTAATTCCTCTTGTTGTTTTCATTTTACATATTAATCTAATTATATATTTTAAATCTTTGGTTTCTTTATATATTTTCTTTATGAAATTGATTAAATATTTTTCATGACTGATTTTTTATGCAATTCTAAATTTTTTTTTTGACATAATCCTTAGGTCAATCTTAGTTTTATATGAATCACTTAATGCCATATTAAAAAAAAATTTATTTTTGTTAAGAGTAATTTAAATGATGATGTTATAATTGATAATTTTCATTTCTTTTCCACATGTTGTTTTTTATAGTTAATTCATCAAATCTTGTTGTTAACCAATTAGTAGCTCTTTCGTTTTCTTTAATATTTGGTTTCCTTCCTCTGTTTTTATCTCTATATTCCGTCCAATTGTCTGATGTTATTCCAAAATTTTATTCTTCTTTCTCCTATTGTTTTTATTTTTTTCTTCTAGTATTTGTTAAAATTTTATTTTCGAAATTATTTGCCCTTTTGACTGCTTTGAGTTCTAATTTATTTTTTTTGTATCGATCATTAGGATGAAATTTAAAGTGTCTGTTAACTTCTAAAATCCATTTTATATATCTTGGTATTTTTTCAATTTTTTCGAATTTTTGCCAGCTTTAGATTTCAGTCAAATACATTCATCCTATACATCATTCATCAGGCCTTCAAATATTTTATATTTCATTTTTATGTCTTCCTTAAACCACTTTTCACTCAGATGCTATACTTTGCCTAGTTTTATATATGCCTTTTTTGTCAGATTTTTTTTATGTTCTATCTCTTTGTTGTTATTAACGAATACGTACCCCAGATAGTTGAATTTTGATTGTTTCAATGTTTTCACATTTCCATCTAAAGATTTTTTTATTCTTCCTTTAGCGTTTCCGCATCTCATTATTTTTGTTTTAGGACACCGAGGTCAAACCCTTTACTTTCCAGATTTTTATTTAGGATTCTTAGTAATTATTTTAGCTCAACTTCATTCTTATCTATTAATACGTCATTTACATAAGTGATTGACTTATTTTTTAATTTTCGATTTTAGAGAAGTTTCTATGTGGTGCATGCTAGTGTTAAGTAATAGTGGACTCAAAAGGCATTCTTGTTTTACTCCTTTGCTGCTGCTAATTTTTGATATAATTGTATTATTTATTTTTATTTTTATCCTTGAGTCCCTCTATATTTCTTTTATACAGTTTATTATATATTTTTCTATCGTTATGTTCACCATTGCAGTCTACATTACTTTTCTCTCAGGTTCTTTTTTGGTTCTATGTTTTTCTTTTGATCCATTTTTTCATATAAGTTCTCAAAACATTTTTTCGTTCTTCTACTTCAACGAATGTTTAATTTTTCTTTCCTATTCCTTTCTTTCTTTATTAATTTCCACAATGGTTGTCTTGTTCTATCCTTTTCCACCACTTTGATCTATTTTACCATTTCTTTTCTTTTCTTATTATTTGTTAGGTTTCTATGTTTTTGTCTCGCTTCCTCATAGATACTTCTATCTTTTGGTCCAGGATTATTTAGTTTTCTTTTTTGCTTTTTTTTTCTTTTGTACTTATACTTTTTTTCATTTTTTCTTTTAGTTCTCTCCAATTCGTTATCTGTATTCCTTGTTTTATTTTTAACTGATAATTAGCTATTGTCTGTTCTGACCAATCTATCCAGTATATTTTCTTCTCTATTATCTCTTCTCTTTCCAAGCTTTCATTGAATCTTACTGTTGAGAAATTTCACTTTTGATTTTATTCCTTGTGGTCAAGGGAGAGTAAGGGCTTATAGTGGCAACTTGCTTAATAACACACAAATGAAAACGAATAAATTAACTTATATTTATAAACGTAATTTACAATGAGCAGACCAAAACTTATAACTAACACAAATGTAACTTAATGAGCTAACATTGAATTGAACGCAACTTATACGTAATCGCACTTATTATTAATTTTAAGTCACTTATTCTATTTAGTAACGCACGATAATATAATTATAAATTAAGTATCAGTGAATGTGAGTGGAAAAAATGTGTGAGTATGAGTATCCATGTGTGTGTTTGTTGGTTAAATAATCATGTAATAAGTATGTTATTGTTAATGGTTAAAATTGCACAATTTCGTAAACATTTCGGACAATGTTTATGCGGCACTGATGCACTTGATATGTCAAGATAATCAGAACAGTAATTTAATACTTCTTTATTTCAAAGTTAAGATGGTACTTTATATGATATTTCCATTCTCCGGATTAAGTTGAATGCTACGCTGATTTTTAATTAATGAAGAAGATTTAAGCAGGTTTGTCCTTGAAGACATCCAGTGCATTATTAAACTTCACTGTAGTTGATATGGTTCTACGAATTACTTATAAATTAGTTTATTTTAATAGCTAATTATGTCAAAGAAATTTATAATAACTTAACTACAGGCTTGTGATGACATGTAATTCGCCAATAAAATTCTGCAGAGACATTACATACCGTACTGCATACTAATATTTTGATTTAATAGAAGTGATGGAGGATAACAGATTGGAATGCACTGTCAATAATCACAGACAACGAATGAAGCAGCAGCTCTAAAGTCGAAGAGTTGTTAGAAATTATATATTAATATTTAAGAAGCTTTTAGTCAGTGTCATGGTTCGTATTCAGTACGGAATGCTGATCGCTTCGAATGAGATATCAGACATTAACTCCTTAAAACCAAGTCACTTTTTGGCCGACTTTGTCATGACAGTCTTCCGGAGCTATTTTATGATCTTAATTTTGATTACGACATTAGTTGCTAATTTATTAGATATGAGCCTATTTATACAATAAATAATAAAAATTTTTTTACCAGTGTCAGTAATTAATAAAGTAGTAAGAACTAATCAACATTTAATGATTTGTTGATTTGTTAAGAACTCGTTGATTTATGAAATAATATTTTATTATCTTTATCTATTATTATGATTACTTATTATTATTCTTATTATTTTTTGTAAATTTGTGTGTTAAAACAGTCAATAGGTAGACTTAAGTATGGAAACTTTGAAAATTTGATTATTTGCTTAAAAGTGTTAAAATATTCTTAATGCTATAGCACGTAAGTAATATCGTAATACATCTGACAATAGTATCAGCTTGAGAACGATGAATTCAAGGAGGTTCAAGAATTATGCTAAGGCTGAAATTTTGTCTATGCGCAATATCTAGGAAATTGAACGAAATATACCGAACAAGTGCACACACGCAAGTTTCTTTTTGATATCGAACCGGTACTAATTCTCGATCTTTGCAATTTAACTTTAAGATAAAAAGACAAATATTTCCTGTTTTCATGATTTCTTAGTTATTCTTATGATTGTTATTATTATTATTACTAGTATTGCTATTTAAGGGTGAAGTCTCCATCTTTAAGATGAGCTATTGATATTGGATAGTGGGCTCAACGACAGAACTGTACTTGCACAGTGTACACTCTAATTTTCCACTTTGCCAGAACAATGAATTTATGCAACACATTTACGGTATTTCCATGGTGGTGGAGTGCACAGTTTCTAGCTAGTTGTATTTTTATATAATAGCAATTCATTATATGCTATTGGTTCCATCATATTCACAGTTCTTATTATGTATACTTGCAACATTCCAGTAGTCGCAATACTGCAGGTTGTGTTCCTATTTCCTTTTTAGTATTTTCTCGTGTGTTATTCCTACAAGAATTTTTAGGATTAATTTATGGATAACCTCTCTTTTTAAATTTTTTCTTCTTTTTTCCTTTAATTAATCCTACGTAGTATACATAAAATCTTTGGACAGTGATTTTTCATTGAGGTTTTATCTACAATTAAAATATTGCTTTATAACTGTAGTACACTGAACTAAAAAGATATTTTAGGACAAAAAATAAATTTCACATAATTCTCAAGTAGAAGATAAAGCAAAATTTTTTTTATTTTATGTGTAAGAACTTATTGGTTATAGAAAACAATTTTCATTATTTTTTATATTTACTATCAGATCGAGAAAAAATCTTTTTCTTGTTTAAAATAAATTTTTTAACGTTTTTATAAAATATATAATTATTTATATTTAATAACATTTTAATTAAATTTATTTATAATTTTTTTATAAAATTCACTAAAGAATATTAATTAGAATATTAATTATAGATTCATTTTTTGCACTCTATCAGGTTTTAGCCTTGAAATGGTGATTTTGAAAATTGAGTATGGAAATTTTTTTTATTTTAATTGAATTTTGGAACTTGTTTAAGTAAATCAAATCAAATAATTTAATTGATTATAAATTTTTTTGTACTGAATGTGCTGAGTGATAGTACTTCCTAGTATATTATTTTCACTTGTTGGAACAGTGCTTTTCTCAGTTCTAAAGAAAGCCATTTTTTTCAATTCTTTATCCTGAATCTACTCAACTATTCGACCTACTAATATCCTAGTACATGACCGTGTTCATTGTAATAATAATTTTTATGTATCAAACATGGTAAAGAATCTTCGTAGACTGTGCCCATTTAACTTTTATGCCTTTCTACGTTATTTCATCTAAAAATAAAAACTGATTTAGAGATTAATATAGATTACTCTTTTTTCATTATATAAAAAACATCTTTTTAATATAAAATTTTGTCAACTTTAAAGAAATTTTTGAACAATGATAGCATAGCTTACGATATTGTATTACTTCCTATATGATCATGGAATTTATAAAACGTGAAAGATAAAATAAAAATTAAAGTTCATAAATATTTTTTAGTAATTTGATCGAGCGAAATTTGTTATCAATTGCAATTGTACAGAAGTTTCATAGTCGATGAAGAATACGATAACGATAAAAAATTACGATAAACCACTAAAGAGTTAATTGTTCAAATAACGAAAAAGAATTAATGACGTAGATAATCTTTCTATGATTTAGTGAAAAGTACTATTAGAGGTATAAAAAATACAAGGAAGCAAACTAAATTTTAAAGTTTAGCTCGTAGAAAAGTATTATAAACAGACAAGTCTTTTTCATTCTTTATTCAGTTACAATATATTGTATTTGATGACTAAGTATCAAAAATTTACTACTACAACTTTATTTGTTTAAAGATTATAATTATCTACTATTGTTTTATTATTTCATATGATCAATAAATTAATTTTTTATTAATGATATTATACCAAATTAAATTATTACGATATTTGTAGAAAAACATTCAATTAGGAAAAACAGAGTTAGGCTGAACATAAAAAAATAAAAATATAAAATTATTAGAAAATAGATATGGTATGCGATTTAACTATTCGAATTTTATTATCTAATGTCAATTATGGACTCTTGAAAATATCTTTCAATATAGTTATATCGATAGGAGTAGTAAAGTATTTTGAAATATTCTATGTCCCCGACTGTTTGTTTACGACTTCTTAATGTTTTCACACATAACATATAACTGGTCTGTAAATAATCTAGTTTAAATAAGAAGATAATTTTTTAAATAGAGTAGCCTGTTATAAAAGGTTTGATTTTTTGTATCATTACTGATATCACATAAATCTTACTTTAAAAGATAGAATTTTTTATTGATATATCCTTTAATTCATACTTAATTATAAAAAAACCTTAAATTTAAAATTTACTATATTAATTTCTTAAAAGCATTTTATTTACGTTTCGTCGTAAAGAATTTATTCGAAACTTATTCTTAACCTATTACACATTACAGTGAACTATTTTTTCTTTGTTTGAAGTGTTCCATAAGAAGAAATTCATTTATTTTTTCATTAATAATACCATTTTGTATATATTACATTATGTATGATTGTATATTTTTAAAATAAATTATAAATAAATAAATATAATTTTTTGTTTAGGACCAAGTTAAAATTGAATTACACAGTAAAACTGGAATTCCGAAAAATTATTTTAAAAAAGATGATGAAATTATAATTCCAAATTTTATAAAATTAAAAATTGGACAAAATAAATTAATTAATTCTGAAACATTAATAAATAAAAATCTAAAAATATCAACTAAAAATGTATTTAATTTAAGATTAAAAGGAGAAACTTTAGAAGAAAAGAAAAATAGAAAACTTTTTGTTAAGAATCGTAAAAAGGTAAATAAAAAAGTTAATTTATAAAAATTTTATTTCATTATAATAGTTAATTATTAATCATTAGAAATATCACAATATAATGTTAATTATAACACTTGAATTTTCATCCGCGTACGTAAGCACGAATGAGAGAGAGAGAGATATGTGGCCTTGTTCTTTATAAAATAAATACTTAATAAACGGACATAAAAAAGTTGCATTATTTTTATCTTTCACTAGTTTATTTATAGTAATACTTTGATTCTGTATATAAATAAGAATTATATTATAAAAAATTTACCAATATTTAATACACATTTATATTTTAATAGAAATATAGGGAATGTTCTTTTATCATTTTTTCAAATAAAAAAGAACTAAATTGAAATTTATAATATTTTTGTAACTACAATAAAATCAATAGAAAATTCGGCTTTGCGGTTTAAAATTTCTGTTTTTCACGAGCTTAGAAAAATTATAGGACTGATTTCCGAAAATTTTTGTTGCATAATTGTGATGTAATATATTTGGTTGCAAATTTCTATTGCAATTTTTTTCTTATGTATAGCTAACCATAATATACGATAATTATATTAATAATATTTGCAGTATTCAATTTTTTTGAAAATTATTGGAAATGTCGGTAAAGATTTCATTATATAACAAATAAATAAATTTTCTTTTGCTCTTTAATAATTTTTTCGATTGTATTTTTATTTTTTAAATCTTTTATATAACTATTTTATTATTGCAGGAAAGAAAAAATGAACAAAAGGCTAAATTAAAGGTATATAAAGAAGAGAAGAAGCGACAAGAAAAAATTTTAATTGCTGAAATGAATAGAGTTCAAGGAAATCGTATTTTATGAATATTATAAGTACATATTTTAATTCAAAGCACTACTTTTATACTTGGCATACGAAAGTTTATTTGTATATTAATTATATTTACTGATCATATTTTTAAAATAGATGTTATATTGAATAATCATTTATATGAAATAACACCATATTGATATAAAACTACTCAACCTTTATGGTCTGTAAAATTTTTAGGTTTTTTATTTTTTAAAACAGTCAATAAATAAATTATTTTAGTAAACAATAAAAAGAGGCATAAAATTTTTTCTTTAAAAATATTAAATAATTAAACTCCAATAAAAACAAATTTAAGCATAAGAAAAATGAAATTCTTGATAAAATGATTATTATTAGTTTATATTTAGTACAGAATATTTTAGTACTGAATTTTTTGAAGTGATCAAACAAGAGCTTCAGTATCTCAATACGTTCTTTCTTGCTTTCCGACGCGATTAAAAAATGCGTAGTGTTTCGTAGACCAAACATCATTTTGGTAGGTTCAAAGAGGCCGAAAGGTGTTATAATTGCTGCCTTTTCGGCGTCCTTGAACGCTATCGGGATCTGGTGAAATACGCGCACCCGATCAATCTTAGAAAATACAGTTTTACCACTTAGGTTATGCGAGAAGTCTTCCATGTGCGGCAAAGTGTAGCGATCCGGAATGGTGCGGGCGTTGAGTCCTCGATAGTCGCCAACAGACGCGGGCTCCCATCCTTCTTTTCAGCGACGTGGACGGGCGATGCTCAAAGGCTCTTTCTCGAGCTCATGACGCCTTGCTGTAGTATGGAGTTGAATTCCGCCTTGGCGACCTTGAGGCGGTCAGGTGCGAGGCAGCGTGGTTGTGCGTATATTGGCAGTTCTGTTGATTTTATATAGTGCACCACGTGATGCTGCAGGTCTGGTGCTGGAGTGCAGACGGTCGCGTTATTTCTGGATATTCGGCGAGCAGCTTATGGTAGGTTGTTTCGCCGATCATCGTTTTTGATTGAGAGTATTTTCTCATTCGCGCTCGATCTGTAATCTCGGTTGTCTCGTCGACCAAGTGCTTATTCTTGGCGTCGTCGAGCAACGTCTAGTGCGCGAGCAGATCCCTATCATCGCAGAGTTTACATCTGTGACGATAAACGGCCACTTTATCTCACGGCGTAAAGCAAGATTTAAATTTAAGTTCACTGCACCGTAAATTTTATTAAAGTGTGCCGTTCGCTGTGCATAGTTGGTACGCACACTCTTTCTTCGTCGTACTGCACCATTTTTTCGGGTACACTCATACATCGGCGTCCGTGTCAATTAAAAATATGTTCTTCGTTTTTATATCTAAAACGTGTATTCGGCGCTGTGCACTCCCGTCGGTGGTTGCCGAACTCACTGACGGTTGTCGGCGTTTCCCGAGCATTCACGCCTGCATTTTGTTGCGCGCTTTTTAAAGGGCTGGTGGTAGAAACAGTCTTCAGAATCTATACTAACAGGCGTGGTTGATCGATTTCTCGATGGAGTCCGTCCTCGCGAGCGACACCGGTGGTCTAGATTCCGTGATAATGCGCGCACTTCGGCGGAGAGCTCCTTAAACATCCGCTCCCACTTCACTTCAGTTTTACTGCCGATGCTTGATTTGGTTATTCCTGCGATGTTCCTTGCAGTAAGGTTGGCATCCTGCACGACGTCTGCCATCTTCAGGATAGCAGTGATTTCTCGTTCGGTGGTAGCTGCCATCACTTGTTGGGTGAATGGTGGTAGACGAGTTCGATAGATCTGCTCCAGGAGCTCATCAGAAGTTGTGCTAGGTGCTAGTCATTTGAGGCATCGGAAAAATTCCGAAGGCCTTCGGTCACTTATTTGCTCGTCTTCGAACAACTTTTTTACTCGCGCAGTATCTGAATCTGTGAGCTTTTCAATCGTGTGCTCTTCATGGTGCTCGTATGCTTCTTCCTGGGGAGGTGACATTGTTACGTCCTCCAACACGTCTTGTGCCTTTGTTGACAGAGTGACAGTTTATCAGTTTCTTTGTAAGAACTTTTCCATTTTTTGAATTTATCTTTTATTTTTTTTGCTATCCTATGTTTTCTCATCCCACTCTGATTCTTTGTTGTTATGTCTTGTTTTTTCTTCTTTTTTTATACTCTCCAGCATCCTTATTTTGAGTCCCTTCCAGCTCTTTATTTCTTTACCGAGTTATAATTTTTTTTTGTATTCTACTATCGATTTTTCCGACCATTCTGTAACTTTTACCGTTCTTTCCATTGAGATAAATTCTTCAATATAATCTTATAGTCTTATTAAGAGGGATTGATGATCCGATTCAATTCTATCTTCAATGTCTATCTTTTTATATTCTCTTAACCTTCGTCATTTGTTATAATATAATCTATCACTGAAGAGCCTCTCGGTTCGTTGTACGTGAATTCTTTTGCCTCCCCCGTTCATTCCTTTGATGATTTATAGCCCATTTTCGTTTAACCATTTAATTATTTCTATTCCTTATTGGTATTTATACATTTATCCATGGACACTCTCTCTTGTTGACCCATAACGTTTATTCCTCCTCCTAGATCGCCAGTCCTTGCGTTGAAATCTCCTCCTAATATGATTGCACTGTTTATATTGTTCTGTATCCTTTTCTTCAAAAACTTTTAAATTCTCCGTTCTATTTTCTCTCAAATATGTTATTCCGATATTTATTATTTTTGTATCATTCAACGACTGCGAAACAATGATTTTAGGTCTTAAGTGGCATCCTCGTGAGGATGTCTTCTCATTTATTACGAAAAGCTCAAAAACTTGAGGAAAACTCACCAAAAGACTTATCTTATCTGAAGTGGCTCAGATATATGATCTACTGGGCTTTGCATCACCTGTCGTGATCAAAGCGAAGATATTTATGCAGGACTTATGGCTACATAAATTACACTGGGATGACTCACTGCCATCCCAGATTTGCAATAGATGGTTGCTCATCAGAGAAGAACTCACACATTTGGCCAAAATAACGATACCGAGGTGGTATAACTTAACCAGCTCTTCAAAAGTGCAATTGCATGGCTTCTCTGATGCTTCATAATTAGCAATGGCAGCAGTCATCTATTTATCCGTCCAGGATTCACTTAGTACCAACAATACTCTCATTTGCTCAAAGACTAAAGTAACCCCACTCAAGCGGCTAACCATTCCGAGGTTAGAACTCACGGCAGCGCTGCTTTTAGCAAAGCTCAACACTTATATCAAAGCCACATTAAGAATGGAAATAGAATCGACTCACCCGTGGACGAACTCAAGAGTTATACTCACGTGGATCACGATGCATGCATTATGCTGGAAGGATTATGTCAGGAACCGAGTATCACAAATCCAGGAATTAACATAAAGTGCACATTGGAGATACGTTCCTGGTACTTCCAATCCTGCTGACTGCGCGTTAAGAGGAATTTCATCTGCTCAACTCCAAGGACAATCTATGGTGGTCGGGACCACCGTGGATTGAATCACCACCTTTATGGCGAGCTCAACAAACGTTGGATTACGAGCAAACCATTCCTGAAACTCGTCCCAATGTCAGTTTACACGCAGCTGCAATATCATCAGACTGCCATTGAGAAAGAATATCCAAATACTCAACTCTCAATAAGTTATTGAGAATCACAGCTCTATGCACCAGATTGCTCACCCGCTTAAAAAATGAATTTAGTACCACACCTGTGATAGAGCTGACTCCAGAGTCCTTAGAGAAGGCTAAAATTTTTTGGATTCTAGTAACTTAACGTACTTACTTCTCACAAGAACTCAAAAGTCTAAAATTCCACTCAAATCTGCCATCGTCAAGTGCATTCAGCAGATTGACTGCATTTGTCGACATTCAAGGAATATGAGTGGAAGGCAGACTAGAACAATTATCTCTGACTTATGAAATGAAGCACCCTTCAATTTTACCTAGAAATGCTCATTTCTCAGGTCTGATAATTGCTGAAACTCATCGAAAAACGCTACACAGATGCACTCAAATCACTCTGGCTTATATCCGTCAGAAGTATTGGATTATTGGCGGCAGAGCTCCCGTAAGATCTCACATTTTACACTGTGAGAAAGGGATACGCGCTTATCAATTGATAGGTCAACTAACTCTTGTCGAGTTACACCCTCACGGCCTTTCACGCATACGGCAGTCGATTACGCCGGTCACCCTCAAAACATGGAGAAGGAGAGGTGGAAAGACACACAAGGCATGGATATGTGTCTTTGTGTGTCTCTCAACATCAGAAATGCACTTCGAGACAGTCAGTGACTACTCAACTGACGGATTTATCGTGGCCGATATTTTTATTACCGTAGATTTTCTGTACGTCGAGGAATTTTAACCCCGTTGTATTCTGATTGTGGTACGATATTCCTCGGACTCTAGACTCAGCTATCAAGAAACTGCTCAATCAGGCAGCTCAACAACATAAGGAACTTACTCAACTACTACTAAAGGACGGAACAGGTTGGAAATTCAATCTACCTGTATTACCCCATATGGGACGAAAGTGGGAAGTGGTGGTCAAGTCAATTAAATACCACCTTAGGTGCACTATTGGGGAAACTCTAGTCACATGAGAAGAGGTCACAACTTTGTTGACACAAATCGAAGCTATGCTTAACTCACAACCTCTGGAACCATTGAGTAACGAACCTGATGACTTAGGCGCACTCACACCAGCCCACTTTCTGATTGGTGGATCACAACGCTACCTAAATCATCACTCATGGACTTGTTAATCTCGAGATTGTCGAGTTGGCAATTCATTCAACAAAGGACACAACATTTTTGGACTCGTTGGTCAACTCAATATCTTCATCGTCAGCAGTCCATCTCAAAGTGGCATCATGCCAACAACACAATCAAGAAGGGTTCATTGGTCCTCATCGCGGATGAAAGGTTTTCACCATATAAATGGCCTTTGGTTCGAGCGATGGAACTACATTCGATTATTTTCTTTTTAATTTTTATTGTAGCACATGAGAATTGAGAGTTCTTATTTTCCCAGTGCAATATTTGTATTTCCTTTGTTTTTCTGATGGCCAGACAAAGGCCTGCTTTTGCTTTTCCTTTTGTTTTTTACTTTTTCGTACTGTTTATTAGTAAATTATAAATTTTTAAATTTATTTTCTAAATTTCCTTTAAATTTCTAATATCATAATTATGAAGAACATTATACTAATATTATTTTTGTTTATGACTTTATTTTTTTTAGTTCCGTTATCTTTATTTTCTTTTTGAAACCATTTATCTTTTTTTTCACTATATGTTAGTACTTCTTTGTCGCTTATGGCTTTATTATCTTTGAACTGCCATTTCTCTCCATTATGCCTTAATTCATTGTATCTCTTTAACACTATTCTTCTAGTTTCTCTTTCCTTATACGTAGAATCATTTGTGATGTACATGTTTTAATTTTTTTTTTTATTCTTTAGCACTTTTTTTATTTTTAAGATGTTCACTTTATCATTTATGTTTTCACAGATTATACCCCACCATTTTCTATCACCTTTTTCTTTTCTTCATGATTTTTTTATGTTTACTGTAACTTTCAATTCTGTTTCTATCCAATCCATGACTGTTTGAGAATGAATAATTTTTGACACGTGTGGCGCCACCTGGTTATCAATTATCAATTATTGATTATCGATAAGAAGGACTCACCACGTGGCGATAAAGAGGGCGCTGTTCAACTCGGGCGCGTCGATCGCGCGTCAATAACTAATTGGCGTGGTCGACCCCCCGCGAAGCATTCTCGACAACTTCGCGTCACATATTCAAATTGGTCATTAATCATTTCATTTGATGATGAGCAGGCGCACCGTATAATTGGCTCATCGTTCGCCTATCAATGACTAGGCATTAGATCGATCATAATGGCGTGCTCGTACTTGTTACTCATTGATGGCCAACTTCAGTTAGATAAAATATCTATACAGTCAATTATCGTTTTTCTCATTGATTTTGCTCAAAAGTATTGCAATATTTTTGAAATAGAAGCATACTCATTGCGAATATTATTATAAACATGTGTACATCAACACCTGTATCACTCACATCTTATCTTTTCAGTACATCAACATTTTTCAAAGATATAAAATAATATTCAACTGATAGATACACACCCAAAGCAGAACACACGCATTCATCATTGACAAGCTCATCATATATTTAATTTGTTACAGTTTTAAAGTTAATCATTTGTTTTACTGCGTTTATTCATAGTTTAATATTAAGTGCATTGTTAATTATACTGTTTGTAGTTAAGTTAAAATAAAAGCGTTATTCACAAGTTGTTAATAGTTTTTTAAGTTCATATTGTTAATTGCGTTACCACTAAGAAATAATTTAAGTGCTCACTATTGTTAAAATACAATTTAATTTACTCATCGTTATTTGTGTGTGTATATTCATTCCAACCATCACTACTAAATATCTTATTTTGATAGTGCTCAAACAATGTCCTTTTTTTTGTCGTTTATCTTTCCATGATTTAGTCCCGCTATTGTTAAATTATTCATTTTTCTTTCCCTTTCTTTCTCTTCAATTATCCAGTCAATTTTTTACTGTTCTCTTTTACATCTTCTTTTATCTTTAATACTGGCTTTAAATTTTATTTCTCTTAATGTGGCCATGATTTCTTCTTCCACAACCTTCATCATTTCATTGTTTTTTCAATCTCATCATTAGTCATTTTCTTACTTTTTCAGCTATTTCATCGATGACTCCGAAATCTTTTTTTTGAGAGTTTGTAGTTCTTGTTGGTGTTCTGCTACTCATGTTTACCATTTACTCCTCTCTCTCTTCTCTGTTTATACCTGTCACTTCGTTATCGTTTTACTTGTTCTGTTTATTCGACCGTACTCTAGAACTTCGGTGGCACTATGTTTTTCTTTACTTTATTCACTTTGTTGATTTTCTTTTATATTATACAGCACCTCTTTTCTTATTGAGAGGTAACCACTATCACAATTTCTCCACGTGTACTTAATCTATTTTGACTGCTTTTTCTTTTTCTTTATATTTTATTTGTTCTTAACTTTTTATCACTATTTTTCTTATTTCCTTAAGCGTTCTCTATCTGTGTTTGATTATTAATACTTTATAAATTTTTTATTTTCACCACAATATGTTTTTTAAATAATTTACTGGACCTTACTTTTTTTGCTGTGTGTCTCTCAAAGTCTAAGACCGGAGTCTGTTTTTTAGTATTTCTGCCAGTATCTTATAGTCTGTATCTAATAGAGAAATTCTCTTATAGTTACGAGGTACATTTATGTCTCTTTTTTTGTATATTGAAACTATCGTTGCGTTTTTCCATTCTTTGGGGATGTTTTGCTTCCTTATTATTTCATTCACTATTCTAAACATTGCTTTCGTTATAGTATCTTCACCATACAACTACATTTCGTTCGTTATCTCGTCTTTACCAGAGCTCTTTCTTTTTTTTCCATTTCATTATTATCTTTTTTATTTCGATTTCCTTTACTTTTGCTATTCTTTCTTTGTTCATTCTTATTCTTGTTTTGTCCTTCGTTTGTGATTCTCTCTTTTTTATTTGTTTTGATTCATACATAATATTCAATCCATTCTTCTTTTTTGATCTTGTTGTCTGTTTTTTCTTTCCTTTTTCTTCCTTTATTAATCAGTTTCCAGAAGGCTGGTCCTGTTCTATCTTTTTCAATTTCTTCTGTCTCTCTTATTAACTCTTGTCTTTTCTTGTTTTTTGTAAGATTTCTATATTTGTCTTGCTTCTCTGTATTTGGATCCATCTTTTTCCTTATTGATTTATGTCCAAATTTTGAATCTTTTTATAATCTCTCTTTTACTTGTCCAAGTTTCTTTGTTCCACCTTGATTCTTTAGTATTGTTTTTTGTTTTTTTTCTGCAAATGCTTTCTATCATTCGTGTTTTTAATTCCTGCCAATTCGTTGCTTCTTTCTCTTATTTATTTTCTCCTGATATTTGGTTATTATGTCATCTGTCCAACTTATCCCATATATTTTCTTTTCCTTTGTGTGTTTGTTTTGAATACTTTCGTAACTTCTTATCCTTAGGGGTTCGTGGTTTGACTGTCCGTTTCTTCTACATTTAGCTGTTCTACCTATACTTTTTTCTCTTCATTTTTTAGTACACAGTCTATAACCGAGGACTCTCTCGTTCCAATATATGTATATTTACCTACTTCTTGTTCATTTCTTCCATTTAGTATGTATATCCCATTGTCATTTAACCAGTTGATTAGTTCTTCTCCTTGTTCATTTACCTTTTTGTCCTTTGACCTTCTTTCACTCTTACCTTTTCCGTTTATCCATCCTCATTGTTCTCCGGTTCTTGAGTTGAAATCGCCTCCTAGTATTATAGCTTCATCATTATTCTTTTTTTCCATTCTTCTATTATTTTTAGGTTTTCTATACTTTTTTCTCTCATATATGTTAGGCCAATGTTCGGTATTTTTTATTTATCTTTATCTTTGCACATATGAATTCATTGTTCACCTTTTCCCAGTCTATTATCTTGAACTGTTTTGTTTTTCTTATGACTAGGTCGAGTCCTCCTTTACCTCTTTCTTTTCTTTTTTCTTTTTCTACGTTATTTACTAATATTTCATGTTTTTTGAACTTATTTATTGACCTGTTTTTGTGCTTCTTTTCGCTCCAACTTTTTGTTATTCCTATTATGTTCATTTTATTTAGAAACTTCCATTCCCTTTCATCTGTCTTATTTATTCCTACGATGTTCTAGAATAATATGTTTATTTTTCTTACCTTTTTATCACGTTTTTATTTTCTCTTTGACTTCTTTTTGTAACCAATTTCTTTTTTTCGCTATATATCCAGGTTTTTGTTTCTTCAATTACCTTGTTATCTGGATACCGCTATTTTCCTCCATGGGTTTTTATTTCCTTGCAATTTTTTTCTTCCATTCTTCTTATTTTTCTTTCCTGGAATGTATTGTTAGTAATGTATACGGTTTTGAATTATCTGAGTTCTATAATTTTTTTTTCTTTCATTATTTCTTCTTTTTTTTTGTATTCCCTACAGGTAATTCCTCATCAATGGCTCTGTCCTTTTTCTTCTTTCCATATATTTTT
Organism: Platyscapa corneri; assembly: GCA_018907185.1. Classification (NCBI taxonomy): domain Eukaryota; kingdom Metazoa; phylum Arthropoda; class Insecta; order Hymenoptera; family Agaonidae; genus Platyscapa; species Platyscapa corneri. The sequence continues at coordinate 659,766 of JACCHW010000090.1, forward strand.
TACGTTTACTGTACTTTTTAGATCTTTTTCTATCCAGTCTTTAAGCTTATTTTCTGTATTCCAGTCAGTGTGATCTAGGCCAGTTATTATAAAATTATTTTTTTGTCTCCCTTTTTCTCTTTTCTATTATGCATTCTATTTCCTTAGTTTTTTGTTTTCTTCTTTTCTTTTCTCTAGTGTAGTTTTTATTTTTTGTTCCATTCTCTCTTCCATATTTTTTAGTTTTTTGTATGTTTTAGCCGATTCTTAATTAATCTCTACTTTAACATGTTTTCTTTTTCTTCTTTAATTTCCTTTTGCACGAAGCTAAGTTTTTTTCGAAGTGTCTATTGTTTTTGGACAGGTTCTGAGTGCCACTTTTACATTTTCTAGTTCCTCTTTGAACTTCACTATTTTAGTGGTTACTTCTTTCTCTTCTTCTTTATTTTGTGAGTTACTTGTCTTGCTTATTACTCTACTCATGCTTGTTGTTTTTTATTGATTTTAAAGTCTCACACTTTTCTTACTCTTTGTTTTTGTTTTGTGGATCTGGCTTCGTTTCACCTCGTGTCTCACTTTGCGCTTAGTATTTATTTTCTCTCATTATTGTTTCTCTATATGTACTATTATCAGCATTACTTGCCTTTTATTATCAAAGGCTCTTACTTTCTCCACGTGTTCTTAACCTTTCTGAAAATTATTTTTCACTTTTTCTTTGTTTATATATTTAATCGCACATTTTTATTTACTTTTTTTTCTATTATTATCTTCTAACTCCCTAGTTTTTTTTCTCTTTAGTATTAACTTTCTCCTTGATCTTTTTTCTTACTTTTACAATTGTTTTCTACTAAATTTTTCCGTAGTGCTACAACGTAAACGTTAGACCGGACTCCGTAAAAGTATACGTAATATAAAGAACATATTTACTCTATGAAAAACAGCGTAAAGTAAAACAAATTCAGAAATATTCTTGACAAATACTGACGAATACTCTCTTCTTAACGAATACTGAAATGTCCACAAAAAAGACTATTCATATAATTAAAAAGTTAATGAAAAAGACTTCATGAAATGTTATTTATGCAATTGTTACGTCATATAGAAGGAAAGTCTTATTTGTGATGTTGTATTTTCATTGATTGTAAGGTAAAAATTGATATCATAATACTTCGATATTAATATCGAATAGTTAAAAGTTTTTGTATTATTGAATAATGAATTAATAAACATTTGAAATAAAATATTACACGACATTTAATATCACTTTGTTATTATTTTACTTTATCTTATATATTCTTATACTAAAAATTTAAATGCAATTTTTATGCAATCTAAAATAACGTTCAATCTTTATTTCTTCGTATTTAACGTTTGATGAAAATGGGAGTAAGAAAAGGATACTGACTAGATATCACGGAATTTATGTTTTCTTATTCTGATATTTTAAAGGGTTCTTGTGATCCGTGGAAGTCGAAAATTAGAGATAATTAAAATAAGACGATTTAGTTATCAATTCTAGCCATCTCAATTTTGGATACCTTTATTATAGTTTTTTATTTTAATTTCTGCAGGACAATAATCTTCCGTGGGTAATTATTAATAATTATAAAAGAAAAATCTATATGAATAAAAAATAATTTACAATAATTAAGAATAGGGCATCCCGCAATATAGATAGTTTGATACACAATATTTATGTGCATGAGCTTATACTTACATATAGGATGACAGCATCTAAGAAAAACACTTAAAAAAAATATGAATATGAACTTACAAGAATGTTGTTCATTAATAATTTAACACATCTTTTTAAATTTAATATAAAATAAAAAATGCAAAAGTATTATCACTCAACGCGCTTAAATATCTCGTACAAACTTGTAGCGATTAATATTTTAGAGCAACTCAATAAAATGTTTACTTTTTTCATTTACTAGTCAACTAATTAAAGTTATTTAGTTAAATTTATTTTTAAAGAAAGTTTTAAAATCTAATTGTGTATATTATTAAGAGTTATAAAGTCGGTATAAATCAGTTTCATTAAGTTTATTTAATAATATAAACATTAATTATGTACATAACATTAATTTACATATACAAGTTTTACGTATAAGTATAATTAAACTACAGTCAATTAATAAAGATTTAAACAAAAGATTTAGACTTTATACTTACAGATAATTTATATTTAAAAAATTACAGTTTGTTTTACATCTAGAGCTCTTACATTATATTATTTGACTTTACTAGAGTATCTTCATAAATTAAGTATATGCTATTTCGAGTTTTTTAAATAATTATTACTCAATGGAAGATCAGAAATCATTTCTGAGATAAAATATTAACGAAAATTCATAAAACATTATTTGTATATTAAATATCTGTAAAGTAAAAAATTAAGATTTAAATTAAGAAATTAAACATGTTACAAAATGAATTAATAATTACTTATGTAAAAAAATCATTTTTAAGTTTTTAATAATTAATAATATAACAAAATTTAAATTCTTTAAACTTTATAATTGTATTTGTTTTTTGTATAAATAAAATTTCGATTGAATTTTATTTATTCAAAGTTATTTATTTAATAAAAATTTATCGTAATTGTACTATTACTTTTAAAGAATAAAATTTGTAAATATATTTACGAAGTGTAACTAAAATATTAGAATTCTGTATGAAAATTAAATTAAATAACTGGATTTATAAATTATAAAATTCAAATAAAATAAAATAAATATTAACATAAAACATAAAAATTATTATTTTATATTCATTTTCTACTTAAGATAACATTTTGAACTTGCAATAGTATGTTCAGAAGGTAAAATTTTTTATCAGTTTTATGTTTTTATAGTACGATTTCTTTTCTAAGAGCAAAAGAATATTTTAAAAATTATTATAAAATTATTTAAAAAAAAAATTTGTGTTATCTATACAATAATTTTGGTATAGACAATATAAGATGAGATAATAAAATATAGATATAGAAGAGAACAGTATAAACAGTTTCAAGTAAAATCTATAACATGAATACATTGATTAACATAGTTCTTTAATGCTTAAACTTTTATAATTTTATAAATAAGAAACGGTGCAATTTCTAAATAATAATACTATATACTAATATTGCTATATTAAATTAATTTCGATCGAAGGAATTAAGTATACACAGGGTTCATTACATGTATCTATATTATCTGTTGAAAGCATTAGTCGTGTCAAAAGTTTTATCCTTATTATTCGGAATAATGTTTTATCAATTTATGAACATTATATGTCTAGTTTAATCCATAGTCAATATAAATTTCTAAGCTATAAGGTAAGCAAACTAATTTACCTAAAATCAAATAAAAATATAAAATATATATATATATTATATAAAACTTTTCACTCATTTAAATAAAATATTTAATAAAATTTGAAAACAGAGAACAATATTATATAAAATTACAAAACGATAATTCTGTGAAGCTAATTTTCAATATTAAATAAACATATACATATATTGCATTCAAGGTATTAACTGAATTTAAATTCACTTATATTTTTTGATTGATGAACGTACAAAATAATTTCGAAATTATGAATTTTTTCCTAATATAAAATTCATAAAGTATTATGAATATTGTGAACTTTTATTAATCGTAATAATAAGCTATATTTATTATTATGTAATTGAAACATAAATGCTGCTCTAATATATTAATAACAAAATTTAAAAACGTCAATAATATTAATATAATTTTTCTCGGTAATTTTTTCAAATTTTGAAGTAAATAGAAAAATTTTCTCAAATAATAGCTACATAAATAGTATTAAAATAATAATAATAATAATAAATTATGTACTTAAAAAAATGCTAAAATTATGTAATTAATAGATGATAATAGATTATACATAAATTATAGTTATTACGTGATTATTATTGATATTTAACTTTTTTTTTAACTCATTAAATTCAAATTTAAAAAACTAAAACTTTTTTCTTCAATATTACAATTTTGAGTTTGCGCAGAAGTAAAAAATATTATTTGTCTCTAAAAGTGTACAGTGAATATTACAAATTAAATCATAAATAAAATAAAGAGCAAAGCGATAGAAAATGGATAAAAAGCAGATGCACAAATGGGATAGATGAAATCAGACAGGCAAAAGAGAAAATTAGAAAGATAAAACAAGAAAAAAGTAAAGAAGTAATAATTAAAAGGAAGAAAGAGAAAAAAGGGGAACAACCATTTTATAAAAAAAGGTTTATTCAATTTAAATGAGAAAAGAGTAAAAGAGAGGCTGTAAGTTTATTTTTAATTATAAGTCGAGCATCTATGATAGATGATCAAATTATTAACGAAGAGGTTTAATAAAAAATATAAAAAGAACGGAAAGGTGAAATACGATCACCAACGTATAATAATTGAATTAATAAAATTAGACTCTTTTATTTTAAAAGAATAAGTTGACTTCGTCGAGAGAGATAAAATAAAATATGAAAAGTACAATTACAAAAAAGAATTTTCTAAAAAGAGTGTCAAAAAAGATACACAGGGGTACGAGGATTGCTGAGAAAGCAAGCAATAATTTCGTATTAAAAAAGTTATATATAGGAAATGAATAGGTAGAAAATAAGAAGAGAATAGAAATGATTACAAAAAAGAAATAAAAAACATAAAGAAATATAAAAAACAAAGGGAAAAGAAAATAGAAGAAGCGAGAATAGATAAATCAGAAAAAACATTTTAGGAAATGATCAATAGAAGAAGAAGGGAAAGAAAAAGAAAATATATTCAACATTCTAAAGGAAATGTGTTGACCGCATTTTAAGAATATCTATAATGAAAAGAACCCGGAGGAGTACAAGAATGAAAGAAAAGATTGAAAACAATGTAGAAGATCAAAAAGAAGCAATCAAAGCATCTGATATACAAGAGATATAGAAAATAGTAAATATGCTGAAATGGAAAATGTCTGAAGGAACATAATATCACGTGTGAAATACGAAAATAGCTTATGTAGTGCATGGTAAAAGTAGATAATAAATTAATACTGGGAGAAAATACGCGAGAAAAATAATTGAAATTATTACACCAATTTAAAAAAAAAAATTAAAATATAAGAGTAGGTACAAAACACATATATAACTACGTTATTGGGCACAGCGTTTAAAATATATGTGGAGGTTATAAAAAACATATTGGAGAAATAAATCCAAAAAATAAAATATACAGGACTTATATTTTTGATTTAAAAGAAAGAGAAGCGAATTAATGCAACGTAAATTTTAAAATGGCTATAGAAATGTTCAAAATGAGAAAAGAAAATATCAAACAAATTGTATGTTTTCACTCCTTCATCCGCATAAGCAAACGAACGATTTCAGTTATTTTTGTAAGTTCAGAATATTTAAATTGTACAAATAAAAAATTCAATATAATAAAATATGGTATAATACTCAGTTATAAAACAAAACTAATTTTATACATAATACTTAAAAAATAAAAACCTCCTTTATTATAAATTTTATAAATTATAAACATGTTTACAAATATATACTTAATGCATACCTTTTCATTATGGATTTCTAAAAATGATGCAGTAAGAATTATGTTGTATTTCTCTTCTTGAAGTAATTTGAATAAGTATACAAGAGATCGAAAAATCAAGCCATGATTCTCTGAGTAACAATTCATTTTTGTAATCTATCAAATAATGAATCAATAATAAATTTTAATATAGAAATGTTAATATAGTATACAGTATCACATATTATATTGTATTACGTTATAATATTTGAAAGACCAGATTGCAGAAATGTACAACAAATAATTTAAGATAACGAATAAACAGAAATGCATTTTATCCCTTATTGATATTTCAATTATTAATTATCTGTATGTATGTTTGTTGAGTAGACGGATTATGATTCGGAAGAGTTGTGTATAGTATACAATATATAAATAACTAGTAGCATTTTGATATACTTTATTAATGTTCTTTATTATTGATATTCGATTGATTCATCTCAATGATACTATATATCATCTTTGAATGTTTCTATGAGCAATATAGTAAACTTTAAAGTCACCAATACATACTACAGACAGGAGCTAACGTGACATCGCCGTAGTAACTATCGATTTTTAATACTTAATTCTTTTTGTATTTAATAACTAATAATTGTACAAGCGCAATTTACTTCTTATATTATGTAATATGAGTGTTAGTCACGGAATTTGGGGGAAGGTGGAATGGATAGGAAAGAACGTTGAAAATGCGGGTAGTTTTTTGATTTTTAATAAAGTGAAGTCTTTATTCACCGGCACACCGCGCTTACTGATTATTGCCGATTGCACGGCGGACTGAAAAAGAACGTCGTCGGGTAGCAGATCAGAACTGAATACTTTGATTCTTCGTCTGTATTTATATTTTCCGGGTTTACGTTTACATCAGGTTTTTTGCTGTACCTGGCCACGTAAAGACCTTACATTTCGGTAACGGACCGATCACGTGTAAACAATCTGCTGGCGCCCGCCTGGTGTCCTAATTTCCGGGAAAAAACCTTCGGAAAATTTTATTCCTAGTCTACTTCGGCGCCGGGTCACAGTCTTTACGACTCGGTCTGTCTCGGCGCCGACTGTCCCCGAAGGAATTTCCTCGGGAATTCCATCGGCAACAAATGAGTACTAAGTATAACGAAATCAAATTTTTTTTATTTAAAATAGAATGTAGTGTGAAATAAATGGTATTTAAAAAGCTTTGTAATTGATATATAAGTTATCTAAAGAACTAAGAAAAGTTGACATTTTTTCGTTCGTTAACAGTTTTTAAAGAGAGTTAGAACACATTTAATGTAACGAAGACCTGTTTCAGTTAAAATATAAATAACACAAACCTAATTTCATTACTATAATATTCAGCATTAAACTTGTTAAATAATGAGTATAATATTAGTTTAAATGTCACATACACTTGAAATTTCTTTTATTTTTAACTAATTTTATTATTATTAGGTAAATAAAAAAACTTGTGCTAAAGCAAGCTCTGTCGCAATATTAATAAATCTTAATTATGGCTTGCATAAAATTTTGTGCATTTATTTTATTCTTTGTAACATTGCATGAAAAGCTTGCTATATATTTTATAATCTTATAAAAGTGAAGATGTTAATATAAACTACCATATCTCTTCCAAATATTTTTAATACATAATATTCTTTTTTTAATAATGGACTTTTATTAAAAATGTTTTTCTATATTTTTCCACAGTTTTTGTTTAGTTACAACAAATAATCATAATGAAAGTAAATTATATAATTTATGTTGATAAATAATCTCCTATTAAGACATAAAAACTGTTTTAATATTCCTAACATTTCTTTAATTTTATTAAACAATAAATTATTAAATTAAATAATCAAAGGATTTATCCCGTCAAATTCTAAACAATTGGATACGGCCGTTTTGGCTTGTTTCAGGGTGGATTTGCCAAACAGTCCATTGTGTTAAATTGTTGCTTCGGTTTAAGTATATAATAATGGATTCAAGTTTTTATCAAAAGTGCAATGGAGTTAGAACGTTGAGGTTTTATTTTTGAGTCAATGCGCTTCGCTTACAAAAAGATATTTCTTATTTTTAAATCTATGTTAATTGTTATAGTTTAAAGTTGTCATTTAAATTAATTAATATATCTTATCGTTGAATTAAGTGTTTTTAGTAGAATTAGAATTAAAATGCTGCAGAATAAAGTTGAATTTGAAAAATATTCTTGAGTAGAGTTTAAGATATAAATGAAGAGAAGAGCAGAGTTGCAATGTAATTACAGAGTTTGTATAGAATTAATGCTCTGAAGCAGAGTTGGTATTGAAAATGCAGAAGAATTCTGTACGTCGAATGCTTTTTTATATGATGAACCATATCGATCAAAGAGAAATGTTATAATTTTTGGTGAAAAATGTGTGTTTTAGGTTACGCTTAGAAAATGCTTTTGTAGAACAGATGTGTTTTAACTGACGTTTCGCCTTGTCGTCAAAGGAAAAAAGGTCAAGGATAATAAAATGAAGAATTACTGATGCGCTTTAACTATGACGAACGATACGCTCTAAGTGTCGCCGAGGAGCTTCTGCTGCTATCAAGTTTTTTCCTTAAGATTTTATATTAGTTGCTTGATGTTAATTCTCAAAATTCTACTGCCATTGATGATTTCTTCAAACTCACGGTACTCAGGTTTTCTAAATATCAACAGCGGTTTCGTCTTTTCCCAATACATTGCTTTTAATCGTCGTTATTTTTTCACGTGAAGACAATTATCTATATTTTTGTTAACCAGCCAGTCATTTACTGACTGGCTGTATCTTTTGAGGTTGCGCATTTTTAGTATGCTTTTGTAAAACAAATTTTATATTAGTCAAGGAAAAGAGAATTATGATGAGTCTTCGTGAATTAAGATGAGATAGTTTTGAGGTCGCGCATGTTACATTCTTTACTGCAGCGCTAGGCTCATTGTAAGCAATTTTGTGTAAGAGTGATTGCGTTTGTTATATTTGTTTACATAACGCTATGCATGTGGTGAATATAACGTGCTAGACATGTACGTACGATTCAATAGTAATAACTTGACTGGCTCTCATCACAAATGAGCGTTTTGTAACAATGCAAATGGCCCTTGGCTTGGGTTATAGATCTAAATCCGGGTAAGGACGGGCTGGCCAGAGTAGTCACCGTAAGAACAACAGCAACTACTTTGGTCCGACCCATTCACAAGCTCTCTGTTCTGCGTATAAAGTTTTGTTGTTTTCTTTTTGTGTATATATATTTTTTCAACTTAATTACCACTACTGCCCCTTCTCAGTCTTTACCCAAGACACAATACAAACATTGAATTTATTTAATAAAGTCTTTTATGTAAAAAGCTGAGCTGATATTTAGTACATTAAATAGTTCAAGAAGATTAAGAATTAATAATGTTCATTAGTTTTACTAACCGTAGTGGTCTTATTGAATAGAATATAATTTTTTAAATTTACTAAAAATGTATCGCATATACAATTAACTGTATTAGCTTTATTTGTTAAGTATGTTTAATAAGAAGTTTCTTGCTAAGATCTTGAATTAATAACACTCAGTTTCTTAAGTAATTTTGACTAAGGGTAAGTTTTAATACATGCTCGACTTACATGAAAATCTAAAAGATTTATATTTAAAGCAGTGTTGGTGATAGAAGAGCCCCGATAGCCGATTCCGTAGGATAGTCGGATTAGCCCAACTCAGTAGCGCGACAACTAAAAAAAATTGAACAATAAGCTTTACAGATAATGGACTAATGTGATAATTTCTTCGACTTTTTGCAATGTCAATTATTAGTTTATTTAAATCGGAGATCATACTACCGGACAAATTATTATATTATATTATGTTTCTAGTAAAAAGCTATGTAAAAAGGGAGAGAGGAGAATGTATATAAACTCGAGAGAACGGGCACCGAGTAGATTTCAGCTATTACTTCTCGCGTCGATACTAATTGTCGATCGAGTAGCCACGCCTCTTCATTTTTAGTATCAAAATAGTAAGTGGTTTCGGAGAAATAAAAAAATTAAAATCTATTTAATAATTCAATTAATTTTTCATTTCACCTGACTCCTATTCCTCGCCGCGATTCGCGATTTACAAGCATCTTAAACATTTTTCATAAGTTTGATTAATAGTAGTGCTATCGTGAATATTAATTCGAGATTGTTAATCTTTTCAATTAAAAATCTTTAGTTTTTTATATTATTAATAATACTTTAAGATCTATGAATGATCATTAAATAACTATCGAAAATTTGGAAGTAACTGAAAAGTTATGGTGTTTGAATGAGAGTTTTTCAGGGTACTGGATCCTGTAGATATTTAAATTCTTTCCAATTACTTAGATCTTTTCGTGTATCTTTTTATTTTTAAATAAAATATAATAGTAGTGAAATTTCTAACTTTGCAATTATAGTTCTAATCGAAGCATTTTGATTTAATAACTAAAATTGCAACAAGAATTTGCATAATGAAATATATTATATCGTTTCATAAAATATATATTATTATCCAGCTTTTGCATATCTTTGACTTAAACATATTTGTATAGAAATTCGTTAGTAAAGACGTTTATCTCAGACTTTTTATTGTATATTCTAACGATTTATTGGAAATACCTAAGCTATATAATTCCTATTTGAATCTTTTGAATGAGTAGACTTAAATTAATTTTTTATTTCATTTAATTTATATATGTTATTTTACTCATTGCGTGATAAAATTGCTTTTGATAAGATTATTGATTCTTCTTGAAATTAAAACAGAGTTGCATAACGTTTTCTCGGTTAAATTTCTCTGTTCGACTGAGCCAGTTATTAAATTATTAAGGTGAATTGTTCGATCATTGCATAAAAACTTCATTGAGAAAATCAGCATTGAAAATATTATAATTAAATGTGATATATCTGTTTCATGAAGCACAACCTAATAATAGTTTTAGTAAACTTTGAATTTTATTTATTCTTCATTGTATTATGATATTCTAAAGAATAATATCAGAGCTTCACTTTTTTTTATCTAATATTTTTTATAAAATATGAAATTAGAATTGTTAACGTTTGTCACTGTAGTAAGAATCAGTATAGAAATTACAATGATATTATCACCAACTATTGAATATCTAGTAATCTGAGTGTGTAGAGAACGACTGCAAGGTAATTGCTTGTATACTGTATTATTAAACAGAATTCGATAAAATTTCTATTTAATTAAAAACTAACTTGTTGAGTTTTCTGGCTTTGAGAAGTTTATCTGCTATCTGTGTCTTCTCGAGTTTTCACTTTATATTGATAAGAGTCCAGCGTTAGAGACTATGTTCTTCAACCTCACACCTTGAAAAGAACAGTTGAGACTTTGGCAGTTAGAAACGGGACGAAGAAGTACGAGGTTTGGAAAAAAGTACTCTTTGTTATTCTTGTTTATACGGTGGCGCTGCCACGAAAAGGTATCTTTTGATTAGCAGCGCGACACGCGATATCATTGGTTGCAATATAGCTCTATGTTGATTATCGGCTATACAATGACTTTTCTTGTTTTATGATCACAAGAAATATAAGAAGTATCTTGATTGTCTTAATGGTCCCTCTTTTAACCCTCTAGTCGTAGCAACCCCGCTAATATACTAATACCCCTCGTACCAATGAGTAAGGTCCGGTGCCTTGCGTAGTTCGGATGCGTCGGGAATTGGTGAGCACCAATGTATTACTAGTCACTGTTCAAAAACTTATGCTCTTGTTGTAACGAGACGACGCGTGCGTGAAAACTCCAAGACGTGTGTTTAGGAAGTGGCTGATGACCGAATGACATTATACGATGAATTATTTACAAATAAGCTTTTAATAGTATGTACGCAAAAAGTCCGTCGACTATACTTGACCCACATATCAGTAACTAATTTATCCCAACGGAAACAAAGTATAAGTTTTGCCTAAAACTAAAGTAAGAAATGAGAACACAGTTGTAATTCCAAAATAATAATTCATCCTAAATTAATAAACACTATTGCATCGATATAGTAGAACTATAAAAAATACCTTTTTAATTCGGTAAATGTAAAGATATGTATCACATATGTTATCACTATGACCACACTCTCATTATCAGAAACGTTAAAATCTATCGCTTACCCCACCCGTTAAAATTTGTAGTTTTTTTTAACTAATTGTACGAAGCTTAAGATCTGAGACTACACAAAGTATAATTAGTTATGATGAACATGCGTTAGAGATTTTTTCAGAATAATTTTCTTCTTCTTAAAACTTGCGTACATGGGAAGCGTAGACAAACAAAAATTTTGAAACACTAGAAAAAGCTAAATATAATTAATTCTCCATTTTTTATTGAGAATTAAAATGTCAAACATAAAAAGGAGTTGCTTAAAGTAAATATTATAAAAATATTGAACAAACAATGAAGGTTATAAAATTAAAATTAAATAAACGATATCAACAAAGGACATACTGATTGATACTATTGTAACGTGTTAAAATCGTAACTGCGCATATTTTACGTAGTCAGGTCCACGCCTATTCATTTGATAGATAAATAAATATTTTAATTAATTAATTTTACTCTTTAAATGTGATTTATTATTAAGATATCTTCTTTATAGCTTGTTGCTTTGAGTGGATTATGAATAGCTGAAATACATTATTTAATTATTAAATTATTGTTATTATTATCATTATCATCATCATCATCATTATTATTATTATTTGTTATTGTTATAATTATTACCTGTTTGGTCGATAATAATCATTCTTTCGTTACAATTCTCTATACATATGCATATTTTATTTAAATTTTGGTTTTGTTCGCCGTTTTTTGTTCAAATTCTAGAGAAAGAAAAATTGTATTCGTATTTTATGGCTTTAGTCTAGTTCTTTTTTTTATTAAGTGTTGTTTAGTAATTTGTCTGGTTTGCCTTTTTCTTTAAGATCTTTTTTGCATTTTCCTAAGTCTTATAGTTTTTTTTTTATAAATTCTTCTAGTTTCGCTATTTTTATCTATAACATACGCGTTCTTTTATTTATTAGTTGTTAATTAAATTTTACAAATGAAATTCTTCTCGTGAATTTTACCCCTGTCGTCAATTTTTTTGTTACCTCTTGAAGTAATAATTACATATATTTTACGTGGTCAGGGGTTACATGTACCTAAATAAATAACTCAATAAATTTTATTTATTATATATTTATCAATAAAATGTCTTTATAAATGGATGGTTGCTTTGATTAAAATCTGACCGCAAGGAATGATTGTGCGATATGCCGGTGACGTTCTCTACGCCATTTTTGCTTGGATGCGCGATCTTATGTGTAAACGCGTATCGACTGACGACCAACTCGATTCACGTATATATCAATCTTCATTTTCGTTGCTCTAGTAAACTTCACCTAATAGGTCTGCTTAGGAATAGTAGATTACAAAACATGTAAAGTACCAAACTTAGTGCACGCACTTGGGTTTTAAGTTATTTCTGTCGATATTGTTATGAATTGAGCATTGAGTTCATGTTCACGTAAGATATTGACTTGTTATTAATTGAGTAGAAAAAAATTCAATCAAAACTTGTAAAAGATAAAATTCGATAATTTGTAAATACTAGCGATTAATTAAATAATTTTTTAGCGTGTTAATTTATAATTTATTACTCAAAACTAACCG